>CM053755.1:19377073-19484282 GCA_028658305.1 Pachyuromys duprasi
ATTTCTGTATCCATTTCTCAACTGAGGGACATCTGGGTTGTTTCCAGGTTCTGGCTATTCAAATAAAGCAGCCACGAACATGGTTGAGCAAATGTCCTTGTTGTGTACTTGCGCATCTTTTGGATATATGCCTAAGAGTGGTATAGCTGGGTCCTGTCCTCACTTTTAAGCCCCTAAAATGAAGCTAATTGGGGAATAAGAAGTTAGGATGGGAGAGGCTGGTTGTAGGTCTTAGAAGAGTGACTTCTTTTCTATTTGATTCTGAAAGGTGGGTGCTGAGAGCTTCCACAGGAGGTAAAGGAAAGTGCTTCTTCTTGTATAGAAGCAAGCTAGGACTTTGGAGAGCAGTGCAGGCAGACCGGGATCCCAGAAAGGACATGGTGGATCTGAGTCCGTAGATGCTGTAAGCTGTCAAGCCTTTGAAGGCCCAGAACTTGTTCTCTGATTATTTATTTGTTCTTATACACTCTTAGAATTTTGCTCCTGTGGGGAAGGAGCCTGGTGGCTGGAAGTACCATAGGAAAATCAAAAAGCACTATTGCTGGAACCTACATAAAACAGAGAAGTGACGGGGGTTGGGAGAGTATGGGGACCCTTGCTCTGTAGTGTGTCCTTTCACTGTTGCCCTAAGTAGGAGAGAGTTAGCCAAAGCAGTAGGAAGGGGAAGACAGAAAGTGCATAGAAGTTTCCAGAAGAAGGTGCTGAAAGGACCGTGTGTGAGGCCCCCAGAGCAGGTTTTGAGTGCCAGCCAGGCTGTCATTTCTGATGGCTCAGTCTAAAGTGGGTTGGGAGATAAGCTTGAGATGTAAATAGGCCATGTCGCAGAGAGTCTCGCGAGAAGTTTGCATATGGAACAATGGACTAATTTTAAATAGAGGAACGGAACGACACAGTCAGATTTGGGTTTTCCACAGATTGCCCTAGTTTCATAGAGAGAACAGAGCAAAGGCATATTTTGTGGAAACTGTAAAGAAAGCATGTTCTAGGTCAACCATAGTAAAGTGAAAAAAGAAGAAGTGGGCATTTGTTATGTAGGGTGTAGGGACACAGAAATGAGGTATATTTGGTAGCTGGGTGAGGAGGTTCCCAGCTCACATGCTTGTCTACAGCTTCAACTGTGGGCATCATCTTGCTAAAAGGGGAGAACACATACTTTCGGTCAAATTGCAGACTCTCCTGTTTAATGTAAGTTTATGTCTGGGTTGTTCAAACATTCCTCAAGCCATGCTTACAATATGGGGAACAGATTTCATTTCCTATTTTGAGGCAGAATGTGTAGAAATTGAAGCAGATTTGCAGAAAATCAACAAGGGTATGCACGAGGGAGGAATTGGGTTTTCTCGGTAAGCTTTTAAAAGGGGCCATATTAGGCTAAATGGTTCCGGAGGTGAAAGATTCAAATTTATCTGGAACATCAATCTGAGTCTGTTATGTTCAGAGGTTAGCATCACAAAATCCCTGAAAACAACTATTTTCAAGTGTATAAAGTGTTCCTGGGAAGGGATGCCGCTCAGTTTGGCTTCTCTAGGGAAGGGAGATGGATGAGAACTGGCTGGGGTCATACCAGAGTCAGTGTTTTCATTTAGGAAGCAGGAAGAAGGACCCATTCGTGAATTCCCACTAACCACCTCTGAGACTACCAGGAGAGGAAGGCATTGAGGCTGTGCCCGAACTGTCTTCAGATACCTCCAGATTTCATGGATGCGTCAAGAAGTGCCTCATCTTGGAGAGGAGATGGAAGCTTGTGACTTCAGAGTTCTACTTGGTTCAGAAATCCTGCCCATCCCTTGTGCTGTGAGAACCCTTGAGATTTGCAGGAAAGTGGAACTGAAGCATCTCTGTAGGGAGAACTGCTCTAATGGAATCTGCTGTCACAGGGAGAGTCTTTCCATACTTGAGATGGTCTCTTCCTCTTTTGGGAAGATTATGCATTTGACCGCCGTGGCATTCATGATGCAAAGAAAACTGTATTACATTATATTTAGATCTTACTGATGTGTAGCTTATAATTAGCTGCAGTAAAGTAGATGTAGAAGTTGTTTGTGATGTCTTATGGAAATCATGAGGGTTTGATGCAGCTGCAGAACACGTGACCAAAAGGTATCAGCAACCCACTCTAAAGCAAGCTTCAATTTATTAAAAATAAATCTATAAATATAAATCCATATTCAACAGCCATCTCTTGGTGGCGATCAAAGATGTGTCTCTTCCCTGTATGTTTCTACAATGCTTCCTCTACCTGTGTTTCCCCCTCTCTGATCATTATAGTGAATACAGTGGTCATCACATGGCCTCTCTTGCTACTACATAGCTTACTAAGCATCTTACTGATCCTTTCAACATTATTACCTTCTGCTTTACCTTGTGCAAATTAGTATTTAAACATCACATGCTGGATATAAGAAATAGTCCCACCTCCAAATATGGACGAACAATAATGAACAGCAGTATTTAGTCACTGGATCTAGTGAGACCAAATAAGACAGTTCTACTAGGAAGTACTGCAAAATCAGACATTTATGGTGGATGTGAGTGTGGTGGACAGAGTGAACAAGAAGGAGCGAGCTCTGGCCCAGCTTGGGAAGACATCCCTTCTGCAAAACATTTTTTCAACAACTAACAAAAAAAGTGAAGAGGCCTGGACACAGCATCACAGTGGAACACTTGCCTATGGTGCGCAGATCCAAGCACCGGGAAGAAAGAAAGAAAAACACTTAGGAGTGCAGTGTGTGGCCCACTTTCCGCATTCAGAGGACACAGGAAGCAGGATGTCGGCTCCCTGGGAGCAGCCTTTCTGTTTGTGGTGTTCACTGCTCTGTCCCTAGCACTTAGAACCACATAAACGGACAACATACAGTAAGTGCCTCTTGCTTCTTGCATGAATTATTAAAATAGTCAAAGAAGATGCTGTCAAAGGTTTAATTCATTTTCTAAAAGAGGCTTTTACAGCCCATGTTTTAGAAAGCATTATTTAATTCTCTCCCCACCCCTAACTTGAACTTCTTTTTCAGGACATTCCTAACTTTACTAAGATCATGAAACTATCTCATTCTAACCAGTCTGCCTTCTTCCTATCTGCCTTGGCTCCTGTGTTTGCTGATGCTATCTTCTGTCTTGAAAAGCAATCAACAAACCTAAACAAGAAAAGAACAAAAGTCACCTCTAGACACTCTAAATGGATTAACTCTGGAACCACACCCACTAGGCACACTAGCCGCATTAGCCAGCTTGTAATGCTGAAGCTTTTGTTTTGTAGCAGGGGACATTGAAATACTAACAATTTCAGTGGCCAGCAAGATGGCTCAGGAGGTAAAGGTAATTCCTGTCAGTTATCCTCTGACCTCCATGGGCTTGGCATGGTACGGGTAAGCCAACATGCCTATAAGGAAACACGCACACACAAAACAAGCAAACATAATAAAATACTTAAAAAGACATTCTGTAGATGATACCACATGACGTATGATCCGATTAGATAAGTTATCTGGATTTGGAGGTGCCCTGTGGATCTGGCTTCAGTGTGTTGGCATTTTATATCAGACATCCATTGAAGGTGTCCTTTTCTAAGAGAGTCTGTCCAATGATACATCACTGATAACATCAGGGGACTTATTTAGATTTAAATCTTTGACATTAGGTAGACAGACTATTACCCTTAGGTGACACACCCTGATACCTCAGATTTTCCCTTCAAGTAATCAATAAGCAGTGTTAGGGTTAGATTTATGAACTACGCTTTCTACTAGTACAATGCATTTAAAATTTTCTGTTTTCAAAAAGTTAGTGTAAGTGCTGAGAGTAACATATTTAAACAGAGCACTGGTGACGACATCATCAGTTGTATCTGTAGTCTAACCTAGCTGAGCTGCCTAAGAGAAACCCCACTGATAGGGCAAGAATGCACCATTATCACCTCCTGCCTTTGTAAGATCAGAAAGTTAGTGGTGTTTGTTCAAGCTTATATCACCTTCTGTGGGGTCGTGAGCATGAGACAAGGAAGCAGACACAGGCCCTCGCTTGGCACACCAACTTAAAGAAGTTGGATTTGAATTGAGAAGCAAAGGGCATTTCAAAAGAGGGACGGAGATGACTGAAATGTTCCCTGGGGAGATGGTCCAATGCACAAAGCAGGCTTCAGGTGGGCATTGGGCTCTGGCTTCTCAGTTCTTCAGATCGGAGTCATGCTGACTTCTGGTACTGGGTGAGGCTGTGGATATTTAGATAGGAAGAACCCAGAAGATGGTGTGAAGGCACTATAAACAGACTGTGATCCCGGGAGGCTCATAAGCCAGGGGAGAAGGAAAGGAAGTAGGAATGCGATTCAAATACCTTTGGCTCCCACAGAAGGTCAAGAACAATTATATCGCCCCCAATGCTGGTCAGATAAGACAGGCAGCTGAGGCAAAGGAAAAAAAAAAAAAACAACAAAAAACCTGAAACTACACACAGACATACACACACAAATATTTAATCATCCCAGGTCTGTGTACACACTGCTGAACTTGTACTTGCTTAAACAATAAGTAGATGCTATTTCTCAACAACATAAGATGAAATCTCGCATGTCTATATGCTGGCTAAGCCACAGCTGTGTTTTGCCGTTTCAGACCAGAACACAGCAAGCGTTTTTTCCCACACCATCTCAATTCTGAAGGAACAAAACAAAACACAGAGGCAGAGCAGGAAAAGTGGACAATAAGCCACATGCTCACCTCGACTTTACACAGAGCCAGTTTATACAGACCCAAAGAAATAGACAGAGGCCCGGCTGCATCTTCCCCCTGCTCTTGCCCCTGACTACTTATAAAATCACCCAGAATCATGTTTCCCAATATTCATCAAGACTTTCAAAATGGCCGATTTATATTTTCAGGTATGATTTTGTAACTAGAGAATAACTTTGGGGGTCGGTGAGGGTAGACTGAATTCTTTGCTAGGTGGCCAGGGATGAATTATTCAAAGCCTTATTTCCTCACGGTACTAGGAGACAGTATCAGACGCTTTGCAGGCACTACAAACAGCAGAGTCCCTGCTTTATATGTCAAGACACTGAGTGGCTCTAACTCTGGGGCTCAAGGAAGGCTTACTTCTGAATAAAGAAGAATATAGACGCATAAATTCTGCATCACAAAATGGTCTTGGGAGCTCCTGCCAGGCTCAGTGCCTCCTGCAAAATGGTTATCCAGTAAGCGCTACGTGAAGTGTCCTGGTTAAAAGGAGAAATTATGTGTGTGCTAGGTTTGGTGAGCAATTGGTGACCTCGGTTGCCCTTTGATTGCATTTCAGTCATCTACACCTTGAAAGCCCATCACAGTGTGTGTCCCTCTCCCTTTCTCCCTCCACCACAAGAAGAGACTAATATCAACTGCTAAAAAGTAAATGTAGGTACCAAGTCAAATCTATCCCCCATGTGAAAGGATTGATGTGATCGAAAGTAATGTTTCCTTTCACATGGAAGTAGAAGGTCGATTTGTTCCATGCTTCTCTTAAACAAAAATATCCTCCCTTCCAAATGCCAGGGGCCTAGTGTGTGTGTAAGCAGCTCCTGTAGGGCCAGCCTGCAGAGCCAAGCTGCAGAGGGAGGGGACCACCAGCAGGCAGCTATGTTCTAATGGTGTCAGGAAGGCTATAAGTCATGAATATTATGTGCAGCAGAACGAACGGCTCCCCAAGGAGGCACCCATGCTTAGTCTTTGGAACCGTAAACATGTTTTATTCCATGGAAGGGGGAAGTTGACAGATGGGAGAAGTTATAGACCTGAAACTAGGAGGATTTCCCTGGATTACGGGGGTGGGCCTCCTCTAATCACATAGACTCTTAATGGCTAAACATTTCTCAGCAGAAGAGATAAGGTGGAAGGAGAAATTGGAGATTCCAGACATGCGGGGAGCTCCATCTCCTGCTGCTGGTTGTAAGATGGGGACAGCTGCTAGGTAGGGCTTGCCTCCTGGAGCCAAGTGAGGCTCCCAGCTGAGAGGCGGGAAGAGGATGAGACCTCAGCCCTGCATGCACAAAGACTTAATTCTTGCAATGTCTCACCAGCCATGGATTTCTCCCCAGGAGCCTCCAGATTAGAGCCCAGCCAGTGGGACAAGGGAAGAAGAAGAATCAGCATCCATTATCTGGACTTCTGACCTGTAGAACTGAGCATGCCATGCACATGCTGGCTCTAATTATGTGCTAATTTGTTAAAGGGTCAGTAAAATAGAAATAGGAGTACAGTATGCAATCCTGAAAACAAAAACAAAAACAAAAAAACGGGACCTGGAGGGTGAGGGTCTCCTGACGAAGCAGATACCCCTTACTGAATTGACAGAACACAACACGGAAAGTGGTCTAAACATTTTGGAAACACTTGTAGAAAATGGAAGTTTTGGTTGGTGGCGGTGTGATGATTTGTCTGAGTGTGCACATAAGAAAGTGTCTGAAGCAAAGATTACAAAGTAGAGCATCAGGGACTTTCAATATGGCTTAGAGGATAAAGTCACTGATCTTCAAGCCTGAAGACCTGAGTTTTGTGCCCAGGGAATCCACTGACTCACAGGTTGTCCTCTGATCTCTATGTGCACTTACACACACACACACACACACACACACACACACACACACACACCAAACAAACAAACAAAAATAAGAAAAAAAGATATTTAGCTTTTTCTCAGTCACCCTTAATTTTGTCAAAATTTAATTTTAGTTGTCAGGTTGTATCTGGTGGTTGCTCTAGTCAAGGGGGTACAATCTTGACTTAAAACAGATTTATTTCTATATTATTTGTATGAATGTTTTGCCTTCGTGTATGTCTGTTTTCCACATGTACCCATGCCTTCTGCCAGCAGAGACCAGAAAGAGCTTCAGAGCTCTTCGAACTGGAGTTGCAGGTGGTTATACGCTACCATATGGATGCTGCGAATTGAACCTCGGTCCTCTGTATAAGTGGGAAGTGCTCCCAATCTCTAACATCTTGCCAGCCCCTGGTCCTGACTTTTAAGATGAGAATTCCCTCATGTTTCATCTGAACTCCAGGTTGTTAAAAAGATCAGTTACTTACATCTAGGCAGGAACTTTGACCTCTCTCGGGAACTAGGGCTCCTTCTTGTTAGAGAGTCACCATGCCAGACCTCAATGGGTTCACACATCTCAGAGTATTTGCACCTCAGCCTTTGGACCTAGACCTTCCAGGAAACTTGCTCCCGATGGTCTTCCATTTGACAATCTGCCACCTCCAAGCACCAGGACAGCAGTTTTGCTCAGGGTCAGTAGTTTCTCGTTCTGCTCTCTGACTCCCTGTGTTTATCATGGCTGAGGTGCACACTCACTTCTGCCTAGTGGCGACAGGTGAGAGTTGTCCCTCAGAGGGACTGAAATCCAACTGCCTTCATGAATATCTGCTCTTTCGAAGATTAGAGTCATGCACTGTGACTGATGTTTGGACTCACCTCTGAAGCATTGCATCATTTTTTCTGCTTAGAGGTCTAGTCTGGCACCAGTTAATCTGACAAGGTCAGAAGCTGATGTCAAATGTTGCCGAGTAGGATGATGGAATGATGCCATTTATATTTGAGAAAAGTAAGTAGCAATGTTCATACCAGACAGAGATAGAGACAAAGACAGATAGACAGACAAAGACAGAGACAGAGAAACAGAGTCTTGACACAGAGAGAAACAGGGAGAGAGAGACAGAGAGAGAGAGTACATATTGGAAAGATGTCCTAGGCCATCCTGATGATAGAATTAGAGAATGGCAGCTTTGAGAACACATGAAGGTGTTTTGCTGAAGGGAGGATATAGCCAGAGGAGATCCTGGCAGCTACTCCAGACTGTCTCTCTGTCTCTCTTTTCTCTTCCCTCCGGGTTCATAGTACTGTGCATGATTGAACACCTAGAATATTACAGGGGTAAACATTTTGACTAAAATTACCCAACTCTACAACAAAATCATTCAATTTTCATTAAAATGGCATATTCCAGAACAAATTCCATTAAGTCATTTTAATTCTTAATCTGTGTGCTCTGCACGTCATTCAACCCGTTCCCAATATTTTCCATTTTAATTTTCATTAGAATCCATTATTCTTCTTGTGAGTTTTGCAATAAATATTTTATTTATTGATTGCTTTGGTTTCTAAAAAGTTCTGATGGGTTACAACTTTTGCTACATGCATTTTTATGTGTGGGTTGATATTTCTATTAAGTTCAATATTTCTGGTAACAAAGATTAAATTCTGAATTCCGCCAATGGTTTATTCTATTAGTCAAAATGACTCATGAATTTTATCATTTGGACTTTTTTCAGGCCATTTTCACTTTTATTTATTTTTTTCCACTGCTAATGTTATTATATACTGAATGGAAGACTGATAATTTATATTCCTGTCACAGTTACTCTATGAAAAATTAGAGAGTAATTTGGGATTGCAGTATTGTCAAAGCTCTTTGTCTGCATCAGGATTCTTTCTTTATCTCCCAGGCAGCTTGCTCATTCTGGCATTGCTCTCTCCTTAGGCTATGCCGCCCTTCCTTTAGCCTTCCGGGACAGTCTCTGGATTTTACTAATTAATTTCCAGGTTGTAGGAAATACCACTTTAGGTGCCATTTGCATTAATAACCTGCAGCTTTGACAAGTTTTTTTATTCAATTACTCTTGGTTGATCTTTCACACAAGGACTAGTTCCAAGATTCCACGGGAGTTATAAATAGGTATGTTTGGAACAACATAAGATTAGTCAAGGCCATCTGGCATGTTGACTGCTGGCTCTTGTAAGCACAGCAGGTCAAAATGTATTCAGAGTTGAAACTGGTGGAGCCAAAACATCCCGCTCACTCAGAAACTATGACTAGATTCTAAGAAGCAATTAAGAAAGAAAGTGGAAAGTGGGCCTTGCTTGAGCTACAAAGACGCCAGGAGAGTGTTCCAAAGGGGGGAATCTCACAGTAGCACACTCTGCAGCCATGGTGCATTTACCCCTGATAATTAATGAAGAGAGTAAAGGACTGGCGCCAGACCCTTGGACACAGCTTTGCAGGTTTTCCCAACGTCTATTTTGTGAATGTGTGGTATTTTCTAAGAATTTGCCATTAATAATCACCAATGTGCCAGTTTGAGTCTTCATCTTTTGCCAGCAAAGAGTTTCTGGACTTGAGGCTACCTCTTTGAGTGTGTTGGCTACTTTTTGACATATTTCTAAATCTGGATAACTTCTTCCATGCGGTATAAAGCTCAGGGAAGGAGCAGAAACGGCACCAGTCAGAGGTCATGGCTATGTGGCCAAACCCTTTGCTGTGTTAAGTGGACTGGGGTCTAGGAAGGGCCGTGGGGAGCCTGAGCTGCACTGAGAAAACACATTTTATGTTCTTCTTCTACGTTTCCAAAACGAAATCTCAATGTGCTGCTGGTTATTTAGGTCCAGAAAATTCTGCTGTGCTTTTCCCTTTTAATCTTCATAACCATTGTATTTGTATTGCAAATATTCATAGCACAGACTACCCCTCTCCCCTACATACGGTCAGCCTCCATAGCCATGGGTTCCCCATCAACAGACTCAAACAGCTGCAGATGGACACTATCTGGTAAAGAAAAATTCAACTGTATTGGACATATATGGACATGTTCTTAGTCAGTACTCCCCAAACATTACAATATAAGCACCATGAGCATTTACATTGTATTGGGATCACTGGCATTGTGGACATGATTTAAGGCCTCCTGAAGGGCGTATGTGAGTCATATGTAAATACTGTGTACTCTTCTGTAAGGGCCCTGGCCAAATGTAGAATTTCCCCTTTGTAGATACTGAAGATGTAGAGGACCTTATTCTTTAATCCTTGTTCTAAAGGCCATGAGCTCATTTAACCATAACTACAAAAGCTGTTTGTTAGCCACTGGGATTTCTGCTTATCTAAAAATGTGTGGCAAAATAACCTGTACAAAGCTGTATATCCAGCATTACCTTTTCTCGACGCCTGGCCTTTCAGCAAGTCTTATCTTGATGCCTTGTGATCTCTGTCCCTGATCTGATCTTACTCTGACTCTGAATCTTTATCTGCCGATGTTCTTATTTGTTTTAAATAATAACTCCTCTAAATCTAATGTGGATGTCTCCCACCCGGACTTGGGTAGAGTCCAGTGTGACAATGATCAGAGGTACGGTGCTCGGTCTGGTCATGAGGGTGGAGTATTCGTACATAAAATGAGCACCTGCATTCTTATGAAAAGTTGGGGTTAATAAAACATGATAATTGCTCTCAATAAAAGCTGCTCCAGGCCTGTGGATATGGATACTTACTTTCAAGAAAGCCCCACTTTGAGAAGTCAGCTGGACATTAGTATCAACAGAATTCACTGCACTCCACCTTTCACATGTTCAGTTGGCAACAGCCCTAAAAAGATTTTATTGTTACAAAAATTAAAACATATATTGGTTTCAACCCTAAGTGAATTCATTAATTAAAAGGCAGAGAACAATTCTCTTTTCTTTCTCCTTTCCAACAACTTCATCCCTGAAAATGTGAGGAAAAATGCCCTCCTTTCTGCCCACATCATCAAATGATTCATTCCAACTGCTTGCATAGTAGAGAAGTCATATGTTTACTTGGACTGGAAGCAGCAGTTCTTGGCACATTAGTCACAGTGTGCTAACTGCTATAAAAAAAAAAGATATCCCTCACTATCTAACAGTTTAGCATTGTCAAAGTTTCTGTATCTCCCATGCTGCATTAGCAAAAGGCAAAAGTCATGGGGACATGGTGTCTTAAACTGACTGGTGAAGAGAGGAAAGGTGAGAGAGGAGGAAGATAGGAGGGAATAGGTAAGGATGCCCAGGGGATGTACTTCATGAGCACTGATAAGAAATGGGATATATACCGTGATTACTCATACTTCGTGACTAGAAAATATCCAAACTTTCGCAGAGGAAAGCTGTAAAGCCTTGTATTTAAATCATTGTGAAATAAGATTCTGAGCAATGACCTCCCAATAAAACCAGAGTTTTCTATATCCTTCAAATCATTTTGCTCCATAAAAAAAAAAAAAGCTGTTTCACAGTGTTATGGTGATCCTTTGATTCTAGTGTAGTTTCCTGTAGATTGGTAGATTCAGGATCACGTATGGGGTACACTAGAATCTTCTAGAGTGAGAAATACCTTCTCAGAGGCAGCACCATCCAGACGTGAGCAATGAGAGCAAAGTATGGCTCCTCTGAGTGTGACTTCTGGGCAAGCTCATGCTCCAGTAATTTCCCAGGGTTGTCAAGAAGTCCGACCTCTAACAGGGTAGAGATGTCCAATGATGGACTTGTAACTACCTAGGAGTAGGTAAAGAGACATGCAACACTCCCTACCCCTACTTAGTAGACTAGTTGAAAGTTCCAAACACAAAGGGCTATTTTTAGCATCAGATCTGTAAAGCACATTGTACTCAAGATAGGATTTGAGTGAACTCCAACATAGAAAAGTCATTTTACAATCTGGAGCCGTGTCACATGGGGAAATGTGTTAAATAATACTTTCCTTTCCAAAAGGATTGTATCTTGTATAATGAGTTTCTTACCTCAATTTTTTTTTCTTTTTGTTAAAAAAAATTATCTTTTGCTGCAACTGCCACATTTCAACTAAGGATAGGGCAAAAGAAATCACATTCCCATGGCAGGTTCCTTTGTCTTTTGGTCTTTGCTCTAACAGAACTCTCTAACCCTTTGGATCCTGACATAGTGTCTGTACCAAGGCCATAGCCACCAGAGTTTAGTCATGTGAAAGGCCTGGCACAGCACAGGCTGCCCTGAGATGGGTACTTTTTGTTTGGTGGCCTTTGTCCTCACAGGTCTTCTGTCAAGGAGCCCACGGACAGGATTGCCTGACTATCCAGCTCAAATAACTTGTCTAAAAGCAGGTCCCAGAATATAATAGCACAGGGCAGTGGTCCTGTGGCCAGTCCCTGTGCATTCAACCAAAGCACAGCTTTTCTTGGCTTCATGTTTCATCCTTCTGTAATCACCACTGAAATCAACTCAGATGAACAGCTTAAGGATAAATAAATCTATTTTTAGCATTACTTTTTTACCTAAATAAATGTTTGTTTTGTTTTGAGATACCAGGCTTTTGTCTTCAATATGCAGTTTTTTAGCTGAAGGACACTAAAGGTAAAATAGATTAGATAAGCCAAGGAGAAAAGGTCATTAGTGTATTCTGGAAAGTAAAGCCATTTCATGTGAAAGGCACTTGTTACTCAGGTCTGTTGACATGCAGGTATCTGCTCCTAATAGTGAGTAGGCATCTTGGTAGTGTGGCTTCAAACAGGATTGGTATAATAAGAAGAAACAAAGTGAAAGAGGTACCTCCTCACCCTCTCTTTACAAAATTGTGCATTGTCAAAGTACAATGTGTTTAGGCAATCTTTTTGGTTTAATCCACAGAACTGCACAGTAGAATTCTATTGTCTAGAGGTAGTGTGGGCCTGGATCCCAGCCTGGCTTGATAACTCACTTGTTTTGTTTTCATAAGACGATGTCCCTTCTTACCTCTGTAAGTCCTGAATTCTGAATACAATCATGTGTACTGTATGTCTGGGACGCTGATGGCATGACCTCATCATGGAAGCAATTTGCAGGTACATGCAAATGTATATGCATATTCAGAAACGCCTTTCCCGTAACTATTGTAAAGGAGTTCAATTTGTAAGGGACCAATTAAAGACAAAGGTGGGCTTCTTCTGTCAGTCATGCTTGCTTTTGATGCAGAAGATGATCCAGCTTGTGGAGCAACTGTGAGGGCGACTCTAACTCAGTTGGGAGGGATTTGATGTTTTTGAATAAGGCCTTTGCTGGTCCAGCATGGACCTCCTCAGGCTTTGGAAGTCAGCAGAGCAGAGAGACTCTTTGGCTTCCACAGAGAGATGTGATGGAGACCTCTGCTGCTGTTTTGAACATGTTTCTGTGAGTGAGATCCAAGGGTACCTTTTGTACCTTTGGTGATGCTGCCTTTGCACCCTGTGGAAGTGAAAATGTTCCCATTCGCACAGATAGTTATTAAAAGTTAGGGGGAGTTTTGTTGCAGTCATCTACCTTCTGTGTCTCTTGCTAGATGGCTATAACAAAACTTTCCTGGACACAGCAGGGCAGTTGCACATACGCATTCACAGCAGTTGTGACAACATGCACAAGACCTGTGCAGGCTCAGACCAGACGAAATCCCAGCACAGAAAGGGGAGGTGGGCATGAAGTCCCACCCCTACCTAAGATGGTATTGGCAGTTAGCAGTTAATGGGAAAGGGATGATCAGTTTTCTCTAAGGGTGTTGTTCCCGGTGAAGGCCGTGCATGCAAGAGTACATGGTTGGCACATACTATACTTGATGGTATACTTGTTTAAAAAAAGGATAAAATGAGGACAGGATATTGGGTGGTAGGGAAAGGATGAATGTGGGCAGGGATAGGAAGTGAGTATGATCAAAATACTTGTATAGAACTGTCAGAGAACTAACAAAAAATGAGAAAAAATTAGAGGTGTTGGGTCTAGAGAGAGGTTAGGAGCACTTGGGGCTCTTGCAGAGTATTTGTGTCTGGTTCCCAGCACCGAGTCAGATAACTCACAACTGTCTGTAATTCCAGCTGCAGGGGGATTTGATACCCCCCCCCGGCTTTCAAGGGCCCCTGCACTCAGGTGCATAACCCACACATATATTTGCAATTTAAAAATAGTAAAAACATGATTTGACAAAGGAACAAGCATTTATACAGATTTGGTGAAAACTCAAAAAGTCAAAAATAAATAATAAGGCAATTCCTTTAAGACAGATGAAAAAGCCATTCATAGAGAACCCATAAGCTGACATGGAGGTAGACTGATAGGAAATGGACATTACTTTTAAAACCTGTAAGAGAACACACAAAAAAACAGCAAACAAGTACAGTGGTATTCATTCTCTCTAGTAGATGAATAAGATTAAAGAAACAGTGTAGAGTTCTCTAACCTCCAGACTGACAAAAGTATTGAAAAATATGTGTCCCGGGCCAGGAGCACTGAGAAGGGACACAGTTTCACCTTTCAAAATTAGTTTTCTCTACTAATGTTAGACACACAAAACGGCTTCCATAGCCCTAGCCTGAGAGTTTTAATAGCTGTTCAATGGAGAAATGAGGATGGCAGTAAATGGGAAGCTGATCACTGTGTGCAAATCTGCATGCCTGCTTGATAGACTAGGTAACTGATACTCATGTGACTTCAATATCTGTGTTCATATGGGTGTGGACATCTGCTCAGAATGGGCAGGCCATAATGTGTATGTTGTTGGAGCCTCAGGGAAAGTCAGCCTACTCCATGAGAGGTTTAGAATAGAGGAAGGCAGTCTTCTCCATTCCTGTGGACAGATGGCACAGTTTACTTATATGTTGGAGATATTCAGATACTACATATAGGTATTCAGATAGTCACAAGGGAACATGGAGAAATGAATGACCAGAAGCTATACTTAGGATGTGAAGATATAATGACTCTAGAAGCCTACATGAGCCATCTCTTATCTTCTCTTCAATACAAAAATGCTTTGATCTTGCTGTTCCTCATCTGACTTGTTGGATCCAAGGGTTACTTTGACTCGTCTCAACTTTTGTCTGTTCTGGTTGGGACTCCATTCCTTTTTCATCAACAATACTTCATTTTATATGTAAGTCCCCATGTGATTATGCTTAAAAGCATCGGTCTCTTTCTCCCCTTCCCACCCCGGTTTCATGTGTCAGATAAATGCTGTTTCTGGTTCGAGATATTTTTCAGTGGTTACCTCCAGATTTCTCACTCTTCGGTTACCAGCATACTGCACTGAATCAGTCCTAGGAAAGTTGGGGGTGTCAGTTACAGTGTACTGTCTCTTGTTCCCTTCAAATCCCATCCCTAGGGAGGCCCCAAATATCATCACAAAGAACCTAGACTTGTCATTTTGCATTTAGACTTACAGAAGGAGCTCTTGTCCTGCCTTCCCCTTAACTAGATGTGGCATGTGCCCAACAGCGTTCAAGAATCAAAGCCCTGCGCTGACTTTTAGGAACATATTTCAAAACTGCTCAAGGTGTACTCTCTCTTCCTTCCTGGGTTGGCTGGAAGGTAGAATACAGATATGGTCACTGCAGCAGCTGTTTCAAATGATGATGTGAACATATGAAGAAAGACCCCTGTGGTAGTAAAGGAAGTAAAACACACACACACACAGACACACACACACACACACACACACACACAGCTGATGAATATGGACTGCAGATCACATATGGCCTTGTCTGCTCTGGACTCTCTCTACCTTAAACAAACCCTGGCTATCTGGGGCCTCTGCTATGTGCAAATAGGTCTAATTTTAACACCTGTATAAGATAACCCTAGTAATTTAAGTTTCTGCCATTCAGTCTTGCCTACTTAAGTCCCTCTAGAGATTATTTTCTTTAATCTTATTAGACGCATCTTTTTTTTTTATTTAATCCAAAACTTGAAAGAATATATATTTCACTTAGAAAGTAAGCACCTATTATAATGGAAATTTTAATGAAAAAATTATGTATGTACTCGATAAGTAGTTGTGACATGATAAGAAAAGGTCAAGAAATAAATTTATTTTTCTATTTTGGTTTTAATTGTGTGCACCCACACTTGTGTGTGTGTGTGTATGAGTGTACAGACACATGCATATGTGTATTTGAGCGGTTCGCAAATGAGGGTGCTTAAAGAGGTTGGGGGAGGCAAACCTCCCCGGAACTGAAGTTATAGGCATTGTGAGCTGCATCTGGGGACTAAACTCAGGGCCTCTGGAAGAGAGGTCTGTACTCTTAGTGCCTGAGCCATTTCTCCAGCCCAGAGATACGCTTCTTGGTTTTCTGCTGAAAAGCAACCAGTCTGCCGCACTTCTCACTTCTGTCCACTTTAGTAAAATGTAGGTAACAGACACTACTCTCTACAACCATTGCAAACCCAATTATAAATCAGTAAATAACATTTATGGAATTGCTGGCACTTGAATAGTCTTCACCATAAACTCATGATGTTGTTAGGCTTCTGTTTCTATCTCTGTGGGTCCAACTTAAAATCTGTGTGAATTTAAAGCAAATATTTCCAGGATCCAGAGGAAGGAATTCTTTCTGCAGTGAACCAATAGCTTTGAATGATGCCAAGTTTAGCTTACTTCCTCTCTGGTCTATGAGTCAGCTATATTTTTGTTGTTGTAGTGGATGCTTTGTTTTCCCTAGACTATTTGATTGGCTTGTCGTTCTCTTGATGGGAGAAGAAATGTGTACTTTCTCTCCATGAGGCCCAATCAGTGATCTCATCCAGCTTCTGAGTCACTCTATTTATTCTTTGGATTCGATTTCACTCCATCTTGAAGACATTCTCCTTGGAGTCTGCTAGCTTCCTGTTCTTACTTTGGTTGCCTTCCAAGCTTACAGTGCAGTCAACTTCCTGGTATTTGGTTCAGTGGAATTCTTGAGTTACTTACCATTTCTCCCTTTCTGTGGTTCACTTTGCTTTGGTTTCACTGTTGTTTTGGTGATCCATGAACCAAGTAGTTTCCTCAGAAAAGGAACTGGGTAATAGACTGTATTGGTGCTATGTGTCTGAAGATATTCCTTTTCATACTGCTTTGTTGATAAGAGTTGGGACTTAGAATGTGGCAATGGAACCAGTCATGGAAGCTTTAGAGACCACTCTCTTGTTGCAGACAGACCTCCTGTAAGGATTTACGCTTCTTGTCATCTTCTGAGTAAGCTCTATTTCCCATGCAATATAAGGTAGGTTGTATCAAATTCCATTTCTCTGTTCTACCCTCATTCTGATTTTGTGAGGGTTTTTAGTATCTTAACTATTTGAGGCCCAGTATTCATCTGGTATTTTTGGAAGTCCAGCACATAGCTGACATAATCAAATATGCTTTGACCTGGAACATAAACTCTTTGTCTTGGGAACTATATCTCCAATCCTCACAACCCTGAGACCCCAGTGTGTACTGTATAGTGGATTGCCATTCTTGTAGCTCATGGAAACCACGGATATTTTTTTACATTATCAATAGTGTATATGCATATTCATGTGTATGCATGTTTATGTGTGTATGCATGTGTATGTATTGACACTCAGTATCTCCAGCTTATTTTTTGAGATAGGGTCTTTAACTGAGCCTAGAGTTCACCTGTTCAACAAGAATATTTGGCCAACAAGCTCTAAAATTCTTCTTGGGCATCAGTTCCTATGCACTAAGATTTATAGGTAGCCAATACTATGCTTAGTCTTTCTTACATAGGTGCTGGGGTTCAAACTCAAGTCCCAACACTGATGGGACCAGAGTGTTAACTAGTGAACCATCTCCCCAAACAAAATTATTATTATTAGTTAGCATGTGAAATAACTGTGACATTTTAAAACATACATACCAGTATAGTTTGTTCTTACCTTATCAGGTCAATTTACACAGTAGCTATTGGCCCCTGATATCTCCTTTTGGTTTTCCAACAATTGACCTTCACCTAGCTCCTTGACTCTAAATCTCACCCGCGCTTATGTTATTGCAGTTCAAGTTTTCTTTCTTCCCCACTGCAAGATGCTGTTGCAATGTTGCTTACGTCAGTCTTGACAGGCTTCCCCTTAAAGCCTTCCTGACCATCTGTAAAAGCTGTTGAGCACCTTTCTTCCTTTGTAAAGATAATGCGCCACCTCCCATGAAGGAAGCATCTAGGCTTTTTTTTTTTATGTTGTAGCTCTCCGTAGTTTTTTATTTTTATTTTTTATATTAATTACAGTTTGTTTACTTTGTATCCCAGCTGTAGCCCCCTCCCTCATTCCCTCCTAATCCCATCCTCCCTCCCTCATCTCCTCCCTGCCCCTTTCTAAGTCCACTGATAGGGGAGGACCTCCTCCCCTTCCATCTGACCCTAGCTTCTCAGGTCTCTTCAGGACTAGCTGCAATATCCTCTACTGTGGCCTAGCAAGGCTGCTCCTCCCTTGGGGTGGGGGAGGTCAAAGAGCCTGCTACTGAGTTCATGTCAGAGACAGTCCCTGTTCCCCTTACTAAGGAACCCACTTGGATGCTAAGCTGCCATGGGCTACTTCTGAGCAGGGGTTCTAGGTTATATCCATGCATGGTCCTTGGTTGGAGTATCAGTCTCAGAAAACACCCCATGTGCCCAGATATATTTATTTGGTCCTTGTGGTGCTCCTGTCCTCTCCAGGTCTACTAACTCCCCCTTCTTTCATATGATTCCCTGCACTCTGCCCAAGTTTTGGTTATGAGTCTCAGCATATGCTAGGTAGAGTCTTTCAGAGGCTCTCTATGGTAGGCTCCTGTCCTATTTCTTGTTTTCTGCTACTTCCAATGTCTATCCCATTTTTCTTTCTAAGTGAGGGTTGATCATCTTATCTTGGGACCTCTTTCTTGTTTAAGTTCTTTAGGTGTACAGATTTTAGTATGTTTATCCTATCTTATAGGTCTAATATTCACTTATAAGTGAGTATATACTGTGTGTGTCTTTCTGCTTCTGGGATACCTCACTCAGGATTATCTTTCCTAGTTCCCACCATTTGCCTGCAAATTTCATGCTTTCCTTGTTTTGAATTGCTGAGTAGTAGTCCATTGTGTAAATGTACCACAATTTCTGTATCCATTCCTCAACTGAGGGACATCTGGGTTGTTTCCAGGTTCTGGCTATTACAAATAAAGCTGCTATAAACATGGTTGAGCAAATGTCTTTGTTGTGTACTTGAGCATCTTTTGGATATATGCCTAGGAGTGGTATAGCTGCATCTTGAGGAAGCACTATTCCTAATTGTCTGAGAAAGCACCAGATTGATTTCCAAAGTGGTTGTACAAGTTTACATTCCCACCAGCAATGGAGGAGGGTTCCCCTTTCTCCACATCCTCTCCAGCATGTATTGTCACTTGAGTTTTTGATCTTAGCCATTCTGATGGGTGTAAGGTGAAATCTCAGGGTTGTTTTGATTTACATCTCCCTGACGGCTAAGGATGTTGAGCATTTTTTTAAGTGTTTCTCTGCCATAGAATGGCATATTTTATGACTATTATACAGATTGTACTCTCTGGGTCACAGTTCACAATTGGACTAAATTTAGAACATTCTACAAAAACTTAACAATGTAGATGTGTAATCTGCTCAAATGCAGGAATTCTGAGAGAAAATCTTTCAGTCTTCCTGCAGACACTGACATAGGCTAGAAGCACTCAGAATAATTATGAGAGACACAAGGGCTCAATGTATCTTATCATCCACCCTCAAATCTTTTCAACCACTGAATGAGAAAACAATAAGTGTAAGTGCCATAGATTAATAAGAAATGACTGAGACAATTACTTTAAATTGTAGTAAGATAAAATGAACAAATAGAAAAACAAGACAAAAGTAAACAAAAATCAAAGTATTGGTTTCCAGTTCAATAAATAATGGTTGTTGTTTTGAGTGTTTTCTTTTTTAAACTTTTATTTACTTTCAAAATTTAACAGTTGCATTTTTGCTTTTTCTAAGTCAAAATAATTTACAAGTTAAAATTTGGAGTGTCAGCTGAGTGTGGTGGCAAATGCCTTTATTCTCAACATTTGAAAGGCAGAAGCAGGTGGATCTCTGTGAGTTCAAGGCTAGCCTGGTCTACAAAGTGAGTCCAGAACAGCCAAGGCTACACAGAGAAACCCTGTCTTAAGAAACTACAACAACAACAAAATACAAAACAAAACAAAATGAAATGGAGTGTCTCTATGGTCTTTCTTCATTAATTTCAGGAAATAATAGAGTTAATTCAAAACTTTTTACCTGTGGATTAACTTATGAACTTATCCGAAACTAATATTAATGTTGCTTTTCATGTTTAAAACCTTGTAAGAAAATAAGATTTGCTTCGTGCTATATGATAGATCAAATATATTATATTTTAAAATAGGTTAAAATTAGCAATAATTATGAAGTATTCAATTAGTGTCTTTTATACAGGAATGATTAAGTGAGATTTTTAAAGGAAGATATATTTAGTTTTTAAAAAGCCTTTTATTCACCAGAAGGGGCATAAATGCAAGTATCTGTGGCAGTGAGTGCCATTCCCAGACATTTGAAAAATGACAGTATAAAGTAGATGAGAGAGACAGACAATATTCAGGTACTTCTTAGGGCCAACACCAATCCACACCCTCTCTCATTGCCTTGTTCCTTCAAGGTCCCTGTGAGTCTGGAGTCAGTGAAATCTGCCCTCCTTGCCTTGAATTGACTAACTGGTCTAGAGGTCAGTGAGGAGCTTCCCACATGGGTATGGGGAGGCTGGCAGTCTTGCAAACAACAGGGTGTTGACTGCCACTAACAATGGCAGATTCTCTTCTTGGAGATGCGGCTATTGAGTCCCTTGAGTTGGATAATTATTCAGGTTGAGCACTTTAACTCCTTGGGCCTCTGAATGGGGGTGACTGTACATCAACTGAGGTGAACACTTCTACCCTTGTTCCTCTTCATCCTTCTTTCTGACAACTGAGTCATCGCCAAAGGTAATTTAGGGTTCTTCTTCTTCTATCCTAAAATAGCCCGGCACAAGGCTGCTGCAGACTATAGCAGACACTTGCACTGTTTTTCTTGCATGATCCTTTGAGCAACATTTTACATCTACTTTTTGAAAAAAAATCTATTTTCTTGTCAAGCAACTTTTATACAATAGTACTGTTCTTTTTTCATAGGCTCTTCTTCAAGGGCCTCATCACACCACTGTGTTTTACATATGATGTCAAAATCAAAATTCCCAGCTTCCAGACCTCAGAATAATATCTTCCCTGTCTTTCTGACACTCCCATTTCAACATGTGCTGTCTGAAGTCATCATTTTTCCCATATCTGTCTTCTTGCCTTTTCTCAAGTCCAAAGATTGACAATGGATTTCCTTCTTAGGAGTCTTCTGCTGTCTTCTAGCAAATCACGATCAATATCTTCCCAAGTTTCCCCAGGTCACAGATATTCTAATTACCTGTAATGTTGAGTGACTCATTTCCAAAGTAAGGAGGGTCTATTTAGTTCAACTATTGAGATATTCACATTTTAATTTAATTACAGTGATGATTCCTATCACATGAAAATATGTAGAGAATATGTTCAGGTATCAGGAAATAGTTTAATTCAAATCCATGTAAACTGTGCTTTGTGACCTTTGCTTTCTCTACCCACTCCTACTCCAATCACTTGCCTGGAGTGGTCCTACTTAATTTGGTGAATTTCATTAACTTTTGTGAAAACACATGCGTGGGTATCTTTACCAGCTTTTTGTTTGTTTGTTTTGTTTGTGGTTTTGTTTTTTTTTATCTTCACTAGGATTCAGAATGCTTCACATGCCTGTTAATTCTTACCTTTGGTTTTGTTCACACATTGCTCTTTTGGTTTCTCCTTTGATTTCAAAGGTTAATCTTACAACAATTTTGATTGACAGCCTTTAAATAGCATCTAAAAAATCAGCAAACAATTTTCTGACTTTCCAAGTTTCTATGCGAAATCAGCTGGGAATGTCACCCAGATTGATAATGTTATTAATCAAAACAATTGATACTCTAGAACTTTTCTGTTTGTCTTTTTGCAGTTTGACTGTAATGTGTTTGGGAGTGCCTGTTTTGGATTTCTCTATTTAAACATCCTTGAGTTCCCTGGGAAATGCCGATTCATGATTCTCTACATGAAGTTTAGAAGTTTTCTGCTGTTATGCTCAGGAACTCTTTTGAGGTTGACTCCTTCACTCTGTGTGAGTAAGATGATTGTGAGGCGCAAATCTCTGAAACAGCGTTTTTCTTCATTCCATTTGGTCTTTACTCTTTAGACAGAATAACCTTCCTAGATGTGACTACAGTCTGGTGATTCTTTGGAACTGTTGTCGAACTGCCGCAGTGACTTTATAATAGTTTCATGATAATATATTTTTAATTCCAGAACTTCTATTTGATTATTTGCTAGAATTTTGGTTTGTTCATTTTTAAATTGATGATCTACATTTGGTGAGCCATTTTCATGCTCTTCTTTAATGCTCAGGCTTTTGATTAGTTCTTTGGATATGTTGATAGGAGACAAAGTGTTTGCATTTTCAACTCATCATTTTGAATCACTCAAGGACAATATCTATCTGACTTCAAAGGGAAAAATTATACATGGGTTATGCTGTTTCTTTGCATGTATCATAATCCAGAATATTTAAATTGTATACACAACACACACACACACACACATGAAAATAAAATGTCTCCCTCCCAGGATTTGTTGATACTGCCGTTGTGCTTAGTTTGTGATTTTCCTGGACTAATTCGACAAAGTCTCTGTTCTTATGTGTGGCCACTGAAATCTCTCCTACTTTAGGTTAGTGGTCAGGATTTCTTTAAATGTCTTCAACTGATTTATGATCCCAGCTTGTCCAGAGGAGCTGCGTGTTGCAGTGTGCTTCCAGCATGTCAACAGCTGGTTTAGAAATCAGAAGTAGTCATCACTTCCTGCTTGCACAAGATCTCAGTGCTCACCCAGCATAAAACAAATAGATCTTCTCATTTCTTTCTTGTGTTCACATCCCACTGCATGATCATCACCGCCTCACAAGGGATTCATAAGAAAGTTAAAGCCCATTGCAAAATCTCACTCTCCGGTTTTCCCTTCAAAGTTTCTTCTCTTTTTTTATTAGCTCTAATTAATGTTCTTTCTTGAACAACTAGTTTTTGAAAAAACAATTGCTATTGGTTTTTTTGAAATAAAATATGACTGTTTATAAAGCCATAAGTTGCCAATCAGCCAATAAAGGCAAGCTCTAAGAATAAAGCTTTTTAGACAGGTGAAATGATGAACATTCTCTGCGAGTAAAGATTCACTTAGAAACCTCTCCACTTATCCTCATCCTTCCAGAGCCTGCTAGGGTGCTGGCTTTCCCAGATACTGTAGTTTTAGTGCTGTCTGCAAGGGTAAAACCCCACTAACTGATGGCTCTTATGGTCATCAGCTGCATTCTTTAGACAAATCTTCCTAGGTGTCTGCAATGCATTGGAGTTCTTAGAGTTCAGAAGAAGTCTGATACCCCACTCCACCCCCTAACTCTTCAAATGTGTTCTTTTGGAGAATGGACAGCTGCTTGGGGGTCTTCCCTGAACTGTCTGGGTATGGCTTTCTCCTCTGACGTTGTTGGTAATGTAAATGGCTTTTACATTTAGAGCTGAAATGAACAGTTTCTTAGTATGTGTGAGGTAGGAAGCCACACTTTTGCTTTCCTTCCCTATATCAACTTCCTTCCTCTCTTCCCACCTCCCTCTGTGAAGTCACTGAGCTGTCTATCTTTCCTGGAGTGGATATGGTTGAGTGCATTGCTGTGAAGTGCACACCATCTCTGCTGCTTAGCAACCTTGGCTCGCTCCTCATCCTGTCCACTTGTTGCTAACCTGGTATTTTTCTGCTTTCTCTTCAGGTAGCCAATGCATCTTCTCATTTCCCCAGTGAGATCCTTGTGTTCCCTGCATAGAGTTTAACTAGCTGCTGCTGCCGTTGTGTTGAGTTCAGCAAAAATCTTAACACTGTACTTTCCACCTCCCGTTTCAGTTTCGATCTTTTGAGAATCTTTCACAAAATTTGCTCTACATTAAAAAGTATAATTTAAAACATTTTTTTTAATTCTTAGTGTTTTAATTTAGAGATTTTTTTCCCTCAGTGTAATCCCCCCCCCCCATATTGCCAGGAATGAAGTCTTGTATTCACATTTGATTCTTTTGACTTCTGTTCCATTTCCTCATCACTTCATTATGGTATCTTAAGAACAGTGTCTGCCAGGGTGATAATTTATGCAAGCTAATGGTGAGCAGGAGAAAGAAATGCAAACCTGCCTTATAAATGTTGAAATGCCACATCAAACTTTTAGCACATTTTTCAAGCCTCTCCTGCCTGGCACACACCTGATCTGTTCTTCGCGTATGTCATTGTTCCCTTTTACACATCACATATACAAAGGAGGAGTAGGAATGGAGATGTGGGATTTCCTGCCACTGCCTAGCCTCTTGGAGCTGGATCTAGAAGTGAGTGCAAACCCACCCGACTCCACATGATGCTCCTTCCTCATGGTGCCCATCTCCAAAAGATCCACAAAAATGCTTTGAGATGTCTGTGAAGGATGCTCCATTAGTCCAGCTTCCTGACATGCACTCTGCTGAGCAGCAATTCTGTCTGAGTGCCAGGGAGGCAGACATAGGAATCAAAGTGGCCACAAGTTTGGCCTGTTTTATTTCCTGTTTTTGCTTAGACTACTTCCATTTCATGCACCAGACTTAACCACCTGCTAATAAAATGTGGGAGGCGTTTTGGATAACTCAGAGTCATGCATTTTAATTTTTATATGGTAGACACACAGCCCACACATGAAATAATGGGAACAGTGAGAGAAATTCTAAGATATATGTGTCAGAGATTAACAACGGCACCTACTTCAGGTACTTGAATGGTGACAGATAAGTTTTTCTGGTGACACCTAGAGAAGCCTGAAGTGCTCCTGGAACTTTTCCTGAAAGAACTCTCAGTAAAATAAATAATGATAATAATAATAGCAGAGTACTGGTAAGACTTCTCAGTGGGTAAAGATTGCTTGCTGTCAAGCTTCCTGATCTCAGTCCAATCCCTGAGATCTACATAGTGGAAGAAGAGAACTGAGTCCTGCAAGTTGTCTGACCTCCATATGTGAACTGAGGCACATGGATGCACCCACAGGCACTCTCACACATAAGGATATATAGCACACAAATAAACAAACTAACTAGTCTTGAAAAAAAAAAGAAAGGTGAAGTTTTAGGGGTCTTACGCATATCATGGCGACTGAAGCTCACACTGAGGTAGGTAATACTTGAAAAGTAGCAGGAGCATAAATCTTAGGTGTTTTTCATACAAACACCTAAAATAACTATGCAAAGGAATGAATATGCTAATTACTTTGATTATAGTAATCACTTCATAATATACACATATATCAAAACATTGTACCATAAATATATGATTTCCAATTATGCTTTAATAAAACTGGGAAAAATGAAACTCAAATTAATTTATCGTGCAACATCCTCTTGTATAAGCTAATTTGATAAGCCAATATGGAACCAAAAATAAGGAAAATGTAAGAGGGAGAAATGCTGCTTTTATTATTAGCTTCTTGGGAAGATCAGTTGAGGAGACCAGATATGCAATGTCCCAGTTGGAATGATCTGTTCAGATGGAAGAAAACAATGGAAACCCTATTGGCATAGTTCTATGAAGATAGAACTTTCAGATTCAAAGTGCAGCTTAACTTTTTATACAGTATTAATGTATGAAATTAATCATACAAATTTATGATAAGAAATAAGTGTTTTCTGCTCAAACATTCCCTCTCCTGCATTTGGAAATGAGCCTCTTTGTCTGCTCCCAAAACCCGACCTCTTCCATCTCCTTGACACTCACCTTCTTTCCTCTTGTGTCCACACTGTTGCTAAAATAAAAGGATGATTCATCCTTGTGGTGCTGGAATGGAAAACTCATGTGGATTTTCTAAGTACTAAAAAACATGCTAAGTAAATGGTCAGCAAACCCTGGAGCTTAATGGAATGCTTTCTGATGAGCTGGAGGTCTTGCTTAATCATCTCTAATGGAAAGATGAAGGCTCTGCTTTGTGCCACCGCCAATGATTGCATCTGCTGGGGATCTGATGGTACATCACTTGCCATTCTCAACTTGCCTTCATTAAAAAACAGAAACGCCAAAACAAAATGCTCACCAACCATCTCTAACTTATGCTTGTGTATTACATCCAAGGAACTGTTGTTTGTGGGTCAGGGTGAGAAAGAATGATCTGCCTTCAGTCTCCATGGACACAAAGCCTTCTGCAGATGGTAGCCAGGCCGAGATTCTCTTATCTCATGACCTCACTTGCAAATTGTATGATTTCTTGCTATAATTTTTTAGGTATCTGGGTTTGGGGGATATGAAAATGGTAAGCAGGAGAGTGGAAAGGATTTTAATTACTTTAACAGATAAATGGGTTAATTAAGGCTCAAGAAATCACAATTTAGGGCCGTACAAGTGCCCTATCTGATGAGATATATTCTGTGAACAACTCTGAATTTCATTTATCTGATCTGTGATGTGGCAGGCAAACCCTGTCAGGTTTTCTTAGGTATTAAATCACATGTGAAGGAAATTGAAAAGATGAAGCATCTTGATTAGAAATGGCTAGTGTAGGGCATGGCAGATGGTGCATGCTGGGAAGCCCATCATGAAGTAGCAATCTATCACTTAGTGAGTTTGAGGTCAGCCTGTTGCATGACTACATCCTGTCTCACAAAACCAAGACAGAAGTAAAGAGAGAGAAGGACAAAAAAAAAGAGTATGATGCCTAGTTTTATGTCATCTTGACACGAGCTATGGTCGTTTTGGAAGCGAGACCCTCAATTGAGAAAAATGCCCCTACGTGATTGACCTGCCGGCAAGCTTGTAGAGAGATTTCTCGATTGCTGCAGCTGGGTTCACCTTCACTGTCAGCAGTGCCACCCTGGGTGGGTGGCCCTGAGGGGTATAAGTGAGGCTGAACAAGCCACGAGGAGCAAGCCAGCAACTGGTGTTCCTCCTTGGCCTCTATTTTAGTTTTTGCTTCTAGGTTCCTGCGTCGAGATGGACTACAGCCATAGCCGAAATAAACCTTTTCCTTCCCCAGTTGCTTTTGTTTGTGATGTTTTATTAAAGCAATAGAAAACCTATTTAAGACAGAGAGGGAGGAAGAGAAAAAACAGGAAGGAGGAGAGGGAAGGAAAAGGAAGAAAGAACAGAAGGAAGGGGGCAGAACAAATGTTTCCTGGAAATTAGTCACTCGTGCAATAGGCTGAAAGGCAAAGACATTTGGAGATAGGTCACGATGGCTTCACTCTCTAAATGGGTGAGTGTCTCTGTCTGAATGCTTTATGAAGCTCTTTTGCCCTACTACCCTTCTGACTTGTTAAGAACTCACCAGCAAGGCATCGTCTTTAGAACAAAAAGAAAGCGCTTTCCAGATACCAGACCTCCTGGCAGATGATCTTGGACTTTGTAGTGTGTAGAACTGGAGTCAGTGCATTCTTCAGCCTGGAGGAGTTTATCTTCTCAGTTATCACGGACAGGGAAAGGCTGTAACATTATGTCTATGTCTACTTGGTTCTTTTGGGATAAACTCATGTTTCAGATGATACAAATCTTCAATTTATATTGTAAATGCCACAGGTGGCTTTTTCTCAATTTAAACATATCTTGAATAGTTGTTTGCATTTCATCAATGTCATCTCCAGTACTCAAAAAATGTTTCAGAATACTGTCTTACACAGGTCATTCTGTAGACGCTTCCCTCAGGAGCATGAGATGCCTCAGCTAGTTCTTCAGAGAGCATTTCCCTTGCATTTGTGGTGACCAGGAGCTCACTCACAGTTCAGGGTTAACTCCCTGGCAGCCCCTTATTGTACAAGCTTGAGCAAATGAGAACATGATTGCTATTTTCAGGCACTGTTATTTCCCGTATCTTCCATGGAATGCATGGTGACATGTTTTTCACATCCATTCTAATAGCTTCTTTGGGTTGTTAACTGCTTTTAATCCTTAAAACAATTCACTGTGGAAAGCTTTCCAAGCTTTCCTAGTCATACTTCTATTATTTTGTTTTCAATGTTGTTCCTCTGAAGTTCCAATAGAACTGACCAATTATATTGTTTGCTGAATTTGGCATATTAGTAGGCTCTAGGACATTGACCATCATGCTAGTCTCTTTTTATGTACCCTTTTCATTTGAGACAGACGGACATAAGTTAAAGTTTTTCCTTTTTTTTTTAGTTTTTAAAATTATTTATATATTTATTACAATATATTCACTTTGTATCCCAGCTGAAGCCCCCTTCCTCCTCACTTCCCAATCTGCCCTCCTTTCTTCTTCTCCTTCCATGCCCCTGCCCCAGTCCACTGTTAGGGGAGGTCCTCTTTCCCTTCCATCTGACCCTAGCCTATCAGGCCTCATCAGCACTGGCTGCATTGTTTTCTTCTGTGGCCTGATAAGCCCTCCCCCCCTTAGGGGGAGTGATTAAACAGCCAGGACTGAGTTCATGTCAGAGACAGCCCTGTTCCCCTTACTAGGAAGCCCATTTGGAGAGTGAGCTGCCCTGGGCTACATCTGTGCAGAGGTTCTAGGTTATCTCCATGAATGGTCCTTAGTTGGAGTATTAGTCTCAGAAAAGACCCCTGGGCCCAGATTTTTTTTATTCTATTGCTCTCCTTGTGGAGCTCCAGTCCCTTCTAGGTCTTTCTATCTCCCCATTCTTTCATAAGATTCCCTGCACTCTGTCCAAAGTTTGGCCATGAGTCCCAGCATCTGCTTTAATACCCTGCGGGGTAGAGTCTTTCAGAGGCTGTCTGTGGTAGGCTCCTGTCTTGTTCCTTGTTTTCACCCTTTTCTGATGTCCAACCCATTTGCCTTTCTGAATGAGGATTGATCATCTTACCCAGGGTTATCCTTCTTACTTAGTTTCCTTAGGTGTACAGAAGTTAAACAGCAACAAATCAAGTAATCCAATAAAAGAATGGAGTACGGAGCTAAACAAAGAATTCTCAATAGAGGAATATCGAATGGCAGAGAAACACTTAAAGAGATGCTGAACGTCCTTAGCCATCAGGGAGATGTAAATCAAAACAACCCTGAGATTTCACCTTACACCCATCAGAATGGCTAAGATCAAAAACTCAAGTGACAACACATGCTGGAGAGGATGTGAAGAAAGGGGAACTCTCCTCCATTGCTGGTGGGAATGTAAACTTGTACAACCACTTTGGAAATCAATCTGGTGCTTTCTCAGACAATTAGGAATAGTGCTTCCTCAAGATCCAGCTATAGCACTCCTAGGCATATATCCAAAAGGTGCTCCAGTATACAACAAGGACATCTGCTCAACCATGTTTGTAGCAGCTTTATTTGTAATAGCCAGAACCTGGAAACAACCCAGATGTCCCTCAACAGAGGAATGGATACAGAAATTGTGGTACATTTACACAATGGACTACTACTCAGCAATTCAAAACAAGGAAATCATGAAATTTGCAGGCAAATGGTGGGAACTAGGAAAGATAATCCTGAGTGAGGTATCCCAGAAGCAGAAAGACACACACAGTATATACTCATTTATACGTGGATATTAGACAAATAATATAGGATAATCATACTAAAAAGTTTTTCTTTTATCAGCTATAAACTATGTGGTCTTGAATGAGGTATGTCATCTCCCTGTGTCTGTTTTCTCATCACAAAATAAGCAAACTACCTCTAAAGGTCAAATGTTTGCTTACCACAGTGTCTACATCCTTCCTGCTTGACCCACAGCATGGCTCAGAGCCTTGGCTCTTCTTATGAATAGTGATGGCCAGAGGGTTGACTCTCAAAGGATAGAATGAGAGCAGAAGTGATATGTGGATGTGTTAGCTTCTTTTCTGTTTCCGTGATGAAGCACCATTTATTTTCAAAAGCAATCTAGGGAAGAAAGAATTTATTTTGGGCTGTGGTTCCAGAGGGATAAGAATACATGATGGTATCCTGAGTAAGGTAACCCAAAAGCAGAAACAAACATATAGTATATACTCACTTATATAGACCTATACGATAGGAAGGTCATGCTGAGATCTATACACCTAGGGAAGATAAACAAGAAGGAGGTCCCAGGTTGGGATGATCAATGCTCGCTTAGATGGACAAATGGGATGGACATTGAATGGAGGAGAAAACAAGCAACAGGACAGGAGCCTACCAAAGAGGGCCCCTGAAAGACTCTATATAGCAATGTATCAAAGCAGATATTAAGACTCACAACCAAGCCTTCGACAGAGGGCAGGGAATAATATGAAAATAGGGGAAGTTAGTAAGACTTGGGGAGAACAAGAGCTCCATAAAGACCAAATAGATCAGGGCACAGGGGTCTTTTATGAGACTGTTTCTCCAACCAAGGACCATGTATGGATATAACCTAGAGCCCCTGCTCAGATGTGGCCCATGGTAGCTCAGTATCCAACTGGAGATCTAGTAAGGGGAAAAGGGACTATTTCTGTCATGAACTCAATGGCTGGCTCTTCGACCCTCCCCCACACATGCCCGGGAGGAACAGCCTAGCTAGAGCCTAGAAGAGGACATTGCAGCCAGCCCTGAAGAGATAAGATAAGCTAGGGTTAGATGGAAGTGGGGGAGGTCCTCCCCCATCAGTGGACTTGGAGGGGGACAGGGAGGAGATGAGGGAGGGATGGGGAGAGTGGGAGGGAATGAGGGAGGGGGCTATGGCTGGGATACAAAGTACCTAACCTGTGATGAATATGAAAATAAAGAAATTACATTAAAAAGAATACATGATGGCGGGGAGGCATGGCACCACGCAGCAGCCATGGCAGCCACGGTGGGAATTGGAACATTCGTGTCTTCAACCAGAAACACAGCAGAGAGAGTGAGATGGAAGGAGAACAGAGCTATGAACTCTCAAAGCCCAATCCCAGTGGCAGGCTTTCTCCATCAAGGCCATGTCACCTCCCCGAAGAACACCACCACTGGTGACCAAGTCTTCAAGTACCCAAGACCATGGGAAACGCTTACATTTAAACAGCCATAATGGCATCTGTGTAAAAACCCTTAAGAGGTAACAGCATGCTTCCCACATGCACATCTTTTTGCCAGGTGGCTGCAAAGGGCTACGAGGTCTCAGACTTGTAGCGCCTGAACACAGAGGAGGCCTGGGCCTTTGAGTTACCACACACAAAAAAATCAAAACGGTGCACCTAAACACTCTCCATGCTTTCTATATGTGAAGAAAGCCACTTGGCTTTTCCTATGTTATGCCACTTAAAGGCTAAAGTGAATCAACTCCAGGCTGAGGTAGGAGTAAAGGCAAAACTTTCCATTGGGCTGGCTGCTTCCTATGACGCCGTAACATCAGCTTCTAAGTTTAGATGAACTGGGGACTAGAATTCAGGGAAAGAAGGTAGGTGATCATGGCATCAGGAAAAGGACTTTAAGGCTTGCATATCCCACTGGTCAGTGGAAAGCTCTTGAAGGAATCATGCAACCTCTTGGCTTTCCTAATGAAGCCAACAGCAGACAGGAATTATCTCACACTGTCGGAGGCTATGAGTCCAATATCCAGCGGGTAGCAGGCTTGACCCCTGCTGAGTACAACGAGGAAGGGGTTCCTTTCAAGTATTTCCTCTTAGCGAGGAGGTAACTGATTTCATCGGGCTAGATGTCAGGTGGCATCTCCCGCAGATACAACTTTGTCTTCAAATTTCTCCTTTTCATAAGGACACCTACCGCACTGTGATAGAACTTACCCAGTAACCTCTATTTAACTTTGTAAAGATCTTGTCTCCAAATAAGGTCATATTCTGGTGTATAGAATATCAATATATTAATTTTGAGTGACAGAGTTCAATCCATAAAGGGAACTTCTAAGGGAAATTATATTGTCAAAGAAACAATTACCCCCTAGATATCTAAGAAGGAAAAGAAGTCCATTTAATATTATAAAACAGCTCTTGGATACTGGTGTTCAAAAGTCAGGAAGTATGCTTTGAAAGTTCCCTATACCCAAGACTCCTGCGGCCATAGTTGATAATAGACAATGATTCTATTATCAATTTAACCACAAGCCATGGTCACTGAATGAAAAGGAGAAGGGTGCTGTATTTGGAGGGCACATCCAGTTCTAATCCCAGATTACTTCCTCAAAGCCCGTCCTGAGAGCATCTGGCCTGCCAGAAGGTCATAACTGCGGACCAACGCGGACCCTGCATTTTGTGTTCTTCCCTTTCTAAGTAGAACTTGAATGAGCTTGTACTGGGCCTTCTACACTCTGTGTCTTACATATGTGTTGGGTGGCAGGTGCCATGTCCCACTATTTCCACCCTCAGGGAGCATGGATTCTGCAGCAGCAGCAACTCGGCAGCAATTGCATCTGAGGAAGAAGCTCAGTACATCACATACCCGCTGGTTAGAAAGGCAAGTGAAAAAAGTTTGTCTGCTGTTCCGGATTCCTTGTCAGTAAAGACAACCACAGGAGTGTTTCAGCTAATGAAATGTGAATGGAAGAGAAGCCAAAGATTTAAGAGACAGGAGCATCAGCCAGGCTTTTGTTTCCCCCTTCCATAGGTAGTAGTATGCTAAAAGTGAGTTCATCCCAGGAGGCCGTGAAAATGAAAAACAAACAAACAAACCCTGAATCCTTGAACTGAAATGTGAAGGAAATGTTGTCTGCAAATACCAGTTATGAAGAGTTTTTTTTAAGTTTTTTTTTAATTGTATGTGTATGGGTCTTTTGTCTGCATGTATTCCTATGTACCATATAATGCAGTCCCCGTGAAAGCCAGAAGAGGGCATCATATTTCCTGGAACTAGAGTTAGAGATGACTGTGGGCTGCTGTGTGGGTGCTGAGAATCAAACCTGTAGGAAGCACAGTTTAGAATAAGCATCAGAGATACCAAGATCGTCATTACCCCAGACCTACTTTCCTCAAAGGAAAGAAATGAATGACGCCTAATCGCCCGGAATGCCAGAGTGAAAAGTGGTCAGTCAACTTGGTGACTCTCTGCTCTTCTATTAGGAGCCAACTTCCACCTGAATCTACCCAGTATCTGGAGCAGTGTTCAGGTCCTAGTCCTGCAGTGAAAGGGATAAAGCTCTGTGAAGGAGGCCCTATGAATTTTGCAGTAGATAATCTGTGATAATCCTTATGCTTATCACAGACACTTTCTGTGTGTCCAAACCCTGAGCTCTGTTTATCAGCCAATAGAATTCATTCTTATTGTGAAGGTCACAGGTCACAAGTTTTGTGTTTAAATGTATAAGAAAAGTAAACCAGAAGGTCAGTCTCTGGAAGGCTACGACCCAGTGCTTGCAACGGAAGATGGCATCTCACATGCTGGTCCCACCACCACCCAGCATGTGAGACTTGCAAGGGGCAGGGATGGGACCGGAAATGCTTTAGAAAAATCTAGCATCCTTGGAAGAACAGCAGATGTGCCTTACCACTCAGCCATCTTTCTCTGGTCTCAAGTTTTAAACTATAATTTTAACAATTCTCATTCTTAATCAACCCCCAACCCTCTTTCCAGTATTGGAGCTTGAACCAATTGGAGCTTGGTTGTGTTTGGTAGATGAAAATTAGAATTTGTTACAGCAGCTGCCAGTTTTCTAGTTCCTGATTTTATGTATTGTTTAGGCTTCTTTAAAACTTTAAATCTTGCCATCAGCTACATGGGCTGAGACACACTTGAAAACAAAAACTGCAGTCATTTGTTGTACCAGAAATGTCTTAGCTGCTTTGCATATTATTTATCCTTAAATATGAAAAACATTACATTGATTGCTCAGGGGTCTCATAACTGCTTGCATCTGCTATTGATATTTTTCCTGGTGTTGAAAATTCAACATGGCCCAAGGAAACACAAAATTATAGGCTTTTCAGATAAAAAAAAAAGTTGACAGACCTTATAACACCATTATACGGCAGAGGAATGCAGGCCTGCAGAAGCTGAATACATTTTCTATCAGTATCAGTCAGTGGTAAATACTGTTCCTCAACACAGCTTTTATTCCAAAAACTATGTCCGTAACTATCTAAAATGCAACCTGGAAAGGTTCAGCTATTTCTTTCTGCATTGCTGATCTTTGTCAGTCTCATCACTACAGATCATACTGACATGTTAGGTGGCCATCTACATGCTGTGTGGTCCTGAGGAAATCACACAGTGAGTATGAGCCAGAGGCATCTGGTCTGCTAGGCTGATGTAAAAGTAGGAGGGAAAAATGTTCAGTGGGGATGAATAAGTTGTTGAGGGAGTTCAGATGTGATCATCTACCTCAAATGCGAAAACACCTACATAAGAAATGCATTTCTCCCAGACAGTTTTCTGGGCTAACTGCCATCATCACAGTGGAGATAGTTTTCGAAGAGGAGTCTGTGCTGTATGGGCCCTGCCCTGTGAGGCCTCTATGAGAACTGCAGCTCTCCAAGAATTATTAGACACCCTTACAGTGCAAAAGTAGAACACTGGGAAGGAGCATGCTCTGAGTGTTTGACCTGTGTTATAACTGAAGGGCTGATCTCAGACACTTAATGACTAACTGTGAGGAACTTTACATCAAACTGGAAGCAATAGAATTTACCTCTTTGAAAATAGGAAGGTTGTAAGCATGGTATGACTCTGAACCACCATGAATTCAGCCACAGCCATGTTCAGTTAATTGAGCTCGAACTGATTTAAGTAACCCCATTGACATAATGGAATGCAAATCTTCCTTGCCAAACTAGGGTGAGCAACCAGGTCACAAAATCATAGGAACAAAAGCTACAGTTCACGAAAAATAATTTTTCAAATACATAGTCTTGTTTAGATCTTGGGAAAGCCCCCCAAATTAAAATTTATTCTTGCTCTTCTTTTGCACATGATAAGTTTTGGACTTATGGGTTCCCAATGAGCAGTCCAAAGATATATATCTACCTAGTGAGTCCTAGGGATGAACTGGAGCTCAGAATTGATTCCAGAAAGTTCAAGTTCCACATCATATTTCAGCATATAAGATGGATTTCAAAGGGCTGTAGAAATGACTCAGCAGTTAAGAGCATTTGCTAATCTTCCAAAGAACCTAAGTTCGGGTTCCTAGTACCCACACGGGGCATCTTACAACTGTCTGCAACTCTAGGTCCTGAGAACCCAAAGCCCTCTTCTTATCTCCACAGGCAATGCATTCATACATACAACCCACCTTCCACACATACGTATATTTAAAATATAAGGCAATCTATTTCAGTAGATGGGAGAACACTAAGAAGATACAGATATGAGCAGCAAATGAAATATTAAACTCAAGGTTGAACATCTATTTAGGAACTGATCCAGGAACAGGAATGAAGCCAGATGACAGATAAAAGAAGCCATACAAGAAATATTTGCTTATTAGAAAGGGAATTTGATGAAGAATATGTAATTGCTCACCAAGCAGTTATGGACCAAACACATCATGTGCAACCAGTCAGTAGACTAGGCCAGGAAAACAGCCAGGATGCTTTTTACATAAATAGTTCCCAGTAGACCCCATCTCTGCAACCTCCGTTTTCATTACCATCACATTTGAATTTAGAACCAAATACTGTTAAGACAATTTCTCTTCCCTCTGATGCTGCTTTCCCCTGTGTAGCTCATTTCAGAGTCTGTGCTCTGTGGAAACCTCTCAGTATGTTCCAATTTCACAAGGAAAACTGATCATTGAATCTGATTTTTTTCTCTTTGATATAATGATTTTCATTTTGTTCTTTGAGATTAGATTTGCAAAATTTTCCTTAATGAGTAATATGCTTAAGCTGCCACCAACAATCCTTTACAGTGTGTGTTGCTCACATACTCATTAACGCAATGTATTACAAAATATTTTTCATCTTTACCGTATCATAATGCCTATTTGCATTTTTTCATCACTGCCATGAAACAAATGAAAAGATTGGAATTAAAGGGACTTAGAAATATTGCCAGAGTTATTTTAGCTGTCCCCTCAAGTGCCCATGTGTTGAATGAAGGCTTAGTCCCCAGTGGTGGCCCTGCTGGGGGTTGATGAAACCTTTAGAATGTGGGGACCTCTAGAAGGCAGTTAGGTGACTAGAGGTGAGCCCTTGAAAGGGATATGGGCCCCAGCCCAGCCTCTGCCCTTTTCGCTCCTGGCTCCCATGACTGAGGCCTTCCCATGCTGAAGGCTCTCACCTTCATGTGCTGGCCCCCCACAGGCTCCACAGCAATGAAATCAACTGACCGTGGCTGAGACTCACACCATGAGCCAAAACAAACCTTTCATCGTGTGTAAGGTGTTTATTTAGGGTATTTTGTTCCGACTATGAGAAATGGATGCCGACAAAGGTACTAAAGCTTTTGATTTCACACAGCTGGGGGTTTCCAGTCAGCCTTGAATTCTGAGTGACTCAAGGGTCAGCAGATTCCAAGGAGTCAGGGCAGAGGCACTTTGCCCTGAACACATAGTCTGTGCCAAGAACTAAATCCCTTGCAGACCGTGTGTATGGGAGTAAGGTTTTAATTCATCTGTATCTCTTTCCATTCCACCTACTCTGTGCAGTTTCGAGGCTCTGTGCAGAGCTCAGTCCCTGGCCCTTTCTGGCACGCTCCTTCTCTCAGAGTCCACAGACTGCAGCTCTCATTATCCTTGGTGAGAACACTAACGGAGCAGACCATCACCCAGTCAGTCCTGAGGCCACTCTAGCAATGCAAACAGATCCCCTCTTCTGCTCTCGGCGTTCTGTTTCTCTATCCAATTCAATCCTCAGTCTACAGAAGTTCCATCTGTAGTGAGTGACACTGAAAGGGCCTGGTATGATCTTGGCAGGGGGAGTTTCTGCCCTATTCACTTTAGGATCTCCCACATGCCTAGCATGGATAACGACCGAGGTAAATCCTCCAAAGCATGTGCAATTAAATAGCTGCCAAGTAAATGCTGAAGCAATTATTTTCTTCCACTATTGTAATAGTTCATTATTAAATAAGCAGAAGAGCATAAGTATAGATTGGAATAACTAAAATAATTCATTGAAAATTCCCATAGCAATAGAAATAAAATTCAATAAAAAACTGTGCCCATGTGTGGTGGTTTAAATAGGAAAGGCAGGGTAGGTTCCAATATTTGAACACTTGGCCATTAAGGAGTGGCCCCAGGGTACTATTTGAGAGAGATTAGGAGGTGTGGTCTTGTTGGAGTAGGTGTGGCCTTGTTGGAGGAAGTGCGTCACCAGTGGTGGGCTTTAAAAGCCTATGTTAGGCTCACTGTCATTCCCTCTTCCTGCTGCTGTTAGATCTAGATGTAGAACTCTCAGCTACTTCTCCAGCACCATGTCTGCCTGCATTGCTGCCATGCTTCCTTCCATGATGATAATGGACTAAATTGCTGAACTTTAAGCCAGCTCCAAATAAATGGGTTTTCTTTTATAAGAGTTGCCATGGTCATGGTGTCTCTTCACAGCAATAGTACACTAACTAGGACACTGCAAGGCTAACTGGTGATAACTTTGAGCCCCAAAACAATCCTGTCAACAGTGGGAAGAAAAGCAACCAAAGACCAAGAGAGTTGATTTCCAAGTTAGCTACAGTGAACATGAGAATTATGACCACAGAAGAACAGTTTTTCTTTAAATAGTGGAGGGGCAAGTAGAGAACTACTTAGAAAAGTAATGATAGCTCACAAACTTATGACTGAGTAAATTGTAGGTGGATCTAATATTGTACCTGGAAATAAAAAGCATATACTAGAAGAAAACAGAATTAAAACTAAATATTGGAGTAGAGAGGGCTTCACAAGTAAAAAGACAAAAACAAAAACAAAAACAAACATATATAAAGCACCAGTTTTCATCCAGAAAAGGCAAAAACAATAAGAACATTTTTTTTCAAAGGCATCGTAAACAAAGAATTCTACACATTGGTAAAAGTTATAAAACATGCAGATTTTTGAGAAGCTTAAATGATAGATTGATTCATAGAATAAAAATATGTGTGAATGGCTCTCAAAATAAAAACACACTCATCTTTCTTGACAAGAGAAATGCAAATACACAGTACGATATTGAGCTGGCAGCCAAGACCAGACTATGGCCTGGTCTAGGTAAAGAGCAAATATGGCAAAGATTGAAATATTGGGTAATGCATCATGGTAATGAGTGTGGGGGCAGCATATGCTGTTCTGGGCTTTTGGTAGTAGTTTAAACATATTATTCATTAAGGAAAATTTGGCCAATCTAACTGCAAAAATAAAAGGAACATTGTAATACCGAAGTGAAAAGTGGATATATCTTTCAACTTGATATGCAGTTTTACTGAGGGAATTTCATCTTACTGTGAGATTTCCACAGAACACAGACGCATGCACAGCTCTTAATTGCATCATTGTTATTTCGGAACTGTGAAAGATTAAATATAAGTTAGAAGCCCATCAACAGAGAACAGTTAATAGTAACGATCAGCCAAACATCATTAATGTACAAATGCAATAAATAATACATGACAGTTTGGGAAAACTATTAAGTTAAATTATGACTGATTTTTGAAAAAGGGAAGCTAACATGTTTCTCACTTTCATTCCTGTGAAACCAAGGGAACGTATAAATTCGTGTTGTGCTAGATCCTTTCTCACTGCTTTGACAAATAACACCACGTAAGGAAAGAAAAGGTTCTTCTTGCTTCATAGTTTGAGGATGCAGTCCACCGTGGTGGGGAAGTCACAGCAATATAGTAGCTGTGGAGGCAAGGGAGTGAAGTGCTTGGTCACGTGGCTTCCACAGTCAGGAAGCAGCCAGGTAACTGCTTGTGCTCAGTGCGCTTTCACTTATTCCGTCAAGGATCCTCGCTCATGGGAGGGTACCATCCACATTCAAGGTAGGTCTTCCCAGACACGCTCAAAGGTGTGTTTCCATGGTGATTCCAAATCCAGTATGATTAAATGTTGACAATTACGACTAATCAGCACACATACTTATAGAAGGGAAAAATGATTAAAAAGAATCCCCCCCCCGCCCCCCGCGCCCGGAGTTCTTCCATTTAATAAGAAAGGAAGTAGAAGATTTAAAATGTTCTGAATTCTATCAAACTTAACCATTAACAGAGAGAGAATTTTACATCCAAGTTAACTGACAGTAACCTTTTCCTCTCTCCAGGGGTGCCAGGCTTTTACGCGAATGATGGGAATTCGTAGATTAGGTGTGGTTCTCACTCTGGCTAAACTCACAGTGGATGAGCAGGGACAGAAAATTACAGGTGTGGAGAAGCAGAATGACAAGCCTAAATGCTTGAAATAGAGTCAGAATGCTGGGAGGGGGATAGGATTGATACTTCAGTTGTATTAAAAAGAGAAGATGAAGATATGCCTCTGAGAGAAGAATCAGTGTGGCTAAAGGCTCAAAGTGAACCACTGAATGACTACATACAGTGTTACATTGCCCTCCTAGGCCATAGTGATGTCCATGATTGAGAAGGTCTGCAACCTTGTCGTCCTAGGGGGAGAGGATCAGACAATTCCATATTAGCGAATGCCACACTGTTTTAGGAAGAAGTAAGAAAAAGGGCTGTCTCAGAGATGACCCCACCCTTGGTTTCCCGTTTTTTCTCCAGGCCCTTACCCCTCCCCTCCCAACCTTCTCCTACCCAGTTCCCTCTCTACATCTACTTCAGCTGTCTATTCTATTTCCCCATCTTCTTGAGATTCAAGTAGGGCCTCTCTTGGGCCCACTTTGCTACTTAGCTTCTTTGGGTCTGTTGCTTGTAGTATGATTATCCTGTAATGTATAGGTAATATCCATTTATAAGTGAGTACATACCATGTGTGCCTTCTGGATCTGGGTTACTCACTCAGGCTGAACCTTTCTAGTTTCATCCATTTGCCTGAACATTTCATGATTTCCTTGTTTTTAATAGCTGACTATTATCCTATTGTGCCTGTGACAGGGAAGCCTACAGGAGGAATATAAAGATGTCTCTAGCTGAGCATCATAACAGGAGCAAATGTGGAGACTGAGGAGGCGACCTTCTAGCTAGGCAGGACTTATAGTGGTAGGAGGGGAATACCAATCCAGCTACAAAACTGTTGACCCAGAATTTACCCTACCTGCAAGATGTGCAGAGATAAAGATAGAGTAGAGACTGAGGGAATGGCCAAACAGTGCTTGTCCCAGCCTGGGATCCATCCCATGGAAAAGAGCCAGTCCTTGACACCATTAATGACACTCTTCTGCTTACAGACAGGAGCTTAGCATGACTGTCCTCTGGGAGACCCTACCCAACAGCTGATCAAATCAGCCAAACATTAGGTGGAGCTCAGAGAGTCCTGTGGAAGAATAGGGGGAAATGATGGAAGGGCCTAGAGGGGACAGAGATGCCACAAGAAAACCAACAGAGTCAACTATCCTAGACCCGTAGGGCCTTGCAGAGACAGAAGCACCAACCAAGGAGCTTACATGGACTGGATCTGAACCCCCTACACATGTGTAGCCAATGGGCAGTCTAATCTTCCTGTAGGTTCGTTAGTGAGGTGACGGATACTGATTATAGCATGGAGTCTGTTGCCTGTGTTTGAGCAATTACCCCTGGCTGGGCTGCCTTGCCTGGCCTCAGTGGATGAGGATGAGCTCGGTCCCGATGAAGCTTGATATGCTGGTGTGGGGTGGGGCCTATCTCTCCAGTGGGTTAGAGTCCGTGACAGCAGAGTGGAGTCAGCAGGCAGGAAGCATGTGGCTCAATTAGAAGCTGAGGGCTCACTCTTTGAACATCAAGCACAGAGTTAGTGAACAAGGAATGGCACATGGCTTTGAAAGCTCAAAGCCCATCCCCAGTGACATACTCCCTCCAGCAGGGCCACATTTTTTTAATTCTCCCCCAACAGAACCACCAACCGTGTGCCAAGTATTCAAATGCACAGTAATACGGGAGGGCATATCATTTAAGCTACAACATTCCACTGGCTGGTCCCCATGGTCTCGTGGCCACGTCACAATGTAGAACACATTTAGTGTGACATCAAAAGTCCCCACAGTCTTCCACAGTCACAGTAGTTTTAAAGTCTGACATCCAAAGTCTTTCTGAGATTTGAAGCACTTTCTTTACTGGAGCATTCCATAAAATCAAAAGAGCAAATTAAATACTTCAACACATGTTGAAAAATAATATTACATTTCTAAACAGGAAGAACTGAGCATAGTGAAGAAATGCTGGACCAGCAAGGCAAACATTAAATCCTGTAGTTTTGTATCACAGGCCAAATGGCTTAGATGAGTCTACCCCTCCCCTGAGCTTTGCTTCCGGTGTCTGTCTGTCTGTCTGTCTGTCTGTCTGTCTGTCTGTCTATATATCTATCTACTCTCTCACACACACACACACACACACATGTGGATAATTCCACTCTCTGTGTGCATCATACAGATATCCCAGGCCTCTGGCATCTCGAGCTATTGGGGTCTCCAATACAACTCAGGCATCATTTCCAGAGCTTCATAATGGCCTCTCAGGGTCTCCACACAAGGACTCTACTGCCCTACCACTGGTCCCTGAGTCTGAGTCTCTGAAAGCATAGTGGAAGATTCCATTACTTCGTTACCCATGTATCCTTCAGGACTCCAAACCCAGAACCACACAAATAACATTACCATGCTCTGCTACTAGCTTGGCACGCAGCCTGCCCACTTGAGTCACATCTGTAGCATCTTTTTTTTTTTTTTGCTTTTGCTTTTCCTTTCTGGGAACAGCAATTCCTTGGGCCTTTTTCTTTCACAAGTTGGATGGGTTTGTACCCTGAGAACACGCCTCCCTTGATTTCCCTTGATAGATCAGACCTCTACTTAATCCTCTTACCTCTGTCAGAAGGATTAGCTAAAGCATTAAGTTTCCTAGTGCTCTTTTTCTCTTCGAACTGAAAATCTTATTTTTATTTCTGCCTTCCTTTCTCACTTTCATTATAAAGTGATTACTAATAACTGTGTAGCAGAGCTGACATTATACTATCTTAAAACCTTCTCCACCAAAGAAATTACTTTTTGCCATTACTTTTAAAGGCAAGTTCTTAGAACACAAGCAGAAGGGAGTCACATTCTTTGCCAAAATATCACAGGGGTTGTCTCTAGCCCAGTTGCTAATATTGTTCTCTTTTGAAGCCTCTTGAGCTGCTCCTCCATAGTCCACGTAGCTCTCGGCACTGCTCTCTTCAAAGCTCATTCTGTGAGGGTCCATTAAGCTCTGTGTTCAGTGTTCAACCTCTCTTATAGTCCAAAGTCCCAAAGTCTACATTCATTTAAAAAAAAAAAAACAAACACAGAAAACAAACCTAGACCATATCGAGATAACTTACTCATAGTACCAACACCGGTATTAGTTACTTTTCTGCTGCTGTGATAAAACGTAATGAGCAAAACAGAGAAGGAAGCATTTATTTCGGCTTAGAGCTGTAGAGGGTTAGAATTCATGATGGCAGAGACAGCAGGTGGCAGACATTTGGCTGAAGCAGAGGCTGGGGCTTCATGTTGTGAACCACAAGCCTAAACACAGAGAGTGAACTGGAAACATGGCATTTGAAACCTCAAAGCCATGCCCCAGTAGCATACTTCCTCGAGCAAGACCAAACCTCCTCATCCTTCCCAAACAGTTCCACCACTGGGGACCAACTGTTCAAACACCAGAGTATGTAGCTGCATTTCACTTGAACCAGCCTGGACAATGGCAACAAAGCAGAAAGGGCAAAGGTGGGCTTAAATATGTTAAGAGACACTATCCTATCTCAAGGGAGAAAGCAACAGAAAATTGTTTTCAGGTGAGATTTTTTTTAAAGTGGTGTTATGGTTTAAATGTGACTTGTCCCCTATAAGTTCATATATTTGAACACTTCTTCACAATATGAAGGTGCTGTCTGGGAGGTTGTGGAACCTTCAGGAAGTGACACCCAGCTGGGTTGTTAAGAGCTGATCCATGAGGCTCATAGCCTGATCTTACTTCCAACTACCATCCTTCTGCATTCTGGTGAACTACCATCATATAACCAGCTACCTCATGCTCTCTTCAATACAAACAGAGCTGTTGGGGCCACCATACCTTCTAGCCACAAGGGAACATATACCAAAATAAATCTTTCTCCTTAAGTCATTTGTGGTATATGGTCTGTCTCAGCCATGAGAAAAGGAACAAATATAATAGCCAGATTGCATAATATAGTGATAAGGGGCTTGGATTTGGTTTTCAGGGCCATGAGAAGCCATTGAAGGAGAGGAATGATGGGGTCTGATTTGTGCTTTTAGAATATCAGCCTCACAGGTTGATGATAGAACAGAGCTAGGGATGGAGTATACTGAGAAAATTATTCAGTGATCCACAGAATTGGTGGTGGTAGGTTAGCCAGGTATAGTAACGATGGAGCAAACTTCAGAATTAGAATCTGCAGCCCATGGCTGGATCATGGGAAACCATAGACAGCTCTTAGGCTCTTGTTCAGCAATTGGTTACTTAGTATCTTCTATAGTGGGAAGGGATTTGGGAAGTAGTTTGGGACAAAGGCAGGAGGCAGGATAATTATGCTAATACATGGGATTAAAATATTATCTGAATGGGGAATGAGTAAAAGATTTGGAGAATGGACAGGGTACATAGTTGGGTGGATAATAAGATCAAAGGAGGAGGAGGAGGAAGGAGGTAGAAGGAGAAGAAAGAAGAAGAACAAGAAGAAGAGGAGAAGGAAGAAAAGGAGAAGAGGAGGAGAGAAGAACAAGAAGAAGCAAACAGAAAAAGAAATTTGATCTTTATGTTGTAACAAAGCGAAATAAACATTTGTTTTAGATTCTTAGTCTTTATTGTGATTGTGGAGTGACATTTATGTTTTTATGCTTACAGATAAAGAAATGAGGCACCATAAACTTATTAATATAGTTAAGGTCATATTGAACAAAAATGACAGCAAAACTCAGGGGCTCATGGTCTAAGGGATACGAGTCCACATCACTCATGTTCTCTTTCTAGTTCTTTTTTCCTCTTCCTTTTCCATCTCACCGTTTGCCATCTATAATTTATCTATTTGGCATCCATATATTCATAACATAAACTACATATATAATTAAACAATCACGTTTAAAGAGTATAAAGTAGTGAGGCATGGTGATATCCCAACATTCTGGCATCTAGGATAGATCATGAAGTCAGCCTAGTCTACACAGTGAGATGCCATGGGGCAGTGGCTAACTTAAGAAACTGTCCAAATACTTTGAAAATATTTTCAACATGTAATTGATAAGAAAAATGGTTCTTGAAAGTTACAAATTCAATGTTTTAGCTTATTCTCTTATGAAATCTCCAAACTCTAGGGTAAAGTCAGCACTCAAAGTGTATCTTAGCTCATCAGATACATTTTACACACTCAGTTGGTGTCGAGGGCCTTGTGGCTGTCACAATGTCCAGTAGAGAGGCAACCTCTGCCCGTCTTTCCAATGCAGAAGTCAATGGGAATATCTGGAGCCAAGGACCATTGCTTATAAAAATCATTAAAGAATAATTGCTGAACTGTGTGGCCTGTAGCGCTCATGGCCTGGGGCAGCTTCCACCAACGTGACTATGGAAGTAGTTGGGTGGGCAGAAAGTACATGACCTTACATTGGAGAGTATGCCCAGAGACAACCAACCAATGGTAGGCTGAGATATAGTGTACAGGAACCTGACTGGTCACCCAAAGCTATATAATTTGCTGTCTCTTCCAGAGTAATGGAATCTACAGCTGCTTACCCTCGGATTACGTTCATCCAACTCCCAGCATCTGTGTGTTGAACCCATGCCTTTCACCCCCTCGGCCTGGAACCCCTGTCCTCACCCATGGCCTGGACCGTTGGGAAGAGGACCAACAGAACTGTAACAGAAAGTCAACAAAATGAAGAATGGAGAGAGGCTGAAGAGAGGAGGGAGGTGAGCTCCACGGGCAGCTAGTTCTAGGCTTTTCTCCTTCTCCTCCTAGACACCCCATCTCTCTCCTTGCTTCTCTTTCTCCTGGAGAATGGACAGAAGTGGTGAAGGGTTAGAGGCCTAACACTATTCCTAATGTGGTCCCTCTAAGCGCCTCAAGCCATACAACTGCAGGCCTCCCTACGCTTGAGCACATAACTTGCAACTAGGATGTGGCTAAGGATACACGGTGTCTTCTTGTGTGGTGACAGTATATAAGGAAGGCAAGTGTTTAACATCTTCAGAATTTATGGGCTCTTTTCAAAACTTCTAATATCTCCAAGGAGCGAATCCCATGTCTCCAAACCTCCCCAAATACAATGGAAGATTGCTTTCTTTCCAACACGAATAATATTTCTGCTTACATGTAGGTCAGAGTCAGACAAACAGCTCTTCTGTCTGCAATCTATTTCAGACTTGGCTGTCATGACAACCGTGGGATTTGGCCCAGGTGTCTTCTATCTCCTGACATAACAGACAGCAAGTTTGTAGGCCGGGCTGTGTCTGCGGAGTGGCACTTAGGCGGTGCCCTGGATGATTCAGCCAACTCTTCTCTGCAGGGCGTCTGACCTGATTGACTAGAACAGAAAGTTCCTGTTCTCTGTGATCCTGAGTTTATCATTGGGATGGAGAGAGGCCTGGGGAGCTCAGCTGGGGTCCCCATGTGATGGCATGGGGAAGGGGTACCAGTGAAGAGGAAGTGAGGGGTGTCCTCCCAGGCAGGTTGGATCCCATAGAACAGACAAGTGATTTTCAGTGTGCTGGGTTCTTCTTATTTTTTTAAAACATGTTTTTAATTGAAATTTAATTATATTTCTCACTCTTACCTTTCTTCGTTTTAGTGGTATCCCCACCATCTCTCCCATATCCTCCCCAACTCTCCAAGTTGAAAGCTTCCTGTATATATGAAACACACTCATGAGCTCTATATCATGTCCAGTATAAGGTTTTCTATGGAGGTCTTCATTTGCTGTAGAGAGACTCCTTTGATGAGGGGTGGTACTGACATTTGTCTGTGGGTATAAGGATAATATTTAGGATGGAATAAGAGATAGAAGATTCTTTTGTTTGTTTTTGGTTTTTGTTTGTTTGTTTGTTTGTTTTTGAGGTTCATGACCTCACTAGCCCCAAAAAGCTGGCTAAGTTTCCAGTACCAGGCATTCTTTTCCAAGGGCGCAGGTTCTGAAGTCATGCCCAAAGAGGGCAGTGCTGGGTTACCTCCTAATGCCACTGTGAGTAGCCAATCTTCACTTCCACTCACCCTGGGACTCCACTGGGGCGTGTATCACATCTTCCCTCCAGAGTATGATCAGGTCACCTGTCTTAGACTTGTAGTTCTCACATTTTATTGCACAACAGAATCATCTGAGTACATTGAATTGCTCCTGATCACCTAGCAAAACGATGTCTTCATTATATGTGTGTATCTAAGACCATGGAGTCGTTGCATTGGTTTTTAAGTTCCCCATTGGATTTCTATGTACAAACAACACAGAGACACAGACACGGACACACAGAATAAGCTGGAGAGCCTGTGGTATCACAGAACTTGGAAATAGAGATTCTGGTGTTCATAAGCACACAGTATCACATAACTTATTTAAGAATCTAAAGCAGTGATTAGGAACATTTTTGTTGTTGTTTTTTAAACATTAGCAATATTTATGTATACGTATGAGATTGCTTGGTGGGTGTCGGAGCTCGTCACCAAACTTGAGGATACAATTCATCAGTCCCCCAGGGTCCATGCAGTAGTAGGAGAGATCCTACAAGTTGTCATTTGACTTCCACCTGTGGCTGGTGGCACACATAACCCTGTTATACCCACAGATAAATAAACGTTTAAAAACCACTAAGATTCAAATTTTAGACAGAAAGATACGACCTGCTTCAAGATAAAGTTGTTATCTGTCTATCACCTATCTATCTATTATCTACCTGTAATCTATCTATCAATCATAAAACTATCATCTATCTATTTTTAATGCAAGAACGCATTGAACACACAGCCTGTGGGGTGACAGTACAGTGTTGTTTCCGATCATGGATCCTTTGGGAAAACTCACCCCAAATCACAAAGGAGGGTAAAGATCTGTCCTCTTACCTAATCATGGCACAAATCCTAATTGATAGGCCTGTTCTCTGCCATCTCACCCTGAACATGCCTGTCTTGTCTAAGTTACGGATCCTCTCTAAAGGCCAAGGGACCTCCGAATGCTTTGAGAGTGGTTGAGCTGCACTTCTTGATCTTGAGTAAACTCTAGAAGATTTTTCTTTGGTGTGAGGACCAAGCTTTCTGCGCGTGAACCAGACCTTCTGCACTACAAACTCAGACAGGACAAGGTTCTTAGCAGAAAACATGATCTAACTAATTCCTTGATCTTGGAAAACTGTAGAGAAAGGGAACATTTTCTAACAAGGCTTTTTATTCCTTCTGTGAACTTGGCCTCTCACCTCTCTGGCTTTTGGGGTGCGGTCAGTGGGAGCTTGATGTCTTGTCCAGGCCATTCTCTAACTCCTGAGCTCAAAAGATCCTCTGGCCTCGGCCTCCCAGGGGCTAGGATAACAGGTGTGCACCATTATGTCTGGCTTGCCTCTCATTTTTGCACTGTAGTCATCATTTTGGGGACATGTGAAAATAGTAGCTTATTAGGTTTACAAAATGGTAACCAAAAGCTTATTATGCATTAGACCTGTGTCACACGATCTCTGTGGAGTTCTTTGGATTCTTGGGCCCTTCTAACTTATGAGTCACTCTTTCCCCAGTTGTATCAATAAAGTAAATCCAGCAGAGGATAAAACCCTGGCCATGTGACTTTGGGGTGTTAACATAGCGTGTAGCTGTCACTCCAGAGCACCAGCTCTGGGATTCCATGAATCCCAGAATCTGGTGAGCAGTGAGTCCATGGTAACATGCTGAGCATAAGAATGTTGGGCTTATTTCCTTTTCCATGGGTTTATACAGACAAAACCAAAGGATGCACACACACACACACACACACACACACACACACACAGAGAGAGAGAGAGAGAGAGAGAGAGAGAGAGAGAGAGAGAGAGAGAGAGAGAGAAAGAGAGAGACAGACAGACAGACAGACAGACAGACAGACAGACAGACAAATTCATGCAGTGACCTCTTAAGGCCTCTTTGCAGGAGTCTGCCTCTGCATCACATGGCCTGGCCTCAGAAGCCCTTTGAAGCTCTGGTGTACCCCCTGGAACCCCCTCAGCTCTCCATCCCAAGACAAACATAGCAACCCACAGGATGGTGCTGTTCTCATGTGAGGTAGACCTTTTCTCCTCAGCTAAATACCTCTGGCAAAGCCTTTACAGACATGCCCAGTGCTTTCTTCTCCAGGTGACTCTAATGTATACGAGTTGACAATAAAATGTAGCAACGTTTTTCTGAAAACTAAAAACTTCAGTTCCAAGACACATACAGAAAATTCCCTAAATTAGCATGTATAGCTTAGAAACAATCTGAAAATAAATGCTTCTACAAAAAACCCTCTAGAACTCAGAAAGAGAATATTAACCAAGATTCCCAAACCCATTGAGCATATTCCATTTTTTAGTTATATCTTTTTTTTCCCCTCTCATGGACTCAGAATTTTGATTCTCTTTAGCACAGGCTGCTTTTTTGCTAGTTTTCAATTCAGTATTAATGTTAACAGTAAGTCCTACTTCAAACAACCTTCTCCAATTTGACATTAAGCTTGTGATATTTGCCTCTTTGGAAGCATGTGGCAGAAGGGAGGTGATCTTTATTGCTGTATCATGCTCCATTGTTGAAATCTGACATAGTCACTGATACTCCTTATTACTAATCGATTTAGAGTTTTTGATAACTTTGATCTCTGATACTACTAATTTCTTCTCCAAACAGTGTGTCTCATGTTTGTCTGTATGTGGGTCCCTTTTCATAGCTCCCTTAGTTACCAGGATTTATGATGGTACTACATTTTTCTGGGTCCAACTGTTCAGGTGTTTTCGCTGGCTAGATTTGCACTCCGCATTGTTTGCTCCTCTACTATTTTTGACCTTGTGTTTTTTAACCTCTCTGTCCAGTTTCAGTATAGATTTCCCTATGATCACACCTTCATCTATCTCATCTCACAGTTATCATTATACTGTGAATTGCCTGTCACTCATTTGAAAGTGGCTCCTGAGTTCTGCTGGGATTCCTTACTCTCACCCCAGGATTATTTACTAAGTTACCGATTCTGTAATAACGCAGGGGTTTGTATCCTTAGGTGTTTGCTCATTCTGGAACAAACCTTGGTCAGAAAATATACTGCTCATGCCTTTTTATCTTTTGAAGTTGGCTTGGTTTTGCTCTCTGTCCCGGTGTCCAGTTTCATCAGTGTCTTAAAGGGGCTACATCCAGTCTCAAGGAAGTAAGAGAGTCTCAGAATGAGGTTTTTTTTTTTTTAAAACAAAGCAAACAATAAACGAATTAGAACTTATTTCCTTCTGAACCACAGCCACTGTGCTGTGGGTGGTGTCTGCTTATGTGGAGATTTTGTGGATTGAAACTCCAGATGCCCAATGCTGCAAAATAACCAAATGTACTACATTTTAAATCAAGTTTCTTCTTCCAGGATACCGGGCCCACAAAAATATCCGGTAGGGTTGTGACACTGGGGACAAGTGGAGGACAAGGAGATTGGGGCCCGCCTGCTTAAGCTTCTCTTCAGTGCCCACTGACGTTAAGCAGTTTGTTGCGTTCCTCGGTTTGTGCAGAGCTCAGTGTGGAGCGAATTTCCTGGGAGAAGTTTCTCCTCCCACGGCAAATTCCCCAGCTCTTTCTCTAGAATGGTGTTCAGGGTCACCTGGCAGTGTCTCTTGTGTGTCTCAACGCCTCTCTTTCACTCCCGAGGAGAGGGCAGCCGCATTTCCAGCTGAATGTGTGGCCCACACAATAGAGACAGCCAGATGTAGAAAAAAACAGACCAAGGAAAAAGTCTGAAAAGGAACTGCCTGGCATTTCTTTATAGCTTAACTCATTGGGCGCCCACAATAATGAAATGCGTCTCCTCCTCTCGTGGGCTCGGCAGCTTTGATCCAGAAATCCCAGGTGCCCAAGTGAGGGGTAGAGCTATGAAAATTCAAGCAGAATGACATTTTCCAAGGAGAATTGGATTAGTGGAGGGGAAAATGCTGCCAAGATGAAAACCTTTCAGGATGGGGAAACGATAAAGTGCAATGGCAACATCATACCTTCGGCATGATTCCCTTCACAGTGAAGGGATGTGACCTTTGTGTGCAGGAAACCTGGGCTCCGCCGCAGACATTTCGCTAATGCTAATGTTCCCTAACCCAGCTGCAAAATCCATCTGCGCCCTTCAAGTACTTCTCTTCTCCTTCCTGCTCTGGTTATTTTTCCGGGCACGCTTCTTAAACTGCCAGAACTTAATATGATTTTACAACCTGGAGCCAAACATTGGAAGCTTGAAGAATAGCTGAGAGGCAGACGCAAATATGAACTGACCTCCTTCACGTACGCACGGCTGTCACGATTAGGGAACCCAGAGCTCTGCTGGCGTTAGGGGAAACCGCTTAGTCTCGTCTGCACTCACTTCCTGCTGGGTGGACTTCTTTGGTCGGTTGGTCGGTTGGTTGGTTGGTTGGTTGTTGGTTGAGTTCCGAGACCAAGTCTCTCTACGTTGCCCAGGTTGCCGGCTGCTGCGGAGCTCAGATTCCTGTAAGCTGGGCTTACAGGGGTTGTCTCCCTGGTTGGCCTTCTTGAGGCAGTTTCATGTGGCAGAGTCCCGAGGGTGAGAAACTCGGAGCACAAGGGATAGGAGTCTGAAGAATACGTTTTTAAAAAGCCTCTAGAGGGAGAGGAACAATTCCTGTGTTTTTTAGTCTTCTCTACTCTACAGAAGGAGTGTCCTCTTCTCTACAGATGAGAAGGAGGAGTCCAAAATCATTTACTTACCTAGCATCTTAGGGACAGTAATCATGAAAGCAGACTTTGTATTTAGATTTATTTTCGTTGCAGCGGCCAGGATGGCCCTCAGTAAGGACTTTATATACTCAGTCCATCGGTTGTTCATACTTCCATTACTGTGCCTATCCTAAAGTTAAAAACCCAGGGCTAGAGAGATTTCGTTTCTTGCTCATGAATAGCAGTTATAGGGTTTTTGTTTGGTTTTCTGGCCTTGAATTCGTTATGTGGCTAAGGAGGACCTTGAACTTCTGCTCCTCCTATTTGTATCTCCTAAGTGCAAGGATTGCATGTCTGGTTTACGTGGTGCTGGAAACGGAACCTAGCCTTGTGGGCATGCACTCTACCGTGTGAGCCAAAGCCCCAGTTCAAGAGTGGAACTTTGTGATCAAGAAAAAACATAAAGCAAGAAAGAGTTAACTATCCTCTGAGATTGCACCTCCACTAAGGTGTTTGACTGTCAGGGTTGCTTAATAAGAATGAAATCATGAAGGTAGAGCCAGGCAACAATTCTAAGCATGCTCTGATTTTTTAAAATTTAATTTAGTTATTTAAAAAAATTTATTACAATTTATTCACTTTGTATCCCAGCTATAGCCCCCTCCCTAGTCCCCTCCCAATCCCACCTTTCCTCCCTGTTCTCCTCCCATGCCCCTCCCCCAGTCCACTGATAGGGAGGTCCTCCTCCCCTTCCATCTGACCCTAGCATGCTTGATCTTTTGTTATGTTTTGTTTTTATTTTTTAATTCTTATTAATTACACTTTATTCACTTAAATAAACCCCATAAACCCCTCCCTCCTCTCTTCCCAATCCCACCTTTCCTCCCCCTTCTCCACACATGTCCCTCCCCAAGTCCACTGATAGGGGAGGTCTTCTTTCCTACCTTCTGATCCTAGTCTATCAGCTGTCATCAGGAGTGGTTGCATTGTCTCCTTCTGTGGCCTGGTAAGGCTGCATCCCCGTCAGGGTGAGGTGATCTGATCTTAAGCCACTCTCTTTGCTAATCGGCCATAGGAGGTTGCAACACAGCTCATGACATGTCCCAGTTACAAAAGGATTCGCAAGATAAGTTCAGTTTTCAAATTGGGGTTGTCACTCCCATCGCACCTCACTGAACTTCACAGGGCGAGCATATGAAAGCTGCTGACAAGACCAGCGATGATCCTGAGGGAAACATGTGGATCACAAGTTCGGGTTCGGCTCACCATGGATAGTGGCTGAATATCACACAGTGGGCATGGAGTTCCAGGGTCTCAAAGTCGTCACAGCCACGTGTGATAGCTTCATTGTAGAGCACAATCCCATTCTGTCTTCTGTCAGACAATTCCAAATGGGTGCTTTTTTTTAAAATGTATTTTTTATTTTTTGTATGGCTTTCTGGAACTCATGATTCTCTGCCATGTGCCCTGGATAAAAATCTTCTTCATAAGCAGAATAATTGATAAAGCAAGTCCTAGGCAAAAGAAGCTGTTAGCATTTTATTTTCTGTAGTTTTATAAAGAGAATCATTTGGGGTTATTGAACATGTACCAGCATTGCCTGCACACTACTTCAGTTTCCCATAAGGTTAGCGGCAGAGAAATTCTGTTCCATCCGAGTGGATAGCAGAAGCTGAACCACCTGAATATCATTAAAATGTTCTCATGTTAGCAGTTTCATAAGTTTTAATTTAATAACATACATGGAATTTGGCAGGTAGACACATAATTGTTGGAGAGATGGTACACATTTAACTGATTTAACATTTTAAGAAGGGCGAAGCAATCAGCCGGGTGGATAAAGTAACCAGCATTTCTCTCCATTTCTGTGCCAAGTTGGCACCTGTGTGTGATATAGAAACCAATCCACTTGCTGCATGGATTCCTTCACTTGTTCATTCATTGACATTTTAGTAATCATTTACTACATACTGAATGATACCACCGTGACAGCTGGACACAGGCAATCCCCTGTGATATGGGGAACCCTATAGTAGTTGCTTTACTCATCACCATGAATGACAAAAGCAGGTTCAAAGGAAGAAGGCGTTAGTCCATCCTGATGGGGAAGGCATGCAGCAAAAGTGAGAAACATCTGGTCACATTGCACCCTCAGGCAGGAAGCAGGGTTGACCGACTCTGGCGCCAGTCCCCTTTCTCCTATTTACCTAGCCTGTGGCTGTCTACATCTGTGCGGTGAGTCTTCTCACCTCAGTTAAACCTTCCTGGCAACCCCCTCGAAGGCCAATGTATTTCCACAGAAATCCTAAATCAAATCAACTTGGGAACAATTAACCACCACAGGGATAGAACCATCGCCAGCGTGGCTGGTACAGAGCATGAGCTCAGTGTGGTCAGCTGGAGAGCAGGGACAGCGTGTACGGAAGTGCGGGCTGTTCGCTGTCTCTTTAGAGAGATGCTGAGAGGGGAAGGAAGGAAAGTTTAAGGCAGGGAGGAAGGACAATGACAAGATGCCAGGGAGAAAGCCTGGAGGTGCCACTCCCAGGTACCAGGACTGTGAGGGGACAGAATCCAGGCTAGGCAAATCATTTTTAAGGAGTTTGTTGCCCTGAGGGGAACAGAGCATCCTGGAAAGTGATATACGGAGCAAGGAGTTGCATAGATTTATGTAATAGAAAAATAATTTAGGAGGCAGTTTCTGAGTTTCAAGCAAAAGGCTCAGGAGTTTTCTAGCATGGAATTGAAGGTTTGGGAAAGCGCTGTCATCAGCGTCTTGGTGTTTCTGCTGAGTGTAGGATGACGGCTGTCACACAGGGATGGCTTTTTGTTTTAAGCGTAAGGATGTCTCGGGTGGAAGAGTTGGTTCAAATCCTCTGTTGTGACTGCGTACAGAAGCCCATTCCCCTGGGGTCACTCGGGGGTTTTGTCAAGAGCCTTCTCTGTCTCATTTTCTTTAAAAGAGAAGCATAAGCTGGGCATGGTGCATCATGCTTGTAATGGGGGCCTGCAGGCTGAATTCAGAGTCAGCTCAAGGATGGGCCAGCAACAACGTTGAGCCGTGAATAAAAACATGGGAGAAGTGGTCTGCCTTACATATAGTCTATTTTGGAAATAAAAGGAAATTCTTTTCTTCCACCCAACTGGAGCCCATGGCAAAGCTCTACTACAGTTACTTCCGAGTGCATATCATGTCCCATGTGCATGCCAGCAGGGGCAGAGCAAGGACTGCAGGATCAGAGTATTCTCCAGCATTCAAAACCTTAGATGACCTAGACTGAAAAGTTTTTTTTTTAATCAAAAGGGAGAAAATAATATCTCCATTACACTGTTCTAAGTACCTGTTCATTCTTATTTTCTTAGCACATTCATTTAATTTTTGTTTGTGTCTCCTGTGACATATTTAAATTCTATTTCATGATTATGTATAGACCTCTGCATTAGATTAGCATATTTAGTAAGCACCTGCTAGTGAGAAGGAATCCTGCAGACATATCAGGTAGGCACGGGAAAAAGAAGCAGGAAGGGATCTATGCAAGTCTCTGATTCCAATCGATATACAATGAAACTGCTGAGCTGCTTTAGCAAGAGGTGGCAAGTAGGTAGTCAACCACTGCTTACGGATAAGGGCCCATGCATGTGTATTTATTATTTAATTTTCTCAGTAAGTACAGAGCATGTGCTGTATGCAAATTAGCAAGTCACTTACTGTGGAGTTAGAGAAGAAACACCGGTGGTATGGCTTGCTGTGTAAGTTGGGATCCTGTCACCCCAGTGATGAGTGCTGCAGAAAGAGGGGGCTCCTGAAGCCTTGCTGACCAGCTAGTCTAACCGAAACTCAAACTTTATGTTCAACGAGGAGGCCCACACTCAAATTTTAAAACATGGAGAAAGATAGAAGAAGACATCCTAATTTCAATGTTTATAAAGGCTTCTGATCACTCACCCTATTAGGAAGATATAATGGAGCTCCTACCTCAGTATCTCCATTATTTTTGCTCGTAAGCATTTTCATTCCTTTTATAAATCCATGTATAGAAAGTGGGGTATGTAACTTCAAATGACTTTGTTGGCTCAGGTAAGTTTCCCAAAAGTATTTGTTAATACTATTGGGATTAATACGATTAACTATGTTTATTATTAAAACTTTAACTGTGCAGTTAGAGATGGGACATTGATATTGAGCTCATTTATTTAATTGTTAAAATGTTGTTTTAGGCAGATGTGTAGTTCAATAGTAGAGTACAGCTCTACCATGTACAAAGCCCTAGGTTTGATTCCTAGTATCTTCACAAGCTATCATTTTTAGCTCTAGAAGAGCATGTAAGTTAAAATGTAGGAAATATACCCTGGGATTACATTGCTGGTTATATTTCCATCCCAACTATCAACTGTGTAAAGCTTTTTTCTATTATTGCCAATGGTGTGTATTACATATGCTAAAAGATAGGTCCAAAAGCCAGGAAAAAATTATTAGAGATATTTCTCAGTGTCAAGAGGCAGGCAAAGTATGGATAGGGGTGTGCAGAGAAACTGCATTGATTGTCACGTCTCTCTCAGCATCTACAGGCATGTCACCTGTGACATGATGGCTGTATGTGGCACAGGAGAGCTGTGAACTCAACCCAACACAAAATCATAAACCTTCCAACATTATGAGTTTTTAACTTAATTACACAGTTTTCAATGGCCACTGGGTCAGGGAGGAAATAAAGAAAAAAAGTCAAATAGTTTTTAGAACTCAATGAATATGAAGGCACAACATACCCAAACCTATGAGACACAATGAAAACGGTGCTAAGAGGAAAGTTCATAGCTCTATGTGCCTTCATAAAAAAGTAGAGAGAGCTCATACTAGCAACTTAATATCTCAGCTAAAAACTCTAGAATAAAAGCAAACACACCCAAGAGAAGTGGACAGAGGGAAATAATGAACTCAGGGCTGAAATCAATAACCTAGAAACAAAGAGAATGATACAGAGAATCAACAAAACCAAGAGCTGTTTTTTTTTTTATAAAATCAACAAGATAGACAAACCTTTAGCCAAACTAACTAAGAGACAGAGGGAGATTAATAAAATCAGAAATGAAAAAGGATATATAACAACAGACCCTGAGGAAATCCAAAGAATCATTAGGTCATACTTCAAAACCTGTACTCAATAAAATTGAAAACATAAATGAAATGGATTATTTTCTTGATAGACACCACTTACCAAAGTTAAATCAAGATCAGAGTAACAATTTAAATAAACCTATAACTCCCAAGGAAATAGAAGCAATCATCAAAAGCCTCCCATCCAAAAAGAGTCATTGGCTAGATGTATTTAGCATAGAATTCTACCAGACTTTCAAAAAATAACTAATACCAATACTCCAGAAACTTTTCTGCAAAATAGAAAGAGAAGGAACTTTGTCAAACTCATTCTATGAGGTCACAGTCACCCTGATACCTAAACCACATAAAGACCCAACAAAGAAAGAGAATTTCAGACCAATCTTCCTTATGACCATTGATGTAAAAATACTCAATAAAATGCTTGCAAACTGAATCCATACCAAAAATATCATACATCATGATCATGAAGGCTTCACCCCAGGAATGCAGAAATGGTTCAACATACAAAAATCCATCAATGTAATCCACCATATAGTGGGTCCCTGAGTAAGGGATGCAGGGGGTACCTCTGTCATGAACACCTTGCCTGATCTTTGATCACCTGCCCCTGGCAATGGGGGCTTGCCCTGCCACAGAGGAAGAGGATCCAGGCAGTCCTGATAAGACTTGATAAGCTAACGGGCAGATGGCAAAAGAGGAGAACTCTCATTTTTAGTGGACTAAGGGAAGGGGATGGGGAAGAAGGAAGAAAGGTGGGACTGGGAGGAGTTGAAGGAGGGGGCTTCAATTAGGATATATAATGAACAAATTATTTTAAAAAATGAAAGAAAAAAAAACCACATGATCATCTCACTAGATGCTGAAAAGGCCTTTGAGAAAATCCAACACCCCTTCATGTTAATAAAGTCTTGGAGAGTTCAAAGATTCAAGGCACATCCTAAACACAATAAAGGCAATATACAGGAAGCCAATATCCAACATCAAGTTAAATGGAGAGGAACTTAACAGTGTTCCTGCTAAAATCAGGGACAAGACAAGGCTGCCAACTCTCACCACATCTCTTCAACACAGTATTTGAAGTTCTGGCTAGAGCAATAAGACAAGTAAAGGAGATCAAGGGAATAGAAATTGGAAGAGAAGAAGTCAAAGAATTGCTATTTGCACACGATATGATAGTATAGGTAGGTGACCTCCAAGATTCTACCAGAGAACTTCGATGGCTGATAAATGTCTTCAACAAAGTGTCTGGATACAAAATAAACTTAAAAAAGTCAGTAGCCCTCCTTCATACAAGCAACAACAGGGCTGAGAAAGAAATTAAAGAAACAACACCCTCCCTTCACAATAGCAGCAAATGGCATAATATATTTTGGTGTAACTCTAACCAAGCAAGTGAAAGACCTGTATAACAAGAACTTCAAGTCTTGAAAAAAAGAATTGAAGAAGATTTTAGAAGATGGAAAAATCTCCCAGGCTTGTGGATCAGTAAGATTAACATTGTAAACATGGCCATCCTGCCAAAAACATTTACAGATTCAATGCAATTCCCATCAAAATTCCAACACAATTCTTGACAGACCTAGAAAGTGCAACCATTAACTTCGTATGGAAAAATAAAAGACCCAGGATAGCCAAAACTGTTCTATACAATAAAAGAATATCTGGTGATATCAACATCCCTGATCTCAAGCTATACTACAGAGCAATAGTAATAAAAACTGCATAGAACTGGCATAGAAACAGACAGGTTGATCAATGAAACAGAATTGAGGACTCATAACTAAATCCACACTCCTATGATTTTTGACAAAGAAGCCAAAACCATATAATGGAAAAAGATATTATCTTCAACAAATGGTGCTGGTCTAACTGGATGTCTATTGTAGAAAAAAGCAGACAGACCCATATATAAACAGACACTGCACAAAACTCAAGTCCAAGTGGATCAAAGACCTTGACATAAAACCAGAGACTCTAAATCTGTTAGAAGACAGAGTGGGGAAAAGTCTAAAACTTCTTGGCATAGGAGACAACTTCCTGAACAGGATACAAACAGCATAGGCTCTGAGATCAACAATTAATAAATTGGCCCTCTTGAAACTAAGAAGCTTCTGAAAATCAAAGGACACTGTCAATAGAACAAAAAGGCAGCCCACAGATTGGGAAAGATCTTTGCCATCAGATAAAGAACTTAAAATAAACACCAACAAATCAAGTAATCAATTAAAAAATGGGGTACGGTCTAAATAGAAAATTCACAACAGAGGAATCTCAAATGGCTGAGAAGCGCTTAAAGAAATGCTCAATGTCCTTAGCCATCAGAAAAATTTTATCTTATACAAGTAAGAATGGCTAAGATCAAAAACTCAAGTGACAACACATGCTGGCGAGGATGCAGTGAAAGGGAAACCCTCCTCCATTGCTGGTGGGAGTGTAAATATGTACAACCTCTCTGGAAATCAATCTGCCACTTTCTCAGAAAATTGGGAATAGTTCTACCTCAAGAACCAGCTTTATCACTCCTGGGTATTTCCCGAAAGATGTTCCACCATACAAGGACATTTGCTTAACTGTGTTCAAAATGGCTCTATTCATAATAGCCAGAAACTAGGAACAACCTAAATGTTCCTCAGTAGGAGAATGGATACAGAAATTGTGGTAAATTTATACAATGAAATGCTACTCAGCTATTAAAAACAAAGAAATTGTAATATTTGCAGGCAAATGGGTGGAACTAGAAAAGATCATCCTAAGTGAGGTAACTCAGACCCAGAAAGATGCACATGGTAGGTACTCATTCATAAACAGATATTAGACCTATAGTACAGGATAACCATACTACAATCCACAGACCCAAGAAGCTGAGTAACAAGGAGGGCCCAAGGGAGGGGGCCAGAATGTCACTCAGAAGGGGAAGTAGAATAGACAGCAGAAATGGACAAAGAGAGAGCAGTGGACAGGAGATGGAATGAGGAGGGAAACAAGGTTGTGAATCAGATGTGAGGAGAACAGGGCAGGGAGAGGTGAGAAGACTATAAACAAGAAAGGAAACTGGGGGGGTATATCTCTTTGTCGAGCTGGAGGCCTGTGACAGGGTAGGCTCCTGGGACGACATGGGTGTGAGTCTGTCTGAGACTCCTAATGTAGGGGGGCATGAAGACTGAAGTGACCACCTCCTAGCCAGGTAGGACTAGTGGAAGGTGGGGAACAACACACGGACAAAACCTGTGATCCAAAAATTACCCCACCTACAAGAAGTGCAGGGATAAGGAGGGAGCAAAGATTGAGGGAAAGTCCAACCAATAATTGGCCCAAACTGAGACTACCCTACAGTGGAGAGCCAGCTCCTGACACTAATAATGATACTCTGCTATGCTTGCAGACAGGAGCATAACTTGACTGTTGAATGGGAGGCTTTAGCCAGAGGTGGATCTGGACAGATGCTGGGACTTGCAGCCAAGCATGGGGTGGAGCTCCGGTGGTCCTGTGGAAGTGTTGCAGGAAATATGGAATGACCTGGAGCGGAACCTCACAAGCAGAACAGCAGAGACAACTAACCCAGTCCCACTGCGGTTTTCAGAGACTGAGACATCAACTAAAGAGCATGCATGATCTGGACCCAGTCCCCCTGCAAGCGTGTAGACAATGGGCTGCTTGGTCTTCATATGGGTTGTCTGATGAGCGACAGGGTGAGTAGAGGCTGTTTCTAACATTAACTCTATTGCCTGCTTTTGGATAACTTCCCCCTGGCAGGGCTGGCTTGCCTGGCCTCAGGGGATGAAGATATGCCCAGTCCTGATGTGACTTGATGTGCTAGGGAAGGTTAGTTATGGAAGAGCTCTGCTTTACTGGGGAGAAAAGGAAAGGGAAAGGGGGAAGGGAAAGCTGAGACTGGGAAGAGAGGAAGGATAGGGCACCCTTGGAATATAAAATAAGTAAAAAAAAGATATCTCAGAAAAAAATTAGTTTTCAAGCATGAACTATGTATACGACAGCATTGTGCTGCGAAGAGCAAAGGGTCCACACGTCTGAATGCCGTGTCCTATTATTTAATACGCCCAATTCCCACAGGCATGTGCTACCCTGAAATTATGCTTAATTATTTTCATAGATTTTTGTTTGGTTGGTTTTGGCTTTCTCTAGTTGAGAATCATGCCATCTACAAATAGATCTGTTTTTTACCTATTCTGTCCCCATTTGGGTTATATTTTTTAAAAATATGATTTTTAGTTAGCATGCAAAATAACAGGCAGGTTTCACTATGGCATTTTCACATTCATATGTCCTCATACCCCACCCATGTTTCCTCCTTTATGCTACTTTTTCTGTCCCTTCTTCCTGTGGGACTTACTGTCTTAAAAACAACAAAAAAATATTTAAAGTATAAATAGAATCCCTGAATGACTCAGCAATTATACCCTAGATGTGGACTAAAACAATTGAAAACAGGTGCCCAGATAGTTTCTCATACATATTCAAAGCAGATTTATAATTTATAATATGGTACCAACAGCGCAGATATCCATCAGTGAATAATGAATAAACAAAGTACAGTATGCATGCGTATATAATTGTTAAAATGTTTCTTCACTATTTGTGTGTTCAGAGTCTTCATACAGCAAAGAGCATGTGTGGATGTCAGAGGAAAACTCTGCAGTCCTTCCTTTCCTTCCACCATGAGTTCCTGGACTCAAACGTGGGTAGTCAGGCATGTGCAGTTAAGTGCTGAGCCATCTTGCTGGTCCCTGTATATCTGTATTTACAATTAAGCAGCTCTAAAAAAGAGTAAGGTGCCAGTGCATGCTTCAATTTGGCTGAATACTTGAAAACATTTTTTATGTGAAAGAACCCAGACTCAAATTATCACATGGTGTGTGTGTGTGTGTGTGTGATGGACAAGAATAAAGCTTTCACAGTGAGTTTCAGGTGAACAAAATACTGATTAAGAAAATTTTACAATTAATTTTCATTGCAAGGGGAGCTAAAGCCATTGTCTACATGAGCAGATGTTCTGTACCTCATATAAATCCTGAAGTCACTTTTGTATATATGATCTGTGAGGTGTAGGAAGGACCAGCATATTTCTTATATTTTAAATTAGGTGCTGATTTTCATCAAATGAATTTTATGAAGAGTTTAATCTTTTCTTTAAAAAATTCCTTCTTAGACCCATCAACTTAGATGTGTGTTTGAATAAGAAAGGCTCCCATAGGCACATATGTTTGAATACTTAGTCATCTGAGAGTGGGACTACCTGATAGCAATTAGGAGGTGTGTCCTTGTTGGAGGAAGTGTGTCATTGGGGATGGGCTTGGGAGTTTCAAAAGCCCAAGCCAATCTTAGTGTGTCTCTCTTTCTGCTGCCTGTAGAACTCTCAACTCCTTCTCCAGTACCATGTCTGCCTGCTTGCTGTCATGCTCATGGCCATGAAATGAACTAAGCCCCTGAACCAGTAAGCAAGCCTTAATTTAATGTTTTCCTTCATAAGAGTTGCCATAGTCACAGTGTCTCTTCACGGGAATAGAACAGTGACTAAGAAAAGATGTATAGTTGATTTAAAAAAAATAAAACAAACAACTTACAACAATTGTCACACCCTATGAAACACTCTGAACAGCTCTGGTAATAATTGTATCTGCTGAAAAGATGCTTCTGAAAAACCAAAACTTGTAAAAAATCATTTGTGGTCTTTATTTTCTAGGAGTGATTGATATGCTTTTCACGGATATAGACTGAAGATGAAGTTATAAAATTATAAATGTTCACAGTCTAATAAGCAAATTTCCAGAACAACAAAGCATGACAATATTATCATAATGAGACATTACTTAAATAAAATTGTGACACTGAAACAGTATCTTTCATAAGTCTTAAGATTGTCATTAGTCGTGTATTAAAAATACCCCTCTCATGTGTTAGACTTAATGTGATGTTTTTAAGGGAAAAGTTCTTTACCACAGTGATTTTCCCTGCTATTCTTTTAGATTAATATTTGGAGTAGAAGTCCCATCATAATATCATCTCCTAGGCATTGCAATTTATGTACTTGGTGCTAGACATAATACATAAACTGATTCCTTCCTTCAAGAGGTGCTAGCTTATAGAATTTTTTTCTAATATGAACGTAGTACTTAATGAAGAAAGATGGCATAGATTGGAAAGAGAATGAGGAGGGGTCTATGGGAGGGTTTGGAGAAAAGAGGAAGGGAGAAATGTTGTAATTATAGTCTCCAAAATAAAATGCAATGAGAGGAATTCCTGCATTCTTGGCTTATTCTCATTGCTCTCTGTAAGATCAGGTGCCCTGGGTTGAGATCTACACATAGGTTGACAAGTTGGAGTCTTTAAGATATAACATTTAAAGGGTAGGATCCTACCAATAAGTCATCACTGAGCTGTATCTTGCACTTCCTGCTCTATTTAAGACTGAGACCATAGAAGAGACAGATGTTACTGCAGCCAACACTTTACCGACCATGAATTATCTATTCTTTCTCCCATTTATTTTTTAATTTCTCTTTACATGGACCACATAAATGCAGCTCCCTAATTTTAGTATAGAAAATTAATGCTCCAAGAACTCAAGGTCTTATTGGCTATAAGTTCATTCTGATCTTGTAGATGAGTACTTACACACATCTCTCCAAAACACCGCCTGGAAATTGTAGATCACTTGTTAAGGGAGCTAAGTGCAGGGCAATACATATGCTTTTTGCCCTTTAAGAGGATAGGTTTCTTGGAACTCAGGGGGCTTATATGAACTTGCAGATCCCAGAATGAAAGAAAACATGTTCCCCATTGTAAAAGTCTTTCCTGAGACACCTTATCTCTGTAGCTCACCTTACTTTTCAACATTTCCTTTTCACTTGTCTGCTTGTTTCAGATATTTGCAAATTAATGAAGTTTTTTTTATTGGACTTTCTTTTCTGGGTTCTGCTATTTATTACTCATTTGTAAACTACCAACTGTTTCTACCTGTCACCATTAGGCTTTGTGAACTTTTTCTTTTTTATCTCTCTCTCTCTCTCTCTCTCTCTCTCTCTCTGTGTGTGTGTGTGTGTGTGTGTGTATGTATGTACCTGCATCCAGGTGCAATGTCCCCAGAGGCCAGAAGATATCCTGGACCTGGAGTGGTAACGATGGTAAACTGCTGGGCATAGATGCTAGGTATGGAACTGGTTCTGGGAATTGAACCTGGGTCCTCTGTAAGAGCAGCAAGCAGTCCGAACTGGTGAGTTAGCTCTCTGACCAGCTTTTATGAGATTTTGATGTGATTAGTTTTCTGTATCTTCCTTATAGAAAACAATCAAACAAAACAAACCAAACAAAAAGCAACTGAGCTATAGAAATAAATCTAAGAGATGCCCTTTTGGGATATAACAGGTCTTGCATGCTAAGCAAGCAACCATACTAAGTCCTCAATGCTGGCAAAGGAGCCTTTGTCTACTTCAATGATGATTTGCCTCTTGGTAGCCACTGACTGACACTTGACCTCATACACAAGGGTCAAAATCATAAACAGTTATAGATTAACAAAGTTGTGTTTGAATTTTGACTTGAGAGAATCGTAAATGACACCTGGATTTTATTTCCTTGTCTATGAGATGCATGTAACGATACTATATATCTGGCACAAGGTTACTGGCAAAGACTAAATGAAGGCATGACTAAATGAGCACTTCCTGGGGCTTAGGTACCTCCCTGGTAAATGTAACTGTTCCCATTTGCGGAGTGCTTTGTTGACATTCAGATCAATTTACTATTTTCTTTCAAATCAACTGACTTGATTGTTATGTCAAGTTAAAGTTCAAGTTGAGGTGCTGTGGAAAGCGAAAGCAGGATTTCTTGGAGCTAAATTGGGAATGCTCACCTAGGAAAGGCACCTTCTAGCTGCTTGGAATAAGCACTCTGAGGTTTTATGACATAGAGGCTGGATATGCAGATAAGCACAGAAGAGTGGGAAATTGAATTGTGTGTTTTCATGCAGGCAGGAGCAGTGATGTACTTCAGAAGGGGTTGAATAGTGTCTCGGTCCTTGGACAATTAGTGGGAAAGTGTCCCCTGCTTACTTCAAGAGATATAAATGACATTTCGGAGCATTTCACGTTGGCTCCGTCCAAAGAACAGCTGCATCTGGAGGTTGGCTATCTGCAGGCCGGATAAAAGGTGTTGTGTTAGAGACCACTCCACCTGAGTGCCCTGTACCAGTGTCTTTCCATGTTGCTTTCATAACGGCATTGGCAAAACCAGGAAAAGAGGCAAGTGAGACCACTCTTTCCCTAAGTTTTTAAAGTACTATTTCTCATGTCATTTTTTTCTATTGACTTTGAAAATGGCCTGTATTTTCTTAGTACTCTAGAAATTCTAATATTTTAAAATCTGTACATGTAAGACTAATCAGTAGAGTGTATAATCAATATACTCAAATAATAGCAGGCTATTAATTTCTATTCTCCTCACTTCCCTCTAGAATACAATCACTGACCTGATTTTATTTTTAAAGAATTTCTTTATTATATTTATATGTGTGTCTATCTGAGTTAATGCATACCTCAAGCACATAGGTACCCATGGGAGCCAGAAGAGGGTATTGAAGCTGGAATCCAAACCTCAGGGACTACTTTTCTCTTGCTGTGTTAAAAAACTATGACCAAGTCAACTTATAGAAGAGTTTTTGGGTCTTACAGTTCCGGAGAGTTACAGTAATGGTGGAGCAGAGGAAGCAGGCTGGAGGTGGTTTGGGCTGAAGCTGGGTGCTCACATCTCAGACTACAAACAGGAAGCAGTCAGAGCTAGCTCGAAAATGCTGTGTCTTTTGAAACCTCAAGCCTGTCTCCAGTGACTACTTCCTCCTGCAAGGCGGTAGCTACTCTCTTTCCCCAAACCACCACATGGGACACAGTACTTGAATGATCAAGATGTTTTGGGGGAAAGTGGCATCTCATTCAAACCATCGCAGGATCATAGTCTCTGCAGGAGCATTACATCCTCTTAACTGCCGAGCGACCCTTCTCTCCAGACACATTTCTTTCTTTCTTCTTATTTCATGAATTAGATATTTTTATTATGATTGTTATTTTTATCCTAAGTATCTGTTCAGATTTACCCTTACAGTCTATCGGGCTGGACCACAGTTCCTTCTTCTAATTACACTTCTGGCATCATTTTTAATTTCGCTACAGAATAGACTTTGGGAGATGTTTTCAGACAGCGTTTCCTGTAGCATAGGTTAGCCTGGGGACTGGCAATGCAGACAAGGGTGACATTGACCTCATGGTCCTGCTGCATTTACCTCCTGAGCAGGTGTAAGCCACCACACCAGGCTACAAAAATATACTTTAAAAAACACTTTGTTGTGAATTACTCTGACAGTATAAAAGCATCTCTTGTCCCCTGTTACATTGGCATTAGTACACTCATTCTTTTTTTAAATACAGAATTTGTCTTTTCTTTTTTCTTTCTGGTACTCTGATTTTGTTGTTGTTCGTAGCAGTTTTAGTACTGCTAAAACAGATCCACAAATCAATTGGGTTTTTTCCTACTTTGGATATATTGGGTTGGGTTGTCTGAATTTGAAGACTCACCTTTAAAAAAAAACTTTATACATTTTTTATTATTTTTTGTAAGAAATAAAAATTAAAAAAATAGTTTCTTTTTAAACTAAAAAGTAGGCTTCTCTCTCTTTTTTAATGATTTAGATTTATTTATTTATGTATATGTGTATGCTGTTTTCATGCATACCAGAAGAGGGCATTGGTTCATATTACAGATGATTGTAAGCCACCATGTGGGTGCTGGGAATTGAACTCAGGACCTCTGGAAGGGCAGCCAGTGCTCTTAACTGCTGAGCCATCTCTCCAACCTCTAACAGACTCCTTTTCTTTCACTACACAGAGTTGACCTCCTAGGAATTTTCTCGTTTGTCTCATTGGCCTTACAACATAGAACCCTCAGTTCATCTCTCTCTCTCTAATTCTTTCTCTTTCTAATTTTTTTTTTAATTTATTCACTTTACATCCTAATCGTAGCTCCTTCCCTCTTCTCCTCCCAGTCCCACCCTCCGTCCCTACCCCCAACCCAGTCCCCCAGTTCTCAGAAATTGGGAACCCTCCTCCCCTATCATCTAAACCCAGCCTATCAAGTCTCTTCAGGACTCCCCACATCCTCTTCCTCTGTGGTTTGGCAAAGCCCCTCACTAGGGGGAAGTGATCAAGGAGCATATAACAAGGTCCCTGTCAGAGACAGCTCCTGCTCCCCTTACTAGGGAATGCACATAGAGACTGAGCTACCTATCTGCTACATCTGAGCAGGGGCCTAGGTCCTCTCCATGCATGGACCTTGGTTGGTTCATTCCCAGCCCCCACCCCCCATCCTGGCCCAGATTTGTTGGCTCTGTTGGGAAGACTCACCTTTTAAATAGTTCTGAAAAATATCAGTTGCTGTTACTTTAGATTTTGCTTTTCTATCCTTTGTCAATCACAGCCTCCTAGAACTCTCTTTTCTTTATACTGTAGTCCCTTCCTCTTGTCTCTCAGCAATTTTGTAATTTATACACATTTTTCTGTTTTATTACTTTACATATAATTACTTTAGATCAGACTCCAGCTTGTTTAAATTCAATGATCAGTACTTTGAAATATTAGAGTACTAATTTCTACAAAATATATTTGATTATTTTTCAAATATGCTTAGTCATTTTTTGTAATCTCTTAATAATAGTTTATATTCCCTAGCGTATTGTGGCCTGCATATAAACATTTAAATAAATACAAATTTACATGTGTTCTAAGGTTTAGTTCTTCACAGTGTTTTGTTTACATGTTGCTTTTTTGGTTGATTTGTCATGGAACCTACACATTTACCATTTGTGTTTGGTTCAAGATCCACTTAGCGTTTTCTAAAATTCAATGTTGACTTGGACTAGGCATAGAGCAAAATTTCTTGATAAAAATGGTTGTTAGAGAGAAAAGAAGTTAAAAGGATGATAATGAAGTGGTAGAAGTATTCTTCCCCTAACTCCAACTCACTGTCTGATTGCCGTTCTTACTTTGAAGGCAGACTGACCAATGTGTGGCAACTGGATGAAGAGCTGAATATAACAGGTAGCTTCCTTACTTGGCATTGGTCACGGTAGGGATCTGTTCTCTGAAGTGGTCAAGTTGACCCTGCCATGTGGAGATAGCATGTGGAACTCGGAGACGTTCTTGTTAAATCTATAGGTTGAAAAGCTGGATGGATAGTTGATGCTCTGGACAGCACATCTAAAGGAAGACGGGAGTGAATATGTTCAAGTTTGCCTAACATGTGTTATTCATGCTTGTTTACCCATTGTTTCAGCTTTTACATGAGGTTTCCAGAATATTGCTTTCATTGTCTTCTTCAGACAGAGCATGGCAGAGAAACCTCCATAATTTCCCCCCAGCATCACTTAGCAGCCTGAGACCTGACTTCATGCTCCACTTGGCCACTGAATATCTCTCTCCTTTGTCAAAGAAGAGACTGGGAGATGTGATACCTCACTTATCATTTTCATCTAATTCTCCTAGCTCTCAAATTAACTTGGAACCAGGATTCAACATAGAGGCTTTTCTAGAATGTCCCCCTTTTCTTGACCTCCTAAGTCATATAACTGTAGTACTCCCTGAGCTTAAAAATCAGCTCCCCTTTTGACCCAGACAAAGGTATTAGAGAGAGATAAAGAAAGGAAGAATGTAATGTAAGTGTGGGAAGAGGTGATATTTTTGTCTTTTCTATAATAAATAAATAATGGCAAAATCCCAATGAATACCAATACTTGGAGGACATGTATTTGAATTCTTCACATGTAAATGTCCTCTTTAGTTGTTATGTATAGGATCAACAGTGGAGAATATATTCCACACAAACAAATACAACACTGGAGTACAATAACAGAAGCATGTGTGTGACCATCTGGAAAGTCTGTGTTCACCTCACATTAATGCAATGTGTTTGTTAAACCTCTTTGTTGCAGTTTATTCAAGGGTATCCAAGGGTATCCTTATCCAAGGGTAAGGTCTGAATTTCATTTATTTTTTACTTCAATCCTTGTAGCAATGACACTCCTGAGATATTTGTTGAATAAAGGAGAAGCTGCCATTATACCAGGATTGTTTGGCAGAAGAAGGAGAAGAAGAAGAAGAAGAAGAAGAAGAAGAAGAAGAAGAAGAAGAAGAAGAAGAAGAAGAAGAAGGAGAAGAAGAAAAGCTTAATCAATTTTTTATTATTTGCCTACTTCTCCTTTCCAGAGTAGTCTAAAATGAGCTTTGGAAAGCAGATCTCAGCAATATTTACAGATAGATTCAAGAGAATAGTGAAGAGAGGACAGGGGAGGGAGTACCCCACAGGATTCCCAAGTAAGAAGCTTTGAGGGAGCTGGAAGGTTGTTTTGTCTGCATAACTGCTGTAGCCCATGAGATGCCACTGTAGATTTCAGGGTTGAGAAGGTAGCCAGGTTGAAAAACACCTTAGTAAGAGGAGGAAATGATGCAGATATGTGTAACCAAATCTTAGCTGAGGTCTAAGGTATCCAGGAAACATGTTTTTTTTCTTTGAACCTGAAAATTCAAAGTGAAACTTAGGGTAAACATGAGTCACTGGGTGATATGAACTTAAGCAGTTCCCACAGGTTTGGGGACCTAGAAGTTATGAAATAGCTTGACCTGCTGAACTCTGATGTGATAAAAGGCGCAGGGATGGAATAGCTGTGAAATCATGAGGTTGTGCAGTGTATATAAATTTACACATCTGCTCACCTATTCTAGAAAATGATTGGGCTAGGCATTGTTTCATGACCTGCACATGTGTGAACCAGTCTCTGCAGAGACTGAGAAGTAAATGGCTTGATACAGGAAAGTGCTATGTTAAATACAAGCAGAGGTGGTATGAGAACATACATGTAGGGACTATCATCAGCTTCCCTCAGGCAGCACTGAGAAATTCCAAGAAGGCATCTCAGGTGAAGTGATATCTAAACTGAGACCAGGAGGATCTGTGAATGTCATCCCAGAAGCAGAGATGGAGGGCTCAAGTGCAGAAATGGTACGTTCTGCAGGCAACCTGTCAGACTCAGAAATGACAGGGTCGGGGACTTCTGAAAATGATTATGGGTGAGAGAGTCAGCACATATAAAACTGGGAAGGCAGTAACGTGGTCACAAAGAGTCATGACCACGTGAAGCTAGAGTACTAGAGTTTGGGACAAGCCTTGGAAAACACATCGCCGAGAGCCACAGCTATGCTTCTCTGTATTTCCCATGCAATGATAGTTTCCACATAACTGCTTGCCCCCACCAAATCAGTGTGACACATAAGGATATATAAATATCACCCCAGATCTGACTTACTGTTATACAGGAAAGATGGAACCAAACTACCTTCCAGGCTCTATGACTGAAAGATCTGGTTGCTGGTTACTGCCCTTCCACCTTCCCAGTGTGTAGTAACTCCCAAGCCTTTGCAATAGAGCTGGCTAGGTTTGGTTAATGATAAGCAATATGACCTTAGTTGTCTCCTGTTTGTCCTATGATACCTCTGTGTTTCAGTTTCCTCAGTAACTTAAAGGAATCGATCAGACACACAAGTCAAATCAAGCTATTATTCAGTGAAGAGCAGAAGTAAAGTTAATGTGGAAAAATGCTTATACACACAGGATGCAACATAATGTAGAACAGGATGTGACATCGTGTAGAAGGAAGATGTTTAGATGTTTAAGTGTTATTAATGAAACAGGTTTTTTTTTTTAACCAAGTTTCAAATTTTGGTTATCGAAAAGCTCTTGCACTGTAATTCTTCACCTTGCCTCTATAGATCCAAGGAAAGGTACAGAGTTCTTATGGACCTATACTCTATAGACCACTGGTATCATTATGGACATTGCCCAGCACAGCCTGGAATTCTTCTACTTCATTTACATGAGGGAGGTTGAACTCTCTTTGTGACGTGGTAACATCTTGGATGGCAAAATCGGTCCTGTGCCTTCATTTGTAAACATCAGAGGACACCCAAGTAACATAAACAGGAGAAAATTTTAAATAAACACAATGAAGGGAATCTTTTTTCGAAGAAATAAACATTAAAATACCACAATGAGGTGGGAGGATTTTCCTCAGTTGGTAGAATGTTTGCCTGGTCTGTGCAAAGTTCTGGGTTCAATTCCCAACAACACATAAAGGAGGGAAAGGAGTGCATGCTTATAATCCCAGGACTTCAGAGGTAGAGGCAGAAGGATTTGATGTTCACAGTCACTCTCAGGCATGGCTAGTTCAATGTCAGTCTGGGATACAATGAGACCCTTTCTCAAAAACAGAAAGTGAGCAAACACCACCATCAACAACAATAACAAAGAGCTTGATGAACTGATTGACGAGCTCTTGGGACCTAATGTGTCATTCAGATTGCCAGGGCATGTCCTTTTACAGTAAGATGGCATCTAAAGCTGAACACCTGCACATGTGAGACTGGAGGGGACAAATGAGGGACTGTGAGTTGAAAATGAGGAGGAATGAGCAAGCACACAGCCGCGTCCTCTTGCACAAAACTGGCAAGTTCCCACCTTTCCCCAGCCACCCACGGAGCTCGAAGGAGCAGACAGCAAGCTGGAGCAAGCACTATCAGGAAGGTGTAGGCTTCTGTCATGCCTGCACACTGTGATCCCAGAGTGCAAAGCCATCCTTAGGCTACCAGAAGATTAAATCTACTCTTAATCCCTTACCGTCTAATCTACCTCCCATGACATGGAAGCTGATGTTTGTGTTGAACCTATTTTCATATAATAATTAAAGTCAGATAGTCATTCATGTATTCATTTCCTCTTATTGAATTACAAATGAGGTCAAATAAAGGACTAGGCCTTCAGAGGGTTAAAATGAATATAAATATATTCCCCAGGGGACTTAGAGTCTATTAGAAAAAGTAAGATGTATGCATAGATGAGCATTATACAAGGCAGAAGACGATCATTATCATAAATAGGTTTGGAGTAGGCTCCCTTGGGCAACTGAAGGAGAGGTGGAGGATGTGGGTTTTCAGAAAAAGTTGCCACTGGGAAAAACAACAAAACACATTCCTGGTTAAGGGTATAGGGAAAGGATCACAGAGACAGAGGGAATGGTTTGAAGGAAGCATCGTTTGCAATGAAATGAGTCTGGCTGGGCAGACTGGGAATGCATAAGAAGTGTGTTCCTTGTTTGCAAGTCAACAACTAGGTCTTCTCTAGCCCAAGGGAGGGCTGGGGGGAATTTCTGCACAGAGATAGCTGTAATCATTACCATGTAAGGAAAAATAGAGCTGGGGAGATAATTTGTTGCACAAGTGTGAAGACATGAATTGGATCCCTGGTACCCATGTATGAAGCTGGATGTGGTGGCGTATGCTTGGGATCCCATTGCTGGGACAACAGGAACAAGGGAATCTCTAGGGCTGGTTAACTGCCCAGCCAGCCTAGTCTCCGTGGAAAGACCCTCTTTCAAAAAAATAAGGTTACTAGCTCCTGAGTTGACCTCTGGCCCTCCTGTACAAGCGCATCCCATACACATGAGTACATGTAAACATATGCATACATACAAGAAAACAACCTTTTGGTGACTGTCAGAATAGTGCCACATTGCACTAATGGTCCCAGGGGAAGACAAGTCTACAGGAGGATGATGAACTGGGGAGGAAAGGATGCTTAACAGAAGATATTTGCCACTAGTGAAGGGTCAGTCGACAGGAGAAGGGGGAGATTAGGGTTGTTGTGAAGTTCCCTACCAGGAGGACTTGCAGGTTCTTGCACAATTCACAGCAGGCTCACACCTGCCTCTCCTGGGCTCTAATTGCCAAGTGGCCACAATGGGCTCTTGGAGCAGTAGCAGGGTATCTGATACCCACTGGTGTTCACTGTGCACGCCTTCATTTCATTTTCCTTCCCAATCTCTCCCTCATCTCCCGGGCATGACTCACGGGCTGGTCCTGCTGGGTGTGGGCTCTGCATTATGAACTACTCTTTGTTCTTCTTCTCCCCTCTCCATTCAATCAATGAAGACAGTTCTTCCAAAAAGATTGGTAGGGCTGTTGATAACTACCCCCACCAACACAATAAAAGAACTCAAAGGTCTTTCAAGTCCTTCATAGCAGTGTCTACAAAATTTATATTTGTTGAGAACTGTTTGCCAAACATTGTTCTTCAAGCTAAAAATAGAGGATAAATAATGTTTCTGTTCTCTCCAAGTGTGCAACCTTTTGAGGAGGAATCCTTACATGTTTCTCCTCCTTTCTCGCCTCATTTTAAATCTCCTTCCTTCCTGTCACATCCCATGTTCTCCTCACCCCTGGTACTAGCATGGACATGCACCTTCCACACAGCCATTTATTGAGAACAGAGAAGATTGTGTCTGAAACCTTCAAGTGCCAGTGCCTACTAAACAACTCCTGCCTCACAAAAGACTGTTTAATGTGCACCAAGATCACATGCCATGCTGTTGCTTCTTTGTGTGTATGTGTTCGCCAAGGAGGCTAGGCTAACAGGCCAGCAAGTGTCTAGGTCTTTTCCTGTCTCTGCTTCCCATCTCCTCATTGTAGGGATCATAAGCACATGCTACAATACCTGGCTTTCTTTCTTTTTTTTTTATGAGTTCTGGGGATTGAACTCAGATCCTTACTCATAAGGAAAGCACCTTGCCAACTGAGCCATTTTCTCAGCCCAATATAATCTTGTTTTTAGAGAGGCTATGTCACCATATTATCACCAACATGTATGTGGGAGGGTAGGCTAAACAAAAATGAGTTAATTAACAAAAACTCCGATCAGTGGGAATTTACTAGTCCACGATCCCCACTATCACATACCACTAGTTGTAACTAACATGGGTATTTGCTTATATTCACACACAAAAGGGCTTTTGCCGTGTGGAAATGCTAGTAGGATTGTGAGCTGGGGTGCAGGGAATTTTGAAAGTCTGCTCGGCAACTTTTTGACTCTTTATTCATGGATGAGATGGACTGAAATGGGACAAAAGCTGGCTTCGGCGTCACACAGCTGTTGTGTGACATGGCTCTCTATGGGGCTCCCTCACCTTTACCTCCCAGGACACAGTGTAGTATAAATTGAGGTGGTGATGAGGCCTCTTTACTCCTTCACCTGCACACTTCCCAACCTGTAGCAGCACTGGCTTGCCAGGCAGACAGCTGAAGCAAGGGTGGCATGGACGATGTCCTTTGCTTTATGGACATGGGCAGCAGGACCAGATGCTTGTGCTGCAGCCGTGCCCTGCCACAGATCTGCCATCTGCACTGGACAGGTTGTTTACACTTTTGAGATTCGGGATCCAGAAAGGTCAAATGCTAAAGGTCATATATAAAGGGCTCTGATAACAATTCCTGCTGGAATCATAAGACTGAAGCATCTTCCTTCCTCTGTTTCCCCAGCTCCTTCTACTATTTTGGGCCCACTTCAGACTCCCTGTCCCCTGGGAACCAATTTCAGTTGCTGTGAGTTGCTGGTTGATCTGCAACATAGCTTGTACTGCCCTAATTATACTGCCTCCATCAAAACAGGGTTGCATCTCAGTTATCACAAGTCACTAGGGCCTGCAAATGATAGGTGCTCAGCTAGTAGTTACAGGATAGAAAGAGTGCCACTCAGGTTCTGTGATTGTTAATACTGGGTGCCTGCGGCACAGGATCTGAATCACTTAGGAGAAGCAGCTCTGGTCATGACTATAAGAGAGTCTCTAGATGGTGCCCATTGAGAAGACCCACCCTGGTCAGCACCATGGCATGGGCTAGGATCCTCTAATGCATAAAAGGAAGAAAGTGAACTGAGTCCCAGCATTCATTCACCTCTCTCTGCTTCCTGACTCCCTCAGATGTCATTATAAGCAGATGCTTCAGGCTCTTATCACCATGCCTTTTTTTTTTTTTTTTTTTTACCATGACGGCCTGGATCATCACACTGTAAACTGTCTTTTCACAGATATTTTCTCCTAACAAAGAGGAAAAATAACCCATGTAGGACTTAATTGCTACATATGCATCCAAAAACTTCTACTTAGATGGTATTCTAAACAGAGTTGTAAAACAAAACAAAACAAAAAATCCTTTGTATAAATTTACTCATTCAAAAATTTCTTGCAACATTTGAGTGAGATGTATAGAAAACTGCACCTATTTTGATTTCATATAAAATGGAAATGCAAGAAAACAGGACCCTGGTAGGGCTGGTGAGGCCACACTAGCACTGAGAATTTCTGATGAAATCAGAACCTCGGGGTCCTGACCTAATGTTTCATAATCAGGCGGTGCTGGAATCAGAGAACTTCGAAGGGGGTATTTTTCTTGGGGCAATATGGAAAAAACATGTTTGCCTATGACTAATTCTCCCCCATGTGAACTGTTGGTATTATCTTTGAGGGTTTTTAAGATAAATAGATTGAAGCTGCTGTCAAGTTTTGCTGGACAAAAGCAAACAGACCTAGGGGCTTTGGATGTGTCTGCCCTGCACCAGTCAGTCCCTCCCAATTGGCTGCTTTTGTGGTTTGTGGAGCTGGGGAGGGGAAATACCCACAAGTCATGAAGAGACACACTCAGAGCCATGGTCATGAGCCACTGGTGAGCAAAGCAGTGACAGTTGCTTATGCTGCCCAGCCCTGTGCCAGGCGCTGAGGACGCAAATGCAAACAGACACCATCCTTGCATTTGGCCTTGAGATGTTACTTTTATTATGGTAAAATATGCAGAATAGATTGTACTTATTGAACATCAAAAGCCTGGCTAGAGGAATGCCTGTTTTGCCAGGGATCCAAAGTGACACCTCCCCACCCCAGCACTGGCTCCATGGATGAATGCCTTCCTCCGAGGACCTTGATCACCACTCTATAAATAGAGACCTTATGATATTTATGAGCTGGACTCTCCAAGTCCTGCTAGCACTAAAGCAATATTAGAAATTAGGGCTGTCATGAACAGTATGTTTCTATTGGGAGAGATACAGCTTAGAGAGATTTTTCAAGAAGGCACCTTCCTTAATTCTTACCTATCTCTGAGTATACCTGTATACTAAATGCTAGGTCCACAAATCATTTTATTCAAAATTTCACAATCTCTGTAGTGTTTCCTGTTATTTCATGCTGCTGTGATGACTTCTGAGTCCATTCGTGCTTTGGGCTCCTGCGGTCAGCTGTTTCTTCCCAGATGCTTGTCAAAGACTTTATCACTTATTTAAGTAGCATTTATCCAAACACAGCATCATGGCATCATCCTCATGACTCGTCACACATTCTCTCTAATACACTGAGACCTTTAGCATTGCACACAGTGGCCTCTGCTTCTTCAGATTTTTCTCTTTTCATTTTTTTTTTTGCCTCATATGGACGGAAACTAACAAGTATCTAAGAGTTATTGCTGTGGAGTTTTTAATTTTTTTTACATAAACATCATTTTGAAAAGTGTGACATTTTTATAAGTCTTTAGGGCCAGAGGTACTCAACCTTTCTAATGCTGCAACTCTTTAGTATAGTTCTTCATGTTATGCTCACCCAATACCATAAATATATTTTGTTGTTACTTAATAACTATAGTTTCACTACTGTTGTGAATTGTAATGTAAACATCTGATATGCAGGATGTCTGATATGTGACCTCCAAAAAGGTTGTGACCCACAGGTTGAGAACCACTGTTTTGGAGTTTTTCTTGTTCTGCCATCTAGATTTAGATTTTTGTTGGGTTTGATCAGCTCTAATTTCTGAGGTTTCTGATGTCCTTCTCAGAACTCCACAGTGATACTGTTTCTCAGCTTGCTATTTTATTTCTCACCAATAACAACACTTCTCCCGTATTTGTTATCTTGTGTGACTCTGAGCTGATTGTCCAGCTCTGCATATTTGCTTTGATTTTCCTGACAATAGAGAGCAACCATTATCAAAATTTTTACTCCTACTCTAGAAAATAAGCTTTTACTCCCAAAGCATGCTTATAGTTTGTGCCCTTTAATTTCAGTTTATCTCTTGGCATACGTGTTACTTTGGCTTTGTATTGTTTTTGCTTTCTCTCTCAATTTCCCCTTGACTAGGGCTGGTGGTAGTCTGGAGGGCAACAGGTAGGAATGGTGTGGGTGAACCAAATGTGGGATGGAGGATTAGGCTGATTGCTTTAACCGTTGACTAGTTCTTCCTGGAAAGCTAGAACATTGGACTTTACAGTGGAACTGATTATCACCATGATGTTTAAGACATATCCTTCTTTTCATTAGATCTTCTTCATTTGAGATGGGTAGCCCTCAAATGAGTACTTTGTGGGATTTTGGTTCATGGTTTTGTTGTGGGCATGAATGCATATGCTGAATAGCCTATGTTGGAAACATAATCCCAAGGTCAAGGGAGTTGGGAAGTAGGGGATCTTTAGAAGGGTGGAGGCCTCAAGGGCTCCCTCAAGAGTGGGTTAGTGCTTTCATCTGAGAGGTAACCCAGGAGGGTGTTCATTAAGAGTAGGTGGGTATCCGTGGGTGTTGCCTTGTAAAATGATGTGGCATCTTAATTCCATGCTTTTTTGTTTTTTCAAGTCCTGCTCTGGAACAACACGGTAAGAATACCACGGGCAAGTTCCAGCCCTTTGATCCTGGGCTTCACAGACTTCAGAACTGTGAGTAAATACATTTCTATTCATTATAATTATCTAGCCTCAGATATCCTGTCACAACAGCACAAAGGGAACAGAAAGGGTCTATTTGGGTCCATTCCCTCATTCTTCTGGCTATTTGTTTGCCACAAGCTTGTGTTCTTTCATAGGGCAGAGATGTGTTTATAATTCTTCCAGAAAATTCTTTCCTGAGTAGGTTGACATAGAACCTGATAGAATTGACTGGGACACTCAAGGTCGAGAGTCCACACATATCAGTGTTATAGCTTGCTTTCCTAGCCCAAGGCTAAGCTGTCCAAATATTGGCTACAGGAGTGGGGGAACAGGATTTACTCAGAATTCCTGTTATTTCTGAAAGGAAACTCTGATTTCTGCTGTAAGTTGCATGCACAAGGATTAGAGCATTACCCCCTTTCCTAGTGACGGGAGTGCACAGGAAAAGACATTCGACCACGCTGTTCAGGAGGTCTCCTTCCTGCATGTTGACGCTGACTGCTTTCTTTTGTCAGCGTCTTTAAGTACCATATGTAGAGACAAGTTGATGGGAGGCAGCTTAAAATAAGGAAGAGTATAGCAGATTTCAAACAGTTCTTTCTATGCCATTGCGTACACTATAGTATTAAAACATAACAAAAAGGAAAATAAAAAAATCTGTTCTAACAATCTGTTCCATGAGCCTTGAAAGATATACAAAACAAATCACCCCAGATGATATGTGTGGCTCAGCTCCTACCTCCTCAACCTGACAGAGACAACCCCCAGGCCCCCAAGTGGAGGAGCCAGGAGAGGTCAGCCATCCATCCCCTTCCTTGAGACAGGAGTGATATGAAATCATCGCTTACTGGGGGCAGTTAATAGCTCTGAGTGACCAGCACACAGGAATCATTTCTATTGCCCTCCATAGGCCGACTCGCGAACTGCTGTATCCTTCAAGCCCTGTGGCTTATGAAGTGGACCAAATCACATCCAAGTGTGTGGTCTGTTGTGAGTGTGATGGCAGATGACTTCATTTCTCTGAGAAGACAGATGCTCTGAGCTCACTGTATGAGGCCCCAGTGGGGCTTGCGTCTATAAAAGGCAGTCAAGAATATAGTAGGGCTGTACAGTAAAGGGCTAAAGTTCTTCAGCAGGTGCCAGCTTCTATCAGTGCACCTATGGACTTACTCAACTGCCCCTGAGACTTGGAGGCAGAAAGCTCTGGGTTCAAATCCAGGCTTATATCTTGGTGGTTGAGCATGTCTCCTTTAGCCTATACAGCAGGGCTAATATATATTTTCCATGGACTTTGGGAGGACCTGAGGCAGTCTATGTCAGGTGAAAAAGAGGCATCATTTCCTCAGCCTGTCATATATATATATATATATATATATATATATATATATATATATGAACATATCTTTGTATATAAGAATATATATTCTTATATGTATATAATTGAAATAGAATTATATCACTGTGTATATACAAATATATAAAAACAAACTACTGAGAGTATTTGTGTTGGTGGCGTATGTGGTTTTAAGACTGACCACTCTTCAGTGAATAACCAATAAGGGTTGTTCATGCCTGGGAGAGGCTAATTCTCCTTCTCCCAGCAGTTTTAGTTGCCTATAGTTCTTTGTCTAGGATTTGGACCCATTGAAATATTCCCTCTTCCATATTAACCTGTCCATTGAAATTGCCATTGTCCCTGTCTTGTTTATATTTATTGAGTAGACTTCTGGTATTCTGGGCTCTAACAATCTTTCTTTCCCCATTCTGTGATGTTCCCTTAACTATCGATGCAGGAGCTATGTGTGACGTGGTTATTTCTAATGGAGCTGGTCTCCCCACAACCAGTTGATCTCCACATTATGTCCAGTTGTGATTTTCTTTTTCTGCCTCCGTTTGCAGAAAAGAAAAGCTTTTTTTTTTCATAAGTGATGACATCTCCAAATGATTTGTGGGTATGAGGATAAAATTTAGACTATAGTAAGGAATTATTCTGGTCTACCAAAGTGGTGGTAATAGATTCTTTTCTGAGGTCTGTGACATCACCAGTCCCAGAAGCTGGCTAGGTTTCTAGTACAAGGTTTCTAATACTCCTGTTGAGTAGGCCTTAGGTCCAGTTAAACAGCTGGTGTTTGCTACTGAAATGTGAGTGCACTTATTGTACCTTTATGCCTAACTTGCTGTTGTCATTGTCATGCGATGCTGTTCATAGGTATTTCTGTGTAGCAATAGGAACCTACCCTTAACCCCTGAGAGGGAACTAAAGGCTACATCTTGTTATCTATGTTGGTTTTGGTTTCACTTGGACCGTTCTGAAAGGGGTTTCTCATGCCTAGTACTGTTTTTTGTTTTGTTTTGTTATTCTATGGTTCATTCAGGTAGCATTGGTTAGCCCAGGTAGCTTAACTTCCATTTGTACATATGTATAGATGTGTGTGTGTGTGTGTGTGTGTGTGTACACACTTATATGCATGTGTGTTACTTTAGGTAAATTTAAGGTCTCATGATTCCTTAATGCTTTATCAAGCAACCTTGGTGTCATTTGTCCCTTCTCCTTCTTCCTTTCTACTCCTGGGTCTGAGAACTGATGTGGGTATTAATGTTTTGTCCTTTTTGCTCTGCCACTGATGGGAGCCTTTGTACTTGTCACCCTCCCCCTTAAAATCTTACTGAATTTTTTATTTAGATATGGCTCAATAAGTATGATCTCAAAGTCAAACCCAGCTTCATAAAGATCTAGGCCCCATAGCTCCCACTATACTGGCCTCTTTATGGACACTTCTCTGGCTCTTCATAGTCTTAGGCTCTCCTTGCTCTGGTTTTTGATGTGTAAGTTAAGATCTTCCCCTAGGCCTGACCACACCATAGGGTATGTGGCTTTGTCGCTGTTTTGTATCCTAACTGTGAATATTGCCTGATGGAATCAGTTGGGTTTCAATTACCACGATGAAACCCAATCAAGGGTCACCAGTCAAGGGTTAGTGTATAGCAGCCACACACTGCTTTTATGAATTAGGAGAAGTTTTCAACATATTTCCAGCACCGTGGAACACATTTACTGGCAATCTAATCTTGTTTTCCATGGACATTGAGAAGACAGGGTTTACTAGGCCCCAACGATGGCACAGTTTCAGTTAAAAGAGCAGCCTTGACCTTGCTTTCCAGCAGTGCTTTCGGGCAGATGTGCTTTATCTATATATAAAGACAAGAACAATTATTTCCTCCTTATAAGGCTGAATTTTATCATTTGGAATTTGTGTATTCTTTAAAATCTTTGTTAGTGGCCAACTGTCACACAGAAGACTAGACATCAGAGACACAGAAGTTAGGCTAGAGACAGCCATTTAAACCTGCAGTATCACTTAGACTCAGGGAGCTTCCTTCTCTTATCTGTTGAGGAGGTCGCTTGCATGGCTGTCCAAGGTATCCCAAGGGAGTTTGGATGTGAAATTTATTAGTAAATGCGCAGGACCAGATTAAACAAAAGCAATGGTAAAATCCTTCTCAGTCTGTTTCTACTGCCAATGAACATTGCTTTGATTCAAGAGTGAATAAAATACCTAGTATTTATGTCAGTTTCTCCCAGTGCCTTGGGGCAATAAGATATTTTAAAAGATAGGCCTAAGGTTTGATGGCTTTATTCCTCTTCATTTAGTTTCTGTCTCTCCCACCCAACTCATGATTAGTTTACATGCAGATGAATGATCAATATGCAGCATGTTATTCAAATTTTTAATTAGTGAACACTCTATTATTCACCTCTTACCATGTATAGTTGAAATCTAAGTTTTTTTGTTATTATTGTTTGTTTTGTTTTTGAATAATTTTTGGTCAACACTTCATCCTTTTCTGTCTTTCTGTGGAACTACCCAGCTACTGAAAACTTTCACATACAACTTCCAACAAGGAAGATTCAGAAACAGAGGTTTCTCTCCACTCATCCTCCATCTGGGAAAGCCTGTGTTACAGAGATATGGACTATGGAGGTGTGGCCAGGAACCTGGAATCACACAACTTGGTGTGAACTTTGGAAAGTGGCTTTATTTCTTTAGTCTGCTCTTTATTTACAAAATGAAGTTATTTATCCGGAATCACAAACCTTCTAGAAACATGGATACAACAGGCACCAAGTCCTCTCTGTCCCAGGGCACAACTACCAGTGAGAAAATGCCGAGGGTGAAGTTAAGTCCAGGATTCCCAGACCCCAGGCTCCTGCTCCTCTCCTGGCTTCCTTTGCTCTCACCCCTTACCACTCCCAAATATGTCTGAACATGCTCTATACAGATGTGAGTCGCCAATCACAAATGTCCTTTCCTTTGTGTCCCCTTAGAGGAACATTCAGTCATCCATGGCCTGGGAACACACAGACCAGGGTATTTTTATCTATGCAAATGCATTCTTTGTCACTTAATGTCTTGCACAAAGATTAAGAAATATATCCTCACCAGCTGCTTGCTACCAAGCAAATGTAGGTCATTAACCTAGTCTCATTATACTGAGTACAAACTGATGCACAGAAATCTAGGGACAGAAGGACCTTGACTTTTTATTATAAGTCTGATGAAATAAATCCTCTTGTTCATTTCTAAAATCTCCTGACTTGAATCGCTGCTGAGGAACAGCTGGCAATTTCCCTTTACACAGCCCATCAGATAGTTCCAAAATCACCCAGTGCTTTTCCTATGCGTCATCATTAAGTCTTTTGGGTAGAAAATGAACATAGGCTTATTTACAAGAGTTTTGGAGGGGTTATTTGGATTGCTTAGCTGAGAGTATCAAAACAATTATTTCTCTGTATAAGGTACCTTCCCCACTTACAGTGTCTTTATTTCTGGCTTGGAGCATTCACTGTGTCAGAGAGCTTCACCTGTCAACTTGGCTTAATTAGTTTTGAGGAGTGCAAACCACTTAATTTTCCCAGATCTCCATAGCTCACATTCACTGTCTTCAGTCTACCCCCTAAAGGTGCTTTTGTGGAGAGTACAAATTCTCTTACTCAAAATGGCCATTGTCATAGACCACTCTCCAATGCTGCTTGGAGGCACAACCCTGATGGCTGGTTTTTAGATAAAGAAACAGCAGATAGACCAGGCAAGCAGGATTTGATTCTCAGCCTATATCGTGAAGTTTCCCAAAGGCTTAATGCAAACTCAGGAACCATGTTGCTCTTTTTTTCGATTAAAACATGGCAGGCTGCTAATAAATATATGTTTAATGTTTGTCTCTAGGGATAAAGGAGCTATAAAGCACAGTCGTTATTGTCAACATGACTGGATTTTGAATCACTATAGAGACATCCTTTAGGTATGAGTATTAGTTATTGTTCTGTTGCTGTGACAGAGCACCATGGCCATGGTGACTTACAGAAGAGTTTGTCTGGGTTTACCATTCCAGAGGGTTTGGATTCATGATAGCAGAGTGCATGTGTGGAGGCATGAGCAGGAGGCTGAGGGCCCACATCTTGAACTGCAAACGCAAAACAGAGACACAGTGAGCTCGACACAATGCGAGTCTTTAAATTGTCAAGGTCTGCCTCCAGGGACACTTTTCCACCCAAAAGCCATAGATTTGAATCCTCTCCAAACAGCTGCCAACCGGGGAATGTGTATTCAACTGCCCGAGACTTCTGGAGGGTATCTCCTCCTCTGCTTCCTGACTGTGGGTGCAGTGTGACCCGCTGCGCTTCAAGCTCCTGTTGCTGTTTAATATCCCCACAGGCTGCACTGCGCACGCGCGTGCATCTTCTTCCCTCCCATTGTTTATAAACTCCATCACAGTGGATCAGGGATACAGTGGGAGCAGAAGTCCCCAGAAAGAGGCAAAATGATCTCTGTGGGTTGATGGCATCAAGTTTTATATCTGAATGCCAGCATCTGAGCCAGTTCCTCTCCGCTGCCAAGCCTGGCCGTTGGGGACTGAGGTTCCCTTGTTCTGAGAGGATGAGCTGCTTGAGAGGAGGATGAATGGACCCTCCAGCAGCCTCCTGCCTATAGAAGTGTTTTCCTGCACTTGGGCTGGGCTGAGCTTCATTTCACAGAGGCATAAACAAGCCTGCAATCCCCCAGGGGATCTGGCAGAGGAAAATGAAGTCATTTTACATTTGTGGCAGTGTGATTCAAATTGGAATCTCACAGAGAAGGATGCTGGCTGCTTTGCTTAGCTCTTTCTGTACTTCAACTTCCCTTGGCTTCCTGAAGGGAGGAAGTGGCTATGTATGGAATGTCCATTTGCATTATATAGTCTTAGGGGGTCTTTTTTCTTACATAAGGCATCTAGCTTAAATCTTACACTCAGTTCTGTAGAAGCAAAACAAGAAGCTTTTGAGTCCAGCAGAGGGTTCAGGCTAGCATTTCTCTAGTGTCAGATGAGGCAAAGCTTAAAATACATTCCCATAAGGGAACCTCACCCCCTACCTCATTCCATCCTGGGTAAGGAGACAGGAAGCACCTATGACATTGTCTTTGGACACAAGCCGTAGGCAAAGTGGAAACAGGGATTCTATTATTCCCAGCTCCCCTTTCCTAGCTACTTAGTCTCAAGTGTTTTGCTCTTATTCACCGAGCAGCTTGGGGGTTTTTGCCTGCACTGTTTGCAGCCTCCCATCTTTCCCTTCAAATAGCATGGCCCAGCTGCCTCTGCCCTCACTTCTTCCTTTTGCTGTTTCTGGTCTGCACTTTCTTTTGGGGTTTGTTCCTTAGCTTTTGTTTTTTGCTTGCATTTCTGAGAACATCTTATTGGCCTTTTTGATAGCATTTATTTGCCAGGGAGAATGAACCCCATCATACTGGGACCAGTGCATAGCCTCATACTTGCTGATTCTGTGCTTGGTTCCAGTGCAGCCTGTCCAGATGATAAAACAAGGCCCACACAGCACCACATAGAAGTCCATGCAAGAGGTCTTAAATCTTTAGGTCATATTTGGTACCCAGATCAATGTGCTTTTGAATCCACAAAACAGGTATCTGAGATATCCATTATCCTATAGAGTTCCACTATCAGAGATAACCACTCAGACACAGTTTATAGTCAGTTGAAAGTCTTTATTCAGATTATTATTTTTCTGTAATTCCTACTCCTGGATCTTCAGATCTTTTCCAGGATTTCTTCTGCCCTGGATCCATGCACTGTATAATGAATAGCAATCTTTTCATTGCTTCTGATGTTAAAGGAGCTGATGATAAATATTTGGAAAATACAGGTATCTAGCCTTTGAACTGTTCTAACACCTTGGCTGCCAGGGTCGGTGTGTCCCTGCTGTCCCTGTCACAGATACTGAGGCAGGGCTTGTGGGTGTGACATTTCCTCATGGGGTTCCCCTTTACACCCTGAACTCTGCCATGTTGGAGAATAGGAAGAGAGCTGCACTTACTTTCAACAAAAGCCCTTTCTGCAGAAATGGGGAACTTACCAAAGATAACTACTCAAACACAGTTTATAGCTAATTAAAAGTCTGTATTCCAATTGGTGAAGCTAGGCTCAGATATTTGGGGACCCAAGTGTATCATTGAGAATCCAGATCATGGGAATTTTCAAGGCAAAAAACCATATTCTTATGTCTCGATTTGCAGTATCAGGAATGGGGGTAGGTTGGAAGTGGAGGGAGTAGGGGTGTTCAGTGTGGAGGGGTTATGCATGCGAGCAGCTTAACAGAGGTTAAGATAAGCAGTTAGCCCAAGCATGTAGTTTAATAGAAGCTAACATAAGCTAGCTGGAGCTTCTTGACATTGGTTCATAGAATAGAGTTGGGCAATTTTCCATGGGGCTTCTCATCAAGGATATGAAATTCTAGTCAATCCTAAAATGGCCTCAGCAAGCATAAAGATGGAAGAACCTTTGGACTGTCTTTTCATGTCATATTCTTAGAAAGCAATTTGGAACGCACACTCTATCCTAGTGGGGTGAATGTCACTTCTACTTTGTAGAGAATAATCTGAAACAAGGAGGTAGTGAGCCGACTTCTCAGGACAACATAGGAGCTGAAATAAGCATACACTTCTTGAATTCAAAGTAGTCTCCGTTTGCCTTCTACCAAATTGCAATGCACTTGTGAGTTTTCCGATCTTTATTCTGTACTAAAAGCTAAGCTCACACATTACCTTAGTGAACTCAGACTCTATGGGAATAGAAAACTGTAACAGAATAGTACTAGCTAAGCGTCTTAAACAACATAGGTCTGGAGGCAAGGAGTCCAGAATAGACATGATGGCAGCTTTGATTCTTGACAGAGTTTTTCTGGCTTTGCACACTGTGTCCTTACAGGACTTTTCCCTTGATGCTCTAGTAGGAGAGAAAGTTTCAGTTTCTCCTGGTCTCTTCTCTGTCCATCTCTTAGGAGAGTCACACCCTGAAAACCCAGTTTACCCTCAGTTACCTTCTAGAGTCCCTAACTCCAAATATCATATTAGGGTAAAAAGTCAACATATGAATTTTGGGAGAGATACAAACATTTAGTTCACAACACCTATCTTTTTATCATATTCTAGAGGGAAACTAAGGGACTTGACACCTGACTTTCGTACTAGAAGACTGCTATGACTTGAATTTATCCCCTCCCCCTAGACTCATGTTGGAAGTTACTACCCAATGTGATGGTATGAAGAGCTGGTACCTGTAGGAGGAAATTACTCTGTAAGGGCTCCGTCTTTGTGAATAAGACTAATACTTATTACACTTGTCTGTCATGGGGGCTGAACCAGGCAGCTGGGCTAGCTCAGTCAGTAGAGCACGAGGCTCTTAATCTCAGGGTTGTACGTTTGAGCTCCATGTTGGGCACCAAAATATTGTTTTATAAAAATAAAAATCTCAACCATTATATTTTACTAATAAATACTCAGGAGCCGGATGCTGGGGTGAAAATCTGCTAGCTCAAAGAGGCAGAGAAAACACCCAACTGACCTTCCTTCTCAGTTTAGGTCTGGATGGAAAAAAACCCAAAAGGCTCACTAGATCAACTGACAGCCCAGGAGGAAAAGGATCAAATCCCAAGACCAAAGGCTTTCTAGCTCAAGGTCCAAAAGCCAGAGAGCTGAGAAGCTAAAGCCTAAGCCAGAGCTTTAACTAAAAGGTACTTTCTTCTTCTCCATGCTGTCTTAAATACCCCTCAACTCAAAGTACCTTCTAGTCTTTAATTCCTGTCAGCTGGTTTCTTGCTCTGCCTCTTGACCTAGGTTTAACTTTATTAAATCCTGTGCACAGAAACTCTTGGAGTAAAGGTATGTGCTAGGGCTGGGTGAATCATACCATGATCACCTGTTACAATTACAATAAACAGAAAGTTTGAGTTTAATGCTGTGTGATAGGACTCAACCACATCAGAGAAACAGGGCTTTACAGTTCACAATTTTGGGGTTCACAATGGGATCAAATATCCTGCCACACTTGTCCTCTTCTTTGCTCTTTGCCATTTTAACAATCATGGATGAGATCATTCCCCCTCCTTGCCAGGTGAGGACTCAGCAACAAGCCTCATCATGAAAGCAGTGATACTTCAGTGAACAAGAAACCTGATGGCATCATGATCTCTGACTTGCTGACCTCCAGACTCAAGAAAAATACATTTCTATAATTTATACAGTTATCTAGCTGGTGAGTATTTGTTTGAGAGCATCAAATATAGAAGAAGACAGGAGATTTTTATGGAATCTATAGTAAGCTACCTTTGTGGTTTTTCCACAAAGATGGTTCAGCTTCAAAGCAGAGGGTGGGCACACTCTCAGGAGCCTTGCCATCACCGAGTACTTTGTTCCATTTCTTCTAGCATCTATCTCAAAGCTTCCTCTATCCTTTCTTCCAAAGAAAAATCTTCACATAAATGCGAATTTTGTTCTGTCTTGGGTTAAATTGAATGAACCGAGATGCACCCATAGGTCTGATCTTGCTTTGTCCAGGTACAATATTCAAAGTTTAAATCTGCTACACAGAGAACTTGGATAAACTGGATTTTCTTGTGACTGCCTATCTGTGCAGCTGCTTTGTTAGCAAAGGGAGTGTGCCCCTCCTTTCCTTCAGTCTCCAAATATTCCACACGCATTTGTGTATAAATGAACTAGTTTTGAAGAACAGGAGATGAGGGAAGACTACCAAATTTCTGGCTTCCTGAAAGGAAGTGACATTTGTTTGAGAACATTGTCCCAAATAGTACTCTACTCCTAAACAGTCTAGATGCCTTTTTAGAAGTGCAAGAGTTGGTGGCTGACTGAGCCATGGATTTGTCTGTAAAACATGTCCTTCTAGAAAGGACAATGCTGGAAGAGCTGGGCCATCCTGTTCTGGAATGACCTTTGGGAAATGAGCTGTCACCAGTCACAAAAATAGATCCCTTTCTCCTGTGTACAATCCACACATGTGGTTTGCAAAGAATTTGTGTGTGTTTAAATCCTTCCTGCCTGTCAATTTTACATAAAGCAAACCCGGTTCCATTCAATCAACCAAGGTTTATATAGGGTTCTCATGGACCTGGGCCTAATGTGAAGTGCTAAGAATACACATGGATGAATAAGATATTTTCCTAGTCCTGGAGGATCCCAGCGTCTATGAGGAGATTGAGATAGGTAAAAGTGAGACTATGCAGAGAATGTGAGAAAGTTAGTGACCAGAAACCCACAAGCAAGGACTGATTAAGATGTGGGGAAACACAGTGAATCTTCATAGGGCAGTGGTGACAACTGAGGATGAGGACATTGGTGCATCGATAGCCCCTCCCTACACAGAGGAAAAACATCTCAAACGCATTAGTGGGCTCGTGGAAATATAGGTTGTCCATAGTCTATGTGGGCTGTGTTTACCCTACAGGCCTTGCAGTAGTGTCAGATACTTCCATAGCTAATCTGCCATGCCATCCCAGAAATTCCATTCCACTCCACTCCACTCCACTCCACTCCATGACATTTTGCTGCACTCCATATTATTCCATTACAGCTCACTCGATAACACGCCATCCCCCTCTACTCACTCCATCCCATTTCACGCCATCCCATTCTGGCCTACCCCACTCCTCCTCACTTCACCCCTCTCCATCCATCCCACCCATTCCATCCCATTGCTTGTTTTATGCATAATCGCTCTTTTGTGGTACTATCAAGTGCTTTATGCTCATCATAAACTATACCTGAATGCAAGTACTGTGAAATTGCAATGGTTGGCATGCTAGTCAAGGTGGCGACTGGGCAAATAGCATATATGGTACCCATGGGTACGCTAGACATAGCGATGTTTCATTCAGAGTGAGATGGAGTGGAATACTACGAGTTCATCATGACATGCCAACAATATACACTGTTTAAAGTTTAAAATTTGTTTATAAAATTTCCCATTGAATACAATTAAACCATAGTTGTTACACTAGGCAGGCAGAAGCAGGTAAGTAAATGTCTGTGAGTTTGAGGCCAGTGTAGTCCACACAGTGATTCCCAGACTACCTGGGGGTTACATAGCAAGACTTTGTCAAAGAAAGAAAGTGATTGGGGGTGAGGTGGGGGCTGGGTAGGTTATGCAGGGTGTCTGTTAGCAATCCTGACAATCTGAGTTCAGTCCTTGGAACCTGCATGGTAGAAAGAGACTAACTTCACAAGTTCTTTCTCTCCCTCTTCCTCTCCCTCTCTCTCTCTCTTTGTCTCTCTCTCTCCACTCTCTCTTCTCCGCCTCTCTCTCATGTATACACACACAGAGTAAATTGACGAATATAAAAATGAGAGAGGAAATGAAATGTAGGACTGTAAGATGCTATGTAGGGCAAGGAATTTGAGATTTGAGTCAGGGACACTGACTCTGTGATGCTCTGTCGGTCATCCAGGAAAGAAAAGAAGGATCATTTCTGCATGGACATAGATCCTCACCTTGACCAGATGCAGAATCTCCAAGGACAAATATCTTTTGGAGTGTCTGTGAGGATATTTTTACAGGGTCCAACCATCGGAAAGAACCCACCCAGATGTGGGATTCACTGTTCCATTGCTACTGGGAGTAGTTAGGGTAAAAGCCTGGGCATTGGCCGCTCTGACAAGTGAGACTCAGCTGCTTGTCACTGTACCCAAATCGAGGAGACAAATAGCAAAAAGCAGAGAAAGAGGGAATCTGTGTGACCACCTCAGGAAGAGGAATGAATGAGGAATGTCCAGTGACCGCCAGATCCTTTTTGAGATACTGACAGGGGGCTTTAGGTTTTAAATGTTTATCTGGCGGAGGAATGCATAACAAAGTAGTCCTGGACCAGGTGTGGTCCTGCCTGCTACTGACCCCTCATTGTGTAGCACCTCCTCTTGGGAGGAGTGGTCCTCCTCTCCCATAGCAGAGTTGCAGTCTCTCTCTTCCCTTGGATTTCTGGAGAATTTTTAATTCTTAGTAGTGGATTGTTTTAATAGTCCCCTAACCAAGCAAGATGGGGTAAGGATGTTTCTCTTTGGAATACCTTCTTCCCTGACAAGACTCAATGGGCTGGTGTCCTGGACCGTATTAAAAACAAAACAAAACAAAACAGACAGAGCTAGGACTCATTGCCAGCACCTATCTTTGCCTCTGCGGTTGTAATGTGAGCAGCTGTTTCACACTCCTATTGCCTTGACTGCTCTGTCATGATAGCATGTACTCTCGTGTTAATGTCATATGTGTCAAATTAAGCTCTTTAAATTGATTTTGTAAGGTATTTTATCACTTCAATGGGAAAAATCAGTAATACAGTTTCTGTATGCAGGCAGAGCACGGCTGGGTCTGAAACACCACGAGGGCGGGACAGGCTGCTGGGGTGGATTTAGGATGCTGAGTAAGGGAGGGATGTGGGACCACGAGGGCTCTCAGATGGACACAGGTGGGGCAGTTGCTTGTGAGAGGCAGCCGCATCCCTGGCAAGCTCCCTGGCACAGTTGTGGCTGCCAGCTGTGGGCTCTGGGTCCGACTCATATACCTTTGCCCTTGCCATCTTAACTGGCTTTGCAAACTGATCTAGTGTGGAACGAATCAGTACTTTTCCTCTGACTTCAGAAGAGTTATAAGCTTTGGAGTTCTTCCATAGTGAACTTTCACATCCAGCACAGAACATTCTGACACTCAGTCCTACACCATTTGGTGTGACCTTTGGTGAAAATTCAAGGTCTGTGCTCATGACACAGTTTTTTTCCCCCTTAGTCTGTTCATCCTTGGCACCTGTTAAGGACTGTAGTGTATTGGAACAGGAGGCTCCACTCTGCTTGATCACACAGACGATGGAACACCAGTGTAAATCTCAATACGCCCATCTCCTGGATCCTATCTTGACAGCCTCCTTATACCAGGAACATTACCTTCAAAAGCACCCCTGAACATATACCATCATAAAAATTCTGTACGTCCAAATTGCTTTTTAAAAAACAAAGCCAAAGCCTGTGAACAGCAAAGCTATAAAAGTGTGTGAATCATCCTTCCAGAAGTCTCGCCTCCAGGCACGCCTGACACCCTTTCTTGCCGGATGCTCAACCTTCACACAGACTGGAGGCTGCTGACAGCCGTCTGGGGAGTAGGTTATCTGATTCCACAGGCAGTTATGAATAACATACAAATGTCATTTAGATGAGCAATTTTTATGTGGATCAAAAGACACAGTTAAGTTACTGGCTACAATAGCCAAACTCTTTACTTCAATAATATCACAGCAAACCCACAGAACTTTCTGGACTGAATGAGCACCAGTGTGGTGTGGGAGCCCTTCAGACATTCCTTCCAGGTTAGTAGACTATTTGCAATTCAGCTCTTTTACTGATGTCCATCTTATGTAACCAGCAGCAGCCAAGGGGGAAAGTTAGAATGCTGGGCTTCTTAAAAATTTCCACCGGCTGCTCACAACCAGCTGGATAGAGTAAGTGAACACTCCTCACTCTGCTCTCCTGCCCTCTTCATCAAATGCCAGAGGAGGAACACGGCGGACAAGTTCAGGGGCTCTGGTGGGAGATGGTGTGGTATTTGAATCCTGATGCATTTGAGAGTGTGTGGCTTGGGGTGCTTCCGTGCCTCTGTTGGTTCTTATCACCTTCCATGATGAGTTCTGTCTTTTTGATGGGATGACTGAAGATTTGGGAGCTAATTCATGCTAGCCCAGTGCAGTTCCTGCATCGAAAAGTCCATAGGCACGAGCTGTTGTTTAAAATAAAATGAGAAATTTCATGCTTATTTTAATTCAAGCAATGCTGCATTTTACTCTATATGTCTGTAACACAAAATAATTTTTTTTCAAATTTCTAATAAAATTGACCCTTTCAGGTAAGAGGCTCTATTTGTGTTTGGCTTTGCCTAAGTCCTGGTACCCAGATGAAAATCTAACATGAAGCCAAGAGTGTGATGAGAAGGAAGCCCATAAATACAGATGCTCTTTTTGTACTTTGCCTTTTTCAGTGATTCTACCCAAACATCCCCAACATCTTGTTAGATGCTCATCCTCCACTTGCACATGCATCTTTATATCAATGGCTACATGTCATGCGTATGGGATCCCAGGATCTCACATGCTGCTGATTTCATGCTTGGTGCTGCTACGGGAATACGTGGCTTCACTGTACTCCTTAATCTCTGTACCCCTTAAATGTGCTCACGCGTTCAAATACAAACCTAACCAGGGCTGGTGCTGCCGCCCTGCTGACATCTTCTGTGTTGCTATGAGCACCATGACCAAGGCAGTTTATAGAAGAGTTCATTGGACTCTCGTTCCAAAGGGCTAGAGTCTAGGACCATCATGATGAGGATCATGGCAGCAGGCAGGCAGGCATGGTGCTGGAGCAGTAGCTGAGAACTTATTTCTGATCCATAAGCATGAAGGACACACACACACACACACACACAGAGAGAGAGAGAGAGAGAGAGAGAGAGAACAAACTGAGAATGGTATGAGCTTTTGAAACCTCAAAGCCCACACCTAGTGCCACACCTCTTCCAGCAAGGCCACACCTGCTAACCTTTCCCCACCAACTGGGGACCAAGTATTCAAACATATAAACCCATGGGTGCCATTTTAATTCAAACTACCACAGCTTGTAAAGTCTTGCCTGGCGTGTATGCAAGTCTGAGTTTGATATTAAGCACTTTCTAAACCACTCCTGCCTGTGATGCCTATTATTATGGGGTGGAAGGAAGAGCATCAGAAATTGAGTATCATCCTCAGTTACACAGCAAGTCTGCGGCCAGCTTGGGCTATAGGGGACCCTGTCTCCGAAACAAAGAACAAACAATACCAACTCCCTCCAATAATCAGTCCATAATTAAGAAAAAGTGGTGCTTCTCTGAAGGAGAATAAAAAAACAACAATGAAACTGTAGTTCTGATGTCTACACAAAAGTGGACACAGACAGTGAACACATCACACCAACAGCATCTCCATTTAAATATGCGTTTGGGTCTTTTGCTTGAGTGGTGGTGTGGCTTCAATTTACATTTTGCAAATATGGATGCCAGGAAAGATGAAATTTAGAATTTCTGTTTTGGAAGTTTCTGGGCTGAGGGTTTGGGATCGGTCCCTCCCGAATCCTTTGTAGGGGAAATTAGGAGGAGGCTGTGTTGGTATAATGTTCTTTTGAAATGTATACACCTTGTCCTTGTTTATTCAGATGCTGATTTCTCCCTGCCCCCATTCTCTGCTTTCAATCTGGATATTGCATTGTGATACTTATTCTAAGCATCCTGTCTCAACTTTGTATAAACAGACCAAAATAAAGCAACTAGCCACAATGTTGAGCAATGGAGGAGCCAGAGGACAGGAAATGAGTGCGAGGAGAAAGGATGAGGCAGAGAGAAGAGAGCAGAGCTGGAAAGAGATCTTGGAACGATGTGGAGAGATGGACTGGACCTAATACAAAACTAAAAGCAAGTATAATGTGGGAAATCTAAATGTTAGGAAACTATGAGGGCTTGGAGGTTTAGGATGGATTAACTATTGCCCAGCATTGTGTTCTAGATTAATTAAATAAATCCCAGTCTCTGTGTGGTGATTTGGGTATACAGCTGTTTAGGACTAAGAGCAGCATTAATAAAAGATAATTAATAGTAAATATTAATCAACTTAATACAAGGCTGAAATCTTGACTCAAGGCAAAGGCTCACCATATTTTCCTGAAAAATTTTTATGCGATATCAGTTGTATTATTTTTTAATAAATGGGCTAGAAATATATTTATTGAATTTCCCATGACATGTTGCAGGGGACATATCCTTGGGAAAGAGAACTTGGTTCCTATGAAACTAGAATATTTAAGTGGTTGTTTCATCGACTTTGCCTAGTCAGAGAATACTTTCCATCCCTACCAGGTTCCCCTCCACCCCATGCCCTAACAGCTGGACCAAACAAAGCAGAGGACTAGTATCTCCTATGGGGATGCCTGCCAGCCTTAACCATGAGGTATGACCCAGGGCTTCTAGTTGTCACTCTGAGCCAAGAGTGAAATTTGCAAACACTGGACTCTTGGTCTCTCTGTTTCTGGGTACTTGGAGACACTGTTATGTGTGATAACAGAAGATGTGTTGTCAACTATAAGCAAGAGCTTCTGCTGATGCCAATCTCATGCCACTCGATGATTTGAAAGAAAAAAAGAAAAAATCCACCCCCCCCCAAAAAAAACAAAGAACTATTGTCAAATCAATAGCAGTCTTTAAAAAAAGTGTGGCAGGTGGCAAGATTCTTGGCTGTTGAGCTCCAGCCAAAACATTCGGCGGCTTTTTCTTCTGGGGGAGGCAGTGAGCAGGCTGTGAGCCTGTGAGTCAGCAGTGAGGGGTGGCAGCAGAGGGGAACTGTTCCTGAGCAACCTGCCTGGTGCTGAAGAGAATTAATCAATTCTTGGAAAGACGGAAGTGTTCGGACTGCCCTGCTCCCCACTTCCAGATCTTCCTTTTTGGCCTTAGTCAAAGGACCTAGTCATCTAATGGAATTTAGTTTGTTCTGCTCTGTACATATGCATCTCTGTGATTTGACTTAGCAGCAGGTCCTGGCTCCATCGATAGCTTATTTCACCCCAGGACTATTTTCCGTGGCAACCTCAGAAATAACAGCATATTGCCAAGAGCGCAACTTGCCCTTTTGTGAGACACATATGATGTGGAGAGATAAGCATAAGATAGGGAACAGCGATGGAGAGGGACACTTTTGGAAAGATGGGTTATCAGTAGGTTCTGTTAGATTAAGAATCTACAAAGTCAGGGAAAGACATCCCAAGCAAAGGAAAGCTTGTCCAGGAGCACTCAGGCTGCAAGAAGAAAGCTCTTGTGATATGGCGAATGGGGAAGTGAGTTACAAGTGTGCAGAGGATGCTGAACACAGGGCTTGGGAGTCTCCGACTTTCTCCAGTGATTTATGCTATAGGTAAGTATTAAAATGTAGGAAGACATTTTCTTCTGAGTGCAAATTCAGGAAGTTCAGCTCAATGTAACTTCTTCACACATTCCATGGTGAAGTCCTTTCTAACTATTCTTGTCCAAAACTAAGAGTTCATTTTTCCATATACTGACAATCTATGACAACAAGGAAACATGGCTCCCAGTGTTTTGGAACATTCACCACAGAAAGGTACATTTTGGTGCTTGGGATGGGGGAAAGATACATAGACATTTCTGTCATGGTTAATACTAGCAACTTGATAGGCTCTATGCCATCATAGGATTACCTTGATTAGGTTAATTGAGGTGGAGATACTTTCCTTAAAGTTGGGTGTCATCAGCTGGGCATGGTGGAACACATCTTTAATCCCAGCACTCTAGAGGCAGAGGCGTGAGGATCTCTGCATTGGAAGCCACCAAGATTACACAGAGAGAACCTATCTCAGAAGACCAAAAACTAGAACCAAAACACAAAGTGGGTGGCACATTCCTTGTCCTCAGCTGCATGGTTGTGAGAAAGTAAGCTGAGCAAGATTTCATCTCCATCTGCTCCCTGACTGAGGACAAGATGTGACCAACTTTTCCTACTCTTACTGCCGTGACTGCCCCAGCTTGATGAATGTACCGTGGAGCTAGGAAACCGAATAAACACTTCCTTCATTACTTTTATTGGGAATATTTTTATCAAAATAACCTGAAAAGTAGCTATGACAACATCTTATCAGGGAAAAAAAACAACACACACACACACAAACAAAAACCGAAGGACAATTCAACAGATCCTTTTTAGAATGGTGAAGAAGACTGAGGCAATGTAGAATTAAGAGCCCCATGAGCAAACAGTAAAAAAAAAATTAACCCAGGGATGGGATGCCACCTGTCAGGAAATTCAGTATTGCTTGCTTGCTTTCTGACCCAATGGCATCTAGAAAACAGGATGAACTGGGTTCAGGGGGTCTAGCATCCTGTGCTCTTGAGAACAACACATTGTGTAACTGTGGCAAATGGCTTTCCCAGAAGGTGAAATGAGTTCACTTAAGTGATTCAAAGAACATTTCTGCCCAGACACACTAACAATCTCTCAACACAAGCAAGTGTTCAACACCAGGCCAAAATTTAAGATATATTACACTAATATTTGTAGGTTCAAGACACCATTGAGAAGAGGAAATTCTTAGCTCAACATCACATGGTGATAGTGGGTCTTCAATAACCCTTCATCAGTCCTTTCTAATTTTATTCCCATTTTGCATATGCATGGACTAAAACTCGGGAAAGTTTCCTAAGTTGTGAATACTCTTCCTTGAGGAGTGAAGCAACATTTGATGGGAGACCAGTGTAGGTACAAGGTTCATGCTCTTCTTTTCTGCTCTAGTATTCTGAAACCAGGTTCATTAAATGCTCTGGGTAGATGAATAGAGATATTTGCCCTCTGAACTCACAAGGATGTTGCTAATTACACAGGAAAATTCACAAACACTTTCCCAGTCCTTATACAGAGGTGCGACATCATCTCAAGGCTGCCCTGCCCAGGGGCGCCTGGAGTCATTCTGCATTTCTTTCACATTGGTAGGGTGGCATGGGTAACCAGGCAAACCAGAACTCACGTGCAACCTCTGTGTTGAGTTGTGCCTCCATATGCCGAATAGCAGAGCCCCTCACCTCCACCCTGAAACCCACCCTGGTTTGATTCCAGTCAGAGGGAGAGCAGGTGAGAGAAAGCCGCTTGGCTAGATTAGATGCAGTCCTAGCAGGTCTATTGGAGACCTGGTTTACTGTCTGGTTTAAGCAAACCTGGAAATGTCACTCATATGAGAAATACAATGGATGACTAGAAAAAATACCATGAACCATGAGGCTTGAGTGAGCAGCCTAGTTCCCACAATCAGGAGAAAATTATTGTCATATTTAGAGGTTAAAGTCCCAGCTCATGACATCGTCATCTTTGGGTCTTCCTAAGATCTTTTTCCTTGAGCTGCAGATAACCCTCTCCCTGCCCCATACTCTGTGTCTCTCTCTTTTGAAAGGATACCAGAAATACTGACCAAGGGCATGTCTTTAACCTCATTTAATCCTAGTTACCTCTTCAAAGCTTAATCTCCAAACATACATTGGGTATGAAGGCTCTAGGGTACTAATTTTGGGAGGCCATTCAGAAAGGAAAAGCCTATTACAGTGGGATTTTTATTGCAAGAGTGTTTAAATAAAAACATGAAATCAGTTTCCAGAGGGATTTGTAAATATTTAGAATAGCAATTATTTTATATTATTTATTATCTATCTATCTATCTATCTATCTATCTATCTATCTATCTATCTATCTATCTATCTATCTATCTATCTATCTATATGGGGTAGTACATATGTTATAACATCTGTGGAAGTTAGAAGAAAACTTGTGAAGTCAATTCTCTTCTTCCATCAGTACAGGTTCTTCAAATTGAGCTCAGGTCACCAGGCTCAGCAGCAATTTCATATTCTTCCATTTACCCTAGGCCAGATTTTTTTTCCTCTTCTACATGTACAGTGTGGAAATTTTGAAATTCAACTCAAAATGTCAAGGACCTTTAGCCCTGAGGTTAGGATTCTCCAAAGAATAGAACAAAATCATCTTCTCTCTCTCTCTTTCTCTCTCTCTTTCTCCTTCTCTGCATATATGAATGGAGAGACAGAAGCATTTTAAGTAATTGGTTATTATGATTGTGGAACTTGGAACAATCCAAATTTGCTGACAGTCCAGCAGCCTGGAGGTCTAATGTGTCTTGATTCTTTAAGCTAATGAAAGCCAGAATTTCCCCATCTTGAGGAAAAGTCAAGGTTTTTCATTGACTGAATAAGATTCAGGTACAGTGGCAAATCACCTTTACCAAAAGTTCATTGAGTGCCATGTGAATCTCAGCTAAAAACATAGTCACAAAAATACCCAGGCTGATATTTGACCAAATACCTGGACATGGCCTATTAGCCAAGTTGACTTGTAGATTAACCATTACAACTGCTCCTCTTCAGGGATTAGAATGATGTATCTAGAAATAGAGTCTTCAGGACCAAGACGTTCTTACAATAGAGTTCATAGTAAATAAGTAATGTGCTATAATAGAATATAATTCAAATTCTTTATCCACTGCTTTTGTGAGTTTCTCCCTCGGTCCTTTTCTTCCCGTTTCCTTGGTTACACATCCTCATTTCCTGAAAAACTTTAAAATAATTGTTCCTCACATCCTACCACCAAGGATGTTTCTTTACTTGGTAGGGTGTCATAAAAGTCACCCCGTGAAAGTCAAGGTAGGCATCAATGGCTCACAATATTTCCCCAGGGCAGCCATGTTAAGAATTCAAATTGAGAACTCAGTTCCTCAGTAAGTCTAGAAAGTAACAATTACTCTCCCGTTTCAAAAGATGAACTATGCAGCTAGGCTATATGTCTGACATGTGATTTCCAATTCACACTAAGCTAGAATGCTTTCCTAAACAATAATGGCGGCTATGACTTCCACCACCACTACTGCCCCAAAGTCACTTCTGCAATGTGCCACACAGTGTTGTCAACTCCAGACAGTTCATCAGATCCTCCCCTGTACCTTCTGGAATAGGTTACAAGAACAAGGCTCCATTTCACAGTAAGAAAACTAAAACATGAAAGCCCATTCTAGTTCACACAGGTGCTAAATACTGGACACAACATCCAATCATTCAAGTGGGATGATTCTCAAACAGTATCTTTCCTTCCATCCATCCATCCATCCATCCACCCATCCATTCATTCCTTGAAAGGCTACCAAACTATTTTTGATCCAGTGTCTGTGTCTGTGTCATTTTTCTTCCAACACTTTAGGTGGGCAACCTTCTTTAGAATAACTCATGGTTCCCTTGCCCTGGCATCATACTTCCTAAAATGCTCGTGGACTTGCCTGGCCATCCAATATGGCTTCTCCAAAGGTGTCTTCTTTGTTTTATGTCATGACAAACCATCTGAATCCAGATAGTCTACTCCAGTTTCCCAACTTTCCCACTGTGGACCCATCAGAGTTAGGTCATCTTTCCTTTTTTTCTCCAGCCTCCTGTTCCACACCCAGGCACCCTGGGAATATCTGACTCACTCTAGTCAATATATGGTATACCTTATATATTTGTCTGCTCACTCTGCTTTATTATCTCAACCTAACTGATAAACTTTTAGGGGCACATTATTTTAAAACACCTCTTCCACTTATTTCTACTACAGGGTCTGCTACATGGTGAAAGAGTAATTCAGTAATTCAGCAAATGGTCCTTAATCATAGTTTATGCTTTAGCCAGGGTAATCAATGCTGTTGATAGAAAGGACATAGGTTGTGTCCTGGGGCTATTAAGTTTTCACTTAAGAGCTCATCACTCAACTGGCTTACACAGAGGAAGATGGGAAACGTCTGTTCTGTTCTGGGATGGATGGAGGTGGCATCACGTGTCAGTAAGCTCAGAACTAAGGAGGTTGAGGCAGAAGCATTGTGAGCTGAACCCAATCTGGGCTACATTGTCTCAACAAAACACAGCAGGGCCAGAGGGACAGCTCAGTGGTGAAGAATGTGTACTGATCTTGTGTAGGATTCTAGTTTAACCCCAGCAGTAACATGTTTAGCTTACAACACCTTATAACTCCTGCTCTAGGGTATCTGGTACCTCTGGACACTTTGAGTTTATACTCACATGCATACACTCACAGATAGACACATGGGCACATGTGAGTGTGTGTGCATACGTGTACCCAAACATAGATAATTAAAAATAAACATAAAACCACCGTGAAAGAGTGTGTCAGCAAATAGATTACCATGAGAATCAGGGAGAATCAAGTTCAGTGCTGTATTAAACATGGTCTCCTTACAGGCTATGTTGAAAAATGGCTAAGTGACATTAGGAGACAAGATCATGCTCTCTACCCATCTGGACCATGAACAGTCTATTTCAGGGTGGCCTCCTCTTATTTTGTTTCAGAATCTGAAGCCTAGCACCCTATGGATGCTAGCAGATTACTGCATGAAAAATATATTTGTAAAAAAAATCAAATTACCCAGACTTTTAGTCTTCAAAGATTCTTTGTCAAATTTATTTAGTACTTAAAAGCCCTTAGGCCCCACAGTCTTGAGAGATTGAGTAGATTCCAGAGATGCAGACTCCTCTACCCTGGCAATTGCTTTCCAAAGGTTTCCTAACTTGCTCAGTGTCTGTCTTCTGGATTTTTTCCTAGGCCTCTGAGCTTCTGTTCTCATATCTTCAACTTTCCTCCCTAAGCCAGTCCAGCACCCTTGCTGGATAGTCCCCTGTGGCCTCCTGTGGTGTTTTCTTCCTTGAGGGATGCCTGCAGGATGGTATTACTCAGGAGAGTTCATGCATGGTCAGCTAGATGAGGTGACACAGGAAGGCCTGTAGAATGTCACACTGGAAGGGACTTTAAGGACTTTCAACCTTGCCATTTGAAAAGGAGGCAAATGAGACCCTGGGGAAAGGGCTATTTCAAGACAGTACACTGATTTAGAATCCAGGCCTCCTGTTTCCCAGCTAATGTCTTCTTCATATTCCATGGGCACTCTTCCAAGCTTAATATCAAGGCATGTTGTTAAGCCATTTTGCTAAGTATCTTAGCTGGGCTGCTCCAGCACCAGCTCGTTTATAGCTGTAGCGTCCTTAAAATCCAGCAAAGGGATTCTCAGTTCCCAGAATGCACTACACACTTCATGGAGAACCAGTCTGTCTTATTCCTTCAGGACTTATCATTAATTCTCTCATCATCTCGAGTTTTATTGTTCTCTTCTTCTTCAGGCACAAAAGAACTCAAGCGTTGAATTGCTTCATCATCTGGGATACTAAAAGTTTGATTTCAGAAGTTCTCAAGGCGTGTCCATTTCCAACTTCTGGCAGTGTCTGCTGCAGGCATGCTTGGGGGCCATTCATTCCCTCCTCGTTCATTTCCCAGCTGTATTCACAGTAACATTTAATTAAGCCTTATTGAGCAGACTCCAGGCTAGATGCTTTATATGTATGATGTCATTTACTCCTGACAGTAATTTAGTATGCTCAATAACATCATGCCCATTTTCCGAGTAAAAAAAACTGAGGCTGAGAAAAGGTGAAACTTCTGGCCAAGTATGTATCAAAGAAATGATGGAGTCCAGATGTGAACAAAGGTTGTATTCTGAATCCAGGACCTCAGACCACCTTGTCCCTTAGATTAGATGGCAGTTCTACTTGATCATTTGGTAAAATGACCATTTTGTCTCAATTTTCCCCGTGTGATATTGTGTGGTGACATGCTGTCTGCTAGCATTATACATTTAGTGACATCTTAGGACAGCGTCTATACCCTGTGTATAACTCCAACACCAGCTGTTAAAATGCTTTCTTTCCAATGAGAATTATGATGACTGGCAAGTGAATTGTTTCATCCTCTTAAATTCAAGACACAAAGGTAGCTGACTCAGATGAGCTAGGACAGGGCCTTTCTCCTCTCCAGATGTCTGACTGGGAAGGTTGGCAGCTTTGAGCATAATGCTGGCTGAGGCTCTGTAATCAGGAACAAGTGGACAGCTGTGGGGTTAGAGGAACAGGAGAAGGGCGGCTCAGATGCAAGGAGGTAGGAGCACCATGCCTGGAGATGAGGCCAGGAATAGTGACATGTGACCCCCATATGAGTCAGTCTCTGCTCAGGTAATGAGAACCCAATGAGATGTAAACTTCTTGCAGAGAACACGCTGGAAGAATTCGTCATTGATGTGGCTATTTTGGGAGATGAAAGAGGGCTTGAAAAGGGGAGGGACACATAAGAAGTATTCCAGCTGAGTGAACCTTGATAGGAAATGAATATTTCCCCTCATAAGCAAATAGTGAGAATGAAAAAAAAAATCGGCGTCCTTTAAGTCTTAGGACCAGCAGGGCCAGGTGCTGGGTGTAAATGTTGCCAGCCCTTTGCTCCCTAGACATACAGATTATAATTTGGGTCTGCAGCAATTTGCAGCTTTATTTCATTGTAGCAACAATGAAGAAGCAGGTCTCATGTGCAGGCTCTGGAGCTGAGAGTGGTGATTCCTCCAAGTCCCCCTCCTCCCCAAAATATTCCAGTATGTGCCTTGTTGTGAAGACAGACATGGCTGTTAAATGGTTACTGTTCTACAACAGTGCAAGGAGGGCACACATCCTTTCACTATCACTTGCATGTATATGAGAGACTATCTTGATTGTTAATGATTCAGGAGGCAGAGGCAGGTGGATCTCTGTGAGTTTGAGGCTAGCCAGTTTACAAAGCAAGTCCAGCCTTTTCGAGGCTGCACAAATGAAACCTGTCTGAAAAATCAAAAAAGAAAAACAGAAAAAAGAGGAGAGACAGATGGAGAGAGGGCAGAGAGAAAGAGAGAGAGAGCAAGTAAGGAAGCACATAGGAGGATGTATCCATTTTTCTCTGCCCTTGGTTGTGATGCTATATGATTAGCTACTTTGAGTTCCTGCTTCAACTACCCCTCATGATAAACTGTAACCTGGACTTGTAGTCTTGCAAAACCCTTTCCATCCCTTGTTTTAGGATGCTTTATCACTGCAACAGAATCTCTTTGACCAACAGAATGAAGGGAAGTGTTGCCAGTAGTCATTCAAGACCCAAAATGAAGAGGATTCTTCTGTGTTCTTTCCTCGGAATTGCTGCTACCCTAAAAAGAAAAGCAGAACATCCCACTGCAGAACTCTTGGCCACATCAAAGAGGGTTAAAAACTCTATCCTAAGGAGTATGAGATGCTACTAAAAATGTTCCAAGCATGCAGTTGTACAAGTAGGCTGGCACTGCAGGCAGACCAACTTGGCTCTTCCCTGGAGAGTGAGTGGTGAGGTTCAGAACAAACCACAGGAGCCTGCATGGTCAGGTTCTGTTTTCTTTTAAATGTATACACTGTGTTTCAACTATGCATTTGGTATGAGGTGATAAAGAAGGCTCCTTGTGTCCTGCCTGCAAACTGACAGGGAACTGAAAGAGGTGACATTTCAATACCACTGCAATGGTGTATTCAGGTGGCCACAACAATGTAAAGATGTAGCTACAGGGGATAGGGATGGGCATGGCAGTGTGGGTGGAGTAGGGCTGGAGGTGAATGTGCCATGACCGAGGGATGTGGTACGTGGTGCTGCCAAAATGCAAAACATGAAGTGTGGAACAGAAGGCAAGAAGGGTCCAGGTCATAAAGGATTTGGTGGGTACCTACTGAGATAACACGCAAGCCAAAGTCTAAAAGGACCTGAATTCCAGAGGTCCCCCAAAGCCTGATGTGGGAGTGACTTTCTGACTGAAAGAGGAAACGTTTGAAAAGGGCAGAGCCCAGTCCTGGAAGCCTGCATGACAGGTGTCCCCATGGCCTGCTGACCTCCTGCTACAGAGATGGCTGAGGGGCAGGACAAAGAGATCACCAGTAGCCAGAAAGTTCTCTTGCATTGTAGACTTTGATCCCAGAATCTTAAAGGTGCTTCAGCCCTCAGTCTTCAGGAGGCAGCAGTCAGCAAGGCAAGAAGAGAACTTTTTTGTCCCAGTACGCCCTCCACTCTGGAGTGTCTGGTACACCCTGTTGCCAGTCTCCAGCTGTCTGTCTAGACAAAGCACAGATTGGATCCATGAGGTACTGAACACTGAGATCCAGGCCCACTCACTCATGGCTGACTGTAGGGTGAGCATTCAAGAACAGAATCCAGACAGAGAGATGGGGTGGGGAAGACTCTTTTTCTCCCACGAGTCTTTTTAGCTGTTTGGCACAAACCTTGAACAAAATCTAGGATGGAGTGATGGGGCGGAGGACCACCCCCATTTTTTTCTTATGAAATCTTCAGGTGATTGCAATAAAGTATGGAGATCTCTGTCCACTGCAGTGCCTCATCTACAAATGTGCACTGGACCAGGTTGCATAGAAGAATCCTGTTTCTCATAGCAGAAATAACCAGTTCTTAGACTTATGTACACACACAGAAACAGAGAGAGAGAGAGAGTCAGAGTCTGTCCTTCTTCCTAATGACACTCACCATCTTTGGTGCCTTGCCTGTGATCCTACTTTTGCAGGGTCACTTCACCTGGTCCATGACACATGAGAAGCTTGCTAGAGATTCCTGAGAGAGAGCGATAGATCGATAGCTGCCTCTGACTGTTCTCAGCAGCAGGAGTGCTGAGCTGTCCTGAGACTTAGCAGCTCAGACAGAGAGCAGGTCTGAGACCCGATAGCCCAGAGCGTCCTGCACATCCATTCCAGAAAAACTCTAGTAGGGCTTTGGGACTCTGTTTATTGTGATCATTTGGATGAGTTTTTTAATCATCCCTTCCAACCTCCTTTTGAATACTGTGATCACTATCTTGGGGTCCCAGAGAAACCCACAGTTTTCAAGAAGTTTGCTTTTCAATATGCGTGCCCCGCTCTTGAGTATCCAGGAACCCGTCTTCTTGAATCAATAGCAAATATCCTCAGATATATCAAAAGTAAATTCAGGCCAGGGGCTGGTTCCTAGTTTCCCTTGGTTCATGAGATTGCTTTTACTTTTCCCATCATCATTAGCCATGGTCTTTGAGCTACAAGCGTTTAACTTGAAATATCCTACCTTCTGTTCCTTTCACCTTATCCACACCATCCTGTGAGATGAGACTTGGCACCCTACAATGATTTCTGTGAAATACTGTAAATCTGAGGTCTGTCTTCCAATATTGCCATGAACTTCAAAGCTCTGGAGTACGACAGTAAAACAAGCAGACAGCCCACAGTCATTTACAGGGATGGGCTTGTTCTTGGGTGACACAGTGAAGTGGAGCCGAGGCTCTGTGGCAGAGATGGCAGAGATGCTGGGACTGACAGTTCACCTGAGCATGTGACTTGCCGTCTGTGAAATAGCTGTGAGCCCTACCTTGAAACCTCTTAATGTTCTCAGCTATATACATAGAACGCAGTTTTTAAAAAGACCAAATTCTCATTAGGGAAGTGCCCCTTCCCTTAAGAGAGACTTTAGCTCTAGCCTCTCACTGAAGAAGAGCTGACTCTACAAGAAATATGTCTTGCTCGTTTATCCAGCTGATTCCTTTGTGTATAGGGACCTGGACCCTTTATTTCAAGTCTGGTGAACTTTCATCCACCAGCCCAGCACTCATCATTCCAGCTGTCTGAGGCATTTCTTGCTTGACTAATGATGAGGGCTCCTCCCCAGATGGTACGGGGCTGAATTAACCATCTGCAAGAGTAGTTGCACTTCCTGCCCTCATGCTGTGTTCTGTGACTGAGTTGTTTTGAGATGAATGTTATCCTTCATCACAGGATGCTTGGGGTGGGGATGTCTTCCACTAGTGACTTCTCCTATGGTTGGTGATAAACTAGCTCTCTCTGCAGCCACCAGGAACAGCATCAGGTATCATCAGTGAACCTGCTAACAGATCATTCAAAGGCTGTACTTCCAATAAAGTTATGGGCCAGTGAAATCATTTCACCAGAACACCACTGACCGTGAACTGTATCAGAGCTTAATAGTTACAATAATACTACAAAAAGCATAGAGTTTGGGGGAGTATAAGAAACTAATATAATAAGCAAGGCTAGTACTGATTTTATGATATTTTTAGAAAAAAAAATATCAGCCCATAATGATTTGCCTGCTTGCTCCAAATCTCACCATATATGGTGATGATGTTGGCTTCTGAGCAAGGACATTGAGTTCATGTTTCCTTTATCTTCTGGATAAAATAAATAAATAAATAAATAAGAAAAAGAAAAAGAAAGTAAATAAATGATAACTTTGAGACTTAATTTTTTCCAAACAATAGGATACATTTCAAAAAACAAGACTTCTGAATCCTTGGCATTATCATGACTTCTAAGACCCATTATTAGACTATGGAGGATGCTGAATTAGCCACACCAAGGGTGTGTACTGTCCTTTAGTGGGAAGTGTCCTGCTGAAGAAACATGGCCTCTTCTTTGCAAATGCAAATGTGGCAGCTACATTCATAAGCTGAGGAGGAAATGGTGCATCCATCACCAAAGTCTGTGTGACTTTGCACTCAAGCTACAGTTCAGGAACACAGTCACCACAGAGTACCCCTTCATACTCCTTGAAAACAAATGTCTATTAATTTGCTAAGTGATGTTCTCCTTATAACTGTTACAAATCCCTTTGTGCAGATGGAATGCTGTAGCTTTCATGTTTGCTTACCCAGAGTTCAACTTTGGAAAAACTGAATCCCTAAGATCATATATCAACATATTTGGAAAGGAGGCCTTAGCAGGTAACTAGGATTATGTGCAGTCGTGAGGACAGAGCCCATGATGGAGTTACTGACTTTAGAAGATGAAGAGGCGAGACTTGTACTGGTAGCTTATTTTGTCTCTGTGAGTTTTTGTTTGTTTGTTTTGCCATATTATAACATGAGAAGATTTATATCTGGTATAGCCTTTCAACCTTGGACCTTCCAGTCCCTACAACTGTAAAAATTAAATTTCTTTTCCTTATAAATCACGTGGCCTTGGGTATTCTTTCATGGCAACAGAAAGTGGGCTATGGTATAGGGGACCTGAAGAATAGATCACTGCAACACCTTACCAAGGTGAGGAAGTATGGATCTAAGAGACAGTCTGTGTCCTACATCCAGAGTCTGCTATCAACCACTAGTTTGTTGTTCTAGGTAAATGCTATCCTTCCTACTTCTCAGTTGCCAGTGTTGAAAGCCTGTCATCATATGATGGTATTAGGAGCTGTGAGACATCATCCTTTTGAGAAGTAAGTTAAAGTGGGACTTTTACGGTATCTTAATCCATTGTAACTGTGCCCTTATCAGAAGAGGAAATATGGGTGGATTCATGTTCATACACAGAAGGCAAGAAGGATAGACAACAACAACAACAACAACAAAAAACCAAACAACAAAAACAACAGAAAAAAAACCACAGTTATCTGTGGACCAAGGAGGAATGCCTTAGTAGAAACTTAAGAATTCCACTTCTTGGCCTCAGACCCCTGGTCTCCTCTGTGAGAAAATACATGTCTGCTGTTTAAGCTACCTGTTCTATGGTAATTTGCCACATGCTCATGTCTTAGTTAGGGTTTCTGTTGCTGTGGTAAAGTAGCATCACCAAAGGCAACTTGGTAATGGTTTATTTTACTTACATTTCCACATCATTATCCACCATCAAAGGAATTTAGGGCAGCAACCTAGCATAGGAAACTGGATGCAGGACCAGAAGCAGAAGCATGGAAGAATACTACTTTTGGTTTGCTTCTCATGGCTTGCTTAGCTTGTTTAATTGTATATCCCAGGAATACCTGACCATGGGTGTGGTACCCATGATGGGATGGACCCTCTCATGTCAATCACTAATTTAAAAAATGGCTCATCAATGTGTCTCTTGCCAAATCTTATGAAGGTGCTTTCTCAGTTGAGAGTCTTTTTCCATAAATGACTCCAGCAGACTATGGCATTTATTTCCTTTCTCATTATTCTGCAAACGTTTTAGCATGACAAACTAACTCCAAGACTTTGGACCCTCTACTCCTTCCCAATTTAATGCCCTATCATCACTAGACCCCAAATATCATGGACATAATGGAGGTACTTCATGTCCCCTCTTATGCTTTTTTACCATTTTATCACTTTTGGAACTATTATTCTGTTTTGTTGGTAATTTTATTCCATTGTTAGCTAAGCCTTTCAATTTTTGTTTGATTTTTATCTTTTGCTTTGATATTTTCCCTGACCCTTCGTTTAGATTTATGTTTCATCCTTTCCATCTGTTCTCTCACCAGCATCTTGGGCATGAATCTCTTCCAACCATCACCATAATCTATTTTCTCAGGAGTTCATTCATGATTATCTGCCAGGAGCTCTCAACAGGGTTGGAAACAGGGGACTCAGGAAGAAGGCACTAATCCTTATTTGGGGGGGGGTGTGACTCCATAAAGAGTGAGATTCTGGTTGTATGAGCCATGGGACTATGTCAAAGTCCAAAAGTGTCCCCCAGCCAAACCTAGAGTTAGACATGGTTTGTGGGGAGGCTGATGTCATAATGTCTATAGCGAGTGGGAAGAAATGGAGAGGCAAATGGGTTATGATGGGTTGAATAGAAAATCTGAAGAGGATAAGAAACAGCACGGTATGCTTGTAGTTTTTTCCAAGAGTAATGCTAGGAGCAGTTTCTATGCACTTCAATTCTTGGGTCTGTATATGATAATGACTAAGTAAGTGATAAATGAGATACTATATAATGCCACTTTATTCAAAATAGCAAGATATGTAAACCACCCATGTTAACACTTGGTTAATAAAGTGTCATAATAATAATAATAGTAATAATAAATAGAGAATAGCAGGTAAGAGCAGATAAAGAACAAATGATACATCTATACCATGGCCTAGCATAAAGCCTTTCAAAAGAAGAAATCATGTTGTTTCCAAGGATACTGTGATAAGTGAATTGAGCTAGGGGCAGAAATGCACTTGTGTGGAATCTAAGAAATGTCCATCTTATAGAGCCTAGGAAGAAATGTCATTACCAGAGGCATGGTGGAAAAGGATAGGGCTAGGGAAAGAAGCACATCAAAGGCACAAGGTCCCAGTTCGACTTGGGAGGATGAGCTCCTGCGATCTAATGCCTGCATGAGATAACATTTAGTAATAATGGAGCCCATATTTCAGAATTACTTTCAATATCATCACCACAAAAACTTAGCTGGAGAGATGATGGATATGTGAATTAGCTTCAAAGAACCTT
>CM053755.1:19492648-19634329 GCA_028658305.1 Pachyuromys duprasi
TCGCAGGCAAATGGTGGGACCTGGAAACGATCATCCTAAGTGAGGTTTCTCAAAAGCAGAAAGAAACATATGGTATATACTCACTTATATAGACCTATAGGATAGGAAGGTCATGCTGAAATCTATACTCCGAGGGAGGATATACAGGAAGGAAGACCCAGGTGGATATTATCAATGCTCGTTTGGATGAACAAATGGGATGGACATTGAGTGGAGGAGAAAACAAGCATTAGGACAGGAGTATGCCAAGGAGGACCTCTGGGGGGGGTCAACGTAAAGATGTATCAGAACTCCTCACTTCTAATCAAGCCACCATGATGTGTACCCTCCTCACAGCAGCTGGTCATCATAGGAACACCAAGCAGTGGAAGGGACAAAATATTGACCCAGATCCCTTTTCACAGTTGGTCATAACTCAGACAAAACCATGTAACTTGTGCTAAGCCCCAAGACATGGATTCAGAACACAGAACAAGTCCTGTTGGTTCCACACTGCTGTCTGTGACAAAATACATCACAGAACAACAAAGTCAACAAACAAGGAAAGACACATGGTCATCCAAAAAACTTCATGATGGGCTAAGCAGATGACTCTTATCTTGCAAGTGCAGGAACCCGAGTTTGAGCACCAAGATCCATGGGAAAAAAGCCAGGCATAGTGGTACACAAGGGCAATCCAAGGATTGGGGAGGTATAAACATGCATGTCTCTGGGACTCACAAGTCTAGCCTACTTGATGAGTTCCAGGTCAGTGAGAGATTCTGTCTCAAAAAAAGGTGAATGGTACCTTGTACCTGGGAAACAGCAATTAAAGTTGTCACCTGGCTTCCACAACACCTGACCTACATATATGCATGTATACATACATACGTACATTCATACATACATACATACATACATACATACATACAGAGATAGAGAGAAAGTAGAGTGAGTAAGATCTTAATATTCTCAATCACTATTTTTTTTAAAGTTTGTTACAAACCAAACACTATAGAATATTATTCTGTCTCAAAAGGCATATAAGTTACTCCGGTCCTCCTGGGAACTGATATCCTGGGGTCCTCTGTCCTGTAATGGTGGAGATGTGTGCGAGGGTCAGAGAGAAACATCATTATTAGCAGGAAGAAACACTGTTATTTCTGCTCAGAACAAAACAGGAATGACATCTGTCATCCCTTTATTTTTTCAGACACAGAATGAACAGCCAATGAGAGTAGGTTGACAATATTCTACTGAGAGCAGGAAACCCCAAACCACAGCAGACAGAGCTTTCAAGCTCCGTGGGACATTGCAGATCATACACAGACAGTGGAAATGACACAGAAGACTCGATTTGAAAAGAAAATTCTGTCTTCAAGTTGTAACTCCCAGCTTTACCTCTCTCTTCACTCCTGACTCTGCGAACCTTCTGCAGCATGCACTGCTATATTATTTCTCTGTCTCTTCATACCTACTGCTTTCTCTACAAATGACATTTCTTAACACATTTCACCCAATGTCCACTCACCCATTCAAATTCATCCTTAAAAATCATAGTCACACGTTCCCTGCCTGCTAACTCTTTGACCCAGAAGAAGCCTACTATTATAAGTGATACAAAACCTGGATGACTATATTTTACATATTATCCCAGAAGAAGTAAGATAGTACTGAATATTTCTTCTGAGAATGAAAGGCCCAGAAGGTTAATAATGATAATTAATAATAACAATAATAGTAATAATGTATAATAAACAATTATCTTTCCATAATAGAATGAATGCAGACAAATATTTTCAATTGCTTGCTATTATCCCTTTCTGGTTAATACATATGATGTGCTAGAATGGACACATTTCTCAGCATCCTAGGATTAACGATGAGGTTAAATATTCATACTTTGGGTACAGTGTAAAGGTTTTAACTTACTTTTATTGAAAGCAACAAGGTATTGCCTTTAACTCTCCAGTTCAATACATAGAACAACCCATTTTCTGGGCATCTTAGTAAGTGATTTAGTATCACTGGTTTTGGTGATTTTCTACCTGCTAGTAGGTACACAACATATGCCGGGCTATGGGCACTGAGTGGAATTCTCCGGCTGTAGCTACCTGCCATGTATTTACTCAGCTGGACCCAGCAGCTGGGGAGAGGGTCCCTGGCCAGTTATAAGAAAGCTACCAGGACTCACTTATTTACTATTAAACTGTAAGCTGTGGCAGGGCATCTGGTTGTACTCTCCTGAGTTATGATTGGGTCCCCAGGAGATACAGTTGTGAGGAGAGCAGCTGGAATCTTTGAGGTGTCAAATAGGAAGCTTAGAAGTTTTAGAATTTTAGCAGCGTTTTCTTTATGTGGTTAACGGGGTGCTGAGTGGAGTTGGATGCACCATAGACTGAGCTCACCTTGAACATAGACTTAACGCAGCTTTATTTGCTTTTACAGTATACTATTCTGGATGGAGGTAGAGATGAAAAGGGGATTTCACAAAGGATTTTGGTGGATGATCAAAGTCTATAACAATACTGAAGAGGTAGAAAAAGCTATATGGTGTGGCAGGATGAGAACAGGGAAATTCAGAGATTTTCTATGTTTAGGTTTAATCCTTGTCTTGTCATGTAGCTCTTATGCCAACAGAGAGACTAAAATTCTGTGAAGCACAAATTCACTGTATATGAAAGGGTGATGGTGGCTAGAGCAGGGACCTGTGAGAACTACCTGAGCATCTGTCAGTTCACAAGAAAACTGTGCCAGAGGTGGATTGACTCTTCTGGCATCACAAGAAATGAAATATGTTCTTTAATTTCATTGTATGTGTATTGTAAAATATAAAATTTATATTTTAATTAAAATCGTGTTTTTTGGAAGTTCAATGGATGCCCCATTTTTTTTCTTATCTGGATCATTGCTGGACATTATGTAGAAATCCCTCAGTCATTCCAGAGAGGTCGTGTATTCCTGTAGTCCCAGAACTGAGGAGACTGAGGCAGTGAGATGGTGAATTCAAGGCCAGCCAGGGCTATATAGAAATCCTATCTCAAAACAAACAGAAAAACCAGTATCCTTCAATTAATATGTTATTACTGTTTCCAAATATCACTTTATTTTTCCAAAGTCAAATAGTGAAGCCCTTCAACCACAGTTAGTGCACTTTACTGTAAGCTTAAAGTTTGGAACATTTCCAAAATAGTAGAAGAGCATCGTTTCTGAAAAGGGCAAAACTAAGCAAACAATCAAAATCATTAGGAGCTTAACCTTGGTCTCTTTCTACTCACTTCCTATAAAACTTGAAAGTGATTATTCACACCTTCTCAATTTTGCTGTCATTTTATGGTCACAATAGCAATAGTGACGATGGTCCCACCTCAGAGCATTTGGGGGTTCATTCTGTCATAAGTTGGAAAAGCTCTACAGATGGCAGCTTCCGCTCTGTGCATATGCATTGTTCACCTCAGAACCAGGGTGGGATGTAAAATGAATCACACCAAGTTCCTAAACAATGTGCTAAGACACAGTCAAAGCAGAGCCAGAGACCTGTGGGTAAGGTGGAAATTAGGGTATTTGACCACAGTCCAGCTAATCCCTCTCCACCATTTACTTTCCACCTTCCCTCACTGTAGGTTCATTGAAATGCTCCAGGCAGGACTGGGCTCTTCAGAATTTTTTTGTTCTCCAGATCTCCATTCTGCTCATAATTATCCAGGCTATATTACACTTCTGTGCCACAACAGAGACCATTTATTCGCATTGGTAGGATGATGTTTTTCTTTGCTCACTGTCTGCATCTATCCAGACATTTTTCCTTCCTCCCTTCCTCCATCCCTTCCTCCCTTCCCTCTTTTTTTCCTTTCTCGCTTCCTTCCTTCCCTCTCTCCTTCCCTTCCCTCCCCCCATGTCAGCATGGGTATGCATGCATGTTCATCCTTGTGCTGGTACACATGTGTCTGTATGCATGTGCACCTGTGTGCACAGGTGGGTGTATGTCAGAGGTCAACTCTGGGTATTATTCTTCAGGTACTTCCCACCTCATTTTTTTAAGATCGAGTCTCCCAGATGGTTATTTCACTAGGCTGGCCTGTGGCCCCAGGGATCCACCAGATTCTGCCTCTCTGGTACTGTGATTACAAACAAGGTCACAATGCCTGTCTTTTAACATGCGTCCTGGGGGTGGAGGATGGAACTCAGATCTTTATGCTTGCAGAGCAGACCTTTTGAACTTTGCATCAATCATTTTAAAAGAAATACTATTTATTATTAATGTGGAGGCACATGTGTGATGACCGGAGGACAACTCTGTGGACTCATTTCTTTTCTTTTACTTTGGTGTGGGTTCTGGGTGTTAAACTCAGGCCACCAGACTCACACAGCAAGCATCTTTACCTGCTGAGCCATATTGCCATCCCTATATCTATATCTTCACCACACCTTCTTCCAGGTAGGAGGAGCATCCCATGAATGCTTGATAATGAAGCATTTCAAAAGCAGTATTTGAAGGCAGACTTCAGAAAGGCTGCAGGTGCGTGGTGTGATTGCACCCCAGTGTCTGGAGTGGCCCCCAGAACCTGTTTCTGCCTGTCACATCAGACTACTCCTTGCCCTTTGTTCATTCAGGTGCTGTTACAGATGCACACACCTATTGCACTGTAGGCACCACAGACAGAAAATAAAATACAGTGCCTAGTGGGGATCTCCCCATCTCTGCCAAGTTTGCTGAATAGTCAGATTTTCCTTTTGAAAGGATTGTTCTCACAGATTATAAGAACACACCGGGGAGGAAAAATCTACTATCAGAAAAGTCTATTAAAAAAAAACGGCTGCAATAGTTTGGGCAAGGGTGGTGATGGAATTAGCTGGCAGAATACTAACCAGATTGGGGATATAGTGATGGCTGGCAACAGGGATGGTTAGTCTATGAACTATCTCTCCTGTGTACTAGGACCTCTATTCAGTGCTCACCATACACTCTGCCTTAGTTACTTTTCTATTGCAATAGTAAAGCTCCATGAGCAAGGCAAACTATAGAAGAAAGAGCTTGTTTGGGCTTATGATGGCGAAGTAAAGGCATGGAGACAGGAGCAGAAACCTGAGGGCTCACATCTTGAGCCACAGGCACGAGGCAGGAAGACAGCAAACTGAAAATGGCAAGAGGCTTTTGAAACCTGAAAATCCTACCCAGTAACACAGTTCTTCCCAAGACATGCCTCCTAAACTTACCCCAAAATGCCATCAACTGGTGACCAATTGTTCAAGTAGCTGAACCTATGGGGGTGGGGGAGGATACCTCACTCAAACCATCACTCACCCATTTTTATTAAAGTCTTTATACAAGGTGCCAACCACCTTTAATAGAAAGAAATAAAAAAAATTGAGAGATCTATCTCATGTCAGAGGATGCATGGGTAATAAGCACCGCAGCCTGGCTTATTATGGAGCCTCAGGTGTGTCTCTCTCTGATGCCCAAGTTTTTACATAAACGTTTGTGCTTGTTCTGCTAAAGGCCATGACCAGGAGGGAGGAACACAGGGTTGCTGCTATGTTTTAGCTCATAGTCATTGAACTCTGGGTTTTCATGGCTGGACTTTCATATCACAAAGGCCTGAGCAATGATAGGTTTTTCCTGTGAGTTTAACTCTATCTGTTACTGTCTTTTCCTCTTCTGAAAAAACATTCTCATCCTTCGTAGGGAAAGTGGTCCTTGATTTTGCTGAGAGCAGCTTAAACATCCACCCATCCACCAGGATCCATGTGGCTGAGGAGGATGACCTAAGGAGGATGATGGAGACAGTTATTTACCCCGAGGACAAAACTTTTATAGATATGACAATGTGGATGGGTCATATGATAACGATATATATTAAGTGTTTTAAGGAAACCGCCACACCCACCATGATTTTCATCTTATTTTCCACATGGAGATTCCATATTTCCTACAGCTTCAACATCGAATGTGAACTGGTTTGTAATCTTAACAGTCTTAAGAGATACAAAATGGTTTCCCATTATGGTTTTAAGTTTTATTTGCCTAATGGTAAGTCACACTAAGCATCATTTCCTGTGCTTATTTGATACTTATATAATTTCCTAGGTAGTGTCTATTCAAATATTTAATATTATTTTAAAATGGACTCATTAGCTCATAGCCAAACTTTGTGCAGAGTTCAGGGAATCTTATGAAAGACAGGAGAGATAGAAAGACCTGGAGGGGACAGGAGCTCCACAAGGAGAGCAACAGACTCAAAAAAATCTGGACACAGGGGTCTTTTCTGAGACCGATACTCCAACCAAGGACCATTCATGGAGATAACCTAGAATGCCTGCACAGGTGTAGCCCATGGCAGCTCAGTGTCCAAGTTGGTTCCCTAGTAATGGAAACAGGGACTGTCTCTGACATGAACTCAGTGGCTGGCTCTTTGGTCACCTCCACTGAGTGGAGAGCAGCTTTACCAGGTCACAGAGGAAGACAATGCAGCCAGTCCTGATGAGACCTGATAGGCTGGGGTCAGATGGAAGGGGAGGAGGACCTCCCCTCTCAGTGGACTTGGGGAGGGACATGAAGAGGGAGGGCAGGATTGGGAGGGGCTGAAGGAAGGAGCTACAGATGGGATACAAAGTGAATAAATTGTAATACAAAAATTTGAGTCATTAGATTTCTTATTTTTGACTCACATATGTTGACTCAGAATGTGTGTTTTGGATTCAGGAGGTTAACTGATACATGCCTTAGAAGTAGTCAGTTTCAGTCTATGATTTGGTTGCTCTCCTGACAATGTCTTTTGAAGAGTAGATATCTCTAAGTCTTATGAAGCAGTGATTGTAAAGATTAACCATTACTGTCAACGTGACTAGATTTGAAACCACCTGAGAGTGTGTCTGTGAAACTGTTTTAAGAAAGGCTTAACTGAGGAGAGAAGACCCATCCAGAATGTGAGTGACACCACTCATGGCTCAGGGTCCCAGGAAGAATAAAAAGGAGGAAGTCAATTGAGCAGCAACACTTATCTCTCTGCTTCCTGCCTGCAGCTGCGATGTGACCAGCTGCCTCAGACTTCTGCCAATCTAACCAGCACACCTTCTCTACTATGACAGATTGTTCTAGTCAACCAGAGCCTCACCCCTCAGTTCCTCCCTTCCTTCAGTTGATTCTTCAGGTATTTTGTCACAGTCATGAGAAAATTAACTAACACAATGAGCTTGCTTTGAGGGTTATGTATCTAAGACATTTTGTCTAATGTTGGGTAATAAATATAGCTCCTGTTTTGCTCTCAAAGTATTAGAAGCTTTATTTAAAAAGTATAGATCTGGCTGAAAAATTTCTTTTTATATGGGATATGGGTGCATATTGAAGCTCCTTTTCCAAATGTCAATGTGTAACTGTCAATCACTCTTCACTGGAAAAGGCTACCTTTATCTATTGATTTGCCTTTACATGGTTTTCATAGCTCAGTTGTCCATATTTGTGTGAGTCTCTCTAGACCTTGTTCTTATCTGTCAATCTCATTATTCATCTCCATCCCACACTTTAGTTTTGTAAGCTTGGAAATCAAGTATGTTGGTAATCCAACTGTATTCTTCTCTTTCTCATTTGGCTAATCTAAAACCTTTGCTTTTTCTCAAGAGTTAAAGAAATAGGTGATTAAAGTTTTACATGTTGAAATTGTGATAATTATTGCATTTGTGAAATTTTTTATCTTTTAAAAAGATTTCATTTTTAATTATGAACATTGTGTTGGTGTGTCTGTATGTGGATATCTACAACTGGGTGCAGGTATCTATGGAGGCCAGCAGAGGGCATCAGATTCTGAAATGGCAGTTACAGGTAGTTGTGAGGTACCTAATATGCAGGCTGGTGACCCAACTCAGGTTCTATGCAAAAGTAGTATATGCTCTTGCCCATTGAAACATCAATCTAGCTTCTAAGATTTTAAAAATCGTATTATGTAGTCTTTAGACCTTTGATTAGGCTGCCTCCATATGTTTATATATTGTTAAGTCCTTTTCAGTAAGATTTATTGTCCTGATGTTGATCCCTTGAACATTTCTTTCTAAGTTAGTCCTTCAGCATGCCACATCTTGATACTTTTAAATATGTTATTATTACTTTAATGGACAATTTTGTCAACCAGATTTCAGGGAAAAGTGAATTTCAAACTATGACTGTAAGGTATGTATCTGGAAGACAGTACAGGAATAGATATATTCACAGCAAAGCATGTTAATGGGTCAAGTATGCAGTCATCCTGCAGTAACTATGAGGATTTGCTCTAAGACCCTGCAGATATGAAATCCTCAGATGCTCAGATCCATGCCATACCATAGGGTGATGTGCGTAAGCACCCTCAGCACACCATCCTGGAGACTTGCAATCATCTCCAGATTCCTTTGAACATAGTAAGATATCCAAGTCTTGCAAGCAAGTAAAAGATAGAGTCTAGAGTGAAAGAAACTCATGAAATAACAATATTTGGGGATCACTTTAGTGAGCTAATTATCAAAGGAATGAGACAGACATATTTTTCATGCGACAGTGGTACCACCCATCTGTATCTTTACCAACAGACTGACCCTGTCAAAGATTATGTTCTTCCTGTCTTGGGTTTAAACTTCAAGAAGTAAGATTGGTAGTGACCAGAATCTCATTCGTAACTGTTGGGTTTGAGCCTTCAGGTACTGACACTCATTTTATAGTGTTTCAGCTCTGAACCCCAACTACAGGACTTCAGTGCTTTGAAACACAAGATTTTATACATAAGCAAACAAAGGCCCATTTAGTACCTTTCTTAAGACAAAGAAGCTATCAATGAATGGTGACCTAACAATCAATTTGTTTATGACAAATTTTGTAAAGGATACCAATGACTAGCATGTCACCAGGCATCAGGTGTTTTCCATATATTTACTTCACTAATATTTAAAATAACCTTAGTAAGTAGTTATTGTTATTAGCCTCATTTAATCATATGAAAATGGTTCAGGAGAGATGAAATGGTAGCTCGTGGCCACAGAGTTAGTCAGCGATAAGATATGAGGTAACTGCAGATTACCTCTTATGTACAGATTGTATTACATCAGTGGCATAGTTTGTATGCAGAGCAGCTGTGCTTCAAAGATCCCTCAATTCCTAGTCTTTACTTAGTTTGCTATCATTTTATGCATAGAGAAATACTTAATGCACTGGGACTTATCTTCAAGGTCAGGACTGAAGGCTCTGGCACTGTAGGGTTCTATGCTGCATTGATGATGGAAGACTTATTAGGGAATGGGTATGTCTAACAGGTAGATATTGACATTCATAATTCTCACAAATTATTTTTCAGCTATATTACACATTAAAAATGAAGTCCTCTGGATTTAGCGATGAATAACACATCAGTTCCTTCCTACTTATTTATATACATTTGGCAGTTCAAATGTATATAATGTAATCATCGGATCAATAAACAAATGCTTTTTGAAAAATTGAACTTAATGCATTTTAATATTCTATGAGCATAAATTTTAGAGCAATGCCATCCTTGGTGAGGGTAATGCCTTTCAAATTTAGAATTATCTTGTAGGCTGGAGTGGAAAGCATTGCATTTGCTTACCATGCCCCATTTAGATATTATTATTCTGTCTGCATTTTAGATGATAAAAATGTCACTTGGTTTTTACTGAGGAGCTGTTTCTGTCCCTCAGCATCCATAGAAAGAGAAGTCTCACATCATCAGGTCAAAAGGAAGTACTCTGCTCTCCAGTTCATTGTATTCTGGCAAACTGACACATCCATCCATCAAAGCTAGTGTCTCACCCTTTTAGTCCTAAGTGTATAGATTTTTTTTTAAAAGATGGAAAATGCTTTGTAATTTTTGGACACTCTCAGAACTATTTCACTTATTCAAGTATAAAAATATTGGTTCAGTGTTATGAAGTGTGGAGAATGTCTCTGGAAACTCGTGGGACAATTGGAAAGCAAGTTATCAAAGAGACCCACCCTGACCTTTTAGAGAAAGCAAGGTTGGCTTCCTGGGGTTGTCTTTCACTTGTCTGTATTCTAGTGGTTGGGGGCGGCTAATGACAGATGGTCATGTCTGAGGCTGTATATTAGCTTGTCCACACTGCCCATCTTACCTTCAGGAACTCTGTTTGGAAGGACTGCTAAGAAATTTGTTCAAATTATCTGAGAGTCTCTGTTCTTCAGAAGGCGTATCACTCAGCAAATTGACGGAGGGTCTTGGCAGAGGGCCCATTTCTGTTTGCATTAGACTGAGCACACTCTCAATGTAGACTTGAAAGCTGATCGCATTCTGGAACATAGCTCTAAGGGAGACAGCATACATTCCAGGAAGCAATCCCCCTTCTGGGGTGAAGGTGTTAAGACACAGGAAGGACTCTTCTGTTTCTTTTCCTATCTCTTGCTAAGTGAGCCCTGGACTCATAAACTGGGGCTGTGCTACATTAAAGGAGATAAAATAAAAATTCCAATCAGACAGGCTGAAAGTGAGAATGAGTTTTATAACCCACATACTAATGAGTAAGTTAAAAAATAATTAACAGAGTGAATAATATCATCATTTTAGACTTGAAGCGACCTCATGTAGTCTTCAGATTCAAACCTTCAGTTTCTCAGACGAAGCTGCTTGAGTCCCCATGACAAAAGATCCAATTAGTGAGTGCTGATGTCAGATGAGCAGTCTTGTTTCTTAAGGTTTTATTGTTCATTCCAATAGTCTTTATATAACATCATGTAACTAAATTTGGTGTCCTTTGACCACTAGTCAGAAATACGTCTGACCACACTGCACCATTTCCCTGAGCAATGCTCTAAGTCTCCATAAATCCCAGCACTATTGCTGTTTCATGAATATGCTTTAATTAAAAGCGTTTAAATGTAACAGCCTAGATTTTTCCAATTTCATTTAAATGTGCATTCAAGGAAAGCAGTATTTTCTACAAAAAAGAAGTTATCACAGGGCTTTGGGAGCCACCTCTTTAATGAGGTTTAATCAAGAATGACCTTGCACAAAACAGTCTTTAGATTAGCATGGCTCCATTGCTGCAGGCATTTCAATGGCCTCATCAGAAAGTCCTACGAGGGGTGGGCTTCATGTCTGAGGATCAGTAGTTCTAATTCAAGTCTTCATTCCCGTATTTCCTGAAAGTTTCCACCCTGACTTCCGGAGGATTCCATGACCCAGTATTATGTGAATGACATTTTGTAGATGAGGAGAAAGAGCTTTTGCCACACTTTGAAGACTTTGCAGGACTTAATCACATGTAGGGAGGAATCAGGGAACCTGGGATTTACCTTCTCTTTAGAAAAATCTAGTGTTAATTAAGTTCATCCTGACCCTGTGTGCTTGAAAATGATATCAGTACTTGCTCTGCATTTTGAGAGGCTGAAATAGGGTGTGGCTTCATCAATGGCATGTGTTACTCACAGGGCCAGTTTTATCCCAGTTAAGTAAGGAATGACTTGTAGAGAACATATTTTGCGTGGGATTTAGAGCCTTCATTAATGAAGCAAATTCAGGGATTTCAAGGATCTTAATGAAGGGAAAAATACTGATTGAAAGATATAACTAGAGCTTCAGCTCTTTGTCTAAACTCTTTTGCTCTGGGAATTCAGCCATAGTTTTATTGTTATCACTGACTGAGCCTTGGGGTGGGGCTGCTTAGTCCTGATCAGCCTCGAAATGGAAACACACTCTGAAGTCTCTGTAGTAAAACTGAAATAAAGACATGTTCAACAACTGAGACCCATGAGACCCAATAATAGCCTGCACATTACAGTCCTTTTCATTTAGAGTTAACATTTACTTACCTAGGCTGGCACAGAAATCCATAACATGTTCCAACTGAGGCCCATATCCAGTCCCAGACTCATGTAGAAGTCTGAGCTCCCACTTGCCCAATGCCTTGTTTCTTGTAAAATTTCTTTTATTTTATGGGTGTGAGTATTTTACCTAGATGTATGTATGTGTATGCAATATGTCTGCCACCTGCAGAGGCCAGAAGAGGCTGTCAAATGCCCTATTATTGGAGTTATAGATAGCTGTGAGCTACCATGTGGATGCTGGGAACCAAACCCAGGTCCTCTCTAAGAGCAGCAAGTGCTCTTAACCATTGAGCCGTCTCTGTAGTTTACCCTCTGTTATTTTAATCCAACAATTTTTTATAATCTGGAAGCCCCAGGTGACAAGCAAATGGAAGCTTGATGGAGCTTTGCAGAAAACCCTTTTTGATCCCACTTTTTGATGATAAAAGTAGCAAATCTCGAGTTGCATATAGTTATGCGCTATGCATAAGAATATAGAAATGCAGCATGTGTGTGTTTAAAATGAATACCTACTCACATCTTATCTGTTTCTGTACTTTCTAAAGTATCCATCATTTCTGAATTTTGCAATTATTCTGCCAAGGAAAAAGCTATATATGAGCTTTTATAAAGATGTCAGTAAGGAAAAAAATAGATGTCAGTAAGAAAATGACACTGGTTTATTGAAATATGTCATCCAGTGCATGGCAAAGCTGGTCCAGAATTCTGGTTTCTTGATTCTCTAAGTTCCTGAAATAATGTAATGATCAAAACTGAAGTAGGATCTTTAGTTTCCTTAAAAACTCAGTTATGCTATATAAGCAGGTTTTTGTTTTAATCCCAAGTGTGCTGTATGAGACTGTTTGTTCACAGCTGATAATTGACTCATGAGAAACTGGAGAGGGATACGGTCTTTCACAGCTGCAGTTAGTATAAATAGGAGATCCCGAAGAGCAAAAGTGAGGTGGCTTGGAGAAAATGCTTCGAGAATGTTCCAAGAACGCTTTGAAGAAAAAGACTGCTTGCTGCATTTGCTGGTTTGTTGGTTGCCTGGACTGCTGGATACCCTGAAGACTGAAAGAGCTCTATGACCCTACCCAGCTAGAAGAAGTAAAGAGATCTGTGTCCCTTTTCTCTTCTAATCTTCTTTCTCTCCTACCTAGGGTTAGGGGGTTGGAAGGGAGGTAGAGGCTTTAGAAACCCCCAAATAAAGCAGAGTTTACAAAACTAGCACCTACACAAAATAGTGGCTTTATTTGATAGATCCAGGGACTAAAGATCAGAAAATGCAAGCTACTTGCTCACATTTACCTAGCACACCGCAGAGTTGGTTGGATGGACTTTCTAACCAGAAGGCCTGTGTTCTTAACTGCCAGACTGTAGTGGGCCCTCACTTTATCCTGAGATTTCTCTTCCCCTTCCTCAGCAATGATGAAATGAAAGATTCATATCAAAAGTTGTTCTCTGTGACTGCTCATCAGCTAATTTCATAGCGTGGAGAAAAGGGGAGAAAATAGCTAATTGCTTTGATTGTTTTTCCATAGGATGTCCCAGATGTAATGCAAATAGTTCAGGTACTTCGATCAACATAAAATTAGTGTGCTTGAAGAGCCATATTTAGCCTCACTTCATAACTACTCTAAAATGTTTTCTTCTTAAAAGCTTTAGTTCAGATTATGGTTTACTAATTGAGATTCATTAAATGCCTTTCAAATGTTATAAGATTTATGCAGCCTTGATTTAGAGGGTTTTTCTTTGACTGTCACATTCTATATTTGCACCGTGAACATTCAGGATAGACAAGACAAGCTCCCAGAACATAGGAGCTGGGATGCTTTCTACCCTCACTTCAGCTCTCTCTCCATGAGCCTCTGGAAAACACAGTTACCCAGAACACAATTTCCACTCTTGCTCCTTTTTCACATCTTATTTCTAAATCTCTAATCTCCCTTATACATGAAGAGACCTAAGAAACTTGGCAGTTCTCTCATTCACCTTGTCCCATCATCATTATTGCTGATATCCTCTTAGTTACAATGAACATGCGTTGTCGATAGACTATTATTCAATGTGTGAATGTGTGTGTGGGTGTGTGTGTGTATGAGTGCAATGGTGCGTGCCTGTATGCATGTTCATACATGCTTATGTGCCTTTGGCAAACATTTGTTTGACTGCTTAACAAATGTTAACCTTATAAATCTTCAGAACAAACAAGTACATGCGTTGGTAATACATTTAAACTATTTTTAAAATTATGTGTATGTGTGTGTGTGGGGGGGGGAGTGTATGTATGAGTGAAGTTGCCCATCAAGGCTGGAAGAAGGAGTTGGATCCCCTAGAGCTAGAGTCGCATGCAGTTGTGAACGGCCTGATGGGGAGGCTGGGAACTGAATGTGCCTCTGTTAGCATCATGTGCTCTCAATGGCTGAGCCATCTCTCCAGCCCCCACACTTTGATAGCTAAATAAATATTGTTAATCAGAGAAAGTAAATGGCTGAATAGAGGAATGGACAGTACAAACTTCCCATCCTCCAGGCACCCTTAATTCTGTCATCGCTCTTGTAGTTTAAACCCAAGGACATTGCATGTCTGCGGTTGCTGCATGGGCCAAGGTAGCCAAGCTGGACTCACATAATGGATGAGGCCACCAGGGACCTTTGAATTCTGAAACACATGAATTGTTCATAATTGATCTAAAGAGACTGTTTTAGAAGATTTTTCTGGGCAAGGGTAACCTGCTCCAAAATTATTCAAAAAAAGTGGGTGATATGAGAGCCTGTGAAGCATAAGCCAAAGAGAGCCTGGATGGGGCACAGCCGTTCCATTACCAAGACAGAATTCCACTAGCAAAGGGCTCCTAACCCTTTCAGTGAACTCCACCCTGTCTCCAATTAGCTCAGTTCCCAAATTAAACCTCAGGTCTTCTATTTGAGGGCTTGTCAAATTCCGTGTTGATTACTAGTTGTGGTCTGGTTGCCATGAAGAGAGTGGCCTTCAGCATTCCCGGAGAATGATTCTGCCCCTGGAGCATGAGAAAAGCAGACTCAAGTGACACTGGCCCCACACAAGCCTGTCATCCTCAAACAGTTCTGTGCATGCATGGCCTAAATCTCCCTTTGCAAGCACAACTGGGTGGTTTTCAAAATGGGCAGGAAATGTTCCATTTTGGAAGGCAGATGGGTCTGTGACAGTGTAGATTGTCAACAGGATTTAGACTCAGCTAGGAGATGAATCTCCAGACATACCTAGTGAGGGGTTGGTCAGCTTGGATTAAACCCTCGGAATGCTCATGCCCTAAAAGTAACACAGCTGGCCACATTTTAGTCAGACAGCAGGGAGATGGATGCTGGTGCATTCCTCCTTTTCATTCAGTCTCTACCTGAGGTACAGGGAACGCTCCTACTCACATTCAGGGCAGGTCTCCACATCTTCCTGACACATTTTTGGAAATGTCCCCCAGACTCACCCAGAAGTGTGTCTTCTGGGTGACTCTCAATCCTGTCAACTCAAAAGATTAACTGGTAGTGTAGAGTCACACAGTGACGCCTCTCAGCTCTCTCTCTGAGTGTTGCACTGGGGAAAATGGGGGCCACTTAAAGCCTAAGGGCCTGGAATCACCTACAGGCTCATTCCCTCGCATTCTAACGTGTAGATGGCAAGGACTGGATCGCTGGGCTTACCTGTGTATAGATTTATGTAGTTTGGTTCTTTATGTACAGTGGGCCATTTGCTGGAGCTGGCTTATTATTTCAGAGGTTTAGTCCATTATCTTCATGGCAGGGGGTATGGCAGCTTCAAGGCAGACACGGTGCTGGGAAAGGAGCTGGGAGTTCAACATCTGGATTGATAGAAAACAGAAAGAGAATGAGACACATTTCTTCCAACAAGGCCACACCTTCCATAACACCATTTCCTATGGACCTATGGGGGCCATTTTTTTTATTTAAACCAGCATAGGAAAAATATTAGACATAAATATTGTTAACATTTTTATTATAACATGAAAGATACATCATGGTGTTTTTTGTTTTGGTCAATACTAAGTTTGCCCATTTGGCTTGACTAGAGATCTTTTGGTAACTCCATTCTAGAACTATAACACCCCTTGTCTAATTAGTAGTGAATCTATATAATAACAGTTTGAGGTCATAACTAGTGTATTTCTCATCAGACTTTTATAGCGATTTTAAAACCTGTTGATAAAAAATGTTTGCTTGAATCAATGATTCAACTGCTGCCTACAAAATGGATCTTTTTCTCACAGAGCCTCTGTATTTCTGTGACTCATAATTTGAAGTGTCATGAGGACTGGGTCCAGGGATGCCCAGGGAGCTGGTTAAAGCCTTATTTCTAGTTGTGTCTGTGAGGGCGATTCTGGAAGGAATTAGCATGTGAACATGTAAATCAGCAGATCAAATGAAATAGATTTGCCTGCCCTCTCCAGTGTGAGTTGGAATTATCTAGTTCCGTGAGAGCTTGAACAGAACACAAAAGCAAGGGAGAAGCAGACTGTCCTGAAAGACCTGATAGGCTAGGGTCAGAGGGAATGGGAGGAAGACCTCCCCTATCAGTGGACTTGGGGAAGGGCATGGGAGGAGATAAGGGAGGGAGGGTGGGATTGGTTGGGGATGGGATACAAAGTGTGATACAAAGTGAATAAACTGTAATTAATAATAATAATAAAGAAATACCAAAAAAAAAAAGCAAGGGAGAAAGAGTCAAAGCTGACAGTGTTCTTTGCTTTAGATTGTGTTCAGGGATTTTGGTTCTGAATTGCCTACACCTATGCTGGAGTCTATAGCAGTTGCACCTGGCTTTCTTTTTGGCTACCTCCAAGTGGTTTTTCTGGATACGCAGCTTTTGAGAACTAGTCAGTTTGTGTATTATGGTATTATATAATAAAGACCTTCACCTACGCACGTATACATATATACGTATAACTTTTCTCTCATAGACACTCTCTTTAACTTGACTAAAAGAAAAAACTTATGAGTTAATGTTTTGCTTTTCTTCTTTCTTTTCTGATCTTTTGATATAACCGTATGACAGGATAAATCCCCTCCCCCCAAACTCAGCATCTTACTACCAATTTTCTAAAACTTTTTGAAGTGATGTTAAATGATCACACATTTAGTCAGAAAAATTTGAGGATGGGTCTCTTTTTTGTCGTTATTGTCCATTCTTTTTCTGGATCCATGTAGACTCTGCAGACTGAAGCAATTGTAGTGGGAGAAGATTCATTCATGGGAAGGAAGTGCGGACGTGGAGCCCAGTTTTGGAAATTCTGAGTTTGAGATGCTGTGGACAGCCAAGTGGGTATGTTCATTATGTGCAATTTGATGTGTGGGTTTGGACCGTTAGCGAAAGTCCCCATCCAAGCCTTCCAGCACATACGTGGCAGTCACTAGACCTTGATTTCTGTGGGCTGTGGCAGGCTGGTGGGGCCCTGTGGAGAGGTCAGCAGAGGGTAGCCTGGGACCTGTGTGATTAAGCTGGAGCTTGGGAGCGGGCAGGGAAGCTATGTGGTGATTCCAGTTCAGCAGCGCACGCTTGATTGCATCTGAGATCTGTAATAGGTGTCTGAATATGCATGGTATGCGTGTGGATGTGACAGTGAGGCCCTTCTGACATGTGAAAGCTATCACAAAGTGTTGGGGGCTAGCATATCATCTTAGCTCATATCACTCTGATCATGAATGAAACACAGGCAAACAGCAAAGCAGGGTTTGCCATTGGTATCCCACCTTGCATGCTAGCCAGTCTTGATGCCACAGTATTGGTGTCAGGAAACAGCCCATTCCCTAGTGTTTTAATGTAGATCAAAGTCAGGTAGACTGATACCTAAACCAATGATGGGAACATGGCTTTCAAAGCAAAGACAGGAAAACATCATAATGCTCCAGTGATTTGTTCAGGCCTGGCAAATCTTAAATTATTCACTCTTCTTATTACTTGCCAGCTCTTCCCTCTGACATTCTACTTTGCTGTTTCTCTCCTCTGGATTCACCAGAGCCTAACTTCTATCACCTGCAGCGTTTAAAATAGCCCTCGGATCTTTGGACCTATCAATTATTTAAAAAGCAACGGCAGAGCCAACATGTCAAGGCTTCAGATGCTGAAGTATGCCCTGTTTCCGGTGTGCTCTTTGTTATTCCGGTCATGACAGCCTTGCTTCCCCCGAAGCTCCCTCTTCCCCTTTATATTCTCTGCACTTACCAAGCTGAATTCTACGGGTGAAACAACTCCTATCAGAAGGAAACAAGGAAGCTTCCTTATCAAAAATAGGACTACTTTTTTTCACAAACAACTCCAAATATCAGATTAGGTTTTATCAATGAGGTGCTCTGGTGCAGTAAACTGAGGCTGTTTTTGCAATTCAAGAGAATCTGGAAACATGCACACCTTAAAATAGAGGTACAAGTGCTGGGCTTGCACCTCTGTGGTAGTGGGTTTTTCTCATATGCATGAGTCCTGGATTCTAGCCTTGACATTGAAAAATCACACAGAGATACAAAAACAAAAACAAAAACAAAACAGGGGTATTGACTGTTACCCACAAGTTAACTTTGATGGACATGCCTTTTGAAGTTTACCTTATGACATATACACTTGTGTGTATAATCAGACACATGTAATTATCAAGCACTTGCATAATACATGCCATAGAACCAAGCCGTTGGTCTTAATCAGTGTTCTACTGTTATGAAGGGAGACTATGACCATAAGAAAGCATCTAATTGGGACTTGCTTACAGTTTCAGAGGTTTATTCCACCATTCAGGGAGCATGGTCGCATGAAGACAAACTTGGTAGCTAAGCATTCTACATCCAGATCTGTAGACAGCAGGAAGAGAGACCCTGAGCATTTGAAACATCAAAGCCCATCCCTATAGCCACTTTTCTCCATCAGGGCCACACCCTACTAATACTTCCTACTAGCACCACTTCCTGGTGACCAAGCATTCAAATCTGTGAGCCTATGGGGGCCATTCCTATTCAAACCACCGCATCATGTTTTGTTGCAAACATTTTCTTAGTTTGTTTGGCTGTGGGTTGGAGCTTTTTTGTTTGTTTGTTTGTTTGTTTTGGTGCTAGGGATAGAAGACAGAGCTTCAGGCATGCCATGTACACATTCCATCATGGGTTTACACCCCAAACATTTTTTACATGTGAACACTCAGAGGCACATGATTTTGAGAGTCCAGGAAAGGCATGATAGACAGTTCCCTTATGGTTATATAGTCATAAAGGGTGGGACAAGATTACAATCAGATAAGGCTCTGTGGTTGATGATTTTAACTAGCACATTTCACGAATACTGTCAGTTTGGGACCTTCCTCTGCCTCACTACAAATGAGAAGTGTCAGCGAGTGAATTCCAAAGATGTTTCTCCATTTAAGGGTTAGCACAGTGTCTGCCTCTTGATCACCACTAACGACGGTGTGGATCTTTAATCACTTGTGTGCCTATCAAATGGGTGTTGCGGCACAAATATTTTTAAATAACACTCTGTTTACACACTGGTGATCCCCAACGCATGTTGATTCAGTATGAATGACAGTTATTTGAGTAGTAGTAATGCAGAAACCTACTCTTCTATTTGTATGATTCCACTAAGGTTCCTATGTGCACAGCAGAATAGTTCTGAACATGGTGGTTAGTGTTGTTTTCTTTTGCTGCACTATACTTTGTGGTAGATTAAAGATGGTCAAGTATAGGCAAAGGTGATGGCTCCGTGTGTCAAATGGCTATCCTGTAAGGCATGATGCCTTGGGTTTGGATCCTCAGCATCCATGTGAAAGCTGAATTCAGTGGTGTGTACCTGTAACCCCAAAGCTGTGGGAGTAGAAATAGGTAGACTCCTGGATTTCATTAGACAGCCAAAACAACAGGCTCCAGGCTCAGTGAGAGACCCTGCCACAAAGTAAAATACGCAGAGTGATAGAGGAGGGAACTCAATATCTACCACTGACCTGTGTACCTTCAGTCATACATGCACACACAAGAATAATCACACACGCATACACACCCATACACACACATGAGAGAGACAGAGAAAGAGAAACAGAGAGAGAGAGAGAGAGAGAGAGAGAGAGAGATTCTTTTCCCACCAAGAGGTAGCAGTACAGACTCTTCTTGGACATGGTTGATTTCTAGGATTGTTTTAATGCGCAGATTTTGGCAGCAGTGAGCTAAGTTAGTGTTCGGGTAAGGTTTCTTTTTTTTTTTTTTAACTTATTATTGATTTGTTGTGAATTTCACATCATGCATCCCAATCTCACTCTTCTCCCAGTTCCTCCATATCTACCTTCAATCCTTGCAACCTCTTCCCCTCTCCCCCCCCCCAAAAAAAGAAAAAAGAAAAAAGAACAAATTCTCATCAAGGAAGCTGCAGTTTGTCACAGTGAGCCCTATGGTATACCCTTTCTGTCTGAACATCTTTACTTTCAAATGTTATTTGCCATGAATCATTGGTCCGGTTCAAGGCCTCTTACTTCTGCTATACCATCAATACTGGCTCTTCACTGGGGCTGCTCTTGGATATCCTGTTGTTGCCCTGTGTCATGGAGACTTTGCAGCTTTGGATCTGCAGGACCAGCCCCTTCACATGTTCCCCCAGTTCACAGATTGGATAGATGTTGGTATGGGTCAACTCAAAGCCCTGGATCTGGGCCTGGGTGGCAGCCAAATTGGTCAGCCTGAGAGTTCTCTGAGCTCACTCTGCCAGGGCCAGCTCTCCTGCAGTGCCCAGGTGAGGTGCAGGGACAGCTCTCTCTAGAGGGCAGCTGCCAAGGTAGGGGACAAGCGGCTCTCCCATACTTATGCCATAGGGGCAGGGCCTAGTTATGCCTCGTTAGGGGCGGGGCCAGCTCTCCTGATCAAGCCGAAGATTTAGAGGTGTGTGTGTGTGTGTGTGTGTGTGTGTGTGTGTGTGTGTGTGTGTGTGTAGCCTTTCATTTCCTGACCTATATAGCACAAACCCATGGCAGACTGTCATTTGCAAGAAACACAGCTCCTAGCTCTAGCTCTGGTAGAGCTCACGTCAGATCCATATCCCGAGCCTTACTCTTAACATGGTGACAGATGGAGAAGCCAATGAGCCTCTCTCAGTTGTGCTCAGGAGCAAGAGGAGGTGCTAGTTTGAGGGTGATTTTAATGGTGCACTGGGCAAATAGAAGGAGCAGGGCATGTGGGGTATGAGGTGTAAGCTGCGGTACTAAGTAAGCATGTGAGTTCTAAGTATCCCAGACAACCATCCAGGTTTTGTTGAAAGTGATGCTCATAGAATGTTAGGGAGGCATAGTAAACAAATTAAACACTTATCAAGAATGAATTAATTATTAAAGTGAAGTTACATTTAGAATGAGACAATTGCTTGACCAAAGATACTGCTGTCTTGGAGATTCTGGTCCTCTACTGAGGTACTTTTGAAGAGACTTGCTTAGGCAGCCATGTACCCTGATGGCTCTCTGGAATCCCTTCTTCACCAGTGGAGGAGCCTCACACAGGCTGGAACCCTGAAAGGAGAGCTTGTCAAGCTCCAGTGAAAGCGAGGAGTTGTTTATTGTGTATCCATGTATGGGTATGTGCTGGTGTGTGTGGCCAAGACTAGTATAGCAATCTGTATTTAGATTGCTATGTAATTGGATATGTAGGCCATTTCCATTTAATATAATCATTGGCAGAGTTGGATGTAAATCTATTACCCTGCTACGTGATTTTTTTTCCTATTGTTCCTTCATCCCTCTTTTTCCATCTGCCTTTGAAATTTCTTTTAAATTCTATTTTGTCTCCATGCTTGTCTTGGCCTTTATGTCTTATCTTTAGTTTTTAAGTGAATTGAATGACACATTGTTTCACATATATATATGCATATGTATATATATATACATATATATATATCATATGCCTCTTAAACTTATTACCATATGGCTTTGAAAAGTACAGTACCACTCCATATATGACACATTTGTTTATTTTTAAAGATTTTTAAATCAATGCCAAATTGCATGTTTTTATGTATGTATGTGTAGGGACAGGTGGCTATATACACATGGGTGTATTCTTCATGGAGTCCAGAAAAGGATGATGGACATTCGAGCTTTCTGGAATTGTAGTTATAGGCAGTTGTGAGCCACCCTGATATAGGTGCTGAGAACTGAACTCAGGTCGCTTCCAAGCGCAGAACATGCTCTTAGCAGCTGGGTCATCTCTTCAGCCCCTGCTGCGTGAATATGAATACCCTGTATTTAATTCATCTCCCCTATTGCAGCCCTGCTATGTATATTTACCTTTGTGTGTATATAATATATCACTATAATTTTGGTTTTAAACAGGAAGTTATTTTTTAAATAATGAAAGTTAAGGAAAAACGTTTCCTTAGTTTGCTTTATTGCTACAATTTATAGTGGTTTTCATTTCCTTCTGTATATTATATAATTCTGACAGAATGACTTCCTCATATTTTTCTTATATGCTGATGGCAATGTAAGGATTTGCAAGTTGAAAATGAAGGAAGTGGGGGAGGGAGGGAAAGAGGCCATCTGGCTTTATGTAGTGTTTTGTATATATGAAATGGATGGCTATACCTTGTATTACTAAGCACATTTTTTGAAGTCTTGGGTGAGGGTCTTTATTAACCTAGGTCCTGCCTATCATAATATGCGTATACATTTTCATATAATTATTGGCTCAATCTCATGGCATGCCGTTCTTCTTACATTTGCACAGCTGTGGCCAGGATACCCAGGGAACACCTGAAGAGAGGAAGAGCTTGGCTCACAGTTTCAGAGGGTCAAGCCACATTCCCAGCACTGTGACTCTTTAGCAGAAGAGTTACTTCTGGCAGATCAGAAGCGTAGGGAAAGGCAGGAAGAGGCCAGCCAGGAGCAGGGCAGCCTGAGGGTCTGTCCCAGCGCGCTTTCCTCCAGTCAGGTCATTACCTCCTAAGGCTCCTCAAACCTCTGGAAACAGTGCCATCAGCTGAGGACTCAGTTCCACAACACATGACACTTCCGGGGAGAATCTTTCATATCCAAACATGCATGGTGGGTGTTACTCATTTTACAAATCTCAAGGCTTAGGGCTCTGGTTCTGGAATATTTAGCTAGGCTTTCATCAATGTTTTTAAGCTTGTGCCTAAGACGCTCTGAAGACATCATTGTTTCCTCTTGCCAGCAAGGAAGTTTAGGCTTACAACCACAGAGATGCTACAAAGGAAAGAAAGAAGAGGTGGAGATAGTTGGATGATAAGTGTTTCAATGTTGAGCTTTATGCTGATTAATCCAATGGCTCAAGGTAGAATCCTCATGTCACTCGCCCTCTCTAAATTCCTCATGGCATGTTATACAATATCTAACTCATAATGGAGCAAATAAGTGCGTAGTGAATACAAAGCAGTGAAGAGTGAGTGGAGGGCATGCATAATGGGGGACAGAAGCAAGCGATAGATTGTGATTACACAGCTGAGACTGACACAGAGAAGGGAAGTCTGCATTTATACGGTATTTTTGGATAAAAAATGAATTTCCTTTTCTGTGCTGCCAGGACATGGGTTTTAATTTGTGGGAGTCATACGCTGGCTGCAGATGTTGCCATTCCTCCTCTGGTCAGATCACCATGACAAAGGCACTGCCTGCTCTATAAATAGATAGTTAGATTGATTTCATATCCTGCTCTGGTTCTCCCGACTGCTTGCCTGGTGTGACATCAAGATCGATGAGTGATTCCATCCACCTCGAGTGCACAGACGCTCCACACTCTCTTCTGGAAGATGACAATCAGGCTCATTAAATTCCACACAAAGGAGCTTCAAAGACTTCTGTCCTATCGGAGAAATTGAACCAAAGCCCATTACCAAGGCATCAAAGGGAATGGATTTAACCAGCCCTCAGCCCACACCTATTGTTAGAAAGACAATTTGGTATTTTTCCTTGCCTGCTGGGATCAGTGCTCCCTGGGACTCCAGCAGCCAGAGCTGTTGTTAGGGAAAATCAAGTATGAGAAAGCTTTTTGCTACACACTTACAGGTTTCCATATTCAGGGTCCAGTCATGTATCTGCAACCCCTTCCCCCTTCTTTTTCCTCCCTCTGATCTCTCACATGTACTCTTCCCCCTCTTGAAATCATGGCCTGTTTTTCTTTAGTAGTTCTTGTTTCACATATATATATATATATATATATATATATATATATATATATACATACATATATATATATATACACAAATTGTTCAACCCATTTTAGCGTCAACTGTATGTTTTCAGGGCTAAGCATTTGGTATTGGGTAACCACCTGGTAGACTCTTCTCTGGGGAGAACTATTTCTCCTGTTATCTGCTTTCCTTATCAGCCTATAGTTCTTTGTCTATGACAGGGGGTTCCATTAATTCCGTTGCTTCCATGTTATTCAAGAGATGGATGGAATAGATGTCTAGTTTATCTATTCCAATGGATGGATGGATGTCTATTCCACCACTGAATTCTTGACCACAGAGAAGTCAGTGGGTTATCCTGAAGCTCACCTTTTCTGGGGGGTTTGCGACAGGACTGCTGTGACAAAGGACTGGGTCAGAGCCCCAGCTCAGCTGCCCTTGAACTTTTACCTCCTTTCCCTACGTCTTAGTTTCCTTGCCTGTGAATAGTCAATAGTACCATGTATCTATCAAGTTGTTGTGAGCACCGTGGTGGTTTCCAGATCACACAGTAATGACATGAATGGCAAGCTAATCTGACAGTGTTGTGAATGCCAAATGCCAGCAACACCTGGAAACGTAAAATGTCCAGGTGACACCCCTCCCCCTTAACTAAGAGTGTTGAGTGTTTAATTAAGGCATCTAATATGTTTATCCAGTCAATTCACATTTATTGTAGATACAATACTCAGAAAAAGAATTTCTATTGCAATAGAAACAGCTGTCAATACTGACACCTCCACCCGCCTGAAGCTAATCTCTTTCTTTGTTTCAGGGATTTCACACTGAAATCATGAAACCATGCTTCATGCTGTTCTTCAAACCTGGCAAACTGGAGAAGTAAGAGGGGAGGCTTTAAAACTTTTGTGCCAAAGAATATCAAACTTTCAGATTTCCCCTGCTATTCTGGACCCTGATCTTTTGTGGGAAGTCTCTTGTTCTGGACACTTTGTTGCTAATCTGTCAGTGTTTCTACACTATGTTCACTTTGCATCTAGAGCTGTCTGTGAACTTCCACTGGAAAGTGGACACACTATGGAAATGTCAGTGGGGGAAACTGAGTTTAGAACAGGAAAACATGTCTCTAACCAGAAGCCGTGAGACTGTGAATGCTGGCATCCAGAATGGAGGGTGGTGAAGTAGCAATTGCTCAGTTATCAAGACCTGTCTGTGTCACACTACATAACTTCTTACTGGCAATCAGGACCACATATGCAAAGGACCTAGGAAGGTAGAACACATAGAAAATTTGTTCAGAGGAGCATAGGGAATGATCTTTTTTTTCTTCACTGTGCTATGAAGCCCTGATATATGCATGAATTGTCTGACTATTTGGGTCATGAAGGTCACTGGAATCAGGGAACTGATTTGGCATAATTCTGTCTGTGAGGTTTTTCAATTTAGTGGATAGATATAGAGGTACAGCAGGGAGCTTTGAATGTGAAAGGCTCAGAGCTGCTAAGAACTGAGGCGCAAGTGTGACTCTGCTTCTTTAAAAGGTGGAGCTTTCAGTGTCAGCCCCAGGGAGAGCTTGTTTGTAAAATGGATTGCTAATCTCAGTTGTTTCTTTCCTTAACTTGTGGAGATAGTGATTGGGGTCATCCTTGGCGATGATGAATAGAAGACATGGTGCACCTAAATGTAGGTGGGAGGAAGAAGCTGGGAAATCAAGGATAAATTGATGCTTAATATGCCTTGTCACCTTGTCTGGACTTAGAACTACCCAGAAGATGCACCCTGGACATCTTAGCAATGAGGGGTTTCCACAGAGGCTTAGCTGGAGAGGAAAGGCTTACCTTGAATGTGGACCACAGCAGCCCAGGGGCTTAGGTCCTAGACTAAATACAAAGGAAAAGAGGAGAACATGAGTTGAGAACAGTTCACCTCTCTGCTTCCTGCAGATGCAATGTTACCTAAGCACCTCCCCTCTCACTGCTGTGCCTTCTCCCCAAGGTGGAGTGCACCCTTAAACCATGAGTCCAATCATACCTGTCCTTTCCTTTTTTGCTCTTGTTACACATTTGGTTGCAGCAACAAGACAAGTCACAGTGCAGCGATGGTGTTTAGCCCGGGAGAGAGAACCATCTGTGATGGGCATTAGCTCATCTTTAACTTGAACAGCCTCCTGTGGAAGTCACTACAGCTTCTCTTCCCCAGATGCTCAGAAAGTCTGGTGACTTGCCAAGGTCATGTAAGTACTGAAAAGCAAAGCCACACAATCCAGCTGTGTCAGATGGAATCTCTAATTTTACAATATCTGTCAGGCCTCCAGGCCATCATACTGTGAGTATGCTTTAGCCCTGGAGCATTTTTCATTTTTCTATCGGCTATTTAGATTACTTTCTCTACAGTATGGGTAGATGTTCTGATCATTCTTCTTTTCCAGATGCCTTCGCTTCTCCAAAATCCAGGAGAGGGAGGGAGAGAGAGAGAGAAAGGAAGGGAGAGAGGGAGAGAACATTGTAGGCAGCTTGCAGAATTTTGTGAAGCTCCAGCTTCTTGTGTATCACATGCCTTTCCATTATCCATGCATGTCCCATCCACATTAAGCACTCACTGAAGAAAGCTCTGGAGACTTCAGGAAGGGAGTCCTTTGTGCTAGAAGAACCACAAGGTAGCTTTGTGAACCTCTGTGGCCATCACAATGATTGTGGCTGGACTTTTATTAATATGTGGTTCTCCCAGACACCCATCTGGACATTTGCATCACTCCCTATGTGTATCAACTCTCCCACTTGTATGTAGTATATCGTTCTGGGTTACAGGAGTAAAACATAGCACTCCTTATAATGTGACCTTCTTAAGAGGGATGTGAAAGCTCTATCAACCTGAGCCGAGGCTGAAGGTCTGGAGGGCAGAGTTCCACCGGATACTTCAGCCACTACAGTGTATCAGATCTCTAGCTTTTGATAACCATGGAGTCCAGGTCCTGGGATTGCTGTTTTTATTGCTCCACATTCTCCTAGTTTTTCATTCAATTACAGAGATAGAATGATTCACAGAAAATTCGTAAGATCAACCTCTGTGTCTGTCATGGTGCTTGCAAAGACTATCAACCCTTGTCCTGAATGTGGTAGGACATCCCCTAGACTGAAGGTCCAGATGGATCAAATGGGGGACAGAAGAGGGCCAATGGATCATCTTCATATCTACCCCTTTCTCTTTCTCTCTCCTTCCTCTGTCTGTAATGATGTGCTTGCTGTTTTGCCCCCACCCCACCCCCAACACCTTTCCTGATGTGGTGAACTAGAACTGTGAGTTGAAATAAAATATACCTTCTCCCTTAAGTTGTGTCTACCTTTTTCCCATAATGACAACAAACAAGACACACTGTCTAATTCAGCCCTCAATGTCATGTTGACAATCCACTGTATGTGGCTACAGAGATGCCGAGTTATGTGTGCTGGAATGTATGCTGCCTTTGCAGAGGACTTGAGTTCAGTTCCTCATACCTATGTCAGATGGATCACAGTTGCCTGTAACTGCAGTTCCAGGGATTTGATGTCTTCTTCTGTGCCCACAGTGACACATACACAAACACATACGTACAAATAAAACCACTTGAAAATGTAAACATTCCATATGAAGATTCCATAGCTTTCTTTTCCACCATTCACCTGCTAATAGACGTTCGGGTTGCTGCCATCTGCTCTAGTTCCTCTCTTGTTGCTATGATATAACTGCTCACGGGACAAAAGGGTCTATTTTGATTCACAGTTCCGGAAGGACACAGTCCACCCTAGCGGGGCAGATGCAGTAGTGGAACAAGAGGCTGGGTGATCAAATTATATCAATGTTCAGGAATCTGAGGGTGAGCAAGATGTGGGGCTAAGAAAGCCTCAAGGCCAAGCCATAGTGACCTACTTTCTCTTCTGAAGCTCCCCTCCACCCCTTAAAGGTTACAAAACCTTCCCAAACAGAGCCAGCATCTGTGTAGAGGTGTTTAGACATGTGAGTCTATGGAAGACATTTCACATGTGAACTCTCCACCAGTTTTTGACTATTATTAGTTAGGGTGTATTCATGCAGAAATCTTCCGTGTGAACACGTGATTTCAATTTTTTTTTTCTTAAATAAAACTTACAAGTAGAATTCCTAGTTTATATGACAGGTGGGTTTTTAATTTTGTAAACGCTGCCAAACACTTTTCCAGAGCACATGTGCCAACTTGTACTTCCACCAGCGAAATCTGAGAGTTCCAGGTGCACCATGTCCTCATCAACACTGAAGACTGCCAGGCCTTTCATTCTGAGCCAGTGTGATTGACACATCACTCAGCAGTAACAAAACAGCAGCTACTGAGTCACTACTGTTCATGCTAAGAAATACAAAACTAACATTCTAACAAGCACTACTAACAAACAGTAACTTGCAGTGTCAATGCACAGAAAGCTCATCACTTCTTTTAAACTTAGTTTTTCTTCCTTTTTTTTTCTGGAATGAGTTTAAGTTTCAGATATCAATCTTTTCTTTTCATTTTTTTTTATTAGTTACAGTCTGTTCACTTTGTATCCCAGGTATAGCCCACTCCCCCATCCCCTCCCAACCCTACCCTCCCTCCCTCTTCTTCTCCTATGTACCCCCCAGTCCAATGATAGGGGAGGTCCTTCTCCCCTTCCATCAGATGTCACTCTTGACTCCGTCCTTTCCAGCTTCATGTAACCTCCATCAAGTTAGTGAGCTTCCCTCAGCCTCATCATCAAAACAGGCCACTATTGTTTATGATAGCATATTGCTAAGATCAATTTAGATAATAGAAGTGAGTTGAAGAATATGTGTTAGGGATTCAACTTATGAGAGAAGTAATAATTATTACCATCATTTCAATAGACCAAAGAAATCATTAGGATTGGGGCACAGCTCAGTGATAGAGCATTTATCTTGAATACGGAAGGCCTTGAGCATCTGCTGACACCTGCTGCAGAGCTCCGAGGACTCTGAGAGACCCAGGGAGGCTCTAAAGAGTGATGTGGTGATGGAAAAGGAATCAGCAGAGCCTGCCATGAGGAAAAAAAGAGGCAAGAGTGAAGGAGAAGAAGAGGAGGAAGACATGGAACAGGGGAGGAGATGTGTCCCGTGCAGACATCTTAGATGCTACGTGGAGACACATAAGCAGACAGGCCACTTGGGGTAGGTAGCCACACCTACACACTTCTTGAGTCACTAAGTCTAGGCACAAGGGCAGGGAATAGATACAGGAGGCTCTTCCCAGAAGATCATGGCCAAGCCTATCATCTACGAAGGAGCTCTGTTCAGTTGTTACAGGATCCAGAAGAAGAGACTTCAATCCATGTAGACTCTTTTTCCAGGGAATCAGAATCTGAGAAGGAGACTCAGATTCTTGTGGAATTGGTTTTCTTTATTAATGGTGCCTAATGGCCTGTAATTAAGGCACAACTTGTTAGCTAAACCAACAATTACCATTTGTTTGAAGTGCAGAGGGAGGATAATGAATGACCTCATTCAGCAGCTTTTTCTTCCTCAATGGCTTGAGCAAGTGGTGAAGTGGTGGTTGAGTTTCAGAGCCTGCCATCCTGTTCTCTCTCTTTTCTCCCTTTTTCTTTCTTGGTTCCCTGTTATCCTATTTTTCTTCCCCTCTGCTCATTACCTGTGCTTACACACACACACACACACACACACACACACACACACACCACAAATGAGAGAGAGAGAGAGAGAGAGAGAGAGAGAGAGAGAGAGAGAGAGAGAGAGAACTTCAACTTGCATGGAATCAGCTCTTTTTACCAAACAGTTAAGGAAATTGTCCTACACTCAAACTTGCTTCACAGCTTTTAACACATCTCCGTCTTTCCCTTAACTTCAGGGTTAGTATCAAAACGAATTCACAACTGGAGTAGGTGAGGGTGGGTAAGGAGTTATGTAAGTCCAAATTGGGCAGGACTTGTCTAGAGTGCAAAACACCAGAGAAATGGGACAGTCTGAACAGTTTCCAGAGCTTAGTATGAGGTAGATTCTGGGTTGTCAAGAACTGCTTGTTTCTACGGTAGACAGACATGGGGTGGGTAGACGGATAGTTAGAGGTAAGCAGAAAGAGAAAGAGGAGAGACTGTCTTGCAAGGGATTGCAAAGCTGTGGCAGAGTTTGGTAGGTATATCTAGCTTCATAGTTTTCATATTCTGCTAAAGCACAGGCAAAGAGGCAGGGCATCTTGGGGGTGGCATGTGAGTCACAGGTTGCCAAGCTTTTCTAAGCTATCCAACTTTGGCATTGTTAAGTAGGAGGCATTTTGTCACAGGTACTTGGCAGGTGCTCATAGCTTAGGGTAGGTAATTATCAGATTGTACACACTGCATGTTACAGATAAGAAAGACTGACCAAATGAATAGGTGTTTTGAGGATTTAGGGGAAGAAGGCTAGGATTTCTTTGTATCTATATCTTCCATGAGAAGAAAATCATCACTATTTAGATATTGTCGGAAGTAGGTGGGCTACTGTTGAACTCAAGATGTGGATATAGAGAAAACCCATATAATTAGGCAAAGAATGGATGTGTCTCATTATCATTTTTCCTGGTGCTCTGTTAATGACCAGCTGGACAGTGAGAGGCTAATCTATGATAAACGTGTAATGTTTGAAGGAAAGTATGTGGAACTGTTCACCATATGTGTGCTTAATCTCAGTTCTTTTTCAGTTTTGCTGAAATTTCATAAGCCTTCCTAGAGTGTATTATGTATTGTGAGAAAAAGAGAGAAAGGAAAAGGGGAGAGGGAAGGAAGTGAGTCGAAGGAAGAATGAAAACAAACTTGGATTTGAATTCAACACTTGGATTTGTCAGTTATTGATTGGCAGTAGGGAGTTTTCAACCCATGTAATTTTACTTTTTCTTGCTTGTGGAATGAGGGCATAAACATCCATTTTTTTTAATGCTGGGAGGGGTTTATAGTCATCCAATGTAATAGGATCAACTCTATAGTATCATGCGATGATCTTGTTATAACAGATACTTGTTTTGTTTTGTTGTTTGGACTGAACTGTGTTAGTTGCCACCATCCTTAGTTGGAATATTGAAGCAGTCAGGGCATGAAAGAACACATCCTCAAGGCTCATGTCAGGCTTCTTTGATGGATCCTTACACAGGACAACAGAATACAACACAATCTTATAACAGGGTCATAATATAATCCAGTCCCAATGACTATGGCTTCACCTTTGCCAAGTTTTACTGATTGGAAGTCAGTCACAAGTTCCATGTACATGCAAACAGGACATTGTGTAAGATCATTGCTCACCAGGGGCATTTCAGAATTCTGCTTCCCATTGTAGGTAGGGGGAGCTTTCTTTTAAAGTATCCCCAGAGAAAGACTGAAACTTCTCTCCCCTCAGTGTGTGATGCTCTTAGGCAATTCTTGATCATCCTTTGGAAGTGCATATAGGAAGCCATGTCTGAATTAAAGGATGAAAGACCAAGTTCAGAGTCAGGAGGGTGAGGTTAAGAATAAACGTTGTTTTCTAAAACTATAAAAACCACACGAGATAAAGGCAGCTTGGGATAGCCGTAAAAATAGACAGATCAGTGGAATAAAATGGAGGACCCAGAAATAAGCTTACAAAGTTATAACTACCTAATTTTGACAAAAGGAGCAAAATTATGCAGTGGAAAAAAGAAAGATAACCCACTCAACAAATGGTGCAGGCAAAACTGGGTGCCCACCTGCAAAAGAATGAAATTAGATCCATATCTTTCACCTTGCATAAAATAAAACAAAATATATCAAAACCCATAAATTAAAATCAGAAATGCTGCAACTGCTGAGGGAACATCAAGAATATTCTTCGAAACACTGAGGTAAGTTAGAACTTTCTGAACACAACATCAACAGCACAAAAAAACTGACCCCAAGACTCAACTGATGGAATGACATGACATTAAAATATTTCCGGACAGCAACAGAAACTGTCAGCACTGAAGACAGTCTGCAGAACAGAAGGAAATCCTTACTAGCTCTACTTTCGACAGGGAGCACATATCCAGAACTTCACGAAGAACTGTAGAAAACAAATATCAGGGAAAGAAAGCTGCAACATCAAGTGGGCTAGTGAATTAAATAGACAGCTTTAAAACAAATTAAAGGCTAGTGACTCAACCATAACTATTTTTAAAAAGTGGTCAATATGGAAGCTAGAGGCATGGCTCAGTGGTTAAGATCACTATCTGCTCTTCCAGAGGTTCTAAGTTCAATTCCCAGCAACCAGATGGTGGCTCACAACCATCCATACTGGGATGGTACCCTCTTCTGGCATGCTAGTGACCTATAGATAGGGCACTCACATATGTAAAATAAATAAATATTTAAAAAGTGGTCAACTCACTTTTGTCATCAGGGAAATATAAATTAAAGCTACTTTGAGATACTGCTTCACCCTAGTCAGAATGGCTATGACATGTGACAACAAATGTTGGAGAGGGTATGGACAGAGATAATCCCTTATTCACTGTTGGTGGGGGTGCAAATTAACACAGCCATTGTGGAAATCTGTTTGGAGGTTTCTCAGAAGTTAAAAATAACATAATCAGAAGTTAAAAATAGAAAGAGCTGTGAAGCAGCTATTTCTCTCCTAGTATATACAAATTCTAACCTGTACCATACACCCCTGCGTTTAATGCTGCTCAATTTGTGGTAATAAGAAAATGGAACCAACCATCCTTCAGCAGGTGGATGGATAATGAAAATGAGGTACAGGTGCAAAATTGAATATTATCTAGCTGTAAGAAAAAATATAAATCACAAATTTTGCAGGAAACAGATGGACTAAGAATGTATAACATTAAGCGAGGTGACCCAAACTCAGATCAATGTCCTTCATTTATGCAGCGGGTGTAAGCATGGGTGTAGTATAAAATTTAGGAAGGTGACCAAGACAGGCTGCTTTTAGGTGATGAGGCAGGACAGGAGGCCCACAAAGGACACGTAAGGTCTGAAATGGGATATAAAACTATTTTATTTTTTTTCTCCTAGTTTCAAGTCCATCATAGTGCTTCTTTTCCTTTGTGTGGTGGGTAAGTGAATAAAAATAGCATTGATAGCAAAGTGTAAACGTCGTTGCTTCAGAATGGCCGTTCTCACAGTGAGAAGGTGCACAGTGTGAGAATTGGCAACTGTTTGAGGTTTGAAGGACACGGGTGGGGCCCCCTTAAAGTGGCCCTGTCATGATTTTACCTGTGAGTTAACCAGAAGGAAGTGATTTTATTCTTTTTTTTTTTAATTTTAAACCACATGTTCAAAAATAACAATGGTTTTAGAATGGGTATGTTTAGCCTGGATGGTGACTGCAAGGACTGTATGCCCCTAAAAAAGTCTTTTATACGCTCAGGCAATTCATTGGAAGGTTTTAGTGACTATATAGATTTTTCCCTTTTTCTTTTTCCTGACTCTCCACGTTAGTGTGAAGAGATTATGAAGACGCACTCCATAGGGAAAGTTTAACCAGTCGTGCGGTGTGAAAATTTTACATCAAAAATTCTTTTTCCTCTGGAGGCAAATATTACCTGGGCTTCCAGCCAGTGCTAGACAGACAGCAAGGCGATGACAAAACGAAGGCCAGAGAAACGAAGGCTTTCCTCTATCTGGGCATGGCTGCTGTAAGAACAGGAGCTGTGGCTGAGTCAAGGCCCCGCCCCTCTGCCTCCAGACCCAACAACTGCCAAGATCGGCCCTTGCAGCTCAGGTCCTCTGACTCCAAAGCTGCCTCCTGGTATCCTTTCTTCCACAGTTAGTCGCTCCCTTGCTTTCTTAGATCTGTATCTAATGACCCTGGGCGGCCATCATCCTTTTTCATCCTTCCACACCAGCTCTACTGACACCAGCATATCAGAAAATGGCTGTGAAGCTACAGAAACCCATCTGCCCTGGGGTGAGGGAATGGGAAGGAACTAGCTGGAGGGCAGAGATGAAGCAATAGTAGAATCCCCAGAGCAAGACACCCACCCTGAATGCAAAATATAAGGAGGCACTAAGAGATGTCAGCCAGCCTACCATGTTAATGCCACATCTATTTTAAAAACAGCAAGTGAAAAGTATCATGAACTAAACAGATCAAAACTTTACAACAGAGTATGACCCTGACTCACCTTGCTTGCCTCACCCTGTTATCTGAGGAAAGAAAAAGAGGGCTGATGGTTAAGAGGAATAAGAAAGGGGAAGTGCAACATTCATCTTCCCTTCACCCCAGGTTTCTGAGAGCAGCAATGAAGAGGAGAACTAAGAACCTCCTTATTCACAAAGACAGGATCCAGGGTCCTGACTGCAAGCTCTGCAAATGTTCCTTTTCAACCAACTCCTAATCCTGTTTCACCTGGAAAGCAGTGGACCTGGTGACTCCAGCTTGCAGTTGATAGTGTTTGAGGCCCAGTCTCTCCCTTTGGGGTTCAGTGCTCCCGTTTGCAAAGGACAGTTTTGGAAGAGATGCTTCTTGAGGCTTTCCATTTCAGCCACTCTAGAAGATTTGGGCCAGCTCTTCCTGGGGTGTATGCTTTGTCCTTTGTCTCACACAAAATATTGAATTCAAAATTCTTAGACAATTAGGAATAGTGATTCCTCAAGACCCAGCTATACCACTCTTAGGCATATATCCAAAAGATGCTCAAGTACACAACAAGGACATTTGCTCAACCATGTTCATAGTAGCTTTATTCGTAATAGCCAGAACCTGGAAACAACCCAGATGTCCCTCAGTTGAGGAATGGATACAGAAATTGTGGTGCTTTTACACAATGGAATACTACTCAGCAATTAAAAAGGAGGAAATCATGAAATTTGCAGGCAAATGGTGGGACCTGGAAACGATCATCCTGAGTGAGGTATCCCAAAAGCAGAAAGAAGCACATGGTATATACTCATTTATATAGACCTATAAGATAGGATAAACATACTGAAATTTATACACCTAAAAGAGATAAGCAAGAAAGAGGACCCGGGGTAAGATGATCAATCCTCACTGAGGTAGACAAAAGGGATAGACAATGAATGTAGGAGAAAACAAGCAACAGGATAGGAGCCTACCACAGAGGGCCTCTGAAAGACTCTACCTAGCAAAGTATCAAAGCAGATATTAAGACTCACAACAAAACCTTCAGCAGAGTGCTGAAGAAGGGGGAGTTAGTAAGACTTGGAGAGGACAAGAGCTCCACAAGGACCAAATATATCAGGGCACAGGGGTCTTTTATGAGACTGTTTCTCCAACCAAGGACCATGTATGGATATAAACTAGAACCCCTGCTCAGATGTGGACCATGGCAGGTCAGTATCCAACTTAGTACCCTAGTAAGGGGAACAGGGACTATATCTGTCATGAACTCAATGGCTGGCTCTTAGACCTCCCTCCCTCCCCCAAGGGAGGAGCAGCCTTGCTAGACCCCAGAAGAGGACATTACAGCCAGCCCTGAAGAGACCTGATAAGCTAGGGTCAGATGGAAAAGGAGGAGGTCCTCCCCTATCAGTGGACCTAGAAAGGGGCAGGGAGGAGATAAGGGAGGGATGGGGAGAGTGGGAATAAGGGAGGGGGCTATGGCTGGGATACAAAGTACGTAACCTGTGCTTAATATAAAAATAAATAAATTAAAAAATAAAATAATAAAAAAGAAAAAATAAATAAATTTTAAAAAGTGAAGGAAACCATCCAAAGGTCTTTAAAACAAATAAACAAAAAAACAAAAAAAAACAAAAAACAAAATAAAACTTGTGCATGCATCCAACATGGGCACCTGCTGTTTATTAGCCTTCCTGGACCCTCCCCTTCTACTCAGAGATAGTGGTCCCAAAGAAAGGTAATTAGTTGTTCCCACTGGTCCCAGAAGCCAGGATCCACAATAGATTGACAGATTTTTTAAAAAATGGGAGCATGACATTGCCATCTACCTCACAACTTGGTTTGCAGTAAAGATTTATAATTATGTGGTATTCCTGAAAGGCAGTTGTATGTGTGTGTCTTAGTTAGGGTTTCTCTTACTGTGAAGAGACACCATGACCATGGCAAGTCTTATAAGGAAAGGAAAACTTTCAATTGGGGCTGGATTACAGTTTGAGAGATTTAGTCCATTATCTTCATGGTAGGAGGCATGGAAGCATGTAGACAGACATCGCTCTGAAGAAATAGCAGAGAGATCTATATCCAGACTGGCAGAAAACAGGAAGACACTGGGCTTGGCTTGAACATCTAAGTCCTCCAAGTCCATCCCCACTGACACAATTCCTCTAATAAGGTCACACCTACTCCAAGGCCCCACCTCTCAATAGTGACACTCCCTATGGATCTATCGGGGCTATTTTCATTCAAACCAACATAGGTACTCATAGCTGGCCACTTGGGAGTTTAGCTTCTTTTTACCAGATGTAGGGTGCACCACCAACCAGAAGAGAGTATCACACTAGCCATCATTAGCGAATATAACCTTGTTAGCACAGTTATTGAACAAGTAAGAAGAGATCTCCAAGGTGCCACAGAGGAAGCCGCTGCAGGTTGCATCATCAGTCTACTGCAGTGCGGGGATAAAGTGAAGCAGCTACCATGATATAGTCTTCAAAGCCTAAGAGGACATCTCTTGGAGCACAGCCAAAGGCCTCTGAGAACAAGGTTGGCTGAGGCTGTGCTTTGGTGGGGCAGAGGAGATGGGGTACAGAGGAGCCACCACTGTCAGTGGTGGAAGACTACACAACAGACTCAACGCTCACCCTGGAGGAGGTGTGGCTTCCGGCGAACACATGACAAAGGGAAAGCAAGCAGATTGTAAGCAATGCAAGAGAAAAGAGAAAGCCTTGCAGAGATAACAGGCACGGAATTTATATAGCCCATCCCCAATACAGCCTTCCAAGGTAGAGTATGGAAAAGGGGGTCTGGAGCTGAGAGTCTATAACTCAATCACTGGCATGTTAACTATTTGACTTTGAGACAACTGCTAGACCCTCCTGAGTTCCCTTGGATTCAGCTGCAGGCCAGCAATAGGTGTGGAACTCTGCACAGGGCTGTACAGAGATGTAATTAGTCAAGACAAGGACAGGAGAAGTCCTTAGAACAGTTCCTAGAATGGGGTGATCAGTCAAGTTTTGTGCATATTGTGCAATATGTGGCGTGTGTATGTGTGTGTGTACATTAGTGTGTATGTATGCATGAGTGTATCTGTGTATCGTGTGTGTACATGCATATGTGTTGGTGTTGTTGGTTCTGTATCTCTGGAGGACCATCAATTGTACAATCTGCTATTATTTATACAAAGGAAAATGGAGGACACAAATATACAGTTGTCTGTCTCACCCAGACCACTGGACTGACACTCCCTTTCCATTCTGTGGCTTACTTTCCAACGTGACTGAAAACTGAATGCCATCTTCCTAGTGTTTTTACACAGATGAGTGAGGTTTGCAGAGCTGAGTCATTTGTGGGAGGCACTAGGGTAGAAGGACCTTGCTCAGCAGAAATGTCAAGTCTTGACATCTTCCATTACAAAGACACCTTCCCCCTCCAGCGACATTCTGCTTCCCGTGGGTCAACACAAGTAGAAATGATTCTTACTTAACCACTCATGAAAGGCTAAGGCAGCCTCTTCTCTCCTTAAGCCTGAGTAAGCCCTGTTAAGTTAGAGGGAGACTCTTGTTTGTGATACCTGATGAAACTATTAAAAAAAAAAAACTAGCAAAACCAACCACTGCAACGTACTTGTTCCTTTAAAGTATTTGAAATGTGCCATCGTGACCACAGATATTACAGACGAGATTCAGTTGCAGCGCTCACAACCTTACCAACCAGTAACATGTGCTGCCTAAAATAATAAAAGAAGTAATAGGAATAGACAAATGTTACATGGGCAAGATGCCCACAAACAGCAGAATAAGGAAAGTGCTTTACCTCACAAAGACTTGGGTTCGTCTGGAACAGAGGTGCCAGAGGTGGGTAGCTTGTGAGTTACTGTTATTGGAGGAAGGTGATTAAAAAAAAAAAGTCAGATGTTCATGGGTGTGGCTTATAATGCACACCTAGAAAGGTAGTAGCTGATGGGTGTTGGATGTGTGTAAGTGAGTGATTTGCATGTTTATGAAGCTCTAGTCAGTTGTATTCATTTGGGGGACAGATGAAATAGGTTTGTGCAAATGTGTATGTATATGCATATATTGTATACATTATATTATATATAATATTTAATAATTATAATATGATATTTTATATTATACATACACATTATATGTATTATACATACATTATGTATAATGCATATAAATATAATGTATATATATATATATATAAATGATGCTAGAAGAAAGTCACATTTTCAAAACAAGTATAGTAAAATTGATTGTTACCAGGTTTAAAACTTAGCCAAAAGGTACAAAATAGAAGAGGGATGTGCTAATAGTCCGCATGGATTTGGAGACTGTGTCCTCTGGGCTGACCACAGTGTGAAAATAGCACAGTTAGACAAAGCAGGGATGAAAACACAGCGTATGTCAATGGGGGATTCGGGTGAGGGAAACTGTGACCTAATTTGTCACACAGAGAACATCTTTCCTGTGCTGACAAAAGTCAGCTACATCCCCGGAGAAAGTCCTGGTCCGTGGAGAACCCTGGCCACGGATAGCATGTGTGGTGCCATGTGGGGATGAATCTGTCACTTCCAGTGGAAGGAGAGTGTCTGGGGCTGCTTTTGAGATGTCTGCATAGGGAGTAGGCGGGGCTTTGCTGAGCTTCCAAGGAAACGCTGCCCAGGGGACTTTTCCTAGACAAAGATGCTTTCCTTGTCTTCAGATGGGGTAACACATGTTTCCAGTGCTAAATTTTGTTTTAAATGATAACACAGCAGGATCCACAGAGAACCGTTTTTAGGTAGATACTTTCAACTAGAACCACAATGTCTACTCCATACCGCTACTCAAACTAAGCGTGTGTTCTAAGCGTTTCTGTCCCTACTACCTTCTTGCCGCGGTGCAGATGCATTTCCTCCTTGAGCTGTGCAGAGCATCCTTCATCACATCTGCACTTGTCCTTGGCTCGCTCCCACCCTGTCTGAGGGCTGCTAGAGTGCAGAAGTTGGGCTGAATTCATCTCGGCATCACAAAGATCTAACACACGGTTTGCCCACGGACAAAGAGATGTGTAAGAAGTCAACTCCGAGAAGACAGAGTCAGGGCCTCCTGTTGGTCCTGCGGTCTAGGGCATGCCCTAGAAACAGGAACTTTAAACTTTTAATGAAAGCACGATCATTAAATAAAGGTTATTTTTCTTGTGTCAGTTAATTAGATAAAAGTATGTCCCAAATTATATGGTCAGTGAAAAATAAAAATCATAATAGCTGTTTAATGACAGAGAAAAATATAATGTCAAAAACAAACCAAAAAAAACCCCCAAAACCTAAAATGCTGGCTGTAAACACGATTCAGTATGAACTCCAGTTTACAACAGTTGTTTTTGCGTTGTGAGATTGGGGTAACTTTTGTTCTCATGACTACACCTTTAGGTCATTTTCCAAATTATCTGAAATAACCCCATGTTACTGTAAACACAGGGAAGAAATCCCTTCAAGGGCGAGTCATTTCATCTGGTGTTTTGGTTGGTGTGTTTATTCAGTTGGGGATAGAATAACTCTGGATGGAGGAAGTGTAACTGTTGTCTGTTGTTTTCTTTCCTTTGCCTGAAAAGGACCAAAGTTGCCTTCAGTGTGGGACTCTGGGAAATCTCACAGTGAGATGACGGCCTCTGCAGCCTGATGCCTGCGGGAGAACATCTTTGTTCCTGGGTTTCTATTACAGACCAGAGGAGTCCTAGAACACCTCTCCACCCCTCCCTCTAGCCTGGATTTACTTGACTTGATTTTCACTAATTGTGGGAGTTAGTCCTAAATGGTGCCCAGAGGGGGCACAAAATTAACACACTCCAGCAGGGAGTAAATCAAGAATGACTTGCAATAGACTTTGCAGGCCTCTGTAGTCTTTGGGAAATATTGCTTTTGAACCTTTAGTTTTGTTTCATTGAAATATATTTAAATTAAAAAAACCTTCATATATATCTTTTTTTATACTGATAAAAAAATCAGCATAAAATTCCAGGAGCAAAAATCTGGCCCATGACCCATGAGTTTACTATAATTCACATTTCCAATTGATTAAAAATAGAGAGAAGAATTTTGTTTCATGAGAGACTTACCTGGAATACAAAGTATAGTGTTTATTAATAAGGTTTTATTGGGATATAACCGGGCTCATTCATTTTTACATTATCCGTGGCAGCTTTTGCCCTGCATCATACGGTCTCTATCTGCTTTAGAGACCAAATGGCCAGCAAGCCTGAACCGCTCTCTTCGTAGTCCTGTGTGATTTGGTGTGGCACGCATGATTGGTGCTTACAAAATACTTTGGGTATTCCTTTCTTGTTATCTGGGGATGGGGTTATCTCATAATTCATGGTCAGTGACCTGCCACTCCTGGGTCAGCCCAGGATAGTTAGGAACCAAATCACGTCTCCATCTCTGTTGGTAACCTGTTGGATACTGGTTTATAATGTCCTAGATAAAGGATGGTAGAAGTTCATACTCCCTCAATGGCCATGTTTGGAATGCCATTCTTCACTTTGCCATGTTTCAGATACGTACATTTAACTGGAAAAACAAAGCATGTATACTGGAAATCTGAAATGTTAGGGCTTCTTAGTAGTAAAAAGTAACATTGTCTGACTGGAAAATGTATCTGACATTCATTCCTCTGGAGTCTGTTATTCGGCTGATGGATGAGTTAGGTGTTTGGCTGAAAATTGATTCACTCAACAGCAGCAAGCATATCTTGGCTAGCATCTTATATGCCAGGCAGCGTGGTAGTGATACATACCTCGGCCCTGGCTTCCAACCTTGAGACAGTCACAGTTGGTCCACCCTCCCAAAGTGTTTCCTTTACCAATGCAACTCCAAGAAACCTACATGTCAGTCACCCTGAACTACCTATATGTCCCTGGACTCCCTAGAAACTACCTTTCCTTTGAGTTCGCTGTGTCTCTTATGTACAGATTGAGAAATTCCGGAAGCTGACCAATGGACTGCCCCATGTAAACACAGTATGATAGTTCCTATTGTTCAGAAGCTATTAATTTGTTCTGGAAGAAAAGAAATACATGGCCTTGCAGGTTCAACCTTGTCCTAATAACAGCATCCAGGGTGTCTGTGGGAAGAGTAAAAATGTCCCATAAGTCACGGGGCCTCTATTGCATGATGCTAGACACCCAGAAGTTAAGAAATACAGGCCAGAGAATTTCTGTCCACATCGGTGGTGCTGTTCTGCATATACTCCATCTGCTCTGACAACCACTGGCCACACATGACGAGTGAACAATTAAAACGAGGCTAATGCGGTAGCAGAGAAGTTAATTTGAAGCTTTCATCACTTTCAATTAGCTTAAACTTGAACAGCCACACATGACTGGTGGCTACCTTATTTCCAGTGTGGCTCTCAGGAATGTTTAGATCCACTTGTTTAAATGTTTGTTTGTTTGTTTTTTCTTTTTCTTCACCATAACCAAGATACAATATGTTTAAGACAGATGACCGTTAGGCACACTTACAAATAACACTAGAGACACCGTCACTAGCAAAATACAATAATACAAGGACTTAATTTTCTCCAATTATTCTTCCCTTTTAGTAGCCTTTCCTTATGAGAGAGCTTTTAATCTAACACAGCTTTAGACTCTAATTTGGGCTGAGTATCCAAAATCTAAATGACTGGGAAAAGAAGAAGAAATAAAAAGGAAAGGAAAGGACATGACTGCTCTTAGGTATGGTAGAAGAGAAGATCTATTATAGACGTGGGAGAGCATAACTAGAGAGAGTCCAGAATGATCATGACCCTAAACCATGCAGATAGAGGGACAGGGGAAGGGAAGGGGAGAGAGGGGGAAACAAGCTCAACATCCACAAGGCCAGAGGTACAAAAAGGCAGGGGCGGGTAACCAAAATGGCTGGATTATATAGTGTAGAACCTCTGGGGGAGAGTTCAGGGGATAGGGTAGGGCATGTCAGTCATAACATGTAACAGGTAGGGACTGAGGGATTGCTTAGAGAACCTGGAGGCCAGGTCTGCTTTGACATGTTAAATAGGCACCTCAGCTGCTAGTCCCAGGTCTGAAACTCAACACCGAGGTCCTATACCTCTGATGTAATACAATCTCTCAAAACAACAGGTGAATAAATTCTATAGTGACGTTGAAAATACTCAAATAAATATATTTTAAAAATACTAAACATTATTTAAAGAAAAATTTTGATTTTAATATCAAAATCTTGATATTTGGCAGGCAAAATTATTTTAGGTACTGGAAAAACATTGATAAAAAAAAATTGGAGCTGAGGGAACTTGAGGCAGAGGGCATTCTCCATCCGCAGAGCATGTTTGGGTGTTGACACGCTAGTGAACTGAACAGGGAATGATATTGGGATTATGGATTGTTCTAAGATGATGGTACTTTATATTGAATAACTTCAGTCTCTTCTGCCTCATTCAACAAAAATGTTTGGTGAAGTAAAGAAACATTAATAGACACAACTGTGCTAGTTACCTGAAGTTCTGGTCAACCCCTCCCTTGTGAGTATGTGCACCTTGCTAAGTTTTCATGTGCCATCTAACAGACTTTCCTATGTCCTCAAATGTATTCTCTTTGTGCGTATGTGCCCCAAGTTCCGTTTTACAAAAGGACCTAAGTCCCTTTGGAGTAGATGGCCTCCCGAATCTACAATGGCCTCATCATTGTTTAGTTAGTTGAACAATGGATCCAAGGGTCATCAACAATGACCCTGGTTTCTAGAAAGCTCACATGCTGAAGTTGTGGGGAAGGCTCTTTCATCTCGAACATCTGGAGGGTACAAAAGTAAGGATGAAAAGTCATTCCCAGAGCACTCACGGCTCCTTTTTGTACAGATATAAGTAACTTCAGCACTAGCATTTCTTCATAAACACCACCCTCTGAGAGTGTCCAAACATTTAACATTGTAACACAGAATTGCCATCAGCAAAGTTCACACTTCAGAAACAGTCTATAGAGTTAAAAACAAAGCAGAGGTTGATAGGTGGAAAGAGGGCTCAGTTGGTAAAAGCAGTTGATGTGCAGCCATGAGCATGTTCCGGTCTCCAGCTGTAGGAAGCTGTATGTGGCTGTGTATACCTGTAACTCTGCTGACAGTGACATTGGAGGCAGAGACAGGTATATTCTTGGAGAGTCAGGTAGGCTTGTCTATGTGGTGAAGAGGACAGTGAAAGATTCTGTCCGAGAGGGTGGAAGGTCACTGAATGGCACACAGATGCAACACACCACACACACACACACACACACACACACACCTCATAATGATCCAAGTAGGCTTGTCTATGTGGTGAAGAGGACAGTGAAAGATTCTGTCCGAGAGGGTGGAAGGTCACTGAATGGCACACAGATGCAACACACCACACACACACACACACACACACACACACCCCTCATAATGATCCAAGTAAGTTTACAATGTTTTGTTGGAAAGGATTGGGAGCTAGCTCTCTTAGGCTGCGTATAACCCATACTTGAAGGTCTCTGCCATTGGGTGGTCACTATAAGCTGTTTGCTTATTCCAACAGCTTTAAGAACCACACTGATACGGAAGACAGATATTATGATTTTTAAAGTAAAAGCTAAAAAAGAGACTTATTTAGATGTCTCTTCTCCTCAAAATGGATGTCTATTTTCAAAATATTGCACTGGCAGCTTCGGCAGAAGCCATCTCTCGCCTGGAAAGGAAGAGCCGGGCCAACATATGCGCACAGATATCAATACAAGCCTGGAGTTATACATAAGCAGAGGGAGTTCTGACAGGAAGCCGGGCAGCATGCCATGCTAGGAGCTCCCTCATCGGGCACTTCCCTTCGGAATCTCCCCGGCTGTGCTCCATGCACACAGCAGTGTGAGCAAAAGCCTTCTCTGGGCTATTCTAAGAGCAGCTTGCCACTGGCAGATTCAGCTATTCCCCTGCTTTCAGAATCAATCCACAGGGATCGATTTTAGTCTTCCTCTGAAACAGGGAACAAAGCGTTCTGGACTCTCTTTTATTATCAGTCAATAGTCAGAAGAAGGACATGAGGAATTCCACATGACAATTTTTGAGAGGGGAGAGCTAGGATCAGATGTCAACACCTCAGTGACTCTGCTAGGTCCATCTCTTTTCCATGCTCTGTGTGCTACTTCTAACCTTGGAAAGTGTTTGAAATCTAAAAGCCAGGAAAAAAGTTAAATATCAATTTTTTTTAATTAAGAAAGGCAAAACAAAACAACTGAACCCCAAACACCTAAGAACTTGAAGAAAAGGTGAGACATCTCCTTCTTGTAAAAGGTGGCTGGCAGCAGGATTAAGAACAAAGGAGTTTGGAGGCTCACTGTTTGGGTTCTGCAAATCTTACTTAATCTTCTCAATTCTGTGGGATGGTTACTTGTTATCCATAGAGGAAGCAGAGGCCAGGGTGGTTGTTGATGTAACTAACAAGCTCCCAAGCCTGCTAGGATGTGGCTAAGCAGAACTGAAACCGTAGCAAAGACAAGGTACAAACCCATCTCAGCAGCCTTTTATTCCTGACCATTGCTAACTTGCTTTGTTGCTGTTTCTCCTCCTCCTCCTCCTTTCTTTAAAGAGAGCTGATAGTCACGACATGTATGACACTTTGCAAGCTGTTTGTTTTCCTGGGCCTGCCTTCCTCACCCCTACTAAAGGCTGAACTTTTGCTGTTTTTTGTTTGTTTATTTTGTTTTGTTATTTTGTTTTTTGTTTTGTGTGTGTGTGTGTATGTGAGAGAGAGAGAGAGAGAGAGAGAGAGAGAGAGAGAGAGAGAAAGAGAAAGAGAGAGATTCTAGCTGTGTGACTAGGCAGAAGAATCTCTTCTAGCTTAGCTCCCTTGATGTGTAGTTATCATATTGTATTTGTGTGTGCATTCGTGTGTTTGAAGGTGTGTCTTTATTTTCCCATATGTGAGTATATGTGGTAACTAAAGATAACTTTTGACTGTCCTTCCTTGGGAGATATCACCTTTTTGAGAGAATACCTCTCAATAAACTAGCCAGCAGGAGGGATGAGGACAAATGTTCTTGCCTCTTCTAATCTCCCATGTACCCACCAGCCCCAATGCTAGTCTTAATCAGATATCAATTAGCAAACAGAGATACATATGGATTTGGAAAATCCAGAGATTTTATGAATTATATTCTAGGGAACACACAGAGACCAAAATATGTGTTTTACACAATCCTGTGACTTCTATCTTCTAGCACATTATGTGTCTTTCTAAATATGTCCAGGTGCTTCCCATAAATCTTGTTACTTCTGTATAGTTTTTGCTTCCCATACATTTTGATAAGTTTTAGTTTCATTTTCACACAATCCAAAAGTGTTTTAAGATTTCTTAATGATTTCTTTGACTCTTGGACTATTTTAAATTCTAAATGGTTTGGGTTTCTTGGGGGAAGTGGTTTTTGTTTTGTTTTGAGATAGAGTTTCACTACTTGGTCCTGGCAGGCCTGGAACTCTTTTATGTAGACCAGGCTGGTCTTGAACTCACAAAGGTCAATCTGTCTTTTCCTTCTGAGTGTTTGGTCAGGCTGGCAGCTCCTGAGTCTCAAGGATCTGCCTTTCTCTGCCTTCTCACTCCTGAGGAACCACAATGCCCAGCTTTTTATGTGGTTGCAGCAGATCAAATTTGGGCATTCATGCTTGTATGGTGAACACTTTACTAATTGAACCATCCATACCCCCTGCAGTATAGTGTTTTTACTCATTCAGCAATAGCTATGATCTCTTTCTAAATCCCACCGCTGAGCAACCTGCATAAGTTTGCTCAGCTGTGTTGGGCACCTCTCCATCATTCCCTCATTCTTACCGGCAGGTAGATGGCCTGATGGGGGTAGCAGCAGAAGAAACCTCTAACTCTTTTATCTCCCCTGTCAGGCTCTGTATTAACTCTATCATCTTTCATTTGTAGTTTGGCCCCATAGAGAAGGGTGTTTAAATGAATGGAGCTATGGGATATTTTATTAATTGGCTGGGTCCAGTGATGCACACTTGATCACAGCAGGCACCTGGAACACCTTCTTCTATGAATGTTTGATTTCAGATTAAACATTTTCTTGAGTAGAGTGAATAATTTCACAGAGCTTTCTGCCTAAGAAGGTTGACTCAATTTCCTAATTTCTTTTTTAATTGCTAAGTTAACTTTGTATGGCCAGGCAGCATCAGTATTTCTGATGATGGTGAGGCAAAGCAGCATGATGCAAAGGATAAGGAACAAACTGCTCATTTCACAGTGATCAGAAAGCAGAGTCAGGGAGGAGGAAGGAGAAAGGAGGCTGGAGAGAAGAAGATGTGGAGGGAGATTGACTCAAGATGGAGCCAAGAAAAGATACCACCTTTAAATCTCTTCCTGGTGAGCTGCTTCCTTCACTGGGGTCCTACCTCCTAACAGCCCCACCTACTCTGAGCTTATCAATAGGTTGGCCCACTGAGAATGCCTGCATGAGCCAGTCATCTCTTACTAGTATTGTCAGCCTGGACCAAGCTTCAACACCTGAGCCTGTGAGGGATCCAAGCCATAGCATGACAAAGCCCTATCTGAGTTAGTCTGGAAATAGCTCACGTCCATGACAACATTAAACTTTACCTTTGCTTGTGGCCAGAGCCATATCACAGACCTCTCAGGGCTTGCTTCCTTACACTCCAAGTGTCCACTTCAATATTTGCTTTGTGAAACTTTCAGGTTTTTGCAGGGACATCAGAATAGATTTCTAAAATGTATAGAAGCAGCAAAACATTAAATATTAAGTTCAGGTCCATTTTTTTCTGATGGGCTTATGCTAGAGTTATTGATCATACCACACAGGGGATGGGGTGTGTGCTGAGTGTTCATCTCCTCAAGGACTTTAAGTTTCAGGAAAAAGAAAAAAAAAACCAAAAACGACAACATCTGTATGAACCTGAAGATGCTGTGCAAAGTTTTGCACTTTATAATACCTTGAAGTAAAACTTGTATCATTTCACAGCCTCCCTGGAGTTATTTGAGTTACAGAACTCCTGGGTGTATAGTATTCCATTTTTACTTCCAGTACTAGAGACCCAGTCCTAGCAAAAAGAAATTCTTTTAGTAAATCTGTAAGAAGCAGAGTCTAGATTTGACCCAAGTTTTATTTTGCAGTTGTTTTTACTGTGTGTATATTTGTGTGTGCACACATGCATTTGTTTGTATAGGTATGTATGTGAATGTATGTATATGGATGTGGAATCTATATGGATGTGAACTCAGCTGAAGTTCCTCACATGTTAGCCACCTTGTTTAACGAGATGAAATCTCGTACTGTTCTGAAACTCATCTACTGGACAAGTAAGCCTCATTACTAGACCGGCCAGTAAGACTCAGGGATCCACCTGTCTCTGCTTTCCTGTACTGATATTACAAGTATAGGCCACCATTGGTAGATTTTTAAAACGAAGGTTCTGGGAATAAAATTCAAGCCCTTAAGCTAACACAGCAAGAACTTACTGACTGTGCTATCTCCCCTTAAAAATACTTTAAAGTTTTTTTTTAAATAATTGCTGTTACTATTTCTTGTACTTGCCTTGTGTCTCAGACTGTCTGGCTGTGTTCTTTCCTTCCATGCTACTGAAAACAATGGAAATGCCACATTTCCAAGAAGACCTTATGATGACCTGAGACATTTACTTCCTCCACACTTTTGACTCTGTTCTTTAGCGCTTTGAAACTTATGGCAATATCTTCAAAAAGATACTTGGTTCATGAATATCAGTGTTGTGGCCTGTTGCTCTGACTTTGTGTCTTTTTGAATACACAGACAACTTGCTAGTATAATATCATCTCTTTGGAGGTCCTTTAAAGGTGTTAAAACCCAACATGGGTAGAGCCAAAAAGCTGCCTGATTATTTAAAGCAGTAGTGTTTGCAGTTCTATCCCCCAGACACAACTTCATCTATACTGTGACTGCTTGACCCCTGGCCTTTGAAGGTTCATTCTGATGTGCAAAACACTCAATTGTGTAAAATTTGCGATTTCAAATATATGAGCTTGTTTTAGCTTTGTTTCTGTTAGATAAAAACATCCTCCCCCAAAAGCAACATAGGGGAGAAGAGGGCTTATTCAGTTTACAATTTCTGGCCATGCTCCATCCCTGAGAAAAGTGAAGGCAGGAACCTCAAGGCAAGCTGTATCACTATTAACTTAATCACAGCCAGAGAAAAATAAAATAAAAAACAAAACAAAATAAAATAGGGAGAACTCTGCTTGCTAATTGGTGTGAGAATTATGCACAGTTAGCTTTCTTACAGACTTCAGGACAACCTCTACCCAGGGAATGCCCACCAGCCAATATGGTCTAAGCAACTTCTTAATTGAGATTCTAGGTTGTGTCAATCTGACAGTTAAAACTAACCAGGGTGGAGGTGGTATGAGAATCTTGTTTGTTCTGCCCAACCTTAAAGACACACACACACACACACACACACACACAGAATAGGGTGCTAAAATTATCAGATTTCTAATTCTACAATATGCAAGGCGCAAGTTATCTATTGTATTCATTATTATTGTCATCAATATGAGAGAGATAAGATTGGTTTGTGGTCTTGAAGGTGAGAGTTGAGAGGTTGTAGCAGAAAACAGGAGCTCACAGTATGGTGGACAGAAAGGCAGACAGAAAATGATGCAGGAAATGACCAGGAATGAGAACCCCTAAAGGTCTAGTTTACCCAGCTATGCCTCTCCATTTACCTTTATCCATATCCTAACAATGCTTTCATATAGATGCAGTAAGAAATCAATGCACTCATTCTGTTAAAGCCCTCAGGATATAATTGTCTCTGGAAAATACAATATAGGCACACCCAGAATTGTGCTATGTAATCCGTACAGCATTTCTCAATCCAATCAAGTTGGAAATTAAGAGCAGCCTTCATACCTATTGCTACAGAGGCTTTGTAGTGAGAATTACAACAGATCATGGCCAACCAGTACTTTCCTCTCTTACAGAGTATTTTTAAAACTTTTAATAATCCTTAAGACACACAAGACATGCAAAGCACGTGGATGCCCACAAGATGATTAGCTATGTAATGATTTAATAGTTTTTCCACAGTCAAGGATTTAGTTGATATTAAATAAAAAGGGAACTATGTGGCTTGATCAGCTCAACCCATGCTTTGGACCATTGTTAGTGTAATAGTTAAATGAAATCAGTAATAACAGGTAATGTTTGCTAAGTTATTTGGAGAATGGGAAGAAAGGGAAGGAGATAGGAGGGCAAGGAAGCAAGAGAGGACTGAAGACAAGAAGGAAATACAAGAAGGAAGCATATGAGCAAGCAAGCGGTCAACAATGACGGACTGTGAAGTAGCTGCATGAGAACTCTGAGGTGATTGTGAAGCCAGTGCTGGCTCTTCTCCAGCTCCACTGGTTTTCACAGCGATTCCAGAAAATTCCCCAAACATCAGGATTTAAAGGCGCAGACCAAGATTTCCCGAGTAATACAAATGTTCAAGGTGAACTGAGAAATCAGGATCTAAGACTTACCTCACTGGTCAGCTGAGAGGGAAGGAGGGAGGGAAAAGGGAGAAAAGGCAGGGAGGGAGGGATTGAGAGGAAACAGAGATCCAATTTTATACTAGGTGCAAACAGTTAACTTATGAATGATTAAGAAAATGCTTCATGTGGAGAGTCCCAGGTGTCATTTGCCCAACCCTTGAGGCTCTAAGGGGAGTCTTGATCTGAGGGTTTGAACCTTCCCCGCACCCAACCCTACACCTCAGTAGTTCTTGCCCTGTCTGTCCGTTATTGCTGTAGTTCCCACTCAAATGAGAAAAGTTCTTGAGGTGAAGAAGTGAAAAAGGCAAGGATAGGAGGCATTCTGGAGTTTGCCTCAGGAGACCCACGTTCTGTCCAATCTTGTCGTTAATCTGCATTTAGTGTGTGGTTATGAAATAGCCTTTTTCTCCTCCCTATCTACTCAAATCCGCTGGTTGGGAGAAACTGCCCAATGGGAAATGCTATTATGGAGCCTTACCATTTATAATCATAGAAGACATTAGTTCAGGGAACATCACCTTAAAAAAATAACTCCAATTGAGCTGTAGTAGGAATACGTGTTTCTTCAGAAACTTTGAAAGACAGGAAAAAGAGGGAGGGAAAAATCTGTTATTCAGCGACAACCACTCTTCATGTTTTAACGAAATTTCTTCCACTAGTACTGCGTATATTTATAAACACAGTGAGGAGCATGCTGTGTACACTTTTTCGTTTCTGTTAAGTTACTCATTAGTTTAAACAATACTCCACGTCACTGGACAGACTTTGGGAAAGACTGATTTTTAGTAAAATCATAAAACTCTTATCATGTAAATCAACTGTGGCCAAAATGAACATTTTCCCAGTCAGAATTTTTCCCCCAGGAAGCAAATGTCTTTTTTTAAAATAAAGTAACTAAATAAGTACACAAAAGAAAAATAGACTTTGACTTCTCTCTCAGCTCACTTGAAAATACTAACTCAAGATGAGTCATGGTTCTAGCTACCAGAAGCAAAGCACACTATTGCTTTTCTTTTTTTATTAGGTTTTGGGTTAGCATGTAAAGGAATTGATTTTATCACGGCATCTTCATGAACATGTCATACTTGTCCTCATTCCCTCCCTCCTGCCATGTTCCCTGCCTCCGTTTTTTGCTTTCTTTCCTACTCTAGTAAGTTCTCTTCCTGTTCCCTTATTTCATATATTCTTTCTAGCTCTCACTTCCTTTCAGCTTTCCCTCTCATGATATCTTTTTACCCACAAACACACATATATAAACACATTCACATACATAAACTCACATACACACATGTAAACACACAGGCACACGCATATAAATGCACACATGTAAACCACTCGCAAACACACATACATAAATACACATGTATACATGCAATTTTAAAATTAGATTTCACGTAAGAGAAACATATAGTACCTCTCTATTCCTGATCTTTTCTGTTATTTTTAAACTATTATGTTTTAAATGACAAATAACAAAAGACATTGCAAAAATCACTTTAACAGTCAAGTATTAGGTCCCTCTTTTTATAGCAGCCACTGTAAATTGGACATCATGAAGGAACATCTGTGTTCCAGAAGACTCTAACAGGATGCTACTGGAGATGTGGGTCTCCCAAAATTGTCGAAAATGAAGAAGGCTAGCCTGGGTTGGAATCCCATCACAAATGCATCAGATCTTGAAATTGCAGCTTGTGGCATCTCTGGTTTTCTCTCTGAGCCCTGGACCAGTCTCCTATTTTGGAAATTCAAGTCCACATTTCTGTCTCGTTTTCGCCAGTTCCTGGTGTGACCATTGGCCCCTCTCTCCTCTCCAGGTATTGGTGTGGCTGGCAGTGTGCATCTTTAGCATTGTTATTCTCCCTGACAATGGTTGTAATTCTGAGTCATGGTCTAAATATGTTCTGTTTTACACCTCACTTGGACCAATGTTGCATCATCCTGTGGAAAAATAAATAAATAACCATGCCTAACACCCCAAAGAGGTAGAACTGATTGTCTAGTGTTCTTCCCTTCAGCTTTGCTTCTATGCTGATGTAGAAATAACTGGAAAGTATTGGACCCAGAAGGGTATTGTGATGTGGAAAGAGGCAGAATACTGAGGTGGTCAGACTGGAGGGTCCCTGAGACTTGATGCCTACCAGCTTAGTCCCAGGTTCTTTCAAGGGGCTAAGGCAAGGAGCCATAAATCAGGACACCTGATGCCTCTTCTAGACTCTGCACTTACATTTCAGTCACACATAGGCATGTGCTTCATACAAATACACAAACATATACACATTCACCACACATATATACTACACACACATACAGAGCATATATACTGCACACACAGGTACACACATGCACATATACTTCACATACACATGCATAGACACATGTTCACATATACACCACCCAATATGGTATACACATACAGAGTAAATATATTACACACATATACACATTTAAACATGTACAACACACACTATGATACACACATGGAGTATATATACTATACACACATATACACACATAAACATGTACACCACAAACATATGCTACACATACATAGATCATATATACTACCCACACATACTCATGCACCTCAACCCACAGTAGCAAATAGGTTTTTAAAAGAAAATGAAATTCTAAAAATAAAAAGAGTCAAGAATTCTAAGGTATAACGATTTTATATCCATGGCTTTAAAACTACATAGAGAATAATTGAAAAAAAATAATGCATGTATCAACGCAGAATAGCGTAATTTTAAAAGCTCTTACTCATTTTATATACTGTTGACTTACATAGACTTTATTCAGCTATCAGTGTATAGTAGGAACTTTAAGCTCAGCCAGATCTAATTCTAGCAACAAATCTTATTAAAAATGCCCATTCTACGAATGGGAAAAGCAAAACCAAGCTTAGAAGGCTTACGTGATTTGCTCGAGGTTACAGACTGACTGGTACTAGGCACCTAGCCCCTAAAGCAGGAGCTGTGTCGGGAGACAGCCTCTGGTGCTGGAGCTGGGTCTGGCATAGAACAGAGGCTAAATAAATATTTGTTGAAAAATAAAGTGGAACTAGTCGGCTCCAAAGCCCTCGTTATTCCCATGATGTCATCTGTCCTGTTTTAGTAAAATGCCCTTTTGAGTGACTGGGTAAAGAAATACGGCTCTTGGCTTCCAGGGGGAACTGCGGACGAGGGAGATGAATTTGCCACCTCTGCTCTACTAGATGGCCCCACACTCAGGCACCTACAGGAAGCACTAAATGGACTCGGTGAGCATTACACTTCAGTTTTTAAAAGAGGAGTAGCACGCAAGCTGAGGAGGGAAGAGTGAGGAGGTGGGGGTACAAGGAAGGGAGAGGGGTGGAAGTGGTGAAACATGCGTGTATGAATATCCCATGAGATACTTTATGGAACACACAAAATGCAGTAGTTACTTTTCTGCTCTTGTAATAAAATACTCCGACCAAAGGCAACTTCGAGATGAAGGCATTTATTTTCGTGAGCTGTTCTGGAGAGAGAAAAGCCCGTTATGCTGAGAAGGCACGGCAGCAGGCAGCAAGGAGGCAGGAGCAAGAAGCCGGGGAGACATCTGTAGCATGAACACAGCAGGGAGGGAACTGAAAGTGAGGCAAGGCTGTAAACTCTCAGACACCAGCGCCACGCTCCCTCCAGCAGGACCCCACATCCTAAAAGTTCCGTAACTTCACCAAGCGGCACCACCAACTAGGAACCAAGCATTCAAACACAGGAGCCCACGGAGGACATTTTTGAAGCTGTGTTTCGTGGGTAAACATCTAACCGGGTCAAATATTGTGGCTCAATTAATTCATGAAATCAGTCTTGGATTTGAGATGGGGACACCACGCGATTACATAGTCACGACTTTGGTGTTTTTGAGGCGTGATATAGGTTGTAGGAAACCTGTTGGCTTTGAAAACAGAATAAACAAAAGATAGAATTCTGACCCTAGAAACTGCTTTAAATTGTACTTATGTTCAGAGGCTCATGAGAAAGCAAGGGACTCTGCATGAAATACATTCATCAAAAATCGTGGCATACTCAGGTATGCAGTAGATAAAAGTTGTAGTTATTTTTTGAAGAAAAAAAACACAATGCCATGTGTGGATCTTTGCATAGTTTTTTATTTTTTGTTTTTTGCTGGTGTATAGCCAGGGTTGGCATTACAATGAGCTGTGTTTCATATAAACACAGGTGGAAAAGCCCTGGAGGGAAACCTTCATTCAGGGGCAGAGCAAGGACTCTTGCACAGCTGTGTTCCAGTAGAAGGGCTATCAGGAAGCTGGCTGTCAGAGCTCTGAATTACATTTACTGCTAATGCAGTGTGGTATCTTCCCGTTTAAATTAGTAGCCCCAGTCCAAGGCTTGGGGGAATAAAGGCTGGGTGGGTGGGTAAGTGTGTGTGTGTGTGTGTGTGTGTGTGTGGTGGGGAGTCATCAATCATGGCATCTATAATGCAAAGAGGGAAATGCCATTTCTATCATCCCCTTACCCAGATGTTGGGCTCCATAGGGTATCCATCCACACATCTTCTAGAAATTGACTTTTAAATGCTGCAAGTAAAGTGTCCTGATGCTGAACTGAGCCTGTTAGGGCTGAAAGACGCCCCAGGGACAACCCGGTCATTAGCTTGCTGGTTGATGGATGCAGGCAGTAAATATGACTCCAGAGCACCGTGCTTTAGCACCTGCCATGAGCCAGGCGTTATACTAACCAGTTTCTGTCTCTAGCCTCCGGCTCTTCAGCCACCCATCAACAGGGATGTCCATTGCTATATCCCCCTCTTGAAGACCGCCGCTCAACTGATGTTGACTCTACTCTCCAGCCTAGTATGCTCTTCGTGGCCGACCATGGTGCAGCTGGCACGTGCCTTACATGCAGCGTAAATAAAGGGGCATGTGAAGTGTGAGCAGGAAGGATGACTGGAAGAGTGACCCGCTGAACAGGTCCCTGCTCTACACCTTTGGCTTGAGGACAGACTTGGAGTGAGCACTTCAGTTTTTTAAAATAAATAGGACCAGCTCTGTGGTCCTATGCACTGGAAGGAAAGGTTATCTGGGACTTGGGGGAAAGGGATGGAGTCCTTGCTGTCATGGTTGCTATGATTTCATTCATCTAAAAGTTCTGATCAACTTGCTGGCCCTTACAGTGGCTCCTGCCCCTTAGGACCTTCACAGATGAACACCATAATGTTCTTATCCTTATAAATATTTCCCTCTCAAACTAGCACATATGAAAGCTAGTGTCTGAGGGGCTGTTAGAGGTGACAGACCGTTTCTAGAAGTTTTCTCTTATAGGAGCCACTGAGCTCTTCAGTCAGTACTCTTCATACTTTCCCTTCCATATATCCGATCAGAACCTGCATTTGCTCTCTCTAATTGCCATTCGTTCTTCTTCAATGTCATTGACTTCCCTGAGTGATGACTTGAGAGAACTCAGCTGCAAGTCCCATGCTGTGAGTGGCCTGGGGAAAGCAGAAAACAGGTAGGTAGTCCGATTTTGACTGTCCCCACGCTAGGCCATACTGTCCAGGCCTTACCTGAGCGAAGACGCCAGCTGCTGGTGTGGCAAAGTATGAAAGGCAATTTTGCTTCAGCATGCTCACTCTGGCGGCTCATGGAGGATTCTGAGCTCAGGTTTTTGACTGCATTGGGAATGAAATGGGAGCCCCATTCCTATATCCTTTGCTCTGTCTGCTAACTGCTTTTGCATTGTGCTTTGTTAATCATATGAAATGACAAGAAAACCCTCAAAATAGTGCATAGCACATGAACCAAATGATAAAGGAACCTGTAAGGAGTCCGAACTCGGGTTCAAGTATAAGATGGAAGGTTTATATCAGTAGTGTGGTTTTCCCTTCAGGGACCTGGCAACTGTCACAAAGGTGCATGTGGCATGTTGGTGTTGGAACTCTGAGTTCTAATTTGCATGTATGTGTTTTCATTGCTACCTCCCTGCCTGTCCCCTACAGAGCCCAACATCTCCTCCTCCTAATTTCACTTCAAGAGGCCTGTCTCAGTCCTGAGCCCTCAGGGAAGAGGAGACTAGTCTGTCTCAGCTAGACCTCTGAAAGCCAAACAACTACCTCCTGTCTCTAGGTTTAATGAGGAAAACCCCAAGTCAGGAAGGCTGGTGCCAAGGTTTTATGGAGGCCTTGGGCCAAGGGGCCTCACCAGGAATTCAACTAGCCCTGCCTCTCTCCCCTGAGATCTGCAAAAGGCAAACAGCTCTGGTAAAACTAGAGAACAATTTCCCAAGCAGGAGACTGGGAGCTTTTTAACGAGCCAAGTGAGCCTGCCTGGTCCTCTCCTGATCCTGCAGCCTGGCTAATTAGATCACTGGTGTAAGGAGACATTTGATGGGCAGAAGACAGAGCAAGGTATAGCGGCTCAGAGGGCCAGCCCTGCCAGATTGAACATGTAGTGAAAAGACTGATCCTTCCTGGGGTCAGAGGTATTCTGGAAAGGTCTTCTTTCAATTCACCCTCTTCCCCTTCTTCTTTACACGGAGCTATGCCTCTGATCTTGTTCAGGGCTCAGCTTTTAATTATTCAAAGAGAATCCAGGCATACAAAGCCTGCAAGTGTTATTGAAAAAAGGATAGAAAATATTCTTATGTCACCCATTGTTCATTCTTGCTTCTTTTTTATTGTAGTGTTTTCCTGGACCATGTCAGACTGAAGGCTGGATTTCAAAATACAAAATTACCTTGTTGATCCAAGAATTATCAAGTATTTCTGGAAGCAATGCATGTAACTTTGAAGATCCAGTATTACATGGGGTTTAATACTAAAGAAGAATAGTATAAAGTTAAAGAGTAAAGAGGTAGGGTGGCAGGAAAGAGAGGAGAAGAGAATCATGCTGGCCTGGCTTTTGAACAGGCAAATTACACCTTATTACAAAACAAAAAGTAGCAAGGTGGAAATTAATAAATGATGGTGGGTTGCTTCACTGAGTTAGAAGGCTATGAGACAATGCCAGCACTTGAAAGATCTGCCCAAATCACCCATGATTCAGAGCTGTGGTATAGGAACTCTGACCTTAAGGCCTTCTTCAAGCCAGGGAGAGAGACTTTATTAGGAGCCAACCATGGTCTTAGAATTCAACCTTCCAGAACTGTAAAAGTTATGTTTCTGTTGCTTATGCCAATTAATCTATATCTACTTGTTTTATTCTATTTCTTTTTTGTTATAGCAGCCTGCAATGACGGGTACAGGGTCACAGGGTATGGAACATGATTTCATTGTGACCTTTAGTCACAGGGAAATCTTTCATTTTCTGTCTATGGTCGTCAGGTTCTGAAACTCGCGTCATTGATGCTTAACATCTCACGCCTTTCCATCAAGTCATCTCCACCCTATTCATAGATTCCTGCTGGCAGAGAATTCTTTCCTCTTAATATTAGGCATGGTTGGGTGACACGAGATGACTAATCAATTAGGAGAAGGTTAAGTACTATTGGCTTTGCCTGGGATCAAAGGCTTTAAGAGCCGTTGCATGCTCCTAACTTGCCTCTTCTACATCTCCTGTGATGGTAATGTGTTCCAGATGTGGGCTCTGTTTTGGTCCTAATCCCAGAATGAGGAAGACACATGGAACCGAGTGAGACTGCTGTGGCCAGCACACACTGAAAACAGTTGCTCTCAACTGTGACAGAAGCATGAACTTTTGCTGTTGATGAGGTGTTTGTTGTGACCATCAGGAAAACCGGGACTCCAGTGTCATACGTCATGCAGCTGCCTTTCCCCCTCTTTGTCCCCAGTGTTGATTCTGTCAGCCTTCTCCCATCTCACCTCCATTTTACTTTTTTCATCAGGACATATTAATTTTTTCTCTGTCTTGACTTTCAGTGCTTAATTCAGGTAGAGGTTTTACAGGATAACTTCCACCAGGCCCTTTGGCCCGGCCCATCGCTGACATGCCCAGTCTCTGGTGCATGTCTTCATCCCTGTGATCATGAACAGAACAGAAGGTTTTGCCTCTGCATATGTCTCCACAGACAGACTTTAGAGAGCAGAGCCTCATGTATCACTCATTGTTCTCCACAGCCTCTAACTAGGGCAGTCCAGAAAGAGTCCCTGTGTAATCTCTGTGTAACCCCAGGGGAGAGTCTCCTCAGATTCCTGCTGGCCTCAAAGAAAGTGTTCTGCATGGAGACAGCAAAGCATCTGGACCAAACTCCACTGTGGGAGGCCCCACAGCAGACATATAAATGTGAAAGGAGGAGCTGCATGGGAGGCTCCCCATCAGGCACAAAGGATACTGACCAGCAACGGCATGATATTTCCCTGTCTCCAATGCTCCTCCAGTGCAGAAACAGTGCTCTGACAGTAGGTCAGGCACTCACCTCCTGGCAAAGAAGAAGCAGGGACTGTCTGGCAGGCATCTTGTGCCTGGAACCTAGGGGCTTTCTCTATCTCAGGTAACACATATCCACAGCCACTCATCAGGGTGAAAGGCTGAGGGGACCAAGATGGCACACTCTTTACTGCTACCCCAACATCAGAGAAGATTTAAAAGTTTGGGGTCAGATGGCAAGGGATGAGGGCTTCCCTTTTCACTGGACTAGGGGAAAGGAATTGGGGGAAGAGGGAGGGAGAGTGGAACTGGGAAGGAGACAAGGGAGGGGATATAAAATGAATAAAATGTAAAAAAAAAAAAAAACTTCTCTGTGCAGTACAAAGCACACACCGGGCAGGTAATGTGCCGTGATTTGAACAGGATGTATATTTGGCAATAACAACGTGGCTAGCGAGATGATGACATTTTGAAATGAATGATAACTACATTGGAATCCACAGGAAAATGATTCATGTATTTTCACTTTCCTCGTTACCAGAAAAGACAGTGAGAAAACTGACACAAGGGTTTGCAGCTTTGAGTACCTCTGAGTGAATGAGATGCAAACATTTATTAGCGTGGAAGTGCAGAGAGAGAATGATCAATTCCAGCTTCTTCATCCAGGAAAGACTGAGTAGAACCAACAAGTAGTGTGATTGTGGAGAGGTGAAGGAGTGCTAAATAGAGAACATTCTTTACCCATACACATGTAATATGCAAACACACTTCTACCCATAATGCACACACACACATATATAATGTACACATGCACACATACATTTATATACACAAAGGTATATATATGTACAAACACACATATAAATATATGCATATACACACATCACAATATACATACACATATGTACACACATCACATACATGTACACACAAACACATGTGCACACAGATTCAGCTGAGTTGTGGGAATTCAGACTGTATTTCTAATAGAAGAGCATCTATGAACAAATGGATTTCTCTGGGGATGTGGACAAATTATGCCAGAGAAAATATTTGCTAGGGAACATTTGATTTGATGTAGCTGCTTCATTACAGAGAGTTCAGTGACCTCTTCCAATTTCACAGACTTTGTTCATTTAAAATTTCTCTGGTACTTAAAGATCAGCAGACAAAGACGGCATCTTTGTGACGAGATGGAGCAATGATTTCTATCTTGTTTCCTGGTCAGTGACTGGATAAGGTGTTGAGGGAGATCTTCTGCCTAGTGAAAGAGAAGCAGTATTGCTGTGTATTCTTTGCTGATGGTGTGTTATGGAACAAATACCTGAGGCCCAGTTTCCCAGCTGTAAGGGGGAAGGGAAGGATGCAATGCCAGTGAAACAATGAAAGGAAAAAAAAATAAAAGCTCTCAGCCATGGGGTAGACAGTTAACAGGAGACTATGGGCACTCTCGTCCCCTGTGTTGGTAAGCCTAAGAGAAGTCAAATCTAAAAGTTCCATTAAGCTTGGATGTTGGTAAGCTTATAATAGCTTAAGCGCTGGAAGTGAGTTCTAACTAAATGCTTTTTATGTCAAAATGGATACATCCAGAATGTCTTTTTCTCCTTTTTTTTTCTTTTTAATCTTTGTAACATCCCTACTGTGGGTAGAAAGGGGACAAATTTGAGAGGATTAGAAGTGAAAACTGTCTTTTCTTCTCCATGTTTTCAAATGATGTATTTTGTAGAAAAAGCCAAAGACCTGTATGAAATATCTTCTATGCTGGTGTGAACCTTAAGTTCCAGAACCCGAATATGACATTGTTGCTCTCTCTTTTCTAGGTTGAAAACATTAAAGGCAAGGTCAAATCACACAGACTGCGCTGCTGGCACCAGCTTTGTTCTTGTTTACACTCTAAGCACAGGCCACACTGTGCTCCCTGCTTTTCAACTCTGCCATGCTCCTGAATGTGTCTCATTATTTGTTCATCACAGTAGGTCCTTCCTGCGTGACAGTTCCTGATCAGGGTCCGCAGATTCTCAACGGAGCAATAGACAGATCTGGTGACTGTGGGTGGGAAGTATTTCTTTTTCCACTTGTGACACCTGCACCAACTGAAATGTGTCATTTCCTGCTGTTTCAGGTTCAGTGAGCCTTCCAAATCAACAGTGTTGGCAGTCACGCAGAACACGTCAGCAAGGGAGATCCGAACATGTCAATAAGGGAGATCTGAACATGTCAGTGAGGGAGATTTTGGATTTTTTTTGCTATTACGTTATGTTTATACCTATCTTGCAATGCTTACAAGGCATGGACCTTAGAAAGCTACCAGGATAGCACTTGTAACAAGGTATACAGGTTGGGAGTGTGGTTCAGTAGTAGAGGGCTTACCCGTAAGTGTAAGGTCCTGGGTCCTAGCTTTTCCCCTATCCCTGTCTATGTCTCTCTGTCTCTGTCTCTGTACCTCTCTCTCATACACAGAGAGACAGAACAGAGACACACACACAGAGGAGGGGCAGAGCTAGAGAGAGAAATATAGACAGAGATAGAGAGATTATCTTAGAAGGAAGGAAGATCTACTGAAAAGGGAGGGAAGAGCCATTGGGGGGAAAATAGGTTGACGGATACAGTTTTTAGAAAGGCAGCAAGGGGGCTGGGGATATGGCTCGGCGGTTAAGAACACTTGCTGCTCTTGCAGAAGGCCCAAGTCAGTTCCCGACAGCTACAGTTAGTGGGTCATGTTGCTTTTGACTCCAGCTCCAGGGAGTCTGATACGTTTTTCTAGCTTCCTCTAACACCCACACTCATGTGTACACACTCACACACAGACATATGCCCACACACAACTAAAAATAAAACATATATTTTAGAAAATGAATTAGCCTATTATAATTTTAATCTACTGTATTAATGTATATTATAACATATACAATATATATAGTATGCATACTATACACATATATTTTAATAATATGTATATAATGATATTAATACAGAATTTAAAAACTCTATGGGTTTCCTTCGTGTGTTTGGTCTTACACATTTAAATGCTGTATCATATTTTTATGCCTATAAAATCACTCCTCTGAGAAGGAGTGTAGAGAGGTTTGCTAGACCGTTTGAGAGATTTAGGGCTTAGACAATCACCTGGCACAGGGTAATTAATAAATATTTATAGATCCACTCAGAGGAAGAGCACTTCTGCTCAGCATTCAAGATGTCTTTCCATGAAGCATCTCTTGTTGTGACTTTCTAGGGAAATGCCTGTCGCCTTTCACGCCCCCTGTACACTCCTCCGTGGGCCATTCCTGCTCTGACCGTGTGGAGCTCCCACCGCCCTGGCTGTGCATGGACAGTCTCTACGTTCGCTGAATAATGCACGCATTTTTCTGAGTCTCAACCTCTGCTTCCCCCTCCTCTGCTTGCATGATAGTCGTGCAGCATTCGGGAAATGTTCCAACTGCCGTCTCCTGTGAGTTGGAATCACTGATCTTGAACCTGTCTGTTTCATTCAGTGTGATTTACTGATGGGTCATAAATCCTCCTCCCCAACCCAAATACATCATTAATTTCCAGAAGAAAACGGCTGCACGTTTTATATCTTTATCTCACATACCAGGCTAAGGTTAGAAATCTTGAATAATTAGATTTTTGGTAAAAAGGGATTCAGCTAATTTAATAATTCATCTCACCAAGTTATGTAAGTGGAGACCAGAGATCTCTTCCATATCCACTAAAGAGGCAACCAGGGGCCTGCATAGAAGTAGTGGACATGTGGGACAATGGGTGGGTGTTGGCAATGTGGTCCATGGGGAAGGAAGTTGGTATTATAGTGGAGTGTGAAAAGCAACGCTGCCTTCAGAGATTAAGATAAATTACAATAAATGTCTACAGAGCAACAAATACGTTCTGTGTTTGGCACAGTATGGTTAATATTACAAGAATAAGATTGTTGCTACTGTTGGAAGTAGAGAAGATGGGACTGAGGCAGTCTGAGAAAGAGGATTCAGTGAGTGAGTACTCAGCTATAGAAAGAAATAAATAGGACTTGAGTTCACACATACATGCATGTTGATGAGCCAGGAACAGAGAAGTGAGCTTGTGTTTCTGCTTTTGTTTTACCTGGAAAAAAAGAGATAGCCCAGATCCAAAGAGCCAAAGAGAAACCAGCATGAGAAGCATGAAGGGTCTTGCTTCCTCTCCCTATCTCAGCTGCAACCAACTGCCTCTTCTCTAGGTACAATGTGGTTCCTGTTTTCTCATTATGGGGGTCTGTCTCATGAGCTGAAAGGCTTTTTTTCTGCACTTCTTTGTGCAATTACTATTTTCTTTTTCATCCATGGACAACATTTGAGGAAAATGCCCATTTTACTTTACTCTTTGTTAGCACAAAAGGATTGTAACTATTTGTTGGTGGGTTAAAAATAAACAAGTTACAGTAGACAGAGGTTAATAGGACTCATCTGTCCTCTCTGTCTCATCGTGACTATCTGTCTGTCTTTCATACACACACACACACACACACACACACACACACACACACACACACAAACACCCCATCACAAGAGTCAGAGTCGGGTGTTGGCGAGCATTTCACACCACAATGCATACTCCAGGGACACCCAGAAACTTCTAGTCCTCTTTTCTTCTCTCACGTGACCACACCCCAAGCAGGACTCCTTGAAGCTGTCTCTGTTTGAAGGCCATCTCTTTAGATGTCAAGGTGGCCTGGCGGCTTCAGTTCTGCCCTGCTTATGGAAGATAAGCTATCAAGGAATTCAAAGGCAGTTAGGTTGCCCTGTGCAAAGCTTTGTCTGTGGAAAGTGTATTTGCCTTCATTCTTTAATCTGAATATACTTATCAGGCTAACAGAAACAGCAGTCTTAGGGTTGGAGCCTTGGCTGATCAACAATGGTTTTACAAAAGGGTGTGTTAAATTTATGTCTTTTTAGTAACTGAAATCCCCTTAGCTGCTACAGACCATTTCTTAACCTTGAGACCATTTAATCCTGCCTCCTTAAAGCTACAGAACTTCGGATGAGTTAAATAGCCCATCAGGCTTTACTGCAGCCATTGAGCCTGGGGATATTATATTTAAAAATAAATAAATAAAAAAGGAACCATGCTACATCTGCACATGGCGTTTATTTCAAATGTGCAGTTATGTTTTCCCCTCTATTTAAATAAAGATGTCTAGCAATTATAATAAGTTGACTCAAGAATCAAATATTTAGGGCAACAAACCATGTCTATTTCAGGCGTTGCAGCTGACGTACATTCTTGGGACCTACAGGATAAACACAGTATTTCATTTCGTGTTCCTAAAAAGGGAAATAGCCATGAGCAAAATGAAAAGGCTTTGTTTCCACACATGTGTGCAGCAAACTGAAGTCTGGCCAGCTGAGCCAGGCTGTTAATACAGGTCTGACACAGCCTATGATTGAAGACATTTAAGAGGTTAACACATTTCAGTCTCACACAGTGACTGAAAGAAGTGTATGTCTATAGAGTCATCATACATTAGCAGAGCCTGTAATTATTATCCTAATGGATCTTATCAAAACCAGCAAGAGCTAGGCAAGAAATGGATAATTACAGGGTGATCACAGGGAGATGTGTTTTCTCTCCCCAAAAGCTTTCCATCAGCATAATGACCGAAGTATCTGGGGCCCATTTGGAGGTGCATTAACCAGATGATGTGAGTGCTAAGTCACTTATTTAATTAGCGATGTCCAGCAAAGATTAGTGTAATCCAGATTCCCCTCCTCCTACCCTTTTTCATAAAAAAAAGAACTGTTCTTCTAGCTGACTATCACACTCTCTCTTAGAATAACCTATAAAAGTCATAATTTCAAAGACAATTTGTATAACTTTCTCAAATTGGTATCTAATATTTCATCCATGCAACCAACTATATCCATCCATCCAACTATAGTCATCAATCCAACAATATCCATCCATCCATCCATAATCTAACAACCTATTCATCCAGTCTTCATCTATTTATCCAATTGCATTTATCTATTCATTCTCCAATATACTCATCTATTCAGTCTTCATCCATTCAGCCAACTAGATTTATCCATATGTTCCATCCATCCATCCAACCTTCATACATCTGTCCGACTATATCCTTCCATGTACCATCTACCTATCTAAAAGTTAATCCATCCCTAGACATAATTTCCTATGTATTTCCAAAATATATCAAGATATCCCCAAAACAAATCATTAACTACAGTTAGGTATATTAAAATAAAACAATTGAATGAAAAAAAACAGTACCCAGTCCTGTAGGGTTACTTGAAAGTGTCCTTGTCTTGGTTTCTTTTCTTCCTATGTATCTAAAGAAAGAAAAAAAATTCTGGATCTATATATGTTATACCTGTATTTATATACATATATATATGCATACTTTCAGAATTAACTGTATCATTAAGGCAAAAGTGAACCACTGACTAAAAAAATACAACTACTTTATCTTCTGAATCAAATGCTATTCATTTGAGGACTTCATAAAAGGGCCAATGTAGATGCCACTGTCCATTGGCATCTCACCTTGACCCATCTCTTGTGGCTGCTTCCTCTATCCTTCTTGGTGTAGCCAGCAGCCTAACACCGAGGTGAAGATGAACAAAGTCAATTGGATTGAACATCTAAATGAACATCTTTTAACACTTTTTGCTATTATTACAGCTTAAGTGGCAATTGTGAGCTTTATATAACTAGTGTGTTTTCTACCATGATATTAAAGTCAGTTATCTGAGACAATAAAGGAGTTGAGTCACCTTGTGAATCCAGGGAGATGAACGCCTGACAGTTAATGTTTCTCAAACAAATTAATCCACAAATTAAAAAGTAGCCAGTCTTTTTATTTTTTTTTTATTGGTTGTTTAGACATTGTACTCGGTGCGAGTAATCTGGGGTTTAGAAACTGGGTGAAAATCCTGTATGGAGAAGCTCTGGAGAGGCAACCAGGCTCTGCCACTTGTTTAGAGCGCCTGCTTGTGCAAGAATGCTGTAGTGGCTGATTTTATGGCCGCTTGTCTCGGTTATGGCATTCAGATATGCCACTGACAATGATTTTGAACAGTTGTGTGAAATGGTTTAGGGTGGGGTTTGTATTTAAATCAATGGCTTTGAGTAGAGCTGGTGGCCCTTCATGTATGACTGGGCTTCATACAATTAGAGTAGAAAAAAGGTCTTGACCTTCCATTGGTTATCAGAAGGATTTATCAACAGACTGCTTCAGATTTTAACTGAAGCTGCCCTCAGCTTTTAGCATTCTGTCCTTCCCACCTGCCCTGGACTCACTAAGTGCTACACTCACCATGCATAACCAATTCCTTGAAATCAGATCATAGCATAGACAGAGATACTGGCTATGTTCAGAATAACCATGATGGACACAAATGCATTTACCCTCTGACCACTGGGATCATGACTATACTCCTCAGAGTCATTCAGGTAGTCATTCTAGCACCAACCCACTCAGAATTATACTACAGTAACTACCATCACCTCCGTGTCCCAGGATCCACTGAAAGCGTTACTTGGGAATGCAGCAGGTCTGCTGTAAGCATGGGCCCACCTGAGGAGAAAGCTTGGTCCTAGAAAGCCCAGCTGTAATGACCCTGATAACCAGTTCATCTGTTTGTGCTCCTGTTTTCTTGATCTGAAGAGAACTATGGCTGTTGAATCAAGCCAGACGTGAGTAGGCTTTTCAGAAAAGTACAGAGTAACTCTCAAAAGAGATAAGTAGGACCTGGGGGTGTAGCAGGGCACTCCAGGGTAGGGTTAAGCAGATGAAGAATAAACACTGGAGGCCCATATGCTCCCCCCAAGATAATGGGTACCAGTCAAGAATGTGAAACACAAACAACCCTGTGGAATTTTCCAGGGCGCAGGGATGTCAAGTCCTTCCTGATCAGAATTAGACTTTATATCTAGCAAAATCTAGACTGCTTACAGAAAACAGCCACAGCTTTGAACTCATTTTTTTTGCAGGCTGAAATTTATATTTGCTGCCAAATTTAGTGTATTTCAGAGCACATAGCAACATGTCTACTTATGGCCAATTACTTATATAAAATATTAATTTAAATGAGCATAATAAAGCAAGATGCTTCGATATCATTGTATATGCAGAACATAGTTGTTTGATAATAACAGGAAAAACAAGCGGATTTAGTGTCATACAGACTGGAGTGTAGTCCCAGGTGAGGACCCTCTGCGGGGAACTTTAGACAGGGCCAGAAACTGTCTTAGGTTCCACACTTTTTGTAAAGTAGGAGGGAGTCTATTGATTGATCTAGGAGGATTTTTAAATAAATCATTTTTTAAAAATTTTACTTGTGTGTATAAGTGTACTCAGGTGTTGTGAAGGTCAGAAAAGGCATCAGATTCTCTGCAACTGGATTTTAGGAGGTTGTGAGCAGCCTCATAAGGTACTGCCAACCGGACCTGGGTCAGCTGGAAGACTAACACAAGCTCTTAACTGCTGAACCATCTCTCCAGCCCCTTAAAAAATCACCTCAGCAAGTAACTCATAGATCCAGTTTCCAACCAAAGATGCTACCTCCCTCAGCTCATGGTGCCCCTTTCATTTTGTCCCACAGGTTAAGCCATTTATCACTGAACACGAGGGCTGGAAGACAACAGTCAAGAACAAAAAGCACCCTGTTGGAGAGAAGAAACGGGCAACACACATTCTTAATTTTGCCTGACTTTCTGTAATGTTGCGTCATTTTCTTCAGCAGAAAAATCCATGTTGGAAACTAATCCACACCCTTTAGCAAGCTCAGCTGTTTAAAGAGTAAATAGAGGATGTGCCAGAGGTATTTGGCTCTTGTCTCCGCGAGTCCCTGCTGCTACCTTGAAACAGAGCAGGAGATGCAGTGGGGGCCCTCGCAGTTAATCCCAGCCTGCCCAAGCCATTGCGACATCACAAAGCCCTGTGTTGTTCCTACCCCTCAGCGATCTCTCTGAGCTCCTGTCAATAGCATTTCTTTCTTCTAACAGACCTTCAAGGTTGCTAGGCACACACCAGGATAAAGAGACATTCTCGTTACCCATACTTGTTTTGCTTAGTCTGTGTAGAAAAAAAAAATTGCATCATATCCCATTTGATAATTGTGCAATGCAGGGTGGATACCTAAACTGGAAGTTAAGTAAGCTCTAGGCACCTTTACAATTGAGATGTCTATTTATACTCAAGTGGAAAATATTCCGTTGTTCTTGACTTAAAAAAAATTTGGAGGAGGGGTAGAAAGCCAATGAAAATAGACCCAACTATTCTTTGCAAATAGAGAATGTATCCTGGAAAATTTTTTCATTCTGCTTTTTTCAGGTGAAGAAAACGGAGTGTGTGTCGTTAAGAATCTAGAGTCCCCAGAGCATTGTTAATCCACCCAGGATCCTTTATTGGTACAAAAAGCACCAATAATGAAAATACTTAACGTGGGTTCAAATCTCAAGTTTGACATTTGCTGGATAGATGAATTGGAGGAAATGATTTAATTCTCCCGAGTGTGGTTTCCTTCATCTTTATGATGGGAACTGAAGTACTGATGTCAGGAACTACCAGAGAATAGCTGTCCAGGTCATAGGCCAGACTGGGCACGTGACATGTGATCCGTATACATCGGTTTCGTTCTATTTCTCACCCTTCTCCCTCTGAAACTGCTTTCTTCATGCTTGTGGATTGCAGCCTGCTCCATCTCAGCCCCCCTCAGATGTCCCGATATGGAAGCTTCATGTAGCCCACAGAGGGAGGCGAGGAAGAGGCTTGCTACAGTGAAAAACAGGTTCTGGTGGATACAGGGCAGGGGCTGTGCCCGTGGTGCCCTCAGAGAGGGAAACAGTGAGTGAAGTGGAAGAGAGGTCTCCTTAAACTTGGAGGTCTCAACGATCGCTCTTGAGCTGAGCTACCACGTGCACATGGGGAGTAAGGGCCCACACTTTGGAACCGGAGCCCCGTCCCTGATGATAAAGTGACCAACACAGCCCATTTATACAGATGTTTATCCACTTCGCGCTTCTCCAGCGTGGGGCTGGCACTGACCCCTTGTAAACCTTCATCTCGTCACCTGCAAAATGTACCTTGACCTTCTATGATCCTTGATCCTGTATTCAAAGAGGCAGATGGGCAGTGTAAGGGAAGAGGGTGAGGCCGAGGAAGCTGATGAAAGTACAGTGTGTCACACATAAAATTCTCCGGAAGAGTGAGCTTGTTGAACGGCAGCATCACGTGCTCAATGTAAGGAAAGCAAGTTTGAACCAAAGGACCATGTGTTGTGCACGGGCGCTCTAAAGAAAACAGAAGCTGCTTTTCCTTTACATGAAGAGAGAAGATGAGTAAGGGAAAAATTGATGTCCATCCTGGGAGTCCCTGTGGGTATCCGGAACACGTGGCTTAGCTGCAGACTCCACTCTCATCCAGTCCTCTGCCTGTCACACTCACAACAGCTGTCTTTGGCACAGGAAATACATACATACATACACACACACACCTCACAGGGCTAATGTACAAACGGCACATTTCCACAAGAAATGAGATGGGGAAGAAGCCGAACTTAGCCCATACCTCTAAGTCAAGAGCATTATTGCTGGCTGACCCTCTCTTTTTCTAACAGGTGTAACTTTGAAAGTTACGGTTTTAGATCAAAAGAGACCCAGGAGGATGCCTTTGTCAGAGTAATCCTGACCTCCAGAAGTGGGACTCTCTGGCACCCCTCAGCCAGCACTGCCTGACATTGAAAGTCAGCACTCACTCAGCAACTGTTTCTAGACACAAGACTGGACTAGTGAGCTCACTAAGATCCACTGGATAGGTCCAAGCCCATGGTCATATATATTCAATCATGGTGGCACTCCATGATTCATAAAACAAAAAGACATGAACACAGGGATGAAAGAGGCTGACAGAGATTGGGGAAAAGTTGATGGATGTAGTAATCAGAAGGCATTATTCATGGGTATCAAAGTGTCAAAGAACAAATCTAATGAAATTATATATATATATATATATATATATATGCACACACACTATATATATATGTGTATGTAGACACACACACACACACACACACATATATATATATATATATATATATATATATATATATATATACCTTTATTTTTCCAGTAAAGAGTATTAAGGTCTACTATTCATGATTCTGCATTCATAAATACTAAGGAGATATTTTCCCTTTTCTCCCTACAGTTAATTTATTTAGTGAATCATTTAAATCTTTTAGTGTGCTTCCTTAATATTTATTATTTCTCTGGCCCTCATTGCTCTGCTTTGTACATTAGTGAGCTTCTTGTGGCTTTTTGCATTTTTTGACACTTGATCATGTGTGTGCATGCACATCTGTGCATGTATGTGTGTACATATATATGCACGTGTGTGTTAAATATTTATCTAGCTTCTATTGCATCAGGAAGTGCTGAGTCTTTTGCATTTTCCCTCCTCCATCTCGACACTCACTCATCTGTCTAAGAGGTCCTGATTTATCAAAGAATCCTATTAGAGACTGAAATCTGCATTCATTCAACTAGGATTCAATATTTCTGTGCCTTCTCTGCAAAGAAGTAAATATGAACATGTAAGCATGTACTTACATAAAGATATCCCTAAATATTTCAACATCAACTGTGTCGACATTAAACTAAGAAAAAATTTGTCCCAGAGCCTACAAGCTGAATCTATTGCTGTATGCTTTATTCCAGTCTCCTCCTCAGTTTGTGTGCGCACGCCAACTGCAGTAGCCGAGACCTGGCTCCTAACACCCACACTCCATCTACTAACTGCTCAGTTTGTTTACAATATCTACATCTGTCTTTTTTTCGTACACACACACACACACACAACTGAATTAGTAACTGGTAACTTCACTGACACAAACTGTCAATGAGAGCACAGTCCTTCTGCATCTTGTTCTGAGCCTTAGTCCATGGTCGCCATGGTCTCCCAGCCCTTTAGGGTAGACCTTCACACCCACCACACCCTCTGTGACTGTATTTTAAACATTTGAAATATAACTAAATTACTTTGTCACTGCCTGCATCTCATGGTAGAACCCAGAATTTTGAAGAAACCTCCTACATGACTTTAAGAAGTACGTATATCATTTCATTCTTTGGGCTAAAACTGTTGATGGGTTTTGACAAGGTCAGTGTCATATACTTGCCAGTATCTTGTCATATAGAATGATTTCAACAGCCTAGAATATTCATGTGCTTCATTTCTTCAAGTTTCCTCCCTGTCCTGAGGAAATACTAATCCCCAACAATGTCTGTGTGTTCAGCCCACCTATTCTGAGTCTAAACCACTATGTTTCCAACAACAACAATTCATAGATCTGTTTATCCATTAATTTAAGCTGAAGTTTTAAATTGGTTCTACTGAGGCAAGTAAAGGTAATATTCTCAGTGTTAGAAAGTATAGAAAATCGTTTACATACTAAGGAAAATAAACTATATTGAACATACTAAAAATTACTAACGTACTCATAGTACGGATCTTAAGATGAACATTTAATCAAAAAATTAAAAGTCTTATGAATGTCAGGTTATGCATCTTGATGCAATTGAGATGTTTTCTTAGACACTTGCAGGTCAGACAAAATTTGTAGCAGATAATGTAGGTATAGAATTGTCACTATTTGAGCTTAGCTTATTAAACTCTTTAAGAAAACCCTTAAAGTCTTCTATAAGTATAGTCTTGAATTCTGAGCCTTCATGATGGGCAATTTAAAAGTCACAACCCTATTCATCTATCAGATTAGTGTAAAATTGTTAACTAAAAAAGGTACACATCAACTGAGGCAAAATACTTTAAATTTTGGTAAAAGACTTTAAATTACATGCATTTATTTATTTACTTTTTTAAAATTCACTGTGTGTGTGTGTTCAAGTGCCATTTGTGCCATGACATGAAAGCAGAAGCAGAAGACAACCCATGGGAGTGGGTTCTCTCCTTCCATCATGTGGTCCTGAGTTCAATTCTCAGTTATCATTTGGTGGCAAATGCCTTCATCCACTGAGCCATCATCTCTCCAACTCTAGTAAATGAATTTTGAAAGACCTTTGATGACATGTATCATCATTCTTGACTGTATTGAAACCCCTTGACTTACCAGTTTTATTATGATGTTCTGAATGTTTTTAGAGTTGTAGAAGGGACATAAAAAGAATAGTGGTCATGACAACAATATTGTAGTCCATTCCCATGAAGCATCTGTAACAGCTGGAGCAAATTTTATCCATTATAAATATACTGTTAAGTCTACTTAGGTTTGAACTACCCTTACACGTACAACATTTATGACGAGCAAGTTCTGACACACATGTCAATGTGTGTTTCTCAGCATGAACATCTTACAGGGCCAGACGAGAGGGTGGACGTTGTTGTAACATGGGGTTCTGAGTTTTAGGGTGAACCTGATCGACCCATGATCTCAGATTCCACAGAGACTTCTCTACAATGTAGCCTGCAAACTAAAGTTCCTTGGTCTTTGCTTGACTCTTATGATGACAGGGAATAGCTATGGTTTGTTGTGGAGGAGCAAGCAAACTCTGAATTGTACACAAACAGGTGCATACACCCAGTGGTGTCAAGTAAGCAGAGATCAAATCTAGAAAACACCAAGGGAAACTTCAGAGATGTGCAATATTTCACCTTCTCCGTGTGTGAGGGCTGATAGTTGATGCTTTCCCTGCTAGCTTTACATCCTCTGTATTTGATGTGACTTTTAAAAATTATTTATCAAATTTTCAGAACAAGAGGGAGAAAGAAATAAAATAATCAGTTCTCTAAATTAGAGGTTTATTAAGCCAGAGAGACTGCTCTTTCATTTGATCTGACTAAATGCTATTCTTCAGTGCTGTTGGTATGTGCATAATTCCCTTTTTTGTTTAGTTTGATATAGAGAGCATTCTTTTTGCTCTTTTTCTTATCCTTCCTTCCTACCTTTTCTCTTCTCTTCCCTCCCTTCCTGCTTTCTTTTCTTCTTATTATAGTTAATATATAGCTTGGTAAAAATAGAAGAGTTGCCCAAATATGAGTGGAGAGAGGCACTAAGTGTCATCTAAAGGGTGTCACCAACCTGAATGCTCACTACAGACAAGGAACAGAGTAGGAACTCTTTGGAAATGGACTTGCTTGAAGGCCAGGTCAGATGGAGATGTGACACTTACCAACCCTACCTGGGATGTTTAACGAGTCTCCACTGTGCCCTTCAGAATACATACTGAAAAAAAAAACAGCTATAGTGACTTTCTGTCTTGGAAGGATCTAAAAATGAGAGACCAACATTCACGACCACTGATATGAGGGTATTTGGGGATACTCCACACTTGACCTCTTGACTGACTCACCATACTGGCTGTTTCTGTCACCTCTGCCTGGTCATCAAAATGAGTGACAGAAAAATCCTAAGAAAAAAGAGTCCCTTATCTTTGTAAGTTGGATGGAGATTACATTTTGAGTGTCAGGGTGAACCAGTAAAAAGGGATTTCTAGGCAGAGCTGGAGGAGAGAGCTATGTCCAGGAAGGACCCCAGAGTAGAAGGCATCAGAGGAGCCTGCCTGGTGACATGGAAGGGTCCTGGGATATTGACCTTATACCTGAGTTGGGTGCTTGGCTTACCCATGTCAAGAGAATTTGGCATGTAGTCAGCACCCACAACATTGTTTTTCTTGATGCTAACTCTTTGACAGACCACCAAACATAAAAACTTTACACATGAGAAATTTATATCTTCACAGGATATGAAACTTAGAATTATATCTCCTCCTATGATAATAATAGCAATTTCTGCCTGTGAATGTTTCCAGGACAAAGTGACCCATGCAGGAAGCACTGGACACAATCCCAAGGACCAGCAAGCACCAGAGGGAGGAGAAGAGTGCTATTCTCAGATCCTCAGGATCGCCACTTCTGACACTTCAACTCAGGTGGGATCTGCTTTAGAATTTTGTATTCGACTTAGGTCTGGAATCCCAAGGATCTGCCAGAACAGAAACACTGCTTGGGATTTTCCTGAAATACAAACAGTTTAAAGGTCGCTGGGAGCATCATCCCAGTGTATTTACACATGTCTCGTAAACTCTGGCAGAGGATTTTCCAGGAGACGGTGGTGTCTCCAGAGACATCTTGCTGAGGCTCCTGTAATACATTTTCTGTTGTTTTTGGCATCTGCCTCCTGAAAGGAAAAGGGAACTCAGTGAGAATGTTAAACAGGCCAAATATATATATTATTTTAAAAATACTAAATAGGATGTTAGAAATCGTTGTTTTGGGCAGCTTCTCAGTGGCCCAATGTCAAGCAGCATAAAAGCCTCACCAACCCTTTAGTGCTCTTTTCCAGGTTTTTTTTGGGGGAGCGGGGGGTGGACAATGGGAGCTCTAAGCTTTCTACACAAAGACACTCTGCACTTGCTCACAAGTGTTTGAGGGTGTGGGAGATGTGTGTAAACAACACAGTATTTTGCAGAGAGCTCCAGTAGCAGAGTATGGGGTGTTGGTCCCTATACTTCTTGTATTAACACTTCCCCCCTCTAGTTATATAAGAACCACACCACTGAGGGTTGAAAGATTAAAGTTTTTTTTTTTAATGGAGTATTATTTTTTTCTCTTTCTAGCTCTGAAACATAGAGCAAAGTCGACTTTGAAAGTTTTCATTTGTAGTAGAGTTCTATGAGATGTAATGTGGGTATCAATTCATGTATTCACTGAGCACACTGAGAAGCTAAAACACACCCTTGCCCTTCATCAGCTGCTTGATGTTACCTCACCATAGCTTCCCTTTACCCTTTGCACCCATAGACCTGTTTTCTAGCAGGAGGATTTGCCTTTCCCAGAAAGCCAGGTACAGAGAGCCACAGAGTGAGTGACTTTGGATGTTGGGTTCTTGAACACTGAGCATAATGCCTTCAAGGTTCATCTACGATACTACCCGCGCCCAAGTGCTCTCCGCTATGGTGATTAGCAGCATTTTACTACATGGGTGTATGTTGCAGAAAAGATGCTGATCTCACCAAAGCATTCATCATAGTCCTCAATGTCTATGACTGTGTCACCTTACACAGCAATGGGACTTTGCAGGATCTATATGGGTCTGATGTCACATAGGTTTTTAGGAGAGGGAGGGACAGAGTCATCTGTGACAACAAAAGCAGAGGCCAGAGTAGTGAGTTTTGAAGATAAAGACTGGGGACCAAAGAATGCAAAACACCCTCCAGGAAGTGAGAATATAGAGAAATGGGTTTTACTCTGCAATTTTCAGGAAGAATGCTGCCCTGCATTCTTGGTCCTGCATTTTGGTTTCAGGCTCCCGAACTCTCCAACTGTACCCTGGAGAGTCTATACAGCTTTAGGTACCTAAGCTTGTTGTGGTCATTGGTAGCAACTGTGATAATGTACTAACACAAGAAGGATAGCAGTTTGTGAGTACTTATCCACTGCAGGGCATTCAGATTCTTTAAACCTTTGGCTAATTCTCAATAGCAATGGCAATCAAATGTTTGTACCTTATTTGGGGTAAATGCCTAGAGTAGGGTTCTTGTTTCTGCTGTTAAGCTTCACTTTATGGGGAACTTTATGGAGGCTGTATGGTTGCATGTACTCAAAAGCAGCAATTGAGCCCAGATCCTCTTCTGATTGAGCTGTGTCTCCAGACATCTTTTTGCTATTTATTTTAAGACAAAGTCTAGCCAATTTGTTCAAGCTGGCCATCAGCTCACTGTGTGAAGTGGGTTAGCTTTGAACTTGTAGTCCTCCTGCTTCAGCTTACCTAGTAGCTGTGATGACAGGCCTGTGCCACAAGGCCAGGCTTCCAATTGACTCAGTAATTCTCATATGTGCCCCAATCATACGTAAACACAGTTTGATCTTGCTTTTTTCCTGATGACTGGCACTATGGAACATGTTTTGGTTACTCATGCATCTTTGCTAACATGTCTGTGCACATCTTTCAGCTATTTTTAAATTTGGGTGATGCTCTTATTGTTGAGTTTTTAAGAGTTATTAAGATGGTACTCACATACACGTAATTCTTGTTGGATATCTGTAACCTTCAAATATTCTTAGTCTCTGTTTCTTTGTTCTCTTTACAGAAAAAGTGACTCAAATTTTGATGTGATCAATTAATTATATTTTTCTTTAATGGGGTATATTTTGGGTTTGGTTTGAGCCCACTTAGAACTGTCTCTCATCCTATTCTAAAGATTTTTATAGCTTATGTATTACACTTGGAGCTATGAGCCATTTTGAATCATTTTTCTAGAATAAGACAGGCTATTTATGATAAAGTTCATGGTTTTACATGAAAATGTCCGCGTCTTCTAATACCTTTGAAAACCCTTTCACATCCTCCATTGAATCCCTTTGTATCTTTGTCAAAAATAGCTTCGCTGTACTTGCAGTCTATTTCTGGGTTCTGCGGTCTACTTCATTGATCTGTGTCTCCCTTTGCCAATATTATTATAGCAGCGTGACTACTGAAGCCCTAGAATAACGTGCTGAAAAGAAGCGCTGGAATCACTCCAGCTTTATTCTTCTCCCAAATTGATTGTTAGCACCTTTGTATTTCCTTCAAAGTTCAGGGGAGAGGGTGAGTGTAAAGTGGAACAACAACAAAACAAGCACCTTCTGGAGTTTTAACCTATGCGGCATGGTGTTAAATTTACATACCAGTTGGAGGCAGTGGCCTGAAGGAGAATGGCCCCTATAGTCTCAGGTGTCGAAACCCTTTGTTACCAGTTAGTGGTGCTGTGTGTCGGGGTGGGGTGGGGGTGCTTAGATTTTGGAAAGACTTACATCAGTGAGGGCAGGCTTTGTGAGGTGAGGCCTCTAGTTCACTATCACTACTTCCTGCCTGTGGCTTGAAGGTGTAGGCTTTCACCTTCCTGCTTCTCACTTGCTACCACGCTCACCTGCCATGATAAACTCTTACCTGTCTGGAACCATAAGCCTAAAGAAGCTATCTTTGGTAATGAGTTCTACCACAGCGAGGGGAGTGTGTCCAACATGCAGAATCTTGGTTTTATTTTCTGTTGCTGCAATAAAATACCCTGACAAAAGCACCATAAAGAGAGAGGTTTATTTTGGCTCATAGCTTCAGGTTACTACCCATCACAGTTGGGGAGTCAGAGCAGCAGAAGCAGGAAGGACGTCCCATGGGCTCCATAATCCCAGAAAGCAGTGATGAGCGCTTGAGCAGAAGTGATCAGTTCATTTTCCCTACTCCCACACAGTCCACAAGTCCCCATCTGGGGGTTGGTGCCACCACACTTCAATTAATTTAATCAAGTCAATTTCCCACAGACATTTTCAGGCAACTGTTTTTTCAGGGTCTTCTTTCTGAGGTTGATGATGAACAGTAACTGTCGCACGGGCTGTAATTAGTCACTTGTGTTGGTCTCTTCTTTCACTGTGGTAAAATGTTAGACAAAGGCAAACTAAGAAAAGACTTTTCCCCCTTTGTGTGGTCCGGCATGACTTTTTATTTTTATTAATTACAGTTTGTTCATTTTGTATCCCCCCTGTAGCTTCCTCCCTCTTCCCCTCCCAAGGCCACCCTCCTTCCCCTTTCTCCACCCATATCCCTCCCCAAGTCCACTGATAGGGGAAGTCCTCCTCCCCTTCCTTCTGGGTCTAGTCTAACAGGTCTCATCAGGAGTGGCTGCATTGTCTTCCTCTGCAACCCTGAGATTTCACCTTACACCCATCAGAATGGCTAAGATAAAAAACTCAAGTGACAACACATGCTGGAGAGGATGTGGAGAAAAGGGAACCCTCCTCTACTGCTGGTGGGAATATGAACTTGTACAATTACTTCGGAAATGTGCTTTCTCAGACAATTAGGAATAGTGCTTCCTCAAGACCCAGCTATATCACTGCTAGGCATATATCCAAAAGATGTTCAAGTATACAACAATGACATTTGCTCAACCATGTTTGTAGCAGCTTTATTTGTAATAGTCAGAACCTGGAAACAACCCAGATGCCCCTCAGTTGAGGAATGGATACAGAAATTGTGGTACATCTACACAACAATATTACTCAGCAATAAAAGACAAGGAAATCATGAAATTTGCAGGCAAATAGTGGGAACTGGAAAAAAAAGTCTTACTTTGGCTTAGAGTGTGTGGAGACAGTCTGTCGTGGCAGAAAAGACATGGTGGCCGATGCATGAAGGAGCTAGTTACAAGGCCTCTATAGTCAGGAAGCAAAGAAATGCAATTGCTGGTACTCATCCCACCTTCTCTTTATTCAATCTGGGAACTCAGTCCATGCTATGGCATTGCCCACATTCAGGATGGGCTTTTTCCTTAGTAGTTCAACCTTCTGGAAACGTTTTCACATACAACTCTAAAGATAAATTTTCCTGGTGATTCTAAACTGCATCAAGTTAACGATGGACATTGACCATCTGTGATTATACATTTAAAAATGCCACATGCAACAGGTCTGGAATGAAGAGATTTATCATACAAGGGTTGGGGTAGAGAGCCAGAGAGAGTCAGTGGGAGAACACAGGAGAAGAGAAAAGGGAGGATTATTGGGGGAGACCTCCAGAGAGAGAAAGTCAGAGTGAGCAGGGAAGACAGGGAAACTGAGACACAGAGAGTGGATGGGAGTGGCACACAGGTTACATCTGGAGCACCTGGCCCTAAGTGACGACATAGGATGCTGGTGGTGACATAGGACATTGTCAGGACTCTAAAGGCCCCTGAGGGCAGGCCAGTTAAATTGCCCACACAACAACATTACACCATCAATGAAGGCCTGACATTTTTTCCCCCTGCACTGAGAATTCTGGCCCATGTCTCTCCAGTTGCTTAGAATGTTGTATTATTTGCATCAGCATTTTTTAGCCTTTACAACACAGATTCTGTACAAGATTTGCTGCACTTATTTTCACAAAATGTTTGTGTGCATGTGTGCACGCATACGTGTGTGTGCACACGTGTGTACGTGTGTGTGTGTGTGTGATGCTTGATGGTACCTAAAGAGGTCAGAAGAGGGCATCAGATTATCTGGTGCTGGAGTCACAGGCCATTGTGAACACCCTGGTATCGGTGCTGAGAACTGAACTCGGGTCCTCTGGCAGAGCAGTGAGTTCCCTTAAGCATGGAGCCATCTCTCTAGCCCATGCCACATTTATTCCCAGTTCATTTGTTGAAGCTGTACAAAATGACTTCAAATAGCAACCAGCCTCAGATTCCAAGGATAAACACTGTTTTTATTTGTGCTACATAGCTTCTAAGCATATTACTAGATGTGTTTTTAAAATATTTTTGCATTTATAGGATTGAGGCTATTTGTCTGAATTTCTTTGTGATCCGTATCTTTTTAAATTATTTCTGGCTTTGATATCAAGGCAATGTTGAACTTATAAAAATAGCTCGAAAGTGTTCTTTTCTTTCTACTCTCTGAAAGAGATTTTATGGAACAGATATGATTAAGACTGAATATTTTTTAACTGCTAACTATCTCATAATACTTTCTAGATTATTCTGATTACCAGCTAAATCTTGGCCTTGTTTCAATTGTTTTAGTCCTTTCTTAGAGTTGAGCTTCTATCTAGGTTGCCAAGTATAGGCAGACAAAATTGTGCACAAATATGATTATTACATGTACACACGTGTTTTTTGTAAGTGATACAGATAGCAATAGCACAGTTAACACAGTTATGTATATAAATGGGTAGATATGTGAGAATAACATGTATGTCATGTGAGTTCATGTGATCAGATCTATTATTTACTTAATGTATATATAGAGAGATGTGTTAATGACATTGGTAATCTCCTTCTCTCTCCCTTTCCTTTCATCGTGTGTGTGCATGTGTGTGTGTGTGTTTCTTGTTACAGTTATAGTTGCTTTATTCTTCTATCCACAGAACCAGCTTTTTGCTTTATTATTTCTCTTCACTGTTTTTCTGTGTCTAATGCTCTTGTTTGCTGCTCTTAATTACCTTTTCGATTACCTTGACTTCTTCTTGACCTTGTTTTCCATTAATTTAAGGTAAAATCTTAGCTGATTGATTCAGAACTTCATGATTTCCTTCTGTAAGCTGTTTGATGGCACACGATAGCCTTTTAGAAAGCACCATTTTATTTCCTGCACCTCACAGCAGTGTGAGATGTTTTAATTTTATTTTCAATTAACCGAAATATTTTATTTAACTTGTGAGTGATCTTGAATCTGTGTGTCTATATGATGTCCATATTTATAGGTTTCATTCTCTTTTTGGTACTGTTTTCCAGTTCAATTCCGTCTCATTTTTAACTAAATTGTGTACCCCGAATGTTCTCACTTTCAAGCTCTACCCCAGTACCTCAACATGTGACTGCATTTGGAGACAGCGCTTTTATAATGGTAATTAAGTTATGGGGTCATTAGAGCAGGCCCAATCCAATATTGCTGGAGTCTTCATAATGACAGGAGATTAGGAGACACTTAACCCAGACAAAAGAAGAGCCAGGAAGAGATGCAGTGCCAAGGCAGCCATCTGTGTACCAGAGAGAGAGGCTTTACAAGAAGCCCACCAGCACCCTGACCTTAAACTTCTAACCTTCAGAACTGGAATAACAAACATCTGTTGCTTAGGAGCCCTGGTGTGTAGTGTATTGTTATGGCAGCCCTAACAAAAGCAAAACACAATTCAGAAATGCACCTTATGCTATTTAACTATTTAGTGTTTGTTGAAGTTTAATTTATGGTCTGTCTCATTTAATTTTTTACATACCTTGAAGACAAATGCATGTCTACCCTGTGGTAGGTGGAATAACTTATAAATGACAATTTAATCCAGTTGTCTGCTGAATAAACCCTTTTGCATCCTTTCGCCCTTCCTTTTTTAATTTTTTTATTTTTTATATTAATTACAGTTAATTCACTTTGTATCTCAGCTGTAGCCCTATAAGACCATAATGAAAATTCCTAGCTTAATCTACCAAATATTTGTGGCCAGCCACTGTGAAGAAAAGCTGTGCAAAGGCAGATGACCAGGGTTAAATATTCAGCCACTGTGGTTATTGTGAGACCTCGGGGTAATAACATTTCCCTTTGTACAAAATGAAGGCTGAATTTAAAAGAGTACAGAGGAACAATGAGTTGATGCATGATGCAAAATAGTTGGTCTTATATATTGCTTAGCACTTTTATGACTAATTCATAATTATTCTGCTAACAAACTGACAGTTAACATGGGCTGGTCTTCATATATAAAATCAATAAAAGGTGAAGGTGGGCTTGGGATATAACGGGAATAGTATTTGTATAACATGCAAGAAATCATGAGCTTGGTTGTCAGCCCCACATAAAACACACATTATATGTGCATGGAACACACATATAATGCCGACACTAAAGGCAAGAAGGGGCAAAAATGTAAGGCCATTATTCTCAGTCACATAGTGGGTTTAAGGGGAAAAAAAACAGATAATAAATAAGGTAAAGGAGATTATGGTTTGGCATTCAAGAGTCACCAAGCATTAAGTATGCACAAGTATGGAGTTGTTAGATTCATAGCCCACACTGGCTCTTGAGTCAAGAAAGCATGAGGAAAACAAGCTTGACTCTGATCAAATATCATGAGAATGAGAGGGAACAAACCCAGTTCTCTCTCTCCCACAGAGGTCCAATGGCTTCAGAGGCCATCTCATTATCAAGGGAATATGAGGTCAGGCTCCAATGACATTTCTAAGAAAGACCAGTTAGAAAAGAAACATATCAGCCTGACACAGTGGATCACACCTGTAATCCCAGCACTTGGGGAGGCAGAGCCGGCCAGATTGCTGTGAGTTCAAGACCAACCTGGTTTCCCAAGTGAGTTTAGGACAGCCAAGGCTACACAGAGAAACCCTGTCTTGCAAAACTAAATCTGAAAAATAATAACCAAAAAGAAAAAAGAAAGAAAGGCAAGGCAAGGAAAGAAAAGAAAAGAAAAGAAAGAAAGAAAAAGGAAAGAAAGAAGACATATCTCTTATGGTGAGGTGCTGTTGAGAAGCAGGAATTAACATCTCTGAAAGAAGCAGTTAAATTCTGAGTTAGACATGAAGGAACCCAGGCAAGTCTCTGCAAACTCTGTCTCTTCTTAATTTGTCATTGCAAAAATAAATTAAGGTTGATGGATAAACACAAGCCCCTCATGCCATCACAGAGAGAGGTTAAATAGGTGGATCAGTCATCTAACCTAAATGCTAGCCACAGGAAGACAGATTTACAAAACCGTGACATCTCACACCCTAGAAGACAACAAAGCCAACAGAGCCACTGCAATTCTCATGGCTGCTTAATGTGCTGAGATGAATGATGGTTGAAATCTAAATATTTTTTCTATCACCTACTCTCAGGTTCAGATAGCCTTGTGGAAGAGGGAAGGAGAAGAATGTAAGAGCCAGAAGATAGCCAGAAGGGCAGTGCAAGGCTATCTTCAGGGCACGACACAGCCCCTGCAAACATAATCTCGCAGCAGCTGCAGTTCCCTGCACAAGACCGGGCCTGTCAACAACCGGTCATAGACCATACCTCGGAAGAGCTCCTGGAGCCCTAACCATCTCTGGTGAACTGTTGGAAACTGATGGGTGCTGGGGGAAGTTCAGTCATTGCTTTCAGTTATCTCTTCGGCAGTGAACCACCCAGCTTCCTGTGTGTATTTCCAAATGTGCAACCGTACAGAGAGCCCTGAGTAAAATTAGTGGGCCAGAAAACAGAGTAAATGTGAGAATCAGACTTGGAGAGAGGGAAGATACCATGGGGGGAAGAAAATAATAGAGGGTAATTGGTGAGAGTAATCAGAATGTATTGTGTACATGTTTGAGTTTGTCAAAGGACAAATTTAATCAATTTCTAAATAGAACAAACTATCTACAGACATGGACAATGTTGTTTTTTGGAAATTTGATTAATATATTTACTTCCAAGTACAATATGCTTAACTGAAATGCACTAAGGGCTTTAACTAAATCCTTCAAATGAAATTAATAAGCAGCTGGTTGATTCTAACATCATCTGGCGTAGCAATCAGAATTCCTCTGAGGAGGGGAAGGATATGTCTTTGTGTGGAGGGCAACAAACATGTCAAATCAATAGCAAACAAACAAAAAAACATAAGTTTAGCCTTCCACATTGGCTTGTTGTATATCAACCTTGCTATACTCCCACTTTCCCTAATACTAAGATGTAGACAAGCATACTTACCCTGCAAGACTATTTTGAGATAGGATTAAAATACATCCGGGGTACTTCCTGGTGCTGATCTTTACAAGTGATAGTCATTATGTTTCTGTATTTGTAATGATGTTCCCATCTCCCTAACCTATTTATCTATATTATATGGAGGAGAACATATGTAAACTCTATTTCTACCTCATTCAATAAGATCCCTGATATATTAATAGTACCTGACAGGGAAGGCTCCATACACATTTGCTGAGTGCACGGGCAAAGACAGAGAACATAGTATAGAATCAAGAATAGCTCAACAAATAGCTCAAAGCTTGCTTGAACAAGGGATACTACTCTCTGGGTTGAGTGTCTCCCTAGCATATGTGAGGCCATAGGTTCAATTCCTGTTACAGCAACAAAGCAAAACCCAGTGCAGATGCTGCTTTGGCCGTAGTGACTCTAGGGCCTTTTAAGGATACCAAAGATGGTTGAAGATCTTGTATTTTGTAGGGCTTGCAAATGAGTACATGGCATTTGTTCATGATGGCCATCATAAAAGTGCAAAATTACTACTGTGAGGTCTTCCCTCCTTGAATAGAAGTGACTAGAGTGAAGATGAGGATCACGTGGAGACTGAGGATAGTAGAAAATACAGTTGGGGAAGATTAGTCATAACATTCTGTATACACAGGAGCCTAATACATATGGAATTGATTGATGACACACTTCAAATAATTAGAGAAGTGTGAGGTGTTGAACACAGAAATGGCAATATTCAAAAATATGGAAATATTAATTACACTGGTGTGATCATTATACACACATTATATATATATATATATATATAATTTTGTACCCTGTAGATAAGTACTAATGTTATCTGTTAAGTAAATTATTTATAAATTCCAAAAAAGGAAAAGATTGGCTGGAAATGGAGCTCCAAGGAGTATTTGCCTTGCAAGTGTAAAGCCTTGCACTTGATCATCTGGACTACCTACAACAAACAAACAAGTAAAGACTTTTAAAAGGCAGCATGAACAGATAGACATGAACCAGACCTGGAATTGGCAGCAGCTTATCAGGTCTGCTGTCTCCTTTTAGGAGTTTAAGTTTAGCTGGAAAAGTGTTTGTTTTGAAAACACAAGGACATAAGAACCCATCTTGAAAAAGCAGGGTTGAGGTGTGCACTTCCAACCCTACCACTGGCAAGGAAAAGCTGGGCAGATTTCTGGGGCTTGATGGCCACCCTCTATAGTTGAACTGTTGAGTTCTAGACAAGTGAAAGACCCTGCCTCAAGAAGATGAGCAATGCCTAAGAAATGGCACCTGACATTTTCCTTTGGCCTACACATGTGTGTGTGTATGTGTGCCTGCCCGTGCACATGTTTGAACTGAATTTTCTATTTGTTTGTGACCGATTATATTCGAGCATGTGAGATGACATGCTCCTTTAAACTGAAAAGAATGAAACCATCTAAGTTATGTGTTAATGAGTTCCTGTCCACTACTGCCACAAAGATATAATACAAAACATTCCCCAAGTGCCTGCTCTTCTAAAGAGGTTGCAGGTCAGTGTCTTTGTAAGTGGCCTGGAATGAGCATAGGACTTCCCTGGAGTATATGAACAACAGACACGTCTTTGCTGTGAGTCTCCATCTGTGGAAGCAACGTCAGTCACTCCTAAGCAACAGTATTCTGGAAAATCAATCTTACTTGACACCGCAAAAGCAATTTGGCACCAGATTACTCCCTTGGATGCAGGAGTTCTTCTGAATAAGGCTTCTGCTTCAGAGTGTGGCCATCTGGGCTTGTCTCTGTCGTTCTAAAGCCAAAAGTTAGCCATTAGCTAGTAGGGGAACTGACTCTTAACATCATTACGATACAACAGTCAACCCAAACAGTATGGGGATATATAAGGCCCCTGAAACACAACCAATTAACCCAAATCCAAAAACAATTTTACAAGTTTACTCTGTCCAAAATAGGACTGAATATAAAGCTGAATGAGTGATCCAGACCAGAACATCTATTCACTGGCTCTCTATTGAGTGGTCCTAGGTACCACTGTGTTAGAAGCAGGGGAAAACAAAGCCATGAGCCAGTCAGGGTCCTTGTCTATACCAAGTTCATAGTCTAGGAGGAAGCTAAGCAAGCTAACATATAACCACAAGAAAAGTGATCAGGTTTTGATAATGATTATAGGTAAGTATCAGGCTAGTATTTATTCTAGCCTTTGAGCATACCTTAACCTCATTTAAACATCAATATGCAGAGGGATAGACAGGTTAGACAAATTACCAAACCCACACAGTATGTTAATGGCACAAGGGTACACAACACCAATCAATCTGTCTCTAGGCTGTTCAACCATAATTGCCATGATCTTTGTATAATGAAAATAGCATCAAGTAGGAATTTGGATGAGAAAGCTACTTATATAAAGCAATTATATAACACTATATCGAAGCCAATTGTTCATCATTTTTCGAATACCCTTCCAAAGAGAGTCACAGAATATTGTGAGAGCTGGAAAATGTCTTAGAGAGACTGCTCTGGTTATCGAATGTCTGCCTCCAGTGGATCAGGACACTGAGATGCAAAGAGGATGGACTACCTGATTGTACACTGGCCGCTGGTGACTCTGAGCAAGGATCCCGTGCTTCACCTCTAAGCCTGGGACAATATCAAACCTCCTTTCAGAAGGTACTGTCACCTTCCCTAAGAGCCAGGCTTGAAACAAGAGAAAGGCAATGTGCTCCATTTAATAATAGTGCCTGAGACACTGCATGTATTTATCCAGTCTTCACACATTTTAACACCATGTTGCTCGTTAGTGCTCAGGGACTTTGGATGTTGTCTCCTGCCTACCGAACCTATCTTTTTTACCTGTCACTATGGAAATGCAGCTAAAAGGAATTAGGCAATAGAAAGAAAAACATCTGAATCCTCCATTCCATATTATAAAACAATGGCTTTTCCAGATTTTTTTCAAGTCAAAATGTCCTTTTGCAATGTGGTTTTCAAATTTTTAATGTTTCTACTGTCTGTAAAATTGATAGCTTACAAGAACTGTTGTTTGAGCTAAATCTAAGAATATTTCCTGTTAGGAGCATGAGGGGGGAAGGGGGCTGTGTGCAAAAGGACAACAAACTATTGATCAAAATGAGTTTTTTAAAGCTTTTTTCCATGCTACTATACAAAGTTTGAAACAATCAAAATGCAGTTTTAGATTTTCATTGTATTCTCTTTTATGGGTCATGAAACAAAGAAGAGAAGAGATGGCTGATAAACAGTAGAAGGAAAAGCCTAGGAAAAAATTTGAAAGATACTCTTAAATATAAAAGAGAAGCATCTCCAAGTTCTTACTTGTGTGCAAAGGTTTGCACATGCATACACACACACATATACACACACACACACACACACTTCCTGTCATAAATAGACTTTCTAATTAGGGAATCTCTCAGAGAGTATATTTGACTCAAACATAGCCTTTCCTCACAAACATCCTGACAACAAACTCTGAGGAATCTGAGAGGAAATTTGCAAAATGATCTCAGGACTTCAGGTCAAAAAAATCCCATACTACAAAAATGACAAATTAAAAACTACATTCTCACACATCAGTACCTGATGTGAACAAGCTTAATGATATCCATCAGTTTCTTTAAGGAACTGAGATGTTCAGAAAGTCTGGAGGTCTGTCAGTGTCTTAGCTTTATAGGAATTCCTCCTAGAGCCTTCTCCCTAAATCCTTCTGTTTAGAGGACATTTACACAGCCATGATCATCATCCTGACTCTGGGTTGCTGTAACGTTTCAGTCATCGTAGATAGAGGGGCCTGTGCAGAATGGTGGTTGGAGTCACAGGAGAACAAGCTGTTCCAAGACATGGTGAAAAGTCAAGTTATCATCTTGTCCCAGTCCCAGTAGAACAACGCCGAACTGTGTCACTTACAAGGGCTTCTATCTGTTCTCTGGACAGTTAGACAAAACACAGAAAATGGCAGAGGTAAAAATATCCCAACTATCAGTGGAGAAAAGCTTAGGCAACCCAGAGCCATTTGTGACAGCTGGCAATATCTCTTCTGAGTCTGCTTTACTTCAGTGCAGAGTAGAAGGTTGACCAGTAGGCCCTCCTGCACTGATGATATGTCACCTGAATTGCAAGTGAGTTTCTAAAATCTAACTCGAATACAGCATTTTACGCAAAACTCATTTACATATCTGGGAAGAAAATAACAACAACAAAAAACCACTTTCCCCCTCAGCACTGAAATTAATATATTATAATATATTTATATAATATAGCCAAATAAATGAAATGCTTTAGTTGAGATGTAGAAGATTCAGAAATAAATAAATAAGTAAATAAATAAATAACCTTTCATCTGTAGAAACAGTTTCTCTAGTTGGAAAGAAATGTAAAGGAAGGGGAGCAAACCTGAAAAATGGGTAGACAACATCCTGGTTGTGAATTGATTCTTATTAACAGAATGACTTCAATTACTTTAACTTCTTCATTTCTTTTGCTGTAATAATGTTATGTAGATTTCATGGAAGGGTAGGTAATTTTAAAATAAAATAACATAAACCCACAGTGTTAAGCCCTTAATAGGCCATCCTAAATCATAGCTAATCATTTTTTACTGTTGTTATTACTGATACGCTGGCATTGCCAAGGGGACAGATACTTTCTGACTTAAACTTTATTGGCGACAGTATTTAGAGAAAAAAAATAATAATAGTAACAGTGTTTGGCTGGAGGCCTATGTCCTGAGCTGGTAATGTTGTTCTTGGCTGTCCCTGGCTTCTGTCTGTCTTTACCTTGAACTACACTAAGATTAGAATTTCTTGTAAATGGTGACTTAATTATTCATCAGAGTCTTTTTACAATACTGGACTGCTTCCTTCATGGACAGGGAGTGGCCTAGGCAACTGTTAGGACAGGAACTAGAGTATTCCATTTTTCCTGTGCAGGGTTCAGTCCCCTATCTCTGAAGGAGAGTGCAGACTGGCTGCTAAGTTGTATGTGATTCTGATCACACACACACACACACACACACACACACACACACCCCTGCTCCCTAGTAGCCTTGTACTGAGTGAGACCTGTATGTGCTGGAAACAGGCCAGATAAAGTTGAATGACTTTGGTAGAGAGACATCAGAATAAGAAGCTTTGATGGTTATAGAGAAAAATTGTAGCCAGCAAACCAATGAGGGAGCAACAGTGAAAGTGAATAAATGCATTTTGACTTATTGCAGGATCAGTCTAGGTGCTTCTCCCTTGTGGTTTAGAGGGTCCTGTGAGGTTGGTAAATTCTTCTTTAGTCCCCCAGTGAGTGCTGTCTTCTTTGCAAAGCCTTGTGGGGATGGGTGGGCGGCAGGAAGAATTACTTCCTCTGCAATAGATCAGAAGTTACCAGGCCCAGCCCTCCTTTCCTGACACCTAATCACATGTTCCCCTTTGGCTTGCCAGGGATCATGGGTGTGTCAACACACTTGATTGTTAACATCTACTGTTGGTCCTGGCACCTAGGAAGTTACCTATAAAAAAAAAGAAGGGAGGAGTAAAGAGGAGAACATTAGGAGTGAGAGCAGGAAGTACATCCTGGCTTTACATTTAAAAGACAGGAGTTTTGTTTTTAAGTCTAAAATTGACTTAAGATCTTTTTGTTGCAGTTTTTCTTTTTAAAGATTTATTTATTTATTATTTATTCAATGTTCTGCCTGAATATATGCCTGCAGGCCACAAGATCATACTATATGATAGTTAGGAGCCACTATTAGTTTCTGGGAATTGAACTCAGGACCTTTGGAAGACCAGACAGTACTCCTAACCTCTGAGCCACCTCTCCAGCCCCTTTTGTTGCTGGCCTCAAAACTCTTTCTATGTAGAGTGGAGATTCTTGAACTCGTGATTCTCCTGTCTCCTACTCCCAAGTGCTGGGATTACCATCCCTACTATACCAGGTATGTGAGATTTTGAACAAATTTAAACTTCCCTGCTTTGGTATTTTTAAATAATTTTGAGTTGTGTTGGGTGGCTCACTCCATTCTTATTAATTAATTAATTAATTAGTTAGTTAGTTTGTTTAGTTTTACGTGTACGGGTGTGCATTCTTTGAACCTAGTTCCTTTGAAGGTCTGAGGAGGGTGTCTCCCTGGGACAGGAGTTACAGGCAGTTGTGAGCGTGTATGTAAGTGCTGGGAGTTGAACTCATGTCCTCTGGAAAAGCAGCTGGTGCTTTTAACCACTGTCCTCTTTTCCTAGCCCCTGCTTTGAAATTAGATTTTTGTCTTTCCATTTGCTCTTAACCCAACAGGCTGGAAGCAGTGCTCTCTTGCCTGCTAGTGGTTTTGCAGAACTGTTTTGGGGATTAAACAAGGTAACGTGCAAAGATAAAACAGGGTGAAAGTCCTTATGAGTCAGTTCCTGATTAAAAAGTAAATAATGAATCTCCCAATCCCATCATGCTCTAGGTGATTTTGCACTGAAGTGTAGGTTGTGACAGAATGTGTCAAAATCTCAGCATCCATTACACTGACCTTCCATGACCTTCAGTGGAGCTCCTGGGACTCTTTTTGGTCTGTGCTCCTCTGCCTTGCTCAGCCCTTGACATCCTCTTTCATGAGTCTGTGGCTTTCTGTGGAACTCAGACTCTAGTCTCTGTCCCTCCGCTGACTTCCTCCAATGAGAAATCCTCTTCCTCATGTGATTTCCCTAATGACACCTTCATGCTGAAGTCTTCCCTGAGGTCTCCAGTACAGTCAGGGTTAAATCCATGTTCACAGCCCTCTACTCCTAACCTTCAACTCTCCGTCTCTCTCCTGTCCTCCCTACAGCAATCCTGGCTGACTGGAATCATGTACTCTCTGGCTTCAGTGCAGACACATTCTCAGCTTCCTGTTTCCATTTGGCCACCTCGAAAATCCTCCCTTAGAATCACTGCAGAGGCCGCTTTCTCTCAAAAGCCAGCTTTTCTCCTGTGCAGAATCCCCTGTGCTGTGGTAGTCAAGATCCCAGAGCCTCTTACAGGTATCAGTGGCTTAGCCCCGCCTCCTTGTTTATCCTGACTTCCTGATTCTGTCCCCATCCCAGTAGCCCATCTTGTCCTCAGGGAGCAGATAGGACTTACTCTTGGTGGGATTCCCAGCTTCGCTTTGATTGGAAGCATGAATAAATGAATGAATGAATGAATGAGTTAATGCAGCCCTGAAGGAGTCTCCATCCTTTCTGCAGTCTGTGGAAGTGATGTCTCCCCCGAGAGGACCATTGACCAGCATGAGTCAGAACCTTGGTAACCTATTGATTTCCCCAGCTGGCTCCCCACCTATTGATTGCTGTGGGCTTGCTGTAGGAGCTCTTTAGGTCAGTTTCTATCCCTGCCACTTTAGCTGCTCGTTCTTTACTATTATTACACTCTGTGGGAGAGGGCGCTGGACTCAACCTACTCATTATGACGGGTATCCTGTAGAGAGCTGGAGCCAGACCGCTGGTCACCCTCAAACCAAGTGCTTTCCTTCCTGAATGTCTCAAAGGGGTGGGGGGCACCAGGCAGGCTAGAGTACAACATGGTGCCTTGGTGGGTGGGAATCCCCTCTCCTGCATCCTATCTCATCAGACAGGTATCCAGACCGACTACTCCTCTTTTAGACAAACACAGCAGGTGAATAGGGCTGCATCTGTCACCATCCCCCTGCCGTGCTGTTCCTTTTCCTTTTTAAAATGCAGTCACCGCAATAAATTAAACTTTCATGGCTCCATTTCCTTCGTTCCTATTGCGGAACCCTGACATATTTCCTGAAGGAAATACTTCTGGGATTATAATTGAAACACAATCATTCATAATGGAAGCAGGGAGGCCAGAGAGTAATAGAGTTAGCGCTCCTTTCTCAGGGCAGACATGTTAATTACATTTTCTATTTCCGCTCATTACCTCGGAGCAGGTCTCTGTGGGCTGCCCTGTTTCTCTTTCTCCTCCTTAGCTGAAGGCATCTGGAGAGGGCATAACGAAAGCCATGAGCTCCTTGGTAAAGGTTCACCTCCATACAGCCACAGGTCAGTTTCTTTGTGCGGACCAGAGGATCCAGCACTGAGCTTGCAGCTTCAGCTTGCAGCTTTCTGAACTCACTGCTCAGCCTCCTGACTCCAGACTCTCCATTCAGATATCCTTCCCTCTGAACATGCAAGGGGACCATGGCACTCACCTTTCCATCCTCTTGAGTGGCCTGAGGAAGCCTGCTACTCCCCTCAGCCCTTGGTGATCTTCCCAACAGCCCTACTGGACTACGGGGCAATGCTAAAACAGAACTTCTTCGAAGGCACTTGGGAAACCTTCAGAGCACCAAGTGCTGAAGAGATAGGTCCCAGGACTACCTTTGCACCCACAGGGGCGTGCTTACTCATGGCACTGCTTTAACCCAGAAACCCCGCCCACTGGTATCTTTCTGTCCTTTGTGGCTTTGCTCATGGGTATGTGAAGGCCAGAGGTTCACATTGGTTTTCTTTCTCAACTGCTCTCCACCTTCCATTTTTTTTTATAAGACTCTTTTATTTTATGTGCATGAGCGCTTTGCATGCATGTATGTATATGCACCATGTGCATGCCTGGTGTTCCCAGAGGTCAGAAGAGGACATCATATTTCTTGGAACTGGAGTCACAGGTGTGGGTACTGGGAAACTGAACCCCAGGCCCTCTGAAAGAGTAACAAGGGCCCTTAACTGCTAAGCAACCATGTTCCTTTTTGAAACAGGGGCTTCCAACTAACCTGTAACTCATCAATTCATCTATACTGGCTGGGTTTCACGGATCCACCTGATCAGCCTTTCCAGCACCAAGATTACAGATGTATCTCTGAGCCTGGATTTGTCTGTTGGTGCTGGGGTCCAAATGACAGTAGGGCAAGCATTTCTCCAGCCCATATCCTCCTTTACATTCTCATGTTGCCTGCTCTGCATTTCAGTTTCTCTTCTGGTCGTGAAAGGAAGGTGGGGACCTGCTGAAGTTGGCGCAGTGGGCTAACCCTGGATTCACCCCATTGTTAATTTCTGACTTTACCTACCTAACTTGTCCAAAGACTTGAGCTCCCATCTCATTCGGAGGCTAACTTCATCAAGAGGCAACAGGAGCTTTTGTAACAATTAACACTAAAGTGCCTTCCTCTCTGAGGAGAAAAAAAAAAAAAAAAACTCTTCCTTGCTGCTTAGGTTAAGAAGCATGAGTCATCTTTATTCCCACGCAGTGAACTTGCCTTAGGCAAATCTGGTTGGAGAGGAGAGTCTCCATTCAGTGAAATCTGAGCGAGCAGAGTAGGAAGGAGAGGGCCACCAGCAAGGACGGGAGATGCAAGCAGGGGTAATGGGGGTTCTGCTTTCTCCCTGGACAGAAAGAAAAATAAAGTGCAACCGTGGATTCTAAAGCAAGCAGAGGGAATACAGGAGAAAAGTCATGCTATTTCAGGGTCCACCTGCCTGTGCGCACCCCGTGGGAACACCGGGACCAAGGCTATCCTTCTCTGGGAAACATAGGCCAATCCACAGCTCTAGGGACTCTATGGCAGAGCCTTCTTTCCAGTGCACAAGCAAGGAAACTGAGGTCTTGAGAAGAAACTGAGTAGACCAAGCTAGAGAGAATCAAACAGGCTTCCAGGACCTTTCTGTACCTTTCTGATTCCCTTCCCCCTGCGGGTCTTCCACAAAGGTGGGAGCCGTTCGTGTTGTCCACAGGCTGTGCTGTCAACAATTCAGCAGCTAGCAACTTTTTTTTTGGTCCCTTGAGAAATGATAAACTGTGTTATTTAAAATATTAATAATACAAGGTCCAAATAAAAGCCTCAAGGATTGCCCAGAACAATCTGGGTGCTTCTCTTCTCTCCATATGGAGGGAAGGTACTTCACACCATAGATAATATGTTGAATTAGTAGAAACGGTTCTTTTTAGCAATCATTGTCTACAGCTGAATAAGATGTAGATACTAACTGATGCAGCTTTTCTTCCGTGTACTATTTTTGTATTGTTGATACATTCTTGCAAATAATGAGGCAATTTTTGCATTGCTGAAAGAAGTTTTTCTTTTTTTTAAAGAATAATTTAAGGATTTAAAAGATGATTTCAAGTGAGGAATCAGGCAAAGAGAAGCACAAGTGTCACATGAAGACACTGTTCTTTTGTTGGCTATTTGGGTAGCTGGTGCCTGTTTGAGGTCCGTGTTGTTATGCAGGAAAGGGTGGGAACTCTCCTCCACCCTTCCCCTTCCTGCCCCACGCTGGCTGAACAGGCAAGAGAAGGTCAGGGCTACTCATTCCAAAAGCTAGCGGGGACCAGGGTTTACAAATCAGTGTTGCCCAGCAGGCCTGGTGTGATGACAAGCTTGGCTTAAGACACACTCACAAAACCTATACAGAAAAGAGGCCGAAGAGGGACTTAGAGTCATGTAAATTCCAAAAGTACACATCTTGGTCATTGACAGCACAGTGCAGAGGCTGGGAACATAGCTCTGTGGTAGAACATTTGCCTAGAGTGCACCAAATTTAACACTTAAAAATTAATAGTAACTATATGATTATATGAATTACATCTCATTAAAGCTGGTACAACGTAATTAAGCACACACACACCCATACCCCACAACAGCACTTCTCTTGAAAGTGACAACCTTCAGCCTATCCAGAGACTGTCAGAGACAGGTGGGAGCTGGAAGTTTAGACATCTTTGTACCCACTTCCTTCTGCACTCTCTGGGGATGAGGGGATGGGCTCTAACATCTCAGGATCTCAGGGCAATTACAACTGGGAAAGAAGTAAGCGGTGACACCAGTTATCTTTCAGAGGGACAGTCTACCTAGATGGCTTCTATGGAGGTCTAGAAAAGTTAAAACTTTCCTCGCACAGTTAAAACGTCTTGACTTGTTTGTGAAGTCCATGGAGCTTACTGTGAGCCACTTTGTTAACTTGCAGATCTTCTGAGAACCTGTTGGAGGTTGGCTTAATGCATGTTACTAGCCCTCAAGATCTAGCTACACTTATCCATATTGTGTAAAACAACCTGATTGACTAATTAAACTGCCTATGCCTAGGCAGGGCAGGATGAGGTAGGTGTGGCTAAGGTTCCTGGGCTTCCAGGGTAGGAGAATCATGGGAAGAGAATGGACAGGAAGAGAGGGGGGAAAGGAACACCACAATGTGTTAGCATAGAGAAGGAACCACATGGGACTATAGAAAGAACTCCAATGATGGTGTGGAAAGGCCCAGATGGAGAATAAAAGTAATTACCATGGGATTATGGATGAAAGGTAGTCCAGCTGAGGAGGATTAAGGTGAATGGCATTGGATGAGGGCTGAGAGATGAATGGTGAGGTAGATATCTGCCCAGCCAAATTAAGTAAAGCAATTATTAAATCTAACGGGTATCTACATCTTATTATTTATGGTAGCAGGCTAAATAATACCTCCACAATAATATTAGGGCTAATAATAAACTTTATATAGCCAAACACATTTCTTTTTTATTTACTACAACACTTACCCAAGTCTGACATTTGGTGATCTCCAATTCCAAAAAGAATGGACACTCATAATTAGAATCTGACCATTATAATCATCCAGGTCTCTTTTGGGAGGAAGGGACTCTGTACATTGAATCCTAAATGCACTTAGAGGAGGAAGCTGTGTGAAGGCCCTTGTCCCTGCTGGGGAGATCAGTAGAAACCACCTGTCAATGCAAAACCTCAAGAAACCTGTTAGTAGAAGTATGTGGGTGAAGGAACGCCATGCAAAGTTGCAAAGGAGAGCTAAAATTAAAATTAAAAGCCTGAGAGTCTCAAAGGAAATCAGAGAATTTAGTGGCTGGTGGAATGCTTCAGAATGGAAGACCAGGAGGCTTAGAAAGAGGAAGGAACTAGCCAACTCAAAGCCACAAGGCCGAATGAAGCCATCAGAACAGATGGTAGACCCTGGTTTTCTTCTGTCTGGGCTTTATGTCTAAACATGAGAACCTGGGTCAGAGATCTTTGGTGGTTCAACCTTGTGCCTTGGCATGTGGATACCATCCACCCCTCCCCCCAGCAGCTGCTTTCATGTAAGGCATTTAGTTTGAGGTTCACCAGCAAGAGCTCCCAGTGGGACCCAGAGTTGCCCAAAGAACTACTGATAGTGCCAGGAAAGGGAAACATGACGTGGCTTTAAAATGTTTTAGTTGTGGTCTCTAGATGGTAGCTTCAAATATGGAGGAAACAGAAACAGTGGGGCAGCCATGATTTGCTTTATATTTAAAACTCTCTCTGTTCTCCTTGGGCTTAAAATTCTTTTCAAACGTGTGCCGTTCTGGAAACTCCACAGCTCTTCACAGTGTTGGCAGTGATGTGTTCCCCCCGTATTTCATTAAGGTGAAAAGAATTCAGTGCCCAATTCTCTATCTCTAGTGCTTTGACAGAGTTGGGGGGCAGCTCAGTCTGGATGGGTTCTGCTTATCTGAAAGGATAAGTTTAAGACAGTTCCATCTACTCACGATGTTCTTTTCAAGAACAGAAACCCCGTGTGACTATCTATACAGTAAAGAAGAACAAGAGCCAAGGCTCATGCACTGGGGGAGGCACAGACTTTGTGGCTGGAGACCTGGGATGGAATCTTGCTTCTAACTGTGGGGAACCAGAAAGGTTACTTTATCGACCTAAACAGCACATTCCTCATCCTTAAAATTAAAGCAATGGGACATACTTGAAATGTTGCTTTGGAGGAGGTATCTAATCTTTCTTTAGCCCAGAGCCTGAACCACAGTAAAATTCAGTAAATACTAGCTAGCATTTTTATAGGCAGTGCTCACATGGCATGCAGTAGAGTAAGTGCTGACCTCTAAGAGAAGAGTTGCACTTGAATCCTATTCAAATTCAACAAGTGTGTCTAAAATTGATTTAACTCTCCCCACACAATGAAGCAGTTATTATTTCTACCCAAGAAGTGAGGGGACTGAGGGTAGGCTGGAATAATTGAAACTTTTTTTTCCTGGATATTGTATTGGGTATCTTTCAACATTCAGGTGAGTATATGATTACATTCTTAGAGTGTTACTAGATGTTAACACATTGAAGTTTGAAAGGATATGGTGTCTTACACCTTCAACATCTGTGTAGCTTTAGGACTTTCAGACAGAATGTGTGCTCTGCCCACCGTGTCCTGGTATTGCATTATGTGAGTCTTTTTTAACAACTCCGTAACCCATTCCACAGGGAAAGGGAGGGAGGCACAGAGTCAAAGTCTTATTTCAGTCTCTCACAGCTGGTGAACTTGAGTCAAGTTCCAAACCCAGTCCAGGGCGACTCCAGCTCCCTGCTGTTCACCACAACACCACACTGCCTCCCACGGGTTTCCCGAAATAGAATTAGAAAGCCCGGCGTGACTCATGACCTTCCTCGCCACAAAGTCGTCTCAAAAATCTTTGGCTTGGAAACGACTTTGAAGGGTAACACGTCAAGCAAGGATCCTCCCTTCTGTACAGCAAGAGAATTTCTTTGATGACATCCATCAGGAAGCCCGAGGACACCGGAACCCAGCACTCAGATCTGAACATATCTAGAGATGCTCACTAGTGGAGTGACATGGAAATTCACTGCTTCAGCACCTCACTCACCATACAGCTGATGGTGTTGAAGCCTAGAGACATTGCTTAGGTGTTCTAGAAGTATGCACTGGGCAGCATACGCCCAGGTAGTAGAGAAGGATGTTCCAGGACAGAGGTACCAGACTCCAAGACCACAACCAACGGACTGAAAAAAACACTATGAACCACAGGACATTCAGCCTCAAAGATCCGTCTCTATCCCCTCCCTGTCATCATTATCATGCAGTACAGGGTCCAGCCCTTGGTGCTGCCCACATCCAGAGTGGGTCTTCCTATATCAATTAACAGCCAAGACCACCCATCAAATGTGCCTAGAGGCCAAACTGATTTAGATAACTCCCCATGAAGACTCCTTCCGGGTGATTCTAAATTGAGGCAAGTTGACAGTTAAAACTAAACAACATAGAAAGCAGTATAGGAATTAATCTCCATGTGTCAGAGGAAGGCCTGGGAGTGAATCATGTGCTGAATTTGTCTGTATTAAGGGTAGATTGCCATGGGGGAGAACTAAGGTTTTCTAAGAGAATATGCTGAGATGTGAGATTATTTACTTGCTTTTGAAACAGAGTATCACTGTACAGCTCAAGCTGGCCTTGAACTCATGACCCATCCTTTTTGCCCTTCCAAGTGCTGAGATTCCAGGGGAGAATTACAGAGTCCAGCTGAGGTCCATTAACCAAGCAGGCTGCATGGGCAAACTCTTTGGTTTTTTTTAGTTTTTTTTTTTTGTTGTTGTTTTTGCTTTGTTTTTGTTTTTTTGTTTTTCCTCTCTCTCATCTTGACTATGACTGTGATGTAGCCAGCTGCTTGAGTCCCTACCTTGATTTCCTAGAAATGATAGAAAATAACCTGGAACTGTAAGTCAAATCAACCCTTTCGTTCTCTGTACTGTTCTGGTAAAGGTGTGTTAGCTGCATGTGAATGAAAAGCGCTATGTGCAGGATTGCATGGCAGGTTTGAATGGTCCAGGCTTAGAAGCAGAGGGTATCCCTTCTACCCAGAGTCAATTGCCTAGAACTCAGGCATGGAGTTAACAAGTATGGTAACACGTACCAGAGGCCTAGGGCAGGTGACCCACGCATGTCCATCCAGAGAGAGCAAATTGACGGAGGCTTTAATAACCACTTGATAATGTGTCATAATCATCTTAATTTCTCAATGAATACAAAGTAATTTTTTGTTTGACTTTTATATTTTCCACATATTTATGAAGCATAGTATGATGTTTGATTAATGCATAAATTTTGGTAATAACGTTCAGTAGCATATATGTCACCTTAAGCTTTTTTCATTTATTTGAAATGAATATATTCAAAATCCTTCCTTCTTTCTGTACGCAAGTTGCTTCCTGCTTGACTGTAAAATTGTGACTGTACTGGGTAGTTTTTAGCTATCAACTTGACAAAATTTAGAATCACCTGTGAAGAGTTTCTATTAAGGAATTATCTAGATTAGGTTGGCCCTGGGGAGAATGTCCTTAGAGAATTAATTGTCTCAATTGTTAATTGGCCCATCCCATTGTTGGTAGAACCATTCCTTAGGCTGGGCTCTGAACTGTATAAACAAAGAAAACTGGCTCCATTAAGCAAGCAGTCTGCATACATTCTCTACTTTTGGCTGTGGCTGAGATGTGGCCGATTGCTTGAGTTCCCTGCCTTCACTTCACAAAAATGATAGACAATAACCCAGAACTGTAAGCCAAATAAACCCTTTCCTCCTCTATATTATTTTGGCCAGGATATTTTAGCCATAGCAACAGAAATAAAACTATAACAGAACCTCTTAACCAGTATCTGTCCATGTCTTCTCTGATGTCTGGTTACTACTTTTTAGCCCCTCTGAGATTAACTTTAAAAAAAAAATATATATATATATATATATATATATATATATATATATATATATATATATTTGTCTTTCAGCCTCTGGCTTATTTCACTGAACAAAGCATCTTTGAGTTCTATTTAAGTTTTTAGCAATTCATTTGTATATACATTTGACTTTTTTATTCAGCTATTGAGGAGCATTTAGGTTGATTGCAAATCTTGGCTATTGTGAATAGTGCTACCATATGGACCCCTTTGCCATTCGGAGGTGTCTTTTTTGTCTCTATATCCAAGTCTGTGATTATTGGCTTGCACAACATTTTTTATTTTAGATTTTTGATGACTCGCCATACTCTTTTCCATGCATGATTAGTGTGTTTTCTTGTGGGTAGTACATAAATCCCCACTTCAGAATATAATGTCCACACATTTATTCAAATAACGAAGTATAGTCTCTTTTACAGAACTATATCTCAAAGCTATGCAAGCCTTGAGTACCCCCTTTTGAAGTAGTGCATTACTGTATTGAGATTTTTCTTTTTATACTACCATCTTCAGTACATTTTCTTTTCTAAGTTTGGAAGGCATTTCTTAATATAAAAAAGGATTGTACCAATTTTGGTGCCATTTGAGTTCCCAATTTTATGGTTACCCAGTGTGCTAGAAAGTGTTGGTTCAAAATGAAACAACCTTGAACTACCTGGGAAGAGAATTCCAATTGAGAAATTGCCTCCTTCAGATTTGCCTGCGAACATGCATGAAGGATATTTTCTTAATTGCTAATTTCTGTAGGAGGACCCATCCCAATGTGGGAAGTGATATAGGTCATACTTGGTCATATAAGCTTTGAATATATAAGAAAATAAAAAGGCTTAAGCAATACAAGGGGAACAGGCAGTAAGCAGTACTCATCTATGGTCTCTGCTTCCATTCCTACTCCTCGGGTCCTGTCTTGAGTTACTGCCCTAAGTTTCCTTAGTGAAGAACTATAAAGTTTGAGCTGAAATCTGCTCTTTTTCTCCCTAAGTTGGTTTTGGTCAGTGTTTTATCATGGCAACAGAAATGTATACTAAGACACTCAGTGTTCTGGTTCATATCTCTCCTACCTCCATCCCTCTAGGTTCTTTTTGGGAGTCTAACCCACATCATGTTTGTCCAGGACTTACTCAGTCTGTGTTTTACTATTTAGTTCACGCTAGGGACCACATAAATTCTGGACACCAGAGGTTTAGAAATAAAGAAAACACAGGGTTGTGTTAGGAGATCTTTTTTTTTTCCAGCCCATGCTCTGCCTAGTGAAGAAACTGAAGACAAGTGATTAAAAATGAGGCTGACAAGTGTTATAATAAATGTGGGCACACAGCGTAATGAGAACAGAGAGAGAAGAAAAGCAATTGTGCCTAGGGATGGTTTCAAAGCAGAAGCAATTTTTAAGATGAATTTTCAAAGATAAATAATGATTTCCAGTGAAAACACATTATAGACAAAAGCCAGCCCTCTGCACAAAAAAAAAGATAGATAATAATGAAATTTTAAGTTTGGCTGTTGCTCTAGGAGTAGGAGGGCAGGGAGTAAGAAGAAATCAATTTGAATTTAGAGTTTGAACACATTGGTAGTAACACTTTGATGCTGCATAGGGTTTTGTACTGCTCCCTTATAGCCTAGGAGGAATGACTGAGCAATAATTTGAACTTTGGCTTGATTTCTGCTCACAGAGTTCATCTGTTCTTTCTTTCTTTTTCTCTACTTAGAAAATAAGTAAAAATTCTATTTTGGGAAGTTAACAGAGGACACTTACTGATTTTGTTCAAAGTGTCCCTGTTTCCCTACCTCTCTCTTTTTATCCCTTGATTGTGCCCTAAGTACTTACATAGTGCCAGGTTCTGAGACTACATTGTAGGGTTTGGAAGAAAATCTCTGCCTTCAAAGAATTCACTACCTCATATGGGAAGTGAAGTTTTAGTGCCAATTTTATGCCTGAGACCATCTAGGATAGCTGGGGAGATGGGCCTGTTGGCCTACCTGTGGGGGATTATCTTGCTATGGAGTTGGTGTAGGGGTGCATCGTCCTGAATGGGAGATCCTAGGCAGAGTACTAGCATGCATTTATTCACTGCTCTCTTCTGACCCACTTCAGGACCTCATTACCTTGACTCCCCATCGTAACAGACTGTGTGCTGAACTGTTACCTAAAACAAACCCTTGGTGTCTTACGTTGCTTTTGTCAAAGTATTTCATCAAAGCGACAAGCAAAGGAACTTAAGACAGGAAGCAGGTGAACAGGCACAGGCAACTGGGTACCAGTTTCTGGGAGGACAGAGTACCTTGTTCAGTGTCTGGCTGACTACAAGACAAAAGAGATGGTGCTTTACTTCATCTGATGTGGTTTACTTCCTTCATTAAATACCCTGGTGGTGAGAGTTCCCTGAGGAGAAATCCTAAATTTCCCTGTCCTTAGAGAAAGCCAGTTTGCTTGCTTCACTTATAAACGACCATTTAATCATTTGAATTAAATGGTAAGTGGAAGGATTCACAGTGTTGTAATGTGGACTGGGGTTGGGGGTAGTCTCCTCTTTGGTAGGGGCCATCTGATGTCTTTGGTTACCACATACTGTATTACTTTCCAAAATGTCTGTCCCTGAGAAGAACCACCTAGCGGGAGGATGGACAGCTTTCACAGGAGGAGCACTCCTTGTGAGTCAAACAAGTGAAGATCAGTCATCCCATCCCTGCCAAATAAACTGTGCCCCTGGATCCGCAGTTGCCTCTGGAAAGCAATGACACTGAGATTTCACTGTCTCCAGCATGCACTGGCCATGTCCTTGTGGTTTGCCAATGCATGGGTTTTGCAATTAAAGGCGGAATGAAAGGAAACTGTGAGTCTGACCTTGGAGGATGTCATGTTCTCAACCCCACTGAGTCATCCAAGAATTTATGAGCCAGGTGAGAGATTTCCAGATGTGATGCAATGATTCCCCAAATGTGACTTTGGGGAAAAGTAAGAATAACAGTGAGTAGCCACCTTACTCTGTGGAAACATTCTCGAAGACCCCCAGCCTCAGTAATTTGTTTTTTTAAATCGTGAACATTGCCCTAATTCTGCACTTTTTTTCCATTTGTCCTTACAGAGCACAGATTATATTTTTTTTTGCTTTTGAAAAATTTTTATATTAGTTTATTGCTTCACATTCTGAGGTACCCCCTCACTCCTCCTCTCCCAGTCCTTCCCCCTTTCCCACCTTCTCCCTTCCTTTCTCACTCTCACCCCAGAAAAGGGGGTCCCCTGACCCTTACTACAGCACATCAAATCACATCAGGAATGAGCACATCTTCATTCCCCTGAGGCCAGGCAAGGCAGACCTGCCAGGGGGAAGTAAGCCAAAAGCAGGCAATAGAGTCCATGTCAGAAACAGCTCCCACCTCCAATCACCAGGTGCCCCATATAAAGACCAAGCCGCCCATGCCCATCGCTACATGTGTGCAGGGAGCCTCGGTCCAGACCATGCATGCTCCTTAGTTGATATCTCAGTCTCTGAAAGCCCCCATGTGACTGTGTTAGTTGTCTCTGTTGGTCTTCTTGTGAGGTTCCCCTCCAGGACCTTTGATCTCCCCCCCAACACTTCCACAGGACCCCCAGAGTTCTGCCACATGCTTGGCTGTAAATCCCAGGATCTGTCTCAATCTGCTGTTGCTGGAGCCTCCCAGAGGACAGTCTAGTCCTAGAGGACAGTTAGGCTCCTCTCTGAAAACATAACAGAGTATTATTATTAGTGTCAGGGACCTAAGGCCATCTGGAACCAGGAGCCCTACCTACAGCCCCAGAGACCTATTACCCTCAGAGAGCACAGATGATATTTGATCTTTTTACATCATCTTACATAAAACTCCTGGTCCTTGGGAGTAATGGCTCTGTTGTTCTAGACCACTGGACTAAAGAGTCCCCGGCTCCCTGGTGCATCCTGGGACCAATGGAGCTACCGTGCTGGTTGTGGTGACTCCATATAGTGACCCCACTTGGATGCCTTTCTGTGTGGGGTCCTAGTTATCTCAGTAGAAGGTGGAATCCCCAATCTCATTCCTTTCAAGAGTCACTATCCATCCACTAATGTTGTTCTCCTGTTTCATCCTGTTAATTTGTTAGTAGCATATTCTTTAGCTCCTCTTTCCAAGGACAGCCTGGACTATGCTGTGCACACTGATGTATCACAATTATACTTTACGCTTGCATTTTTCACACTCCTGCTTTATCCATGAAACACCTTGATATCCTCATCTCACTGATGCCTTGAATCTGGGTCAGACTGCTAGACTTTTCCATCCAAATTCTCGGCTGGTGTTGACTCACCTATTCTCATACCCCACCTTCTTTCATCCATTTCCCCATCTCCAGCAAGATCTGTTCTCTAACTCACAGATGATCACAGCTATCTCATCTCTTATTTACAAGGATTATTCTTATTTCATTTTTATGTTCCAGGTATATTTTGATTGCATATGAAACTCCAGGAACATTTGTATTGATTTCCTTTATATTAACGTAGGTAAAATTCACTGAGTATTTGTATGTTTTTCATCAGCTTGGGAAACTTCTCCGCTACTGTGTCTTCAGATGCTGCTTGCTATAGTGTGCTTCTCTCAAACCTTCGAAGATTTCAGGTCTACATATACTTGCTTATGTTTTTTAAAATGCATTGTCGTTTTTTGTTTGCTTGGTGTGTGGTTCGGTTCTTCTTATTGTTTCTTTGCTTTTGAGACAGGGTCTCATTCTTAAGGCTGGATGTCTTAAGGCTGGAGCTCCATATGGAGACAAAGCTTGAACACACAGAGACCTCTGCCTCTCAGTGCTGGGTCTAGAAGCATGTGCCGTCACAGCCAGTTCTTAAAAGACTCGTCTTGTTTGGTTATTTAATCTATTTTCTCTCTACTCTCTATTCTAGTTTTCATGTTTTCTGACAGACGCTATTCTGTATTGTGTTTTCTTTATGTCTAATCTGCCATCTGATATATGCATTAAAGTTTAAATTTAGTAGAGTTCCCTTTTTTTATTCTCAAATTACCACTTTATCAGCATGGTGTAGATTCTGCTTCTCTGATGAAACTCCCTATTCAAGTAATTTTCCTGTGCTTTTGACTGTTTCCTAACAATATTAGCCACTAGCATTTTGAAGTCTCAGATTACTAACTCCAACATCTCAGGTTAGTTGTACATTTGATCTATCCTCAAGGGCCCAGGTTAGCGCTCTTCATCATGCTCAGAATCATCTCTAACCCAGGATGGAGAAGTGGGTTGTTGGTCATGAGCTGCTGTCCCAGTGTCTTTCCCTTCTCCAGAAAGTTAGAACATTTACTTCCTGTTTCACGGCCCTATACTCCTTTAGCTTTCTGTGGTCATTTAAGAGGATATTTTGACCTGCTGTGACCTATTCCTTCCTGCATAGCACTGTTTCCTAGGTGTGTTTGCTGTCTTGCCATCTATGATATTTCTTTGGTCTTAAAAATGGAAAGAAGATTTTTATACTCAATAAATTCAGTATGCCTGAAGCTTGGAGCTCTCCAGGAAGAAGGGGCTTTTCATTACCAACATCAGTGCAGTGCAGAAGACCTGCAGGGTACTGCATGCCTTACTCTCCTTATATACACAGTATGCAGAACACTCTAGAGAGAGCTGCTGGTACTGCAGATCCAAGATTGCAAAATCATCCTTCTGCAGTGCTTTCTCTAACCCCCCCCCCACTTCAGGTTTGGTTAAATCTGTTCTGTGATGTATGCTCTCCCCTAATTCCTTAGGACCCTTAGTCATAAGCCATCTCATGATCTACCGGGGTGCTCTGGTTTCTGGTCCAGACATATTGTGAAGTCCAAATCTTACTCCGGTTAGCCCTGGAGTATGGTCTTGCCAGAGAATATGGTCTCATTAACTTAATGAAGGAATTCATTTACTTAAGTATTATTTATGGGATTTACAAATTCAGTACTTATTTACTAAGCACCTACCATGTCTCAGATTTCTTGCTATGTGCAAAAGACACAGAAAAAAGTTGTTGTTGACTTGTCCTCATATGCTACATGGTAAAATGGAGAAGTGGGAGGAATTAATAACTCTCATGGGCACTTCCTCATTCCTTTTCTTTTTTATTTATTTTATTTATTTTAATTTATTTATTTTTATATCAATCACAGGTTAGGTACTTTGCATCCCAGGCCTAGCCCCCTCCCTCATTCCCTCCCTCCCTCCCCAACCCTCCCTCATCTCCTCCCCGCCTCCTCCAAGTCCACCAATGGGGGAGGTCCTCCTCCCCTTCCATCCAACCCCAGATCATCTTGTCTCCTCAGGGCTGGCTGCAATGTCCTCCCCTGGGATCTAGCCAGACTGTTACTCCCTGGTGTGTATGGGGGAGGGTCAAAGAGCCAGCCATTGAGTTCATGACTGAAACAGTCCCTGTTCCCCTTACTAGGGTCTTCAGTTGGACACTGAACTATCATGGGCCACATCTAAGCGGGGGTTCTAGGCCATATCCATATATGGTCCTTGGTTGGAGAAACTGTCTCATATAAGACCCCTGTGCCCTGCTCAGTTTGGTCTTTGTGGAGCTCTTGTTCTCCCCAAGTCTTACTAACTTCCCCTATTTTTATGATTCAGAAAACACAATCTAAAAATTCTGATGAGATCGCTCAGTGGGTGAAGGCAATTGTCATGGACTGCTGGCCTGAGTTCAATACCCAGAATCCACATGTAATAAAAGTGGAAGGAAAGAACGAACTCCTACGGGGGGGCATCTCTGTCTACTGTCTGTCTGTCTGTCCATTTGTTCCTCCCTCCTTCTCTCCCCCTCCTTCCCTTCCTCTTCCTTTTATTCCTCTCTCTCCCTCTTTCTTCCTTTTTACCTCCCTATCTCCCCAATCTCTTACCATCCCTTCTTCCACCACACACAGAGTGAATGAAAGAATAAGAATTTTTTAAGGATTACAAATTTGCTCCACATTTCTTGCCTAATAAGTGGTGGAAAGAGGTTTTATGAGGGCAGACTGAGAGTTTTTATGGTTACACCTCACAGGTGAGTCAAAATGAACTGACTTCAAAGGGAGAAATGTCTCCTATAGAAATTATGTTATTTCTTTAGAACATTCTTCTTTCCATCACTTTAAAGAACTTCCTGTTGTTGAACTAGAGCAGAATTCTGAGAAAGAACTCTACAGTGGTAGAATGATCTTCTGTCTGCATTGTATATTATGCAAATGCTAATTCCTTTGCTATTTTCCCTTTCATGTATCCATTTTTCTTCATTTTAATTTGAATTTTCTTCCCCCCCCCACAAAGTATTTCTTCATTACGGTTTCCAGTCCTTCTACTTCTAGTTTCTCCCATTCTCAACCCCTCCAATTCTGATCCATCCCCTTTCTGTTTCTCACTAGAAAACAAATTGGTTTCTAAGGGATAAAATAATAAAATAAAATATGATAAAACAAAACCTAACACCTTGGAATCGGACAAGGCAAACAGAAGGAAAAGAGCCCAAGAGAATGCACAAAAATCAGAGACCTACTTACTCAGAGCAAACACTAGTTTCATAGACATATTGTATCTGTACAGCAATTGAGTGGGGAGAGAACAAACACAGAATTGAATTTCCAAGTCTACTAAATACATTTTAACATTAATAAACTTGAAGTTGATGGCTACGGTATTGGAGAGCAGCCATTAAAGCTTTAAGCAAACACCTACCCCCCCTCCCCGTCCCGCAGTAATATTAAAGATACAATCTGACAGTAAAACTTGCAAAGAGAAACAAGATTTTTTTTTCCTTCAAATTAAAATCCTCTCCGTTGGAATCACGTCTTTCACAGGAAACAACGTTGTTTCCCATCTCTTCAGGAACTGAAGGGTCAAGACATCTCAGTTCTCTGCAATCAAGACTAAGAGTATCAGAAGCCTCTACCTACCTGAAAGCCAGAATACCCACAACACATTCCGTGACCCTGAGCCCTATGCTGTGTGAAGGTGAAGGCTGTGGTTTCAGCCATTTTATTTACAGCCATCAACATGGGGAAAAATGTGCCTAAGGGATAGAGCTAGGTCCTGGCTCCACAACGCCCCTCAGCTGAGCCACCTTCCTGCTTATCAGAGAGACATGTGCTGGTGTCCCCTGTGTCTGCAGACTAGGACATCTATGCATGGGAAAATGCCTCTTTCTCAGAGCCACACTGTGCCTGTCTCCCTCGATGGGGGCCTATTGTGGTTATAAATGTTTATAAATTTCTGTTCTTTCCCTTTTTTTCTACAGCTAGGCGAGCTGTAATTTAGAGAGTGTATTGCTTGCCCAGCTGTACATGTATCATTTGTTTTTCCATATTCTATGATTATCTTCAACCGCCCTTTCTTACCATCTCTCCCCCAGGCTCTTGACTCTGGTAATTTCTACTTTCCAGATTAAATGTGGTATACCAGACTGGGCAGCCACAGGTATCCTGGGATCTATAACTGCCCTGTGATAGGTACCCTTGATAGGGGAAAAAAATGCTAGAGACAAACCAAGTTCCAAAAGTCACTTCATTGCTCCTGACAGTCTTCTACCCTTTACTCATAGTTTTCTGTGGGTGCTGAAATAATATTTCAATCCATACCAGTTCCATCAAACAGGACTGCTTTTTCATTCTCCCCCATAATCTATAACCACCCTGTACCTACCTCCTCTTATAGGTTAGATGAAGAGGTTGCAGTGTGGCAACTCACTGAAGCTTTGAATTACTGTGGCCCCCTAAAGTACCATAGTTCCTCCAATCTGTGATTTTTTTTATCCTTCGTTTCATCATGTGAGATTGACCGTCATACTGATACAGGACATAGCAATTTCAGAAATAAGTTGAGTCTTATGTAGATTTTATTACCAGACTTACTAAAGTTTTTTTTACTTCTTTTTAGTTACTACCAATCATTAGTTATTACTAATCTCTCACCATGCTTAATTTATAAGTTAAACTCTCATTGAAGTACACATGGGATCAGGCACGTTCAGGGAGGTTTGGGCTTTGAGGCATGAGTTAAACACTATCATCTCTACTTCTGTCAACTCTATCGTCTATTGTTCATGGCAAAAACACATCAGCACCTGTGAACCAAATCTGCACAGATGGTTCCCTGGAAATAATCATACTCATACAGGGACTCATCTTCACCTGGTCATATCCCCAGCTCTTTTTCACAATGGAAACTTTCCTTGGCAGAGTAAGGAGAGTGTGATTAATTCTAAGAGCACAGGGCACTCACCAGATGGTGTGATGATGTTGGAAAACCTGGATCCTGTTTCCATTTGGCTTATGTTGGCACCTACTTGTGGTTGGTTTGTCATGCCCCTTGTACTCCTTATGAACTGTTGGCTGCTTATCATGTACAACAGAAGCCTAGTATCTCTACTTACTGACTATTCAGATAGACCAACTCTCATGTCCTAAAATCTACCGACTACTGCTACCTGAGCTGAGCACTGGCAGCAACCACATGTTCATTGATGCAATAATGAGACTAACTTCTTCAAAGGATATGCCAAGGACATTATTAAAGCCTTCATAGGATTCCTCGTGTTGACAAGGCCCATGCCTATGCATCATCCCCTATAGTCTCATTTTTTCTTCTTCCTTTTAATACATCTTATCCATGTTTTCAGTTCCATCATCATTCCAACAGCTCACTTCTTTGCATGTACTGTTTCTTGTCTTAAAAACACCTTTGACCACCTTCTTAGACTTGTTTAATGCTTATTTATCTTTAACATATTAGCTTGAATGCTAATTTAAGTCCCCAGGCTACATCCTCTAGATTCCTTATAACACACATTTGATTTACTGGAGAGCCTTAAAGTAACCCCCTACATTAAGACTCATAACACTTGGTGTTTAATCACCTTTGTCCCTCTTAGACTGTGTGCTGGACAGCTTTATGTCAACTTGATGCAAGCTAAAATCACCTAAGAGGAAGTAACCTCAATTAAGAAAATGTCTCTATAAGATCAGGCTACAAATCTGTAGGGCATTTTCTTAGCAATCAATGGGGGTGGGGGGGGAGGTCCCTGCCCACTGTGGATGATGTCTTCCATGAGATACTGGCCCAGGGTTCTATAAGAAAGCAGGATGGGTAAGCCATGATGAACAAGCCAGTAAGCAGCACATTTCCATGGCCTCTGCATCAGATTCTGCCTCCCGGACCTTTACCTGTTTTAGTTCCTGTCCTGACTTTCTTTGATGACAAGCAGTAGTATGGAAGCAATAACCCAAATAAACCCTTTCCTCCTCAAGTTGCTTTATTCATGGCGTTTCATTACAGCAATAGCATGTATAACTAAGATGGATTGTAAACTTTGATGAAGGTAGGGACCCTACTGGATCTCTAGCACCAGTCACAAGTCTCAGAACATAAATGCCTCCAGGGCAAGACCAACCTGGTAGCTGCAATTCGGTATGCATAATTCCTTGTGTCAGTTGACTCTTCCCTGAGGCCTCTAGATAAATGTTATTTTGGTCCATCTATGTAGCATGTTTCTAGATGAAACCCACATTTGAATCCAAGGACTTGATAAACCACATTGCCCTGCATTGCATTGGCAGGCACCAATCTGCTGTGGGCTGGGACAGAACCAGAAGGTAAACTGTAAGGACCCTTATAACCCTTTTCTTTCTGCATACAGGAATGAGGCCTAGGTTTTCCTCCTCCTTCTCCTCTTCATCCTTCTCCTCTTGCTCCTCCTTCCCCTCCTTCCCTCGGACTTGGCTTTTATGCCACTGAATGCCTTAATTCAGCGTTCTAACCACAATTGAATTTTACCATCATCATTAGGACTTCAGCTCACAGAGAATTTCCCATTCTCTAATCTCATAAACCAAATTTTCATACTCTTTCTTCCCTTCATTCCCTTCCTCTCTCTTCATATGTGCATATATATATATTTATATTTAATAATATAGTCACTATAGTTATAGGATTATATGTAATCCTATATATCTTATATGTTATATTTAACTACATGTAATAACATATAATCATATGTATTCTCATATATATTATATATCCCTTATTCCTGTGCTAAGTCTTAACACATATGCCATTTCACTTGATCCTGTCATTTTGTTCAATTAAGTGAATGGAATTCTTTGTGGTTACTGGAATATGGCTTCTAAATGGCCCAGGGCAACATATGTATGTAGGGGCCAAGTCCATGGAAACCAGCCCCCATCCAAAATATCTAAGCACATTGTCTTCAGCAAGAAGAGCTTCTGCCAAAAAGGAGGTTGAATTGCTTCCTTCTGAACTGCTAGTAGATGACATGCTGGGAAACATAGCTTCTCAGAGAAACGGAAATCAACATGAGAGACCCCATCTCAGGCACATAGGCTCAAAGGGCTGCTTCCCTCACAGTGTATGCGTTGGAGGGCTGCTTACGATGGCTAAGCAATATGGGAATAGCCATGTGAACACAAGTTAAGGAATTCCATTTGAGGGTAAGTGAATTTCATTGGTTTTACTAGAATGTGTCAAAGCACCATGAAATCAAACGGACTCCAGAACACTTAAATGCCTTTAGTGAGTAAGCAAGAAGGGGGGGGGGTAAGAGCAACTTTTCCTCCTCACTTCCCCCCATTATTTCTACTCATAGATAAATCATCAAGAGTCTCTAGTTTGGGTGATATACTGGGTCTCGCCTTGGGTGTGGCTAGCAGGGTGGTGTCCCTTTGGTTTTTGCTTGCTTTTAAGTGTTCTGAGGGATAACTGCTCAAAGGAAACTGACAGTTGGAGATGAAGGTCAGCTCCCAGAAGCTCTCTGTAGAATGTGATAATATCAGCCCATACCAGCAGAGCTGGGGGAGGATGGTGAGAGCCAACTGACAAGGAACCTGGTGCAGAAACCTCCCAGTAAAGATAGATTTGATACATGGGCAATGAGAGCTGAGAATTGCTATGTGCAGATAGCACAGATCCTGGTAACAATCCAATTGAACTGCCTGTGCCTCAGGTCTGAGGATCTTACACCTTCATGCCTGAACTCCTGTATCAGCCCAGTCCTTTCCTCATGCAACTGCCCAGCATCTTCCCAGCCCCAACACAACCTCACATGCTTATCTTCCTTACACATCATTAAATCATGATCAGATCTACTTACGATAGAAAACCCAAGCAATAGTTTCTCATTTTTCTATAAGGAAGCCCAAGTGTCAAGGTTGATTGACTACCCTTACCCTCTGAGACCCTATCTGAGCTGGTGAACCTGCTCTGACCCTCTCTTGTATACTACGTCTTGGCCTCATGGCACAAACCATTGCCTCCTGAAGCTGTTCAGTGTTTACTGAAGAGATCTGTGCAGAAATTTCTTACCCTGTGGTGTCACTTCCAGCACCTTTGCCTGGTTCACATTGCCTTAATTTCAAAAGACTATCATTGAGGTTTTCCTCAGTATAGACTAGAAAGCACCACTCTAGTCTTGGTAAGTACTTTTTACACTGCATGGGAAGGTGGGAAGGTGGCTCTTTGCAAAATCCTTACAGCTTGCAATCAATTAGACATACATATGCTCATTTACTTCTGCTCAAACACTGAGGTTCTCATTTGAACAACAATTTGCCCACCCTTTCATGGGGCCTGCTGTGGTGCTTTACACACTGTAATGAGGTTAAACAATGTTTAAAAATATCCTTTTAATCGCTGAAATGATTCCATTTTCTACTTTCAGCCTAATAATGCACTCAAGAAATCTAATGCACTGATTTAACGTAACACTTAGAGAAAAAAGGCCACTCCTTATTTTATGGCACATTAACACTGCCATCCTGTATTTTTTTAAATCATGGAATATTTATATTTTATATTTACTTAAAGAGTTCTTTTAGACATATGAGTCAATATTTGTAACCTCGTACTACTGGTGAAACCTTGAAAGACAAAATAGTAAGGGTGGCCTAAAACCATCTCATATTCAAAATTATTTGTCTAAAACACTTTTATTATGTTAGTTGTGGATTTGTATTTTCCTTATGTATCATTATACTCTGAGACAGCAAGAACTCCATTGCTGTCGGTTTAAAAACACAGTTGTTTCTTAATGTGTTTTCAAGTAAGTTGCTCAGTGATAGAGCATTTTATGTTGGCAGATTATTTTTCATATTTATTTGTGTTTTTATTATCACATAATCAGTTGCTTCATTGTGAAATTTTTATTTATGTGTTTTGATCATTCTAATCCTCATTACCCTGTCTTGTCTCCTGAATCCTGCTAATCCCTTTCCTTTTCTCAAGGAGTCCTTCATCTACTGTCCTAATGTCCTTATTTATTTCTTTCTTTCTTTCTTTCTTTCTTTCTTTCTTTCTTTCTTTCTTTCTTTCTTTCTTTCTTTCCTTCCTTCCTTCCTTTTTGGTAATGCAATGGGTTAAATGGGATTATTTATTAAAACACAGGAGAAGGTCATTTACAGATACACAGGCAGCTTACTCATCACTGTCATTAAAGAAGTGTTTCTCCTCTCCCAGAGATATATGAACATACCAAAGTTGTCAGTGAATAGCCTTCGATGGCTGAAGGCATGTCTCAGCAGTTTAGAGGGCTTCTTCTCTTTCGCAGAACCCATACCAGGTGGCTCACAAACTGCTTGTAACTTGAACTTTATTGGATCTGATACTTTCTCCTGGCCTCCAGGGCAATTGTACACACATGGTGAATACATACACATAGAACACACACACACACATTTATTAGTTTTACAAAATTCCAAAAATTAAAAAGAAATCTTTCAGATAACTAGGATCTGTATTTAATCCTCAAAGAGCTCCTACATATTTTTCAACTGAAATGTCAAAGCTGCCACTGTCATGCAATGCCACCACAGTACCGGTACCAACTTCCTGTCTGCACAAAGAAAGGAACTCTGCGACAACCTGCCAAAGATGACATTATAGCATAATAAACATAAAAACTTAATTAGAAAGCAGCAGAGAAAAGACTAAATCAACATATGCACAAACCAGTTGTCCTTTTGTCCCCAAATCCCTAGGAAAGACAGAAAAAGAAAAATCTTTAAAGAGAAATGGAATCACAGCAGTACTGAAAACCAAAGCAGAATACCATCATCTAAATGGAAATTCCTGAAGTACGTATTTCTATATCAGACAGACACTCTCAAACAATACTTTGATTAAACTTACATTTAAAGAAAATAAGCAGAAAGAGCAGATGTGGTTGAATACATACTTTTGCAAGTGTATAATTTGGAAAGCTGAGGGAGGAGGATTGGAAATTCTAAGCCATTCTGGGCTATCTAGTGAGATATACCCAATAAATAAACTAATAAATAAACTTAAATGAAGGTTAGAACACGTGCAAAGGCATGTTTAGGAAATAAAAAGTAAATGTATATAAAGAATTAGAACAGTAACTTTAAACAGGCAAGAAAACAAAGACAGTCACTTGTAAACAGTCACTTTTCATCTTAAACATTAACAGTAAGTAAGAACTAGTGGAGCAGAAATACAAGTAGAAAACTACTTAAGAGAAAATTAACAGCCTAGGCGATTGAGTCATGAAATTCCTGTAGAGTACAGTACAAAAGGGATAAGCAGTGTGAGTCAATGAAGAAGAAATGTAGAGAGATAAAGGAAACATCTAGAAAATTCTGCATTCCTCAAGAAGGCACCATGAGTGTGTGGCACATAGGAGAAGAAAATCAAACCAAGTTGTTGATGACTATTAATATGTAAAACTGATTTATATTTTAGTAAGGCAGCAGTTATTCCTTAACCAGCTATATAGCCAAATCACACAGAGACTAGAATTTATTTAATTAACCTAGATCACAATGCTGGGCAATAATTACTCCATCCTAAACCTCTAAGCCCACATAACTGCCTCTCGTTCAGATTTCCCACATTAGACTTGCTTTTTAGTTATATCTTAGGTCAGATTCATTTCTCCTGATGTTTCTAGGTCCTCTTTTCTGGCATATTTCTCACCTCTCTTCCTTCTCCTCTCCTCACCAAACCAGGATGTCCCACTCTATTCTCTCCATTGCTCAGCAGTGACTGGTTGTATTTATTGACAATTCAGAGAACAACTGGTAGCATGTTTACACAAACTTGAGACAGGTGATACTTAGAATAAGCATCACAATGCAATGTCCGGATTGAAACCAGATAGTGAGTGAAGAAATCAGCAATTGAACAGGGTAAACAGTATACAGTCCACAGGAACATTATATCAACACCAAGTTCTGTCCTCAGAACTGCAGATTTATAGGCATGTCAAAAGGGATGGAATAAGGCCAATGAACATTCCACTGGCCCCACAATGGTAGGACTTGAGAAGCAACCTAAAGCAGAGACAGAGAGATAGAGACAGAGACAGAGAAAGACAGAAAATGAGAGAGACAGAAAACCCAGATTGTCACATCAATCATTATTGTTCCAGTGAGACTGTGTTTGGTGGCCCAGGTTGCTGATAGAAGATCAGAATTTAGGTCTTAAAATTTTAATAAATATAATGAAGAATAGGGAATTTATTTTCAGGCAAGACGTGAAATTACTATTTATAGATGGTATGAGTCTATGGTATGATTCTACAGAGAAAAGACCCAAAAGTCCCATCAAAGAATTCTAAAATGGATCAACAGCTTCAGAATAGGGAGATACAAATCCAAAGTATAGAAAATGTTAGGCTTCCTCAGTAATGAGACAAAAACTGGGAAGACAGTCTCATTTAACTTAGCTTAAAAATAAAATGCCTAGAAAAAAAGCTACTCAAGGATGTGAAAGACCTCTACAATAAAATTTCCAAAGAAGTAAAAGCAACTAAAATGACATAAAAGGTTCCCATGCTCATGGATTGGAAGAATTAATACAATAAAATTATTGAATTATCAAAAGCAAATCTACAGAACCAAAGCAATTTCCATTAAATTTCTAATGATATTCTTAAAGAAATAGAAAGGGCAATTTTAACAGGCACACAAAAAATGCCTATTAGCTAAAGCAATTTTCAGTAAAAAGAACATTTCTAGAGGTATCATCATCACATATGACTTCAAGTTACAGTGCAGAAAGAAAACATCATGTAGATCAATGGGAAACGGGGAAATGAATTCAGAAATAAACCGGAATTTATTCACAGTCACAGCAAACTATATACACTGGAGAAAAGAGAGTTCCTTTAGCAAATGGGGCTGGGAAATATCGCCATGTAGAGTGATGGAACCAGATGCTCATATCTCACTATGCAAAATCTAATCCAATGTATATTAGAAACAGCAGTGTAAGGCAGGAAACTCTTAAGTAGTTAGAGAAAAGTGAGAAACACTTCAACGTGTATGCACACGCAGGGACTCTCTGAAAAGGCTTCCATTAGCTCAGGAAATAAAACTGAAAATTGGCAAATGGGATTGCATGGAATTAAGAAGGTTCTGCATAGCAAAGGAAATCTTCAAGTGAAAAGGCAGGCCACAGGGGGGGAAATGTTTGCTAGCTATGACACTGGATTCAATTTCCAGCACAGGATCCATGTGTAGGTAATGAAATCAATCAAGGAAACTCAATGAAACATGCTTCAGAAATGAAGAATAACATATTTCTTCAGTTGATGTGATTATCTACTTAAAGAAATCCTAATCATACATTTCCCTAATTTTGATAACTTAGAGGTCAAAACTAATGTTCCTCCAGAGCCCCAAAATGGAATTTGAAATATTAGTTTTACAATGATCCATTTACAGCAATATACCAAAAGAAAAATGTTACCTAGGGATCCTTCTAACCAAACGTGGTTATAGAAACATACACACTAAAAGCCTCTCTCCAAGATCTCAAAAGGAAAAATTTAAAAAAATTCTCTGGAAAGAGAAACACTCTCCAAAATGAAAACTTGCTGGGGGGCAAGGAGGGCAGTTGAAAGGGGAAGATGGGCAGATGGGGTGGAAACATGGAGAAAGTGGGGAACCTCACCTAGGATTAGACAAATAAAAAACCTCACTCAGAAAGACATGCACATTTACCCCAACAGTTTGCTATTCAAAAACCAAAGAAAACTGGGTGACACCGTGCGTGAACGGGAGCACAGAGGGACACCACAGTAAGATGCAGGAATCCTCCAGGCAGGATGCCCTTCTCCGACAATTCTCTTGTTATTGACTTGTGATAAAGCCCAATGAAAACACTGAATTCGGTAAGGGGCTTTCTTATTTTATAAAATGTATATCCCGTTTTGAAAAACTCATGCCTCTTCAGCTTTCACTGAAAAGGAAAATTACACATCTAGACATTTAAATAACATGACAAATCAGCAAAAGACTGAGAGAAATCTCCATATGCTATTCAGCAAACATACGAATTCAAACCCATGCAGACCGCATACAGCACTAGTAGGCTTTCTGGCTTTTTAAACTACTGTGTGGCATCTCCTCTTATGCGAATTTTGAAAGTTTTGGACAGGGCCTTGTTTTACAAAGCCAAAGACAATTAAATGCCAGGAACATTAACCCTCTCATAAGGAGCACATATTAACATACAGCAACTACAATGGCCCGCACCAGCCTGAGCCCACAGACATTTAGCCATGGGTGAAAGATGGGCGCATGGGCCCATTCCCCACCCCACCCAGGGGAGCTAATGGCAGTTGAGGTGCTGGGGGCGAGGAAGTCATTGTAACCACTGATAAGTTGTTCATGCTCCAGGAGATAGGCCATGTGAATAGCCTCGGTTATGCTAATGGGTCACAAAACAAACCAAAATAATACCAAAACAGAGAAAGAAACGAAAGTGGGAGGAAGAACAGTTGTGATTGTTGGAAGGGTGGGAGGAGGGATGATGAGTGTGTCCAGAATGTTTCATATATGTGTGTGTGTGAAATTGTCACAGAATAATAGGAAAGAAACAATAAGTCATAAAATTAAGGAAAAAAAAATCAAGGATTCATACAGGTATATCGTGAAAGGGATTAGGCAGAACACAGAGACCCTACTTTAATTCAGTTGAAATTGTTTCAGACACTGAACAACTAATATAACTACTATTTACTTAAAATTCTTTAAAAAGTGTCAGAAAATTAAAACATCTGTAGAAATTCAATAAAACAAGATCTTATAGATAAAATATAAATGTAGCAAGAACTTTGTAATAATGACTTAAAACTTGCACTGAAATAAAGACAGAGGAAGAAGAAAGGAAGGAAAGAAAAGATAAAGGGTTTCCGCATTTAAAATCAATCGCTGCAGCAGTTAACATAAACCCTGTAAATTGATGTGTTAAAGTTGTGAGACAATGTAAGGATTCTATTGCATAAAGGATTAATTTCTGAAGGAGACAAATGATATATAAGCAAAGAAAAAAATGTAGACAACTCTAGAAAAGCAAAATGTAATTGTCAAGGATTATGGTTTTAAAAATTCAATTTTCCAAGCCTTATACATATTTCATCTGACTTATCCGGATTTTATATTTTTATGGTATTTTAAAACCTAAGCATTTTAAAGAATTAAAAACATAAAATTTTCATCTCAGAAGTCCTTAACTTTGTAATTTTAACACATCAAGGTTATTGTGACAGAAAATTGAACACAGATGATTTCCTTTCAATGAATTACTGGGAACACAATCCTAAATGCAGAGATAATATGGGAAAGATTATTCTAGGTGGAGATGAATCTTCTCTGTCAGGCCACAAGATGTTCTCAGCTTAGATTTGCTTTTCCAGTGATTTTCTTGCAGTCAGACCATCTGCAGAATGTTGAGTCCCTTACAGGACCTACTGTACACATTTGTTTGGACACCTCCCCATGAAAGAGTATCTGTCTTCTGAAAACGCCTGGAGGTAGAAATGTCAGTGACTCAGTTTCTCAGATGTTAACAGCCTGGTGAAATTTTTATAAGGTTTAAGTGTGTGGTATGCGTGTGAGTTGCATAGCCCTGTCAATATAAGGGATGGAAAGTGGCATTTCCCTTTTATAATTATACCTAGTTTTCCTTTTATATTTATATTCCCTTTTATATTTATTGTGTGTATATACATACACACGCACAGGTGCATATGCACAGCATGGTATAGCATCTATAGAAAGGTCGGAGCACAACGTACAGGAGTTGACATTCTCCTTCTCTCCAGGTTTGACAGCAAATGCCTTTATACACAGAGCCATCTCATTGGCCCTGAACATCTTTGGATAAGCCATCCCTGTGAGGGTTGAAAGATACATAAAGAGCTCAGTGTCCTACTACACTAAACAGACTCTACAATTAGAATGGGAAAGATCAGGAATCAGGAACGTTTGTAATTTTATTATCTAAGGGTGCATGTCAGTAAATACAGTGAGAGTCCTTCCATAGCCAGAGGTTAAGGTCTCCCTCTCAACCTAGGCCATTTTTTTCTAACAACTCCATAGGGTTGTCTGTCCACAACAGGAAGAAAAAGAACAAGAGAGATATCGGGGAGGGGGGAGGGATCATTGAAATACATAAGCTTGGACCATAAAGGGCAAAAAGACATCATTTGATCACAACCACAGCCTGCACATCTCTTGGTAACTTTCTTGTCAGGGTTATCAAGGGCCTCTTGTTGGTCACTTCCAGTGATGATAACTTCTGAGAGAGATGCTTGTATCTTTATCACTGGGTAAGTAGCGTGAGTCAGCTGGCCTCTCTCTCTCTCTCCTAATTTCTCAGGCAATAAAGCCACCCAGAGTGAGTCATGGCTTGCTTGCTTTTTTTTTTTTCAGCTCCCTTAACTGTAAAAACAGAATTGGGCACTTCATTCCTCTTCCCTCTGTAACTAAGCATCACCCTCCCTGTGGGTGGTATTCCCTTATTTGAAGGAGTTTTCAGGTGCAAGGTTCTGAATACCTGGGATTAATTCCTCTTTGTCAATTTTACCTCTAGACTTGGAGGCTGAGAATGAAGTATCAGGAGTTTGGTATGCTTGCTGGAGACAGTGACTGGAGAGAACAGCAGATCTGTCTCCTGCCGTCCTGCAACTGCTTTCTTGTTCTGCTTGTGTCAAGGTGGGTCAGGGTAGGTCAGCCCACCTGCCCCGGGTCTCTTCTTTAAAGTGCAAAGTTGTCCCTGCAGCTGATGCCTTCCTCCACCAGCTTCTCCATCTCGTCTGTCACATTTGTCCTCTTTCCCAACCTTTCCCTCTTTTAAATCTGTGCTTTGTCCATAACTGGATGTGCTAGAAACCAACCCTTTGAAAAACAGAATTCTATATTAAAATGTAAAAATTCAAATGATAGTTTACAAACATCATATTTGGAAAGAACATTCCTGAAAGTAAGGCCACCAGTTACAAACCTTGGTTCTGCCTATCACCAACAGCGTTTGAACCCTCCATTAGTCTCTGTTTCCCGTAGTCAGGTGGCCAACATAATCACATGTGGAATCCACCAAAGGGAGAACCTGCTTTACAGTTGGGCTGGGTGTAATTAAAAAAAGGCATGTATAACCTCTTCTAAAGCAACCACCCTTTCCTTCCCTGAATGCTCACAAATTGTCCCATGACCATATGTTGTTTGTCACTCTATAGGTTTCAGTCCAAAGAGAAATTGAGTTTTTTCCCAGTACCTCATGAAGCCAAGAACAAAATATGCAGAACTAAACTAAGAAGCTAAAGCTAATATGCAGAAACTCGATCACTGTGTAGAGGTTACCCACGTTTCAGGTGAAACTTCTGCAATTCTTCACTCCAGGTAAAGTGCTTAGCTGATTCAGAGAAAGTGAGGATAGTAGCTGTTTTTATTACTCCACAATTTCAGAGATGTAGCGCTCTAATCCCTAATGTCCGTAAAAACATTCACAGCCCATGGTGTCACTTTTTAAATTTTCTTTATTGACATTGTGTATGTATAGAGGGCAGTCATGTATGTGTTTGATGTGTTAGTGAAGCATCTGGGCCATGTCCACATGAGTGCATGCCCATTTCCGTAGACAACCTCAGGTGTCAGGCCTACTTCTCCACCTTTTTTGGCACAGTCTGTTGCTGACAGTTGCATCCACCAGGCTATCTGGCCCATGAGCTCCCAGAGCTTCTGTCTTTCTTTCCATCTCCCTGCCTGAGCACTGGGATTATAGATGTGCAGTAGGACTCCTGGTCTGTTACAGGTCCTAAGTATTTGAAGTCAGGTCCTCAGGCTAATGGGACAAGTAATCACTTTACACATTAAGTCATCTGCCCAATCATATTGCTAGGGCCCATCCAGGAGTGTGTGTGTGTGTGTGTGTGTGTGCCCTTTGAGAAAATGCACATGTGTATATGAGCATGTGGGAGCTAGATGCCGCCTTCAGGTATCATTCTGTGGTGTCTTCTACCATGTTTTTGAGATAGGGTCACCCACTGGCACATGGAGTTAGTGCTTTAGCTAGACTGGCTGGCCCATGAGCCTTGGACATACTCCTATCTCTACCTTCCTGTGCCAGATTGCACCATGTCTGGCTTTTTACATGGCTTCTTTTCATGTAGATCAGACTTGGGTATTCACACTTAGACAGGCTTTGTGGCTAATCTTTCTTCCCAGGCTCATTCAGTAATATTCAGTGAATTTTCAGCTCAACAGATTCAGGGTAGAAATTTGAAATTTGCATCTGTCAAAGTCCCAGGTCCTGCTGTTGCTGACCGATGTGAGAAGCACCCACCTCTGTACATTCTCCAAGGTGCTTAACACAAACTGCCCAGCCACCCAGCCCCTTTTCATATAGGAATCTGAAAAACCGCCACCATTCCAACTGTAACAGTTCTACTCACTTCCCAACCAGCTTCCCAAGTTACCAAATGCTTTAAGAAAGTGTTTATTGGTGTGCATGGCTGAGAAACAGTTTCAAAATGCAGGGGTCTTTGGTCCTTGTTAATACTTAAATTTCCCTGCACCCAGAGGAAAGCAAGGCTCAACAGGGTAACAGAGAATCAAGCTGAAACAAATGGAACCATTCAGAGAGGCAGGAACACGCTAATACTCCTGTTAAATGTTAACTCTCTTAAAAAATAAAAATAACACAGAGAAAAATCTTTGCTGGGGAAATAGATCACCCTAGATTAGGCAAATTCTGTTGTTTCAGGTGGTTAATCTTGTTGTTTCAAACCTCAGCCTGGAGTTAAAAAACAAAACCGCAAGCCTGAAGGTCAGGCCTCAACACAGTAGTCTGATTGGGGCCCCATTAACAGTAACTGAATACCATGGGCTTTGGACAGTGGCCCTTTGGCTGTCTAGAAGGACTTAAAACTAAAGATAGCTACGTGGGGAACTTGATCAGCCAGCTTGTTTTTCACAGGGAACTCCATGGAAATATCGCCCATGTGTAGATACTTATTTCACCTGATGTTCTTTGGAAGCTCATTCCTGGGGTCAAACATGTGAGTGTTCTGGGGGTATGTGCATGACATTAGTTCTGGGCTATCCCTGGATAGGAAGCCGACACACGTACTTAGAAATCCCTTCTTTTGGTTTCCCTGATAGATAAAACCTCAGTTGTGTGAAATGTTAGCTCAGGATAGGACTTGCCCAACTGTGCAATTGAAATGCCAACAGAGTGAACGCTGCCACAGCTGATGTGTTGCTAAGTCGAGAAAATGGTGTTGATTATAGCGATGGGTGCAGAGATGCCAGGTCTGGGAAATGTGATCATGTCTCAGAGGACACAAATAGGGCATATTCCAGTGAAGAGAAGAGAGAAAGGCACTCGAAGAATCAACAAATAAGAAAAACACCACTGCAATCTCTCATTGGCAGACATAGGCATCCACATATCTACACTGTCAGGGATCATGAACTTGGACACCATCACGGGCTTTCATGCAGAAAAGTTCCATAGAAGTTGGCTATCTGTAGATCTCAGGCAACAGATCCACCATATTCCACCTAGCAGGAAGAACTTGCTCAGAAGTTTTAAAAAACTATACTGGAAATATTTGCAGGTCATGGCTCAGATTGTTTGAGGCCACACGCTGGTATGGAAGGACTTCATGAGTTGTACTTCTGATGTCTCCAACTATGGGGAATTGAAGAGTGAGAGGCTGAATCAGAAAACAGATGTAGGATTGGGTTGTGGGGTTACATGAAGACTAAAGGATACAGCTGTCAGGGGCTGAAGAGATAGCTGGACAGTTAAGAGCAGATGTTGCTCTAGCAGAGGGTCCTTCTTACTTCAGTTCTTGCTTCATAACTGCAGATCACCTGCAACAAGACTGTTAGCCTGAGAGGGAGGCAGGTATGGGCTGGGGTGATGGAGACCTCAGGCAGTGGTGAGTGCAAGGAGAACAGAGTCTTGGGAGGCAGGCTTCATTGAACAGCTCCTTAAATTGGGGGAAACAAAGGCTATTTAAACCTTTGGGGAGTGGTCAGAGGCTCTCAGAGGGTGTGTACAGCATTGGCCTGGGGCTGAGATGCTGGGAATGTCTTGTTTGCATGAGGAGGAACTCCAGGTGCTTGCTGGACATGACCTTATAAGAAGAGAGGAAGTTTAACTGTGTAACTTGGCCACCAGGCTATGTGACCACCTCAACTGTTCACCAAGTTGGCATTAGGCACAATTGTTTCTTTGGTCTGCTGCTTATGCCTTAACTGCAGAAGCAGACATTTGTTCACATCTCCTTAGGAAAAGTCACATTCACTGGTCCATAACATGAGAACCCGGAGGAAGTTTATTTGCACCATAATTCTGTTAAGCAGCTGGGCATGTAACATTAGGTCTATTATTTCAGATGTAATCCATGGTGCTGACCCCAAAGCTCAGGAGGATTTGCAAATTCTAGAAATCAGGTCTCTTATGATTGTTTTACCGGGAAACATGAGTTAGGTGAGACAGTCATGGAATCAGTCTATCTACCAGAAATTCGAATGCAGAGAATAACTTCTTAATTATTCATTCATCCCTTGATTTAATCAGTTCATAATCTCTGGGGAAACCTTCTTACAGGTACTGAGCTGGATGGGGAAATCAATAAGGCAGAGCCTCTTACAGTTCTTCCTCCAAGAGCTATAGGAAAGTCCTGGAGAGAGGAGAAGCTGAGCCATTTGCTATGAATGATAAGCTGCCCCCCCACCCCCATGAGGTTGAACTGAATATTATGGAGTGGAAACAAATTGGCTGAGGACATATAGTGAGAAATAACTTTGCAGGAAGTGGGGGCTGCCAGTGCAAAAGGAAACATTTTTAAAATCTGAGTTTGAATTGGCAGTCTGTATTACATATCAGCAGAAGGGATAGCTGATCTCTCTCTCTCTCTCTCTCTCTCTCTCTCTCTCTCTCTCTCTCTCTCTCTCTCTCTCTAAGACATTTCCTGGGCCATTAACAGGCAAGGATCCTTCTAGGTCTGGATTGGAGCTCTCCCTTAAGACTAAACCCCCCAACCCCTGCCTGGAGATGTTTGTTTTGGTTCTTTGATCTAGTCTAAAGCTCTTGAAAAGTCTGTGTGATTCTCATTAAATGTTGTGTCAGAGAAACACATGTGCTTTAAGTGCTTGTCCAGGTGTCGCAAATAAGCATGTGGGGAGCTAACATGGAAGGAAAAAAGGAAAGAAAGAGAGAGAAAGAAAGAAAGAAAAAGAAAGAAAGAAAAAATAAAAAGAAAGAAAAAGAAGAAAAAGGGAAAAGGGAAGGCAGAGAGGGAAGGGAGGAAGAAAGGAAGGAAGGACTGGATGCCTGGATGCCTAAGTGTCCCCAGAACCTCTGTGAAACCCTGATGTTGTTTTCTGGCATTCAGATTGCAAAACTCTAGCCCTTAGGCTAGGATACTAGAATACCAGTTTCGTTTGTTGAATCTGGGTTTAGTGGTAGCATATGACTGAGGATAAAGAGGTCCCTTGGTGCCTCAATGACTGGTGAACCTAACGTGCTTCCACACGAGTAGAGATGTGATCTATTCTAGACTATTCTTCTTCCCCTAGCTTCCCTGTAAGCAGCCCATCTCTTCTATTACAGTACAACATCAGCATCTTAGGAAATTATTGTCTGTCAGAGAGAGTGAAAAAGAAGATGGTTTCTGAGGTCACTGAAACCAGCTCCAGCGGTTAACAGCTTATGAACTAGCAGAATGGCTATGCAGATCCTAACTACCCCTGTTAACTAGTATCATGAAAAACTCATCAAAAACCAACCCACCCCCACCGCACCCAACCCCCACCTCATGATTGTAGCTGTTCACACTCACCAAGATCCACAAACACCCGTATATTTGCAGCCTGTGGCCATCCAGGATTCTGGGTGGACTTGAAAATAATAGGCAGAGTCCACTTTAATTCAAAGAGAAGGAATGAAGCAATTGTGAAAGTTGGATGTTTTCATTCTTGTTAGCTTGAGTGTGTAGAATGTTTTCAATTAAATAAATGCAAATGTGTCTTCCAAAAGGAAGTGACAGCTAAGTGAATGGAAAGGAAACAAACACCTGGCCTTAGACACTAACAAAAAGTTTGCCTTCCCCCTCTAAAGGGCTTCTGTGCTAAAATCTGCTGCTTACCTTTTAAGAGAAGGATTGTCATGATATAAATAGGTCCTTGGTTCTGAAGAAAATTGAATACACCATCTCAGAGCAGCCAGACCAAATCTAGATCAGAGCCAGATACAGCCACAAGAAAATATAGAGACTTGACTCTCTTTGACCCATCTGGCCAGCCAACTAGGCTAGTAGTCTCCCCAGACAGCTTGCTCCAGGGATCTTGCCTTTGCTCACCCCCCCTACCTAAGGTGGACTGTCATGCTCACCTGGAATTTACATGTGTCCTGGGGTCCTAAAGTCTGGCCACCTTGCTTTGGGGACAAGTAGTTTAATTTCTGAGCCATCTCTCCAGCCCAAGATTGGTATTATTGATTAGGGAAATCTGAAAACACTCAACCAAATGGCAGTCTTGCTTGCTTCTCTCTCTTAGCCCCTGGAGTGAAACAACAGCAGGAAATGCTTGCTTCTGTTTTAACTATTGCTCTCAGAGTGTTCAAGTGTGAAAACTAGCCTAAAAATAAACACAAAGGAGATTAAAAAAAAAAAACAGCCCGTACTTGGTTCTTGGATATTAAAAATAATGGAAGGGGAAAAACAGACACAAGCGCGGATGATGGAGGAAGACAAAATACCACGTGTTTTCTGTTACATGTGAAATCTAGATTTAAAGACATATACATAAAAAAAGAAATACGAATACACAGGACCTGAAAGCAGTTGTGGTGAAGGAAAGAGCCAGTGAGAAGAGGTGAGGAGAGATGGGGGAGATGGGAAGACTGTAAGAAAAAGATAATTCTATATTTGTATACAAATGAGATAATGAGAATGTTGTTCTTTTACATGCCAACTAAAATATAAATATAATAAAGATCACAGAACGATACAGAGCCTTTTAGTCTCCAAAATACCAAGCCAAGCAGTTGAATTAGTTAGAGCAATCCAGCTTGGGGTCACACCTTCAGAACAGCCTTGGCATAGGCACCCAGTTTTGTTCTGCGGCCTCCACTCAGTGTAACAGGGTGAAGATTCACAGCTCTATGCTCTCATTTCTGGAGCATCCTGTAGCTGGACATGTGACCCTATTTCAGTTAGATTTGTAATGAACGTAACGTGAACAAACACAAACAGTATGCTGTTTTAGAACGTGGGTGTCGCAAACATTTCTTATAGCTCAGCAGCTTTGCTATGACTGTGTCATGACTGTGCAGAAAGCAGACACCACCCAAGCTCTCTGGGTGCAAGAACCATCTTGGTAACATGGCAGGCTCTCTCATATGAGCACCATCACCTCTGGGGTTGATGCCTGTCTCCAACAACAGCTGCTCCGACTCTGGCAGGAAGGCTGTTGAGCTTCTCCACTCATAACTCGTCTATAGTAGGGCAATGAGCTGCAAGGAAGAAAATGGAGAAAGTCAACCCAGGGCTACCACAATAGATGAAAATAGATGAGAATAGCAGCCGTCCACAAGGAGATGACCAGTGGAATCAGTTCAGACTCTCTGTGTAGCTACAGGTAGATGCATAGAAGGCACATGTGTGTTTGCACGTCAGTTTCCCAAAGATGAAACCAAAATGGCCAACTGGCATGAGATTGTCACATCCAATAATCCATGATTTTTTCAGCTAGCTTCAGTATTTTTTCTCTGGGAATACATATGAAAGCAGACTATGATTAACACTCACCAGAAATTCATTGAAAAGCAAGAGAAGTTGAGGTTCTATCTAAGACATCAGATTGACTTGATTTCAAAGCAGGAAGTGAAAAGTCTAAAAGAGAGATGATGTCCACAGCATTTCTTAAAAGTAGACAAGGTGGAAAACAGACACACTGCATCTTTTGTTAGCTTCATAGAGGCGCTGCCCGATGTTATAAAAACCGGCACATTTTTAGAAGGGAATATTAACCCGCATTGTAGGTGCATTTGTAATTCCTTAAAACCTGCCAGCACTCCTACCATTGAAGAAATAAAGGAACGTCCCATGGAGCAGCAAGAAATATGCTGAACTGAAAGAGACTGTGCTTTCTAACAGACTAAATTATTTCAACTTTGTTTCTGCCTCAACAAAGATGCTGCAAAGAGAACCGTGAAGACACTCGTAAGATCGTTAGGAAAGGTAGCTTCAAGAGTCCTCACACAGGGCAAGACACAGTACCTATAGCCAAAGCAGGAAGGTCATAGACTACATTTCCCAAGCTCCCTTGCAAACAGGAGTCCTTCTAGTCAATAGAAGAGACTGAGTGAGACAGAGGTAGAGCTGGTGGGCCATGCTTCTGATAGTGAAGATCCTGTGGGTTTATGAGAGTAAAGGGACCCTCGCCTCCAGTTACCTGGGCAGGGGTAGCACCTATTTGGGAATGCCTGCCCTAAGCCATGGCTCCGAGAATGTGCTTGTAGGTCAGATGTAGCGGCAGCAGCCTGCACACCTAACCACATGTGTGTTAGTCTATCCTGATCACTGGATCAGACCTGTCTTCCACAATTCCTCTCCCCATTCAACTTCCTGCTTGGTCTCACTGCCCTTGTAAAGTCTTCCCTGAAGTTAGCGCCTCTATTGGAAACACCCAAAGCTGTTTCTAGATGGATCCAGACTGAAGGAAATCTTCAAGGAGTTCGTATTCTCTTGTTAGACTCAAACTGCAGAGCAGCATATTTTGGAAACTATGAATGGTTCTGTGATCCATTGCTAATACAAAAGCCTTTCTCTGTATATAGACGTAGGTGGATACAGAGATGATCAACAACGTAAAGACACAGATAGAGAGACAAATGTCCACAATCCTTCTGTCTTGCTTCTGGATGTGATGTGGGATGCTGCTGCTATCGAGACTGATTCGAACAGGGAAGAGCTGTGGACATCTATTGAAGGTTATGACCTTTATTCTGACAATCACGGGATCCACTGATACTTTTTAGAGAAGATATAATATATATATATATATATATATATATATATATATATATATATATATAATATTTTTTCTGGAAAACCACCTCATTGTAGGGGCATGGGGCTGGATCTCTAAGGACTGAGTAATGTCAAGGGCATAGTTCCTATAAACTTTCATGAGCCCTCTGCTCACCCTGACAGTCTGCCACTAAAGAGACATATGTGCTGTTTGTCAATTCCTCAGACTCAGTAAGCGCTCCCTCAGTGTCTGCTCCCTTTGCTCATTGACACCTTGTTTTGTGGAGAGCTTGGTCTGCGTCAGAAGCAAGGTGCCTTCAGGCTGTGACATTTCATCAGAGCACTTGAGGAGGGATGGGAGTGTGACCCACACTCTGATGGATGGGATTAGGGTATAAAATGTTCTTGATTCAGAGCCACTTTAGTAACCATAAATCGTAAGTCAATAGCTTGGGTGCCAAGTACTTCATGGAAGAAAGTGGGGGAGATTCCACACCTGGGTCCTGACAGCTTTGGAGCAACAAAAGACCCATTTTCATATAAAACCCATGTCCCAGATCATGGCCTGAGGATTAGCATGTGGTCATTGTTATCCCATTTGGTGCTTTCTAGGAGATGTGAGGAAATCTGTCTACAAGGGCTCCACACAGGGAGTAGGTAGGTGATTTCTGAGAACCAAATGAAATTTCAAATTTGTAGCATTCTCCGTGTAGACCATCACAGTCTCTTCCCACCTACCTGCCTTTTGTCACATTCCCTTGTAGTGGGCAGTATTGAACATATTGGCACATTGTATGTGGAATTGGGCAGTGGCAGTTTGGACTTACTAATATGAATTTATGTATTTGCTGTCTCTCTAGAGCTAACAACCCTCATGTAGGAACAGCTTCTAGTCCTACCACCCACTGTGTGGATGCACCCAGTGCCCTGACACAAAACAGGAGGGCCAGAGGCTGATTCACAAAATAAACTTGCCCCCACCCCTAGGACTGTGTGGCTTGCAGAGACATAAAATAGGATCGTGAATGCCCAGAGTCAGGAGCTAATCACTGGAAAATCCCTCCAATCATCAAACATATAAAACACTAAGCAGATAATTTGAAACATAAGTTTTGTCCTTCCAAGAATGTACTTGATAATTCAACATCTACAATTAGAATGTCTCACACTTACTTTTTCTCTTCAGAAAGGAATCAGATGTGGTAGAATTATGAAAAGAGCTTTTGAAATTTCCTGTTAAGTTGATGGGAAATAGAGAAAAACAGCAAACTCCTGTTCTATCAGCACACCAGAGGCTGTCAGGGGCTGCTAACAAATGCTGACTTGACAATTTTTTTTTTTAAGAATGACTCCTGCACAAGAAAATTTAGAATGTCTTCAAATCTTGCACCTTATAATAAAGCAAACATCATAGCAGTTTTCCCAAATCTGACATGACATTGCTGATGAAGAATTATGACAAAAGATTTCTGAACTATCAATAAAAAGCCAAAGAATTAAAGAACAGGAAAGATTAAATTGTATTTCTTCTCTACTGAAGATATGACAGCGTTATTGTCATATTGTCTTAAATAGGGTTTTTTTGTGGCTGAAATGAAACGCCAGGACCAAAAGCAAATTGGAAAGGAAAGAATTTATTCAGCTTATACTTCCACAACACAATGCATCATCAGTGGAAGCCAGCACAGGAACTCACACAGGGCAGGAATTTGGAGGCAGGAGCTGATGCAGAAGCCATGGAGAGATGCTGCTTACTGGCTTGCTCCTCAAGCCTTGCTCAGTTTGTTTGCTTATAGAATCCAGAACCACCAGCCTCTCACAATGGGATGAGGCCTCCCCTGTCAATTACTGATAAAGAAAATGCCCTACAGGGTTGGCTACAGCCAAGTCTTATGGAGGCGTTTTCTCAATTGGGTTTCCCCCTCTCGGATGACTTTTACTTGGATCAGGTTTACATAAAGCTATCCAGAGCAGACATGAAGAACGAATCAAAGAACATACATGGCATTTCTGATTTATTTTTGCAATGGCATGATTCCATCACAACTCCCTTTCCCCTCACAGATGTGTATGTGTGCTGTGTGTGTGCGCGCGTGCACACAGAGGTCAGAAAAGGGCGTCTGATTCCCTAGAGTTAGAGTTGTGAGTCACCTGACATGGTTGCTAGAAACCAAATTTGGGACCCCTGCAGGAGCAGAAGGAGTTCTTTTGACCACTGAACTATCATTCTTTCACTCTCTCACATCTCCTTTCGAACCTAAAAATGTATGCTTTCATTCTAAAGACCTAGAACAGTGGGATTTCAACCTATGGGTTGTGATGTCTTAGGGGCTTGAATGACCCTTTCATAGTGGTCAAATATCAGATATCCTACATGTCAGATATTTACATTACTATTCATAACAAAAGCAAAATTACAGTTATGAAGAAGCAACAAAAAAATTTCATGACTGGAGGTCACCACAACATGAAGAATTACTGACCTAGAGGATACTGGTGATTGGGGACTATTGTATGAACAAAGGAGTGCAATAATTAATGAATACTACTTTGCTTTAAATCTTGCTCTGTCTCTCTCTCTCTTTGTCTCTCTGTCTCTCTGTCTTTCTCTCTCTCTGTCTGTCTCTCTCTCACACACACACACAGAGATTGATACACAATTAAAATGATATTATTGGTGGACTTGGTCCTAAGTAGAATGTCTATGCTGCCTTCTCCAAGCTTAAGTGGACATAGAACATAAGAGGGTGAAGCAAAAAATAGTGAGAGCCATAAGGTGGCCTTAAAAAGATGTCGAGATGCCTTCTGGACATTACATTCATGATCCCACTGCAGCTCTGTCTGTCTGTACAAGACCTGCACAAGATTCTGCCCATCAATATTTCATCATGGTTACAAAGGAGGAGCCTATGATGTCCCAACCCTCCCTGAAGGACTACTTGTAGGTAATGGTTGCTGGGAGAGTAAGTTCATTTTCTTTAATATGTTGTCTATACCCAGTAAATAACATCCCACTCACTCTTATACAAATAACCCTAATTGAACTCATTGGGTCACACATACACAGGAAAACACACACACACATGTAGGAAGTGGACCTTCTGGGATAAAAGGAAGGTTCAGTGGGAGAGAGACAGAGAGGACAATGTAGAGTGGAAATGACAAAAAGAATTATTGTATACATATATGAAATTCTCAACAATAGAATAAATAATAAATTTAAGTGGATTTAAAAATGCTATTTATTCATATAAAAGTTAGACAACATTAACTGAATAATTGCTCTACCTATAGGCACACATGTTTTTCTTATTAATGTAATCTACTTAAGTCACCCAGAAAGCCAAACGTTTGTGTTTCTAAAGTAGAATTGTTTTTGCCTGAGGTCATACAGACAGTTGTTGGGCATTTTCCCAAGGTCAGCAAATAAGTTATCAAAATCCATTAAGTTGCTTCTATTTCCCTATAAAATGTCTACTGAGCATTTGAAGGAGGAACACAGAAGGAGGAGTGCAGATTGAGAGGGAGTTTCAACCCAAGCTCTGATAGTCACCAAAATTGCCTGAAAAAGTAAAAGTCCAATTCATTGCTTCCCTGCTAGACAGGGAATGTGTGGGTAAGAGCCTCAACATCTGAGGCTCAACCCAAATTCCAATATTCACCAGCCAAGGTGCCTGAAAAGTGAAAATGTAATTCATTGTTTCTTTTTTTGGGACAGCGAGAACACAATGACTGTGTGTGGGTGAGCGGCAAATTTGATTAAAAAAAAAAACCCTTGGTAGGACTACAGTGACAGATAGCATACAAGCCTGAAGAACTGAATTTAACCCCCTAGAATCCACGTGAAGAGCAGCATACAGTGGTGCGCTCTTGTACTGAGGAGGCAGACAAAGGCAGAAACTTGGAGTCACTGGCCAGCCAAGCTGATTTGGTGAATTCCAAGCCGAGAGACCGTATCACAACAGGTGAGGTGGGTGTGTGGCACCTGAGGAATGATATCTGAGGTTGACATTTGGCCTCTGCATGCATGCATATAGCATTTGCAGTTGCACACTTGTGAACACACAAACAAACACACATCCTTGATGTCATTTTACCAAAGCTTTAGGTAGAGAGGGGGCATAGAAAAGGGTCTGTGTCTAATTCACAACTCCTCAACCCCAAGTAAATCTCTTACTAAAACATGACAGCATTCACACGTGTCATCTATTATGGATTTTCTCAGAAACAGCATGAGACCCGGTGCTCAGATCCTGCCCCTTGCCCATCTAGAGAATGATCTGTAACTGCATTAGTGACCTACAGTCATTCAGTGTGACCAACAACCACAACACTTCCTCTCATGAACTTGGACCAAGAACCACAAGTCATTCTTTCTTGAACCCACCTTTCCCATACCTCCATCTCCTCACCACATCCCACAACATTCTGCTCCCTGGGTCTTCTTCCCATCCTCATCATTCCCAAAGTCTTACATACACCTAGAAGCCAGCTGAAATTATCATTCTCACTGGATATTCTACTTGGACATCACTAGGCAGAAGTTGCTCCTCTGTATGTTCCTCCTCAGCCAACAGCTCAGCCAGCTCTGGGGAACTGCTTCTTGCTGGTGGATCTCTTCACCATTAACTCAACTCTGAAAACTTTGGACCAGGAGAAGTCATAATATCTTTGAAGACCTCAGCACTTACACCAAATATATTCACTATAAAAATGGAAAAATGAATCTTGGAGAGAGGTGAAAGATCTGTTTTTGGTCAAGAGGAATGGTACGTGAAAGCTCTTGGTGAACTGCATGAAAGTAGAGGAAGTAAAGCAAGAGCAAGAGAGAGGAAAGTCTGAACTACCCTTGGGAGTGAATGAAGGGATCACTATGCATTTGGCACCAGATGGAGGAAGGTGGTAGCTGACCTGAAGAGTTCTTAGATAAGAGGATGATTCAGGGAGGTGGATTGTTTGGTCAGGCTGCCACAGTGGAGGACACCTTCAGTAACAGAAGTTTATTTATTCGAGTCCACATGTCTAAAGTCAAGGTTCTTCTTGGCTTCTGTATGGCTACTTCCTTGTGACATCATTACAGGGACTTTCCCACTGAACATATGCATGTCTGTTGTCTTTTCCCTCTTCTCATAAGGATGTCAGTCTTCTAAGATGAGGGCTCTGTTCTGAGGACCTCATTTCAATTTAATCACCTCCATAGGATATTATCTCTACCAGCACCCTGGAGGTGAGAACTTCAACATACGGTTTTATGGGGAAGTAATTTATTCTTTAACAGCAGGGGATTGACACCAGGAGAAGGTCATGGGCCATTCCACCCACAGCACTGTGCCAGGCTCCCAGGTACCAGCATTGATAAGCTAATTTGCCAGACAGAGATAGACACAAACAAGCACCCCATGGCATCAAAGAGCACAGGTGCATCCACTTAGGGGCTGTTTTTTGCCAGACAAGAGACCCTGGCATAGGCTAAAGAGACTGAGATGGGCAGCTGTGCAGGCAATAGATGGACCAAATTAGAGTCTGGAGTTTGTCCTCCTAAGAAAATAATGGCACAGAGATGAAGTCATCATATTCTTCCTCTGGTTCTGGGAGAGATCAGGACACAGTCCTTCTTCACTCATCAGCCATTGACCTTAAGATTGTTTAAAGGTGAGTACAGAGGGACCTCACCAGGGCAGGCTGCGCCTGTGGACCCTAGGTCTGAAGAGCCATAAAATATATGGAAAAGTTATGGCTGCATACTCTGATTACTTATTTATTTATTGTTTAATCACTTTACAGCCGGATACAGCCTCCTTCCTCCTCTCCCTCCAGTTCCACCCTCACACCCCCTTCCTCATACCTGCCTCTCTTTCTTTCCAGAGAAGGGGAGGCCCCCAAACAGTACCAACCTATCCTGGCACCTCAACTTGCAGCAGTACTAAGCGCATACTCTCCCAATGAGGCCAGACAAGGCAGTCCAGCTAGGGGAAAAGGGACCCAAAGGCAGGTAACAGCATCAGAGACATCCTTTACTCCCATTTTTAGGGGGTATGTCCCTCCACCAAAGAATGGATAAAGAAAATGTGGTACATTTACATAATGAAATAATACTCAGCTATTAAAAACAAAGACATCATGCAATTGGCAGGCAAATGTCTGAAACTAGAAAATATCCTGAGTGAGGTAACCCAGATTCAGAAAGACATGCATGATATGTACTCACTTGTAAGTAGATATTAACCATAAAGTACAGGATAACTATGGTACAACCCACAAACCCAAAGAAGCCAAGGAGTGGCCAAAGGAGGATGGTTGAATCTCACTCAGAAGGAGAAATAAAATAGATATCTGAAGCAGATGGTGGGAGGAAACTGGGTAGGAAAGGTGGTAGAGAGAGTCAAACAGGGGTGGGGATCAGGTATAAGCGCAGGGAGGGTGACATGGGAGGGGGAAGCATCCCTGGGACAGGGAAAGTTCCCAGGAGTCCAGGAGGTGACCCTAGATGAGACTCCTAACAGAAGGGGATACAGAGCCTGAAGCCACCACCTCTTGTAGCCAGGTGAGACTTCCAGTGGAGGATGAGGAACACCAACTCACCCATTAAACCTTTGACCCAATTTTTTTTCTTGCCTACAGGAAGTTTAGGGCTAAAGATGGAGCAGAGATTGAAGAAATGGTAAACCAATGACTGGCCCAACTTGAGACCCACCCCATGGAAGAGAGCCAACCCTTGACACTATTAATGATACTCTGCTATGCTTGCAGACAGGAGCCTAGCATAACTGTCTTCTGAGAGGCTTCATCGAGCAGCTGGTGGAAACAGATGCAGAGACCCACAGCCAAACAATAGGTGATGCTCAGGGAGTTTTGTGGAAGAAGGTAAAAGGGAAGGACTGAGAGACCTAGAGGGGTCAAGGATGCTACAAGAAGACCTACAGAGTGAACTAACCTGGGGCATGGGGGCTCACAGAGACTCACACCAACCAAAGAGTGTGCACGGGCTGGACCTAGCCCCCCTAAACATATGTAGCAGATGTGCAGCTTGTTTTTAAAATAAAATGGATCATTGAAAATCCCTGCCTGTGGGGCTGGGGAGATGGAACAGCCAGTGAAGCACTTGCCACATAAACATAAGGACCTGAGATTGGATCCACAGCGCCCAAACAGAAACTGGGCATGGTGGCATGCATCTGCAATCCCAGCGCTGTGGATGGAAGAGGTACAGAGACAAGAAGACCCCCAGAGTTCTCCTACCAGCCAGCCTGGCTGAATCAGTGAGTTCTAACTCCTGCAAGGGCCCCTGTCTCAAAAACTAAGTTGGGTTAAAATTGCAGAAGACGCACCACAACTCTAGCCTTCACACACACGTGCACACAGGTAGGTACCTGTGCACCTGCACACACCCTAACCAACCCACAGAAACACGCACATACTACACACACACCATCCCACAAGCCCACACACAAATCCCCATCTCTTTCTAAACCAGCAATTGTTCTTAGTTACTTGACACTGTAATCTCATGAATTATGTCTATTTTTGAATGTGAGTTGGCTCTGTTTTCAGTGGTATGTGAAGAGGATGAGAATGTACAAGTTCCCTTCAGGAGGAACATTGTAAATCAAAGGTTTTCCTCTTGTCTCTTTGTCCTTTTGATTCCCAAATGTAGGACACAGTCATCACATCCCATATAAAATGTTCTTTTTTCTAGGGACTGCATCACTTACTCTTCTGATGAACTGCACCCTTTTACCGCTCAGGATTTGCCTTAGTGGGTTAGGATGTAGTGGTAGTTCCAGATCTCTAGCTGTAGCTCTTTCTAAGAGGCACACTGGTTCACATTGTTCTCCCCAAGAGGCAAAGCAGACAGAGTGGGCCCAAGCATAATAAGACAGCCCATTGGAAACTGTTTCTATGCTTACATCTAACCGACTTTTATCATAAATTAGAGATTTTGAAAAGAATGAGTCATAGAAAAAGAAGAAAGTAATAACCTGCTTCAGCAATCAGCATATTATATACCCTGGTGACTCATAACATCAGACACGAGTCAGGACAAACAGGGCTCCTGCCAGAAAGTGCAGTTAAAAATAAAAGCAAAAAAGAGACGGGGGTGGCTGGGAAACCGTACCTGGAGCTTTTCTAGTCTTGGGTTCCCTGATGAAGAGCTTTGGGGAAAAAAGCTGAATCTTGAGTCCTTCATAGGAGGAAACAGACCCTAAGGAGGAGAGACAAAGGGATTCCTAGATAAAACCTTAGTGCAAAGAAGGGCATGGAAGCTTGGGGTGTAGATAACCCTTTGGAAGGATGATGGTCAGCAAGAAAGACTTTCCCAAAAGGAGGTTCAGAGTGAAATAAACTGACATCTGAATCCTGGGTTCACCCAAACTGGTATAGCCTTGGAGGTTTCCAGGGCTTTCCCTGATTCTTGGGTCATACAACTACTAAAGGAAGATACCATGATGACTCTGGTAAATGTCTCCCAAAGGTCCGCGGATCAAAAGCATGGTTCCCAGACTGTGGTGCCATGGGGAGGTAATAAAATTTTTTAGAAGTTGTGGCCTTGTGGAAGGAATTGACACCATTGGGATCAGGCTTGAATGGGGAGATCAGGGCTTCAGCTCTTCATGCCCCTCTCCTTGCCTTTCCAGTACCTTGAAGTAAATAACAGTGTGTGTCATATGCTCTTGCTAAGGGATATTGTGCCACCACAGGCCCAAAGCAGCCATAGATCGATCTCTCTGAGACGATGAACCAAATAAACCACTTTAAGTTAATACTCTACTGTATTCTATCCCATGGAAGACAAACACTCAGACACGATGAAGATGAGCTTGTGCACACAGTCTTAAAAATAAGACTCACATTAAAGCACTTTACTTCCAAAAAAACAGATAAAAAACAACCATAAAGAGGGATTTCTAGATTCTTGATAAAGTGGGAGGGCTGTTTGCAGCGAAGGTCACATAATCACAGTTCCACAAGCATAGCTTAATCCCTGCTCATCAGAGGTATGGTTCCCTGAAATCTCTCACCACAGCCACGGACCTTAAGGAGCATAAGGTGGTCCAAAATTTTCCTTAAACCACAAGAGACCCTTTCCTTGGTGTTGCCCTACCCAATGTGGGCGGTACTTCCTATGCACCCTGGGAAGTCCCCCAAATACATCTCTAGCCAGACATCTTTGGATTAAAGTCTGACTCTTCCACTTCCTGCTTACACAACGTAAGCAAGATGCTTACTTTTCCAGACGCTTATTAAGTAGGAGTCTCCTACCTTAAACTAAGTCCCATGACAGATTAAATACACAACTTAAATGCCTTAAATAGTTTGTGTGTACAAAACAATTGATGGGCCTTTTCTTTTTCACTACCCTAATTAGTAGCTGCAGTCTGGGAAGTGAAAGTAAACCAATTAGTGCTGACACTCCCCTCCATGTTTTACTGTAGCATGTCTGCAAAGAAGCTACAGTCTATAGTGTTAATCAGAAGGGAAGTGCAAGACCCATGGATTGGCTCCTCAGACTCTTTCTTGGTCACTTACTCTCATGTTCCCAAAAGAGGTGAAGAACGCATCCTGGGAGGAAAGGAGACTCCAGTCTTCCTGGTCCCATAGTCCTGAGCACTACTGTGACGTTGGAGATAGACTTGTGTACATTTGTGACTTGGTATTCTTTGTGCTTCTTTAGAGCTTAGTGCATCACAGGAGTCATCCACAGACAGGGTGACATTATAGGGACAGAATAAAGGTCAAATGGTAGGGGCCAGAGAGATGGCTCAGGGCTAAGATGGCTAAGATGGCTAAGCGCAGTTGATGCTCTTGCAGATGACCAGTGCTTGGTTCCCAGCACCCATGTGGTGGCTCATAACCCCCCAGAACTCTAGCTCCACGGAAGATGATGCTCTCTCTGGCCTCTGCAGGCCCCTATATGTAGGGCATTCACTCACAGACACACTTACCTACGCATAAGTAAAATAATAAAAATAAATCTTTGAACCAAAAAGATCAAGCCATGGGAGTACAGAAACTGACCCACCAGTTTCCATATGCAGATGTCACACAGCTATTTCAGACCATGTGTCATCATGACTACAGGACTCAGGACTGAGCTCTGCACTTCTTTCCCAGGCAAGGTGCTCCTATGAATAGTTCCAGTAAGGAACTAACTTGAAGCTAACACTCATCCCTTTCACTTCAGAAGTTTGCGTTCAATAGTCATCAGCAACGGTGAAAGGACAATGACTTACAGCTGTTACACAGGCACTCAAGCTGTGGTGCCTGACCTCAAGTTGCCAACAGGTTTATAAAGTGCTCTCAGGCTCATCTTTGTCTCACCACGTTCCCCTATTCTCACACAATACTGCTCACTTCTAGAAAAGTCCAAGACCCAAGACAATGGAGGGAAGTCAATGTGATGGATTATGATCTCCAGAAATGGCCGATCAGAATTGTGGCCCTCTTTGATCTTCTACAATCTTGACAGAAATAAAAGATGTATTTACTTGTCCTGAGGCCCTGGAAAGCCTTGATGTATGTGCCATCAAGGAGGAGGTGGAAGCGGCTGAAGAGGTCCTGGTAATTTAAGCATCCGGATTGGAACCTCTGCTGCATGTTGTGACACACTCTGTGATCCTGTCTGTCTCAGTTTGTTGGGAAACTCCCTTTGGAATGCTGATCTACCATAGAATAATCCCAGACCTCATGAAGCTATCTGGATACTTCCATGCTGGAAATGTCTGCTGGAGAAAGGCCGGGTAGGGTTTATGGATGGTTTTCACTGAATGGAGTAATAAATAGATGTATTGAGAAGTCTGAATGTTTGTACAAGGTTATATTTCCTGATACTGGAAATGGCCAAGATGCTCCCAGATTTCAATAGATTAAGAAAATTACAAACTTTTAAACAAGGACCTGTATGCTGGCTGAGCACATGTTAAGTACTTATAGTCAAACCTGATGACCTATGTTCCATCCCTGGAACCTACACAGTAGAATGAAGAAGCAAATTGTCCTCTGACCTGCACATGCCCATCATTGTACATGGACCCTCACACATGCTCACATGTGCATGTGTTTGTGCATGCATGCATATACACAAACACAATAAATAGTGAAAATACATTGTATTAAAAATCTATGAATGTATGCTATATTTAAAGAAAGGAAGAAGATTAAGGGTCCAGTGCTCTCTGGGAAATCATTCCTAAAAAAAGCATATATATATATATATATATATATGCTATTTTTATCTTTCAGAAAATATCTAGTCAAATCCTTAGCCTGTATTGCTACTGCTTCTTGGGTTATTAATTTTTCTTTTGATAATTTTCTTTTTTGCTATTGAATTTTAGAAGTTACAATCCTTGCTTTGAAAACCAACCCTCTTATCAAATAAATTTTCCCCATTCTACAATCCTATTTTCTTTCTGCTGGTTGTCTCCTCTGCTGTATGGTGCCTTTTTAGTTTGATTTAATATATCCTCCTTTTCTGGCTTTTGGTGTCATATCTAAGAAATCATTGCCAGAATCAATGTCAAGAAGTTTGTGATTCTTTTACTAGGAGTTTTACAATTTTGTTTAAAATACACTCAAGTCCTTAACCAATTTGTGCTGTTTTTTGAGTGACTCAAAACATGAGGTCCAATTGCATCTTCTGCATGTTGATATCAAGTTTTCTTAACATTATTTGCTGAAATGATTGTCTTGTCTACATTTTATGTTCTTAGAATTTCTTCCAAAATCAGTTGTTCCTGTGTGTTAGGCAGCTTCCTGCTACTATGAAAAAACACTGAAAATAATTAACTTAGAATAAATCAAGCTTGGTTTTTGGCTCATGGTTTCAGAAAGTTTTGCTCATGATTGGTTGACTCTGTTGCACTGGGCTTGTATGGCATGGCAAATGATTTCAGGAGCCTATGATAGAGGAATACTGCTCATCTGAGGGCAACTCGCAAATAAAGCAGGGACAGAAGGGGCCAGGATCCCAGTATCTTATTCAGGGTCATCATCTTATCCAACTTCCTTCTACTTGGTCCTATCTCCTAATGGTTTTACTGTCTTTCAATAGCGCACCAAATAGATAGCCAAGCCTTTGATTCATGGACCTTCAAGGAATATTAAGGCCCATACTGCAGAACGGTACATGTGTGAGTTAACAGGCTTTCTAGTCTGATCTATTTGTAAATGTGTGTGTATGTGTGTGTTTGCCATTATAGGACTTTAATTATTATAATTTGTAGTATGATTAGAACGAGAGAATTATTCAGAAAATGTGGATCAAACTGTGATGAACTATTACCTCACATCTGCTAGGCTTACTATTAACACATTACAAATAATTTATAATAATATGTATTTTAGGTATTGGTGGGGATGCAGAGAAAATCAGAGACTGCACTATTGTGAATGCAAAATGATGTGGCCAATGAAAACCAACATATATTTTCACCAAAAATTGAAAACATGACTGTCATATAATCTAAAAATATCAATTCTACATATTCAAAAGAATTTAAAACATCTCAAGAGATATCTGTACTCCCACATTAATTGCAGCATTATTTATAATGGCCAAAATAGGCAGATAGAAAATTATGCATTATTGGATAAATGAACAATTGGATATAATGTGGTGCACAAGCTGAATGTGCACAGTTTTTTGTATCATCAGAGTTGTTTAAAGAAGTGAATTGACAACGTTTCCCAGATTTGAGTACAGGAGCACCATGAGCCTTGCTTCTGTAGACATCCCTTTGCTAGTCTTCTGAATGGGAATGCTTATCATTACTATTCTATGTGTACTTCATTTTCTGTGGTGTGTGGATAGAGAAGCAATAAGTCACATTTTTCATTATACCACAGCTCTTCTGTTCTGGGAGAGACCCCCTCACAGGGCTGTGGTTCTGAATTCACTGAGGGATCTTTTCATACCTACAACTGGTTTAGAAGACAAGATTGTTGTTGGAAAGCCCAAGCCCAATGACGTCATAGATCAAGCTTTGGACAGTATTATGGGGGAAGCGAGAGAAACAAGTATATTTCTAATTTGTGAATAAAGTGAGCTACTGTGCCTGGAGGGTAGATCCTAGAAAATCATTTATATTTTTCTTAGAAGTGATCACACTAATATATATATATATTATTTATAGATATATATTACATATACATATATACATATCATATACATATTATATATATTATATAAATATTATATATACATGTATTGTGTATATATATATATACACACACACACACTAACATATTCTTTTAGCATGTTCTTTTTTCTGAAGGAAGAGGTGGAGATTATTTAGTTTCCCACTTGAAATTGGGTAGCAGTTTGCTCTGGCATTGATCAAACGGTTACCATGACTGATAAATTGCATGGCAGAATAAGATGATGGTGATGGAAAGAGATACCAAAGCTCTTCCAGCTGCTATAGTCTTAGATGTTTGAGTCTTTTCAGTCCAAATTAGAACTATGATTGGGGATAGCCAAATGACTCTAACTCTATCACCGACTGAATATAGCAAAGTAAGAAATTCAATTAAAATGATCAATTTGAGCCCAGTTACGCAGAGAGTTGAGGGGGAAGGGGAAAATGTGATATTATTTTAAAATCCCATTGTCTGTGTTAATTTGTACGTAGCAATAGAAAAGTAGGACACTGCGGCAGATTTAAGAACTATAAAGATGGCGTATTAGGCAGGGCAGCCATATCAGCCCCATCACCACAGCACCACATACTTAGCCAACAGGGAAGAAAGGTGGTGATCCAGACAGAGAGGGCACTGGTAAGCCAGCATGACGCCAACCAAAGGACTCTGCCACAAAGTACAAAAGACAGAAAACCATTAAACAGTATGCTTGAACATGTTTTATGCAAAACCAGAAATCAAGGACAAGTGAGATGACTCTGCAAGCAGGATGAAAGATGATGGAGAATCCCAGGGAATAGAACGAAACAGGGTGGGATCAAACACTCCTCCATGAAATCTACCACCATAAAAAGAAAAAAAAGCTAAAATATTGGAAAAATTCAGTGCTGGGGAGATACTTCACCTGGTGAAGTAGGCTGATCACACAAGCATGATATACTTTGGATCCCCAGTACCTGCAAAAGCAAGCTAGCATGGTGGTGTCAAGAGCTTGTAACTCTAGAACAGGAATTGGGATCAGAGGCAGGAAGATTCCTAGGAATTGATGGCCAATAGTCTAGCCAAATCAATGTGATCCAGGTTCAGCAAAAGACCATTTCTTTAAAAATAAGGTGGTAACCTAGTGTTGATGACACCCAGTACCAGCTGTACACACATGAAAAAGCACACACAGGACAAGCACGAACACACACAGACACACACATGGAAACATACAGACATGCATGCACACATACATAGAAACACATAGACATGCATGCCCACATACTCACATAAACACATACATGAATACATATGAACACTCATGAACATGCATGCACACATGCACATGAACGTACACTTACACACAGGGAATGCACATATACTTATATACACACATACACATACTTGAATGTATATGTATGCACACACACAAGGACATCTATACATATGTACACATACACGATATTTTAAAGATCAAATATCAAAGACTATACAAACATGTGGAAGATAATTTATTATTTGGAAGGAAATAATCTGGAATAGAAAGACAAAGAATTTAGAAGTAGCAGACACAACTTCCTCATTCTATACGCCACTGCAGAGGGGACAAGAGGCCAACTATGAGCAAAGCTCAGCAAGTCTCTTCACAGCCTCCATTTGGAACTGAATCCTAGGTAATACTAGAAAAGATCTCTGCTGTAGTTGGAAACTCTTTCCAAAATAAAGGAACAGGTAAACCTGTTCATGCTCCACCACCTTTTCCCAGTTATAGAAAATACAGAAATAGAGGAGATTGATCATAGCAAATGCTTTTTCTAATAACAAAACAACACATTGAAACATAAATCTTGATGGGGTTTGATTTTGCCTTGAGCAAAGAGAGTGTGGGAAAGCTCCGAAGAAGCAGCCCCACATGGCCTTTCCCCTGGAGCTCCTTGTTTAAACAATAAATTTCCCTCATTTTACCCAGTGCCATCTGGGGAAGATGGGTACCAGCCCAGCAGAGCCTAGGGGAGTGGTAGTATACAGCTGTCAGGCTATGTCTACATTGCTAGAACAATCCAATATAAACACAATTTCCCTGGCCACATAAAAAAAGATACACTCTGGAATACCCAGAATAAACCCAATTATGATAATAAAATTATACAAAATTGAACAGGAAACATCAACAAATCAAAGCAGTCAATTACCTCTGAGGCTTCTTAACAAAAATGGAGACATAAGCAAAGAAACCAGTTCTGAAATGGAACCTCCAGGGCGAGAGACTGCAAGAAGCTTTTTCACTGAGAAAGGCCGGTGTAAATGGAAGATGCTCCCCTGAGCAGTCCATGTCTGAGAGGCATGCAAGAAATCTCAGGCTAGGCTACCGTGAGCAGTTGTGAAAGCAGGAAACCAGGAGAAAAGGGCAAACAGGAACGAGAGCCTGTGATTGAGCCACAGAGGAGTTCCTCTGGAAGGAAGTCTCCACCAAGTAACAGGAAGTACTTCAATCCAAGGAGACATTTTCTCAGAGTGACTGCATTAAGAGGATGATTCCGTGATATCCTGACTTAAAGACTTATAATCTCAGCAAATAGAGAGGCTGAGGCAGGGGGATCATAGTGCAAGTCCTACCTGGGCTACAGAGTGAGCTCAAGGTCAGCTCTGACCAGGCAGTGAAATCCTATCTCTGTTGTAGTAAATTTTTTTTTTAATTTATTTATTTTTATCTCACTCACAGGTTGGGTACTTTGAATCCCAGGCGTAGCC
>CM053755.1:19634829-19696778 GCA_028658305.1 Pachyuromys duprasi
TTCTCACCGTAGGAGTTCCGCTCACCTGGCACTCACAATGCTGGCGTTTTAGGTCCCAGAGTTCAGTCTCCTGGTCGCTGCGTTGTTTCTGCTCTCCTACTCCTCAGACACAGTGTTCTCTCGTGGCAGCCATCTTGGATCCCCCCCGTAAATTTTTTTTAAAAAGCTGTTGGCCTATATATTATTAGCTCTATGATTACCACGGCAGTATTATCTAACCCACTATCACAAATAATAAGACGTAGACACCTGTTAGATTTTATAATTGCCTTATTTACCTTTAGATTGACAGATGTTCCTACCTACACTGTCTTAATCACTTCACTTTCCCTCTCCCAGTCCCAATCCAATGTCATCCTCCTTGACCATCCTATCTTCCATCCATAATCTTTTATTTTTTATCTGAGCTTTTTCATGCCGTTATTGGAGCTCTTCATCCTGGCCCCATGTCGTTTCTTCTCCAGGCTAAGCCATTGTGGGTCTTCCTTCTTCCTCTCTTCCCATCCAGCTGTTTCCCATGACCCTCTACTGAACCGCAAAAGCTCGGGAGCCTTAGCCACATCTACCCCATTCTACCCTATCCAGGAATAGACTCTTCAATCAAGCAATTGGATATGTCTTAGGCAGGTTTACAAAATAAAGATAGGTGTAACCAGAGCGTAAGGGCCAGTAACATGCATCAGACCAACCTCCAACATATCTCACAACAAATACAAAGTACAATAGAACCAGGGGAGCCAGGCACCCCGCTCTGTGGTGAAGCACTGGCTCAGCATGCTCTAGACTCTGTGTTCTATCTCCAGCACAGGGGGAAAAGTTGATAACAGATTGGCATAAATAAAATCAGTGAAAAGGAGTATCAAACACTAGCAATCTTGATGAACTAAACTGTGCCAGAAAGCTGTCGTTACCCTCCAGCTTATTGCAGCAGTATCCCCAATAACCCAGCTAGGGAATCCGAACAAATGATCGTCAGTGGCTGTGTGTGAGGAAAATGTGGAGGTTGCACAATTTCAGAACCGGTTTCTTTGCTTATACACAGCGGTCGACACTGCTCAAATGTGAAAAAAGAAACCCTGCCATTTGTGGCATCATAAATGGAAATAGAGGCCTTCATGTCACGGGGAATACACTAGGTATGGAATGACACCCTTTATACAGCTTCGCTCACATGTAGGAGTTACAGAAGTCAGTTAAGCTCGTGGAGACAGAATGGAGGTAGTGCTTTAGTAGAGGCATGGTAGAAGCAGATGTAGAAAAAAGATGGTTAGAGTGCAGAAGTACTGACAGTAGACTCAAGTCTAGTATTCTCTGGCACAGGGAGGTAGCTACAGTCAGAAGTACTTTAGTATGAGTTTTAAAATGTCAAGAATATTTTGAATGCCCTGATACAAATAATCCTTAAATATTTGAGAGAATGTATGAGAAATTTACCCTTTGTCAATCATCATGTATTATATAGACTTGTCAAACTATAACACTATAGCCAATAATGTACATATGTATTATGTGTCAAGTAAAATGGATCACTACATAAAAAGTAATGTGGTGGATGAGGAGAGGAGGATGCTAAGTGGAATCAAGCCTAGGTTATGGAAGAGACTGAGTTCATCAGGAGCCCACGGTGAAGTACTGTACGTTGTCAGAGGTTACAGGGAAGAGGGCAGAGGGAGGATGTTTCACATCAGGGAAGCAGCATGTGGGCATCCACAGCCTTGGAATGGAGAAAAGGAAGTGATGGATAAAAATCCATCAAAGAGAAGGGGATAGTTCCTGAACCTCCGGCCCGGGCCCGGGAGTCTTTTCACATACACACAGGAGAAGGTAGTCCAAGAGATTTCTGACATGAATCCAAGCTCATCTGACTTTGGACAGCCTTCTTGGGTTGATTTCCAAACTGTAAAAGAGGAAAACTAAAAATCCGAGTTTGTGAGCTGGGAAGATAGTTTGGTGGATGAAGTGCTCCCTATATAAATGTAAGGACTAGAGTTTGGATGGCCAGCCCTCACATAAAAAGGTGAGTGGGCCACCTGAAATCTCAGTGCTTAAGAGGCAGAGACAAGAAGTCCTGGGGCAAGCCAGCTAGCTGCAACAGCTGAATCAATAAGCCCTTAGAACAGAACAGACAGCAAGACTCCCTGCTTCAGCAATAGAGATACCTGATGTTAACCCCTGGCTTCCGTACACAATTGCACATACATGTGCACAAACAAATTGCATCATGCATAACGCACACACAACACACACAATACACACCAGCTTCATGGCTTGTGACTGAGAATATACTGAAGGGATCGCTGTGGGAGGCTGTACTTTATGGGTCTTTGTGTTTTGGCCGAACTCCTGAACATTAGACGGGAGTGGGGAGCTGAGAATCTTGTAACGGGGGGTGGGGAGGGGGAGGAAGGGGAGAACCCTCACTGCACTCAGACTTTTACAGAACATTAGGTAATGGCAGACAACAATGCAGAAATGCATAAGTAGAGGATTATGGGGTGAGACACAGCATGATCCAGGCACGTTACAGGCAGCCTGGTAGTCAACTGGGTGTAAAAAAGCTTGATGGGCATTCTAAGAAATGCTGGCATACTGAGACTGTGACAGAACTGCTAGACAGAAACTAAGCAGTTTGCGGACAGAGCTGAAGCAGCAAAATGTAAGATGTTGAGTGAGTCGACTGATGCAGAGGACACTTAGAAATAAAATCAGTGAGAAATGAGGCAGTTATGGTCACCTAAAGCACAGATGCTTGCTTGTAACTGCACATGAGTATATTTAAAACCTAGGGGAAAAAAAAGAAATCATTTTCCTCATGAAGAAATATGACCATGAAAAAATGATAGACTATGGGAAAGTGTTTTCTAAGGATTCTCAGGAAGTGTGTGTGTGTGTGTGTGTGTGTGTGTGTGTAAGTGCCTATGTGTGTATAGATGAATGTAAAGGAGGATGGCCATGTCCAGCCCCATCTTTCTGCAGCTCATTCGTTAAAGACAGGGTCCCTCTTTGGACTAGAGCTAGGTTGGTGGCCAGCAAGCCAATTCTGCACACCCCCCCCCAAGTCCCCACAGTGCTTGAATTACATGCACATGGTACCCATCATATTTTGGTTAGTGAAAAGTTAGGAATACAAACTAGTATAAAGATAAGAAGCCTTAGCTATCTATATGTCCAATCAACAGTTTTTCCCACGGTGTCATTGTTATTTCAAGATATTTTTAGAGGCAAATGAAATACCAAAGATAAAATCAAAGCTACTTCAGTAGTTTCTTCTTCCTTGTTTTACCCTCTTCTTTCTCTTCTAATATGTGTCATTTTCGCTAAATTTATGAAACTGCAATTCTGTTCATGAGCAATATATATATTCCATTCTGCAATCTCAGAAATGGAACCATGCTATATTCTTAAAGCTATATTTGAAGTCAAACTTCCTCCTTTGCTTTTGTTTACTTTTTTATTATTCATTTCAGTGTGTGCATGAATTGTCTTAAGTGAAATGAAGTTTCCCAGTTATCAGGAAAACATTTTTAGCATTGCTAAATGTGGGCAATGTGCACTAATGAACTCAGTAAGTAGCTTTGTGGCCCTGAAATGTGGATCGACACACGCTAGCAATCCTAGTGTCTGGGAGGCTAAGAACATAAGATTTTGAGTTTGAGTTTAGCCTGGTCTCATGGAGGCTGTATGTGTGTGTGTGTAAACAACAGAAAAACAAACAAACGAAAACCAGAAGAAGAGAGTCTTGAAGAGAGGGGAGATAGGAAGAAATGGGAAGGGAAAGAAGGGAAGAGATGGGAGTTAAAAAATAAAAAGAACACTCATTGGCATATAGCAAAACGCAAAAATAAACATAATAAGCATTTAGCTACTGGATTAAAAATTAACAGCAATTGCAACTCCACTGGATCATGGTGAGGGCTGGAGAGGTCTTGCTCACTGCTTAAGTGTACAGCAGACTATGTTTAACCACTTTAGGTGATGATTGTTGAGGAACATGCTGAAAGCATCCTCTGGTTCAGATGGGTCACTGCTTCCCGATAATTGTCCTGCACTCACTCACCATCACAGTTCATAACACGAAATACCAGAAACACCCAATGGTTCCTCATCCCAGAATGAAGATGCATAAGTAAAACACACAGCAATCCTCTTGGGAAGAATGCTATTCTTTACTTGAAAAAAAAAAAAAAGAAGAGCTTGTATTCATGAGGCTAAGTCTGTTGATATAAAAGGTGCTTTATTGATTCTTTTTGAATCATGTGACTCATTTTGGGATCCATAAGATGGCCTTTCCTTGCAGTCTTACGTATTCATTGCTGTCTTATAAAGGACTGTGAGATCATGTTCACTCCAGTATCATCACTGCAGATTTTCTTTGAGGACCTTTGTTAGCAGTATATTGATATTACTTTCTACACGAATCAATTTTGGCATTTCCCCTTTTCTACTTTGTTTTCCTCTCTTTCAAATCAAATTTCAGTCTTGCATGTTATTCCTCCTTATGCTGTCTTCATATTGACTGAGAAGAGGAAAAACTTACGTTCACTGTTGCTTCAAATCAATATAGAGATACAAGCAAAAAGCAAGAATCTTAAAGAGGCATTTGATAGAGGAGATGCAAATAGATGTTTTGCATATGGGAAAGTCTACCAAAAAGCCCAATCAAGATACGAATCAAGTGAGAATATGAAGTAACTATGAATATTGGTGGCAGGGATATGACTTTGCATGACTCAGAAAACTGTGTGCATCTATCAAAATTAAACATGCATATTTTACAATTGCACAATTTCACTTTTTAGACTATCTCTAACGTAATTACTCAGATATCTCAAAAATAGATGCTAGGTTATTCTTGGAAGCAGTACAGATATTTTTATTCGGTTCAATGGGAATAATTGCCATTTGTTTTTCACAACTTACCATGTGTGCTGGTTAGGTTTTAGGTTGTTGTTTTACTTTTTGTCAACTTGACATAAACTAGAGCTAACTGTGGAGGGGGAGGCTCATCGAAGAAAATTCCTCTACCAGATTGCCTGTAGGCAAGTTTCTTGATTGATAATTGATGTGGGAGGGCCCAGACCATCAGAGGTGGTCCTCGGTTATGTAAGAAAGCAGCTGAGCAAGCCACAGGGAGCAAGCTAGTAAGCAGCATTCCTTCATTGTGTCTGTTTTAGTTTTTGTCCCCAGGTTCCTGCCTTGAGTTCCTGTCCTGACGTCCATCGGTGACAAACTATGACCTAGGATGTGTAAACCAAATAAACACTTTCTTCCATAGGATAGCTTAGTCAGTGTTTTACCACAGGGATAGAAAGCATACTGGAACACCATGGAATCATATGGAATCATAACCAAATCTTACCAAACTGCAGCAAGAGACATCCATGGGGTATCATGCTTGGCCCTTTTATGTCAACTTGAAAAGGGATAGAGATATCTGAGATGAGGGAGCCCCAACTGAGAAAATGTGTCCATGAGACTGAGCTGTAGGCAAGCCTGTAGGGTATTTTCTTAATCAATGATTGATGGGGGGAGGGCCTAGCCCAATGTGGGTAGTGCCATCCGTGAGCAGGCTCTCCTGAGTTCTATAAGGCTGAGAAGCCAAAGGTAGCAAGCCAGTAAGCAGCACCTTCCATGGCCTCTGCATCAGCTCTTGTCTCCAGGTTCCTGCCCTATTTAGGTTCCTTCCCTGTTTGATTTTCTGCCTTGACATCCCTCAATGATCAACTGTCTCCTGGAAGTGTAAGCTGAAATAAACTCTTCCCTACTCAGTTTCCTTTTGGTCATGGTGTTTTATCATAACAATAACAAGCCTAACTAAGACACAGGCCCAATACTGAGCAAGAAGATAATAAGAGAAGGCCATTTTCTCAAAGCCCACAGGGTATGACTTCATTTATATCATGTTCCAGAAGCAGACTGAACATAGTCACAGTGACAGTGCTAGGAGCAGAAGTTATTTTGGGAAAGAGGGGCTTTGGAAACTGAAATAGAACAAGGTCCCCTTGGAATGTTTGCTGCCTTTTTCCTAGTTCAGTGATTAATAATATTTGTTCCATTAGAAACATGCATCAGGGGGTGGGAGGGAATATGCATCAGGCAAAAGAGCCATAGTGTTTAAGCTCTACCCTACTTCTTACATCTCAGCTAACTTTTCACAGGCTTTTCGGATACCTTTGTACGAATGCTCTTGGGTGATTTCCAGAGACACAATGGAATGCTGAGAATTAAGACTCTACAGCTTCAAGAAATCAGACTGAATTTCACAGCTTGACGTGGATTCTTCCGACTTCAATTAATTTTTTAAGTTTTCCTCATTACTTGCTTACAGCTTCATACTTCATCACTCGCTAGATGACTTGGTCCCATGAAGAAGCTGGCATCAACTGAAACTGCACAACAAATGATATATCTGTTCATACTCAGGGACTTCAGATGCCCTTGGCATCCCCTCAGGCTGCAGAGTTCAGTGTTCAAAGAGTAATGTCTAAGATAACTTGAGAGGTGGTATAGTTCAAATCCCTTGGCAATAACTCTGTATTCTGTGCAGTATTCTCCAAGTGAAATTTCCATGTTTTAGAGAGCAAATGAGGCAAATTACTGGTGATGTCATCAAAGTGATCACTGATAATGAATATTTTACTCTTGGGATTGCCTGGTGCCACACTGACAGGAATGAAGGAGCTGATTTCTACAAATCTCTTCGAAGGCTTTATGAGGCATTTTGCAAACTGTAAAAGCTGAATGTCAGGAAATGATAGATCAGGGCATGTGTACAATGCAGGGATGCGGGGAATGCAAAGTGCATTCTCTGCCCTTTTACTGTGGTTTGGAAAGGCTTTGCTTCTGGTGATGTGTATTAAAATGATTATATTTCCTCTAAAATAAATTAATAAATTAATATTACAATATGCAGTTTATTTCCAGAGGGAGTTGAGAGTTAGAGTGACAATGAACTAGCAGACCTAATAGGACTTACAGGGGCCATTGTCAATATTGCTTCTTGATTGAGTGACTTACTACCTTAGAATTAATGATTATCAATGGTAAGAAAAATCAAGAAGAGTCACATCAGTAGATGGGGAGGGAAAGAAACAAACTAGTGTGTAAAGATACTCAGACCCCATGGCCTGTCATGAGTGGATTTGTTTGCCCTGAGCTGTTCTTTCTACTCAGACTGCCTGTTAGACATGAACAACTTGGCTGGGCCATAGCCCCATGACATGAACCTCCAAAACAAGTGGGATAAAACAAATTAATGTGTCCCTGCAAACCATGATGACTGGCTTCAGATGTGAAGTACCAAGGGTAGAACCATTCACAAAACAGAAAGGACATGATGACTGTCCATGAAGGTTAAGAGCAAACCCAGCTTCACAACCTCATAGCGTCCATGACAAAAAGGACCTGATCCTTGGTTGTACTTGGCTATTGCCATCTTGAATTTACCAATAATTTTAAAAGATTTTTTAAAAATGTATGTATGTCCGTGGGTACAAATCATGCGTGTGTTTGTGTGTGTGCATTTGGGGGTGCCAGAAAGTGTGTCAAGTCCCCAGGAACTGGAGTTATAGGTGGTAGTGATCTGCTACATGTTTATACTGGGAACCAAGTGAACTGAGCTTGGGTACTCTGAAAGAGTAGTAAGTGGTTATTGCATTCTTTCTTTCTCATATGCATATATATGAGACATCAAGATATATATATATATATCATATATATAATGATTTCTCAGCATCTATGTAAAAGGCTGAACGTGTTAAGATCCACTTTTAATCCTAGTATTAGGGAAATGGGGACAGGAGGATCCGTGCAGCTCAGTAGCTAGCCAACCTAGATGAACTGTGAATTCCAAGTATGGGTGATGGCCTCATCTCAAACAAGGAAGGTGGACAGACAGACACTATTAGGACTCTTAGCCACTGCACACATGTACACATACCCATATGTGTAATACATATGTGTGTGTAAACATATATATGTGAACCACCCACATATATACAGAATACACACACACAAATAAGCTTTTGAAGTCTCAGATTTGGGAGTCTTTTAGACTTCGTATTTATGAATTAAGCATATTGAACATGCTTGAAAAAATGAAAATGATGGACAGTGAGAGAGACAGAGGGAGAAGGGAGACAGAGAGACCGAAGCAGAGGAGTTGGGGGAGAGCATTCCTCTTTTTCTCATTCTTCCTGTTCTTTAGTGAGTGAAGGGGTGCTGGTGAAATATCATGAACGAATGTGTGAAACTACAAACAGGGCAACAGAAGGCAGCGCAGTCGATGGCCTTCCCACAGTCCTGGTTAATAACATTAAATGCAGGGCTATAGAGAATAAATTACTGATTCACTGATTCTGTGGGGGAACTGAGAGCTTTCATATTGCATAAGGTCAAGGCTGGTTTTTTGTTTTTGTTTTTGTTTTAGAATGAAATAAAATATCAAATTAAAATCACTGGCGCACACTCGCAGACACCATGGGAGGATAAAGTTTTATATTTGTATATTACACACGCACACACACACACATACACACACACACACACACACACACACACACACACACACACACACCACTGCTTTCTCCTTGTATGGCACAGATTGCCTTCAGGTTCATGGTTCCCTTGCCACAGCCTCAGGTGTGCTGGGACCACAAATGAATGTCACTATACCCAGCTTTATATTTCTACAGTTAAGTGTACTTCTAGTGCTACTGTTTGAACTAGGGGCATCTTATTTTCTCACTGGGTTCATAAAATCATGTCACAAGTCCCAGTGAGGAGCTGAGGAATCCCAGGTTACTGAGATGGCCAATCAGAGGAGGGCTAGTGAGATGAAGAACTGTGTCTACTCTACATTCCTGAAAAACTTTTGCTCAAGTCAGACAAAGTGCATACATCCTGAGTTCCAATAAATCATGTTTCTTTCTTCGTTTTTTTTTTGTAGAAAACGAATTAAAACTTTAATAAAACAAGCCAGTTGTAGTGGTGCATGCCTTTAATACCAGCACTTGGGGAGGCAGAGGCAGGTGAATCTCTCTGAGTTCGAGGCCAGCTTGGTCTACAAAGCAATTCCAGGATAGCCAAGGTTACACAGAGAAATCACTTCTCAAAAACAAACAAACAAAAACTTTAATAAAACATTTTAATAGGGAAAGTTAATATTGTAAACATTCCAATATAACAGCTATTTTTACTGCCCACAGCTTACTTTGTAACTTTTTCTAACTCTGGCTCCTGTTTCCTTATGAAGGAGTGCCTTATTCCAATAGCATATTCCTCAGCTCACACCTTTGTATGGTGATGACCATGGCACCATAGCTCCCTTGTGAATTCCACAGGGAATAGCTGTATGCCTGTTCTTTGTTCCTCTGGATCTATAGAATTCCATTGCAAGAGCCCCTACCCCTGATCTAGGAAAGAGAGCTGCCCTCTTGCTGAGGTAGGCCCCACCTACCTGTTGATTCAACGCTGGTTTCCCCAAATTATTTTTCACAGAATCACCTTATGTGTGACTTTCTTTTATAAAATGCTAATAGACATGTAGAATGAGGGGAAAGAGAATTTGCAAATTACCTAATGGCAGTTGGTTTTAATGAAATAAATCTTCTTGGGTTGGCTTCTCAGGGAACACGAAAGCTGAACGCTACACCACCCTGTATTCATTTGGCGGCATGGATCAGGGCATGCGTTTCTCATTTCTCTAGAGAGAACAAGTATGCATAACGTAGTCAATCCAACATAGATCAATGCCCCAACGTTTCCTGTATCTGAAGTTCTTCTTTTTGAAGATTCATTTACTTTTTAAAATACATACATATATGTGTGTGTGTGTGTGTCTTTGTGCGTTATGTGCACTCAGCGCATGTGTTGACTGTGGAAGCCAGGAGAGGGCCTCCGGTGCCCTAGAGCTGGAGTTCCAGGCAGGTCACCTGAGTGACCAGTGTGAGTCACCTGAGTCACCTGGTGTGGGTCCTGGGAATAGACCTTAAGCTGTTTGCAGCAATAGTGGTGCATGCTCTTAATGGCTAAGCCATCTTTCCAGCCTACTATTTGAAATTCTTGAAAGAGGGAAATTTCTCCTTGGTGACCTACCAGGATTTGAGAGATGAATTGAAAACAGGGGTGGGGGAGGGAGGTGTTAGATGCACCTATCAATCATGAGACTCTGACCAATTTCCTGCCACTGAACGTCCCCCACCTGTTCAATTGGGACTATAAATGTGGATTGTAGTTTCATTACCAAGATTTAAAAATACCAAAGACACAGTGGGGATGATTGTAACAGCACCTGGAAAATTCTAGAATCTTTATAGAGTAAAGAAAAGGAAGACCTCTCTATTGTCAAGCATGTCTCATTCGTAGGGTGCCATGATTGGCATGTTAAATACAATGTTTCTCTTCATTTCCTCATGACTTTGAGCAGTGTAGGCTGTTGTGCTTTGAATGAGAAAATAGATTTAGAGGAAAAGTGGATCAGCCAGCTACACAGCTGAGTCCTTCTGGTCAAGCTACCTGGAAATGAGGAGGGGAGGAGGGGGCTCTATCACACGAACTACTGTGGCTTTTCATGCTGGCCAAGATGCTCTTGTACCGGTTCTCTTGCACAAGGTCATGCACCTCCCCACTCACGTCTCCCTCCCACTGAAATAGGTAAAATGATTCAGGTGGATGAATGTTGTGTTCCAGCTAATGAGGGATATGTGTACGCAGTTAGACTCTGTTCCCAGCTACAAGAAGGCAGAAGAACAACACAAAGAAATGTGCAGATCTGGAAGGTGGCAAGGTGTGATTCACATGCTACTCGCCTGAAGAAAAGAGATAGATGTCATCTTATTCTAAGATACTATGTGAGCAGACCTATCCTGTGGCATTGTACAGAATAATGATACCAAGTGCTGATACTGGTGCCTAGTTACTGAAATAAAATGGATTTCATTAGTTCATGGTCATGGGCATGAAATTGCTACAAGAACTGGCTGATGTCAAATCCTACCTTTCCTGATTATCTAAGGTCTGAACCTCAGTGGGGTATTGTGAGAAATGAAACATGTGACAAACATGAGGGACTAAATCTGAGGTAGAATGCTACGTCTGAGAAACGGAGCTTCAGTGTCCCTCATGAGCGTTCTCTCTCACCTTAAATGCCACACTGAGGTTTAGTACTTTAGTCCTTATCCTCTCCTTGCCCATGCTATTGCCAGGACCCTTAGTTTGTCCTACTTCCTTAATTCTTGCTTAACAAATCAATTCCTCCCGTCTTTAAAGCACAGATGTCTATCGATCACCAGCTCAAATTCCCTCCCCCTCCCCCACCAGACACCCACTGCACCATCTAAAGACGAGTGTAAAGATGCTCTATTGAGGATTCAAGACACAGTGCCATCATCAAGCCCTTCTAGTCCCAGTGGTAAATATCCCTGCTCACTACCCACTGTTGTCTGGAAGCTCTAAAGACCTCTGACGTCTGCCTGGAGATCTCCCTTCCACCTCAATTTCTTTGTCTATTAATCTTCTACTCATAATCTGTTCAGCACCATTCACTGGATGATTCTGTCTCAGCCCTCCTAGATCAGGGGTTTTTCCTCTGGAAAGCTTCCCGTGAAGGCTGCCTCCTCTGAGCTCTTGCTGTACCGCAACTGGGATGTTATTTAACTATTGCATCCAGTGCTGTAGTCAACAGCTTTCCTGTCAAATTCGGGTTTGTGTCTTTACTGGATTCAGAGCATACATCTTGGGACCACTGCCCCTTGGCATAGGATGTCACTCAATAGAGACACTCGATCGATGTTTACTGACTAGATCAATCTGAAATCATTCGGTGTTGGAAGAAGCAGATAGTTTGTTTCCCATAGTCCACTGCTTATACACCAGTCAGGGTTTAGTTTCCTTTTGTTTTACTTGTGAGCTGGGATTCTGAACTCAAGGTTTCACAGATGCTGGGTAGGAACTCTATCACTAAGCTAAGCCGTATTCCCAGGCTGAGGGGTGTGTGTGTGTGTGTGTGTGTGTGTGTGTGTGTGTGTGTGTGTGTGCAATGCACTAGTAATTATTCTGGGATTTACTGTAATCTTTGGAAAGTATTGGCTGATAATCAAGTCTGTGATTTAATAATTAAATGATTCTGTATATCTATAGCAGAGATAGAACTTGTCATGCAGAAGATGGAAGGGATCCTAATTTCCTCTCCATATCTCCCTTAGGTGACATCTCTGGAGATGTGACAGACATGAAGGAGTATATCTTTCCCAGTTGTTGGGAGACAGGATCCAGGTGTTACCTCTTTTAGGTGTTGTCTCTGCTGTACAAAGCTATCTTGCTCAAGGTCACGCCTGTCTGAGAATGACCCAGTGTCTGATCAGAAGCATTGATAGTCTGGCCACCATGCTCCAATGTGGGAGAACCCCATCATTTCAGCTCTAGTGCCTTCCCTAAGACTGGCTGAATGTGGGTTGACAATAAGAGAGGACATTGCAGAGCTGTAAGGACAGTCAAATCTTTATTAATGTCAGATGGTGGTATTTAATTATCCAAGAAGATAGCATGATTACAGCAAGTAGCAAGGTTAGAGTGGCAGACAAGAAGGCCTTCTCTGTAGACTAAGAAAGATGATCAACATGAGATGGTGCTCCATGCTTAAAATGCACAGAAAGCTGGTAAGGGTAACCCTTATTTCACATCACTAGATGAGATTGGGGATGCATCATGTGGTAGCTGAAAACAATTACCTCATTGAAAGAGCGTTTGATTCTCTTGTAGAGTTCTGAACCTGACAGTGTTTGTATTGAAATACCATTAATTGAAAGCAAAGATAGAATAAAGAACCCTCATCAGAATAGGAAGATACAAGGAAAATGCCCTGATGATATACCCAGTGTTTTCCTAAAAGCCCCAGTAGCCACTTACCCAAGTAACTTTATAGATTGCAAGTAAGAATACTCAAACTGATATTGATATCAGAGGCCCAAAATCAAGGCTCCTTGTTGGAGTGTGGTCAACTGAAGAGATAGGATCTTGTTAACTGAAGAGATGGGATCTGGTTAATGTCCAATTGTGTCTACAACTTTGTTTCTTTTTTCCAAAATCTTCTGAAACTGCTCTTCTATTATGAAGCCATAATAGTACAACAAAAGAAATGCTGCATTCCATAGGTGTGTGGAGAATGGATTTCATTCCTGGGGAATCTCCTTATCAAATCCACATTTGGTATCTTAAATACAATGTATTTACCTGGCTGTCATACATGGTTTGTAGTTACACTGGGGTCATTCCTTTCTACCTCTTCAGCAAAATTATTTCATCTTTAAATTTATTAGACAAAATTAGAGGGTGATAGTTATTCTTTTCTTCCTCTACCTTGCCAATACAACAGTCCAAAGATCCCGAGGGATATCTGACAGCCCACAGAACATTGTGTTGATCACTTTTACTGATCATCATTAGAGAAGGCAGACTAGAGGATCCTAAAAAAAGCCACCTCATTAGAAACATTAGCATCCCATTCACAGATGATAATGAGAGATGGACACTGCAAAGATTCTGAATTTATCACATTAGTCAAACATTTAAAGGCCCAGAGTTCAAGACAATAAAGTGTCTTACTTATATTACTTTTCTCCATGTGTTTTAAAACAAAACAAAACAAAAAAACAAACAAAGAAAAACAGCAAACATTCTCATGGCTCTTGGGCCAAAAGTAAAATCAAGGTATTGACAGGGCCATGCATGCTTCAGAGACCCTCATACAGGCTCATCTCTTGCCACTTCCTGCTTCTGATGAGTCCAGATGTTCTTCGCCTCGTAACCACATCACTATAATCTTTGTCTGCATTATGACTTTGCATTGTTCTTTCAGTTATTAAATCTTGCCTCTTGTCTCTTAAACTTTAATTTATTTATATGTGAATAAGTGTTTTACATGCATGTAGGTACATGTACCACATATATTCCTGGTGCCTGAGGAGACCCAAGGATTGTTTAAGATACTCTGAAAGTGGAGTAATGGACCACTGTGAGCTTTCATGTGGGTACTGGAAACTGAAATCAAGTATTCAGCAAGATTAGCAAGTGCTCTTAATCTCTGAGCCATCTCTCTAGTTCTTCCGCTTGACATCAGACTCATGGTCAGCATAGATAACCCAAACTAATTTTTTAACTTCAAAATCCTTAATTTATTTATGCCTGGAATGACGTTATTTCTAAAGAGTGCAAGATTTTTATTTGTGAGTATCTTTTCAGGAACTACCATTCACTTTAGAAAGGAATCCAAATAGCAAGCCAAACTACTCTGCCTGTCTTAGGATAGATAGATTTATGGGCAGTAGTCTAGCCAATCAGAAAGGGCAAATATTATGGGAGGATGGAAAAGCCTCATGGTGTGGTAGCCTATAGATGGGCATATGTGTCTTTGGAGGTGTTGTGATTGATGACAATGTTGATTTCACATTCTAATATCACATAAAAGCATCCCCCGAGAAGTGGCACTGAGCAATCACGTAGAAAAAATGTCAGCCACCCTTTGTGTGATGGTTGATTTCTATTGCCAACTTGGCAGGATTTGGAGTCACCTGGGAAAGTAGTATCAATGAGAGACTGTCTAGATTAAATTGACCTGTGGGTATGCCTGTGAGAGATATTTTTTTGAGTGGGATAGGAAGGCCCCCTCTGAATGTGGGTACATTCATTTCACATGCTGGGCATGGACTGAATGAACAGTACAAAGGGAGCCAAGCATACATATTGTCCCTCTCTGTTTCATGACTTTGAGTATTGATCACTTCTTCAGGCTCCTACCACTGTGACTTTCCTCCAATGATTCTCTGAAACCTTAGCTGTGAGCCAGAATAAGTCCTTCCCCCTTAAGTTCCCTTGATTAGGTGTTTTGTTGCTGCAACACATAAAATATTACAAAGACAATGTGTCATAGTCCAGAGCGGACACAGGCACATGAAGTGAGCATCTTGACAGAGATAGACAGACATAACGATAGGATCACCCTTTGACCATTCTTGGACCAGCCTGTGTTGTAATTGAGTATCTATGTTAGAAGCAGAGAAATACTGTGCTTCCAATAGAAGATGGTCTAGTCCATTCCATCCTGCCAATGCCAGTAACTCTTTCTCAGAAAGATTGACTGACAGTACAGGCATAGAAAGAAGGTCTCGGCATCACTCTCTGAAATTGTGTAGAGATTTTCATCTGTTAGCAACAGCAATTGAGCGCACTACACAGCAGTGCTGGGAGATGGGGAGTCGCTCAATTATGGCAGAAGTAATTCGAGCAGATACCACATCACCCTGTGCATCTGGTCTGAAAATGCTTCAAAATAGTAGACACAGCGCCTTGGCTGGCAAGAGAGATACACCCATGAGAGTTCTAAAAGAAAATTGCAGTTAGTCCTTTATGCTTATGGTTTCCACATCTGCCAATACAACCCATCCAGGACAGAAATGTTCTCAATTACCAATCTGTGTTAAATACATCCATACTTTGTTTTCTTATCATTCCCTGAGCAGTATTGCAATTTAGATAGTGTTAAGTATTAAATATAATCTAAAGGTAATTTAAAGCATAGTGAGCATGTGCACAGGTTTATGTGAAAATAGTAGGTTTTTTTTGTTTTGTTTTTTTTAAGACTTGGTTTTGGTATCCTCTCCTCCAGGACCCTGTGCCCATGTCAAAGGAGAAATTGTATTTCCAACTATTATTGTACACTGTGCATGCCATCCTTGCACAAGACTATTATAGGCATTTTGAGATGTATTCAAGCTTAAAATGTCGCTCATATGCCTTTTAAAAAATTCTTTATTAATTACACTTTATTCACTTTGTATCTCCTCTGTAGTTCCCTCCCTCCTCCCATCCCAATCCCTCTCTATCTCCCCCTTCTGCACATGTGTCCCTCCCCAAGTCCACTGATAGGGGAGGTCTTCTCTTCCTTCCTTCTGATCCTAGTCTATTAGGTCTCCTCAGGAATTTTCTTCCTCTGTGGCCTGGTAAGGCTGCTCCCCCCTCAGGGGTAGGTGATTAAAGAGCAGGCCAATCAGTTCATGTCAGAGACAGTCTCTGTTCCTATTACTATGGAGCCCACTTGGAGGCTGAACTGTCATGGACTACATCTGTGCAGGGGTCCTAGGCATGGTACTAATCCATGGTACATCTCCATGCATGGTACTTATGGAGCATCAGTCCCAGGAAAGACCCCTGTGCTCAGATTTTTTTGGTTCTGTTGCTCTCTTTGTGGAGTTCCTGTCCTCTCTAGATCTTACTATTTCCTACTTCTTTCATAAGATTCCCTACACTCTGCCCAACAGTTGGCCATAAGTCTCAGCATCTGTTTTGATAGTCTGCAGGGCCAAGTCTTTCAGAGGCCCTCTGTGGCAGGCTCCTGAATTGTTCCCTGTTTTTTATTTCTTCTGGTGTCCATCTTCTTTGCCTTTCTGGATAGGGATTGAGCGTTTTAGCAAGAGTGCTCCCTTTTGATTACTATCTTTAGATGTACAGATTTTAGTAGGTTTATCCTATAGTATATGTCTATATGAGTGAGTATATACTGTGTGTGTCCTTTTGCTCCTGGGATAGCTCACTCAGGATGATCCTTTCCAGTTCCCAACATTTACCTGCAAATTTCATGATATCCTTGTTTTTTTATTGCTAAGTAGTATTCCATTGTGTAGATGTACCACAATTTCTGTATCCATTCCTCAGTTGAGGGGCATCTGAGTTGTTTCTAGCTTCTTGCTATTACAAATAAAGCTGCTACAAACAAGGTTGAGCAAATGTCCTGTTGTGTACTTGAGTGTCCTTTGGATATATGCCTAGGAGTGGTATAGCTGGATCTTGAGGAAGCGCTATTCCTAGTTGTCTGAGGAAGCACCAGATTGATTTCCAGAGTGGTTGTACAACTTTACATTCCCACCAGCAGTGGAGGAGGGTTCCTCTTTCTGTACAACCTTTCCAGGATGTGTTGTCACTTGAGTTTTTGATCTTGGCCATTCTGATGGGTGTAAGGTGAAATCCCAGGGTCGTTTTGATTTGCATTTCCCTGATGACTAATGACTTTGAACATTTCTTTAAGTGTTTCTCTGCCATTTGATATTCCTCTATTGAGAATTCTACGTTTAGCTCTGTATCCCACTTTTTAATTATATTATTTGATTTGTTGATGTTTAGCTTTTTGAGTTCTTTATATACTGGATATTAGTCCTCTGTCAGATATAGGACTGGTGAAGATCCTTTCCCAATCTGTAGGCAGTCGTTTTGTTTTGACGACAGTGTCCTTTGCTTTACAGAAGATTTTCAGTTTCATGAGGTCCCATTTATTGATTGTTGATCTTAGAGCCTGCGTTACTGGTGTTCTGTTCAGGAAATTTTTTCTTATGCCAATGAGTTCAAGACTCTTCCCCACTTTTTCTTCTAAGCTGTTTGGTGTGTCTGGTTTTATGTTGAGGTCTTTGATCCACTTGGACTTCAGTTTTGTGCAGGGTGATAAGTATGGATCTATTTGCATTTTTCTACATGTGGACATCCAGTTAGACCAGCACCATTTGTTGAAGATGCTGTCTTTTTTCCATTGAATAGTTTTGGCATCTTTGTCAAAAATCAGGTGTCTGTAAGTGTGGATTTATTTCAGGGTCTTCTATTTGATTCCACTGATCCACCAGTCTGTTTCTATGCCAGTACCATGCAGTTTTTAGTATTGTTACTCTATAGTACAGCTTGAGATCAGGGATGGGATGGAGATACCTCCAGAAGATCTTTTACTGTAGAGGATTGTTTTAGCAATTCTGGGTTTCTTGTTATTCCATACGAAGTTGAGAATTTTTCTTTCAAGGTCTGTAAAGAATCATGTTGGTAATTTGATGGGAATTGCATTGAATCTGTAGATTGCTTTTGGTAAGATGACCATTTTTACTATGCTAATCCTGCCAATCCATGAACATTGGAGACCTTTCCATCTTCTGATATCTTCTTCTAATTCTTCCTTCAGAAACTGGAAATTTTTTTCATACAAGTCTTTGACTTGCTTGGTCACAGCAAGGTACTTTATGACCTTGTGGCTATTGTGAAGGGTGTTGTTTCCCTAATTTCTTTCTCAGTCCTTTTGTCTTTTGTATACAGGAGGGTCTACTTATTTTTTTTGAGTTAATTTTGTATCCAGCCACTTTACTGAAGGTGTTAATCAGCTGTAGGAGTTCCCTGGTAGAATTTTTGGGGTCACTCAGGTATACTATCACATCATCTGCAAATAGTGATACTTTGACTTCTTCCTTTCCAATTTGTATCCCCTTGATCTCCTTCAATTGTCTTATTGCTCTAGCAAGGACTTCAAGAACTATGTTGAAGAGATATGGAGAGAGTGGACAGCCTTGCCTTGTCCCTGATTTCAGTGGGACTGATTTAAGTTTCTCTCCTTTGAGTTTGATATTAGCTATAGGCTTGCTGTATGTTGCCTTTACTATGTTCAGATATGTCCCTTGTATACCTGATTTCTCCAAGACTTTAAACATGAATGGATGTTGGATTTTGTCAAATGCTCTTTCATCATCTAAGGAGATGATCATGTGTTTTTTTTCTCCTTTAGTTTGTTTATGGATCACATTGATGGATTTCCCTATATTGAACCACCCCTGCATGCCTGGGATGAAGCCTGCTTCATATGCCTTTTTAAATAGGTAGTTTTGAAAAAAAAGGAAGAGGATGAGTCATAAAAAACAAAGATATTCATTAAAATTGTAATTAAACACAACTAAGTCAGGAAGTTGCCATATGATGCCAAGGAGAGAGCTGCTCTAACACCATGCCTTAGGCCCAGCACACTACCTGATGAGCAGCTGCCACAGGGAGGGCTCTTCAAACAAGAGCAAGTTCTGATTTTGATGTGCCCATTTTTTTTCCTGGGGAAGAATCTGGGCTTTGAGTAGCAATCATATCAAACAAAAGCAATGAGCAAAACAATACTAGCAAAAGCAAGTTGTATATGAAAACATATTGAGCTGTATTATATTTTTAACTGTGAGTAGATTGGCAATGTCATAAGAAAGCAGGCACTGTTTTCGTTTTTTTAATCCAATTAAAATAGTGGTATGTTAAGGATGGTTGTCCAGACAGTATGCAAAAATAAAGTGGTGAAAAGGACTGGGAAGAGATTCTTCTCTAGTGCCCAAGTGTTATCAGTGCCATAGTATGTCAGTTTTGATGATGGGATAATACCAAGGATGCTTTTGTGTTTGCCCCAGAGGTATTGTTCAATATCAGTTTCCTTTTCTGCTTCTGTCAACTTTCTGAGTATAGGATAAATTCCCTTGTTCTTCTTTGACCAGGAAATGCGATATCTCTCCTGAGAAATACTTGTTTGTGTTAGCTTCAGTTTCATGGACACCATGACTCTCACACAGTCACTTATCATTCCCGCTCCAGATGCCAGTGAATGCAAAGTTGGTTGCATTCTGTTTTTTATCACAGGGACAGAATGTTCTGACATTCATCTTCCAGACTAACTTCATCCCAATTCATTAATTTTTCTGACCTTCGTAGTTTCTCTCTCCATAATTTTTCCATTTAAAATTCTAATAATGGCCATATTTCTTAAATTCCCTTCAATTATTTTTGTTTTTGAAAGAACCAAGCTAACAAACAAACATATAAATAGATAGGGCGTTGAACCATTAATAAATTTCTAGATTCGCCTTTTCTAATTGCTTCTCCTGTTTATCCTGAGTTGTCACCATGCCTTTCCACTGAAGCATAAATTTACAAACATCATGCAAATGCATTATTTGTAATAAAACTGACTAATGAGCATTAAAAGCCAATTATTTCCATACATCTGCTGGCTATGGCTGGCAATAACTATGCATCTTTCAGATTTGTGGCTGTGTTTGCCTTAGTAAGATCTTAATCACTCATTAATTTATGGATTGCAATATGCAGCGTGGACGCCCACAGTCCCCAAATTGCCTCACATGCATAAATCAGAAAGCATGGGAACCTCAAAGTGCCACAACACAGTCTTCCTTTCTGAATCATTTCTTCAGGCCACTGTCAACCGGAGATGGGATCAGGCAAAACCTTTACAAAACACATTGCATGCAGGTAGACTTACTGATGGTCATTTTATCATTTCTTCTAGGAACACACTGTGGTAGATTGTATTGATTGACAGCTTGGACAGGATCTGGAATCACCTAGGAGACTTACCTTCTGCCCTGTCTTTGAGGCTTATCTAGATTAGGTTAACTGAGGTGGAAAGACCCACCTCAACTGTGGGAAGCACCACTGTACCCTTTACAGGGAAAGGAATGGGGTTCTAGAAATGAATTAAATTTAAATCATTTAATTAAATGAATTAAAAGCTGAGAACCAGCCTTCATCTCTCTTTGCTTCTTGACTCTGGGTGCAAAGCAGCATCTGCTTCAAGCTCCTGTCACCACACCTTCCCCAACCTTACAATACACGCTGGAATTGTGAGCCACAGCAAGCCCTTTCTCCCTTGAGTTGCTTTGTCAGAATATTTTATCACGGCAACCAGACAGGGAGCTGGAACCTGAACCTATGTGAGTTACCCTTTAATCTCTCAGAGGACTTACGAGTAGCCTAATATTTCTGGAAGGCTCATGCTGGTACATTCAGATGGAAGTGAGTTAGCCCCTGATGCTGGTCCAGTCCTCACTTATTACAGAACCATAGGCATGTACCCACTATCTTTGTAGCCACACTCACCAATAAAAGCATACCAAATGATAAAAGTGTCCTATTATGGAAAGGGAGGGATTAGATGAATGACAGTCCAGTCATTCTCTGAGGGGGTTGTTCTTAGCTAAGGCAACAAATGGCTTTGAGAAAGGGTCAGTGACAGACTTCACAACTGTACTTTTGAGAAATCTCACATTAACCAAGACAGACAGAGCCTGTGAATGACCCTCTCTCAAAGACACACATCTGTATGAGGTCCTTGGCTCGTTCATGAAAGCCACATGACCTCCACAATCAGGCAGGTGGCATCAGGCCACCATCTTTCATTTTCACACAGGGGCCTGCTTTATGCTCATCTGTCCTCGATGAATCCAGCAGGAGAAGCAACATCACCAGGTAGAATGAATATTGTCAGCAGTAAAACATTCATGGGCCAGCAGATAATATGAGGGAGCATATTCTGGGTAGGGTTTTTTTTTACCTGCCCATCAATTATATGAGCAATAAAAATGCAGGTTGTTTCAAATATTTTGTAGAAGGTAGATGCAAAAAGACAGAGAGAATAATAAACAAACAAACCAAGAGTGAAAGGGATGACATTATAATGAGAAAAAGAATTGTTTCTGCAAACCATCATAAAATGAAGGTCTGCCACTACTTGGTATTTAGCCCATGGCACAGTGAAAGATGAAAGAGATCAAAGTGAGGACACACTTTTTGAACAGACTCATTCAGGTGTTACCTTGGGACACAAGCACAAAATAACAGGCAGGCTCCTGGTTGCAGGAGACTGTTTGGGCCTCCACAAAAGCTGGGATTTAGCAATAATGGTCCAGGTAAAAGCCTGTTTTGGAAACTAAGCCACGTGGTAGAACAGAATATCATAATACAAATGCTTCGTGTCTTCGTTTCTTGAGAAAATATAATTGCATGAGGTGAGATAGTTTGCATTGGTGCAGAGGTAGGTAGCATTTTAAAGGACCTGGCAGAGTTGGGGAAAAGTGCATTTGAAACATAATGCAAGACCTAGAGTTAAAATTCTCACTGTTGACAGTAAAAGGTGGACTGACAGGAAATGACGTGATGTAGTGCAAAGGTCAGCAAACAATGTTCCAAGATCCAGATCTGGACTGTTCCTGTTTTTATATGGGCCATGAAATAAGAATGATGTTTTACATTTTCATATGGCCAAGAAGAAAAAAAAAAGAATAAAATTTTATGATGTAGGGAAGTTGTATGAAAATCAGATTTCAGTGTCTCTCACAGCTTTTTACAAGAATACAGGCTCCTCCTTTCTTGTTCACAGATTAGCTAAAGCTAATTTCAGAGTAAGATAGCAGACACTGTGTGGCCACATACCTTAATGTCTTTACATCTGTTTACAGAGAAGATGGAAGGTATGCCAACTTCTGATGCAGGGGACCCATTACTCAACCTGTGTTAGACAGGACATGCTTATACTTTCTTTTAGTGTGTGTGTGTGTGTGTGTGTGTGTGTGTGTGTGTGTATGTGTGTGTGTTGCCATTCATCTGTACGTAGCTAGGCTTATTTGTAAGTATTTGCATTCAATTTTCAGTTTTTCCTTTCAGTATTCTGGTTTTATTTTTTAAGCTATGGAAAATATTAACAGTTGTGTATGTCCACACACCAGAACATATCCTCAAAGAGTGTCTGCTCTCTACTATCCTTTCCACCCCATTCCCAATCCACTGCCTTTCCACCATTTTCCTCCCTCTCAGCATGAGGTAGATAATTGCGTTACATCTTTGCTTATCCTGGGTTTGTGTCTGAGAACAGTGAGCATATACATGCAATTCTTATTTTCCTCTTCATTTTCTTTTTTTTCTTATTAATTCAATTTACCTCTTGGTCATAGGCCCCTCCCTCTTTTCCTTCCAGTCCCATATTCCCTCCCACATTCTCTCTCCCCTATTCCTTAGAATATGAGAGCCCCTCTACCCAGACACTCTAGCTCATCTATTCATATGAGGACTGAGTTCATCTTCCTCCGCTGTAGCCTCGTAGGGAAGTCCCATCAGGGGGAAGTGATCAGAAAGCAGGCAACATAGTCATGTCAGAGATATGCCCCAGTCCCCTAAGTAGTGGGCCAACATGAAGCCCAAGATGCTTATCTTCTTGGGGTCTGTGCATTGGAGTATTTCTATCCTGTACTAGATGACTAAAATCTGCTAGGTAAGTATATACCATGTGTGTCTTTCTGGGTCCATCCATTTGCCTGCAAATTTCATGTTTTCCTTGTTCTTAATGGCTGAGTAGTATTCCATTGGGTAAATGTACCATAGTTTCTTTATCCAATCTTCAGTTGAGGGACATCTAGGTTGTTTCCAGTTTCTGGCTATTACAAATAAAGCTGCTCTGAACATGGCTGAGCAAATGTCCTCGTTGTATGGTAGAACATATTTTGGGTGTATGCCCAGGAGTGGTAGAGCTGGGTCTGAGGTAGCGCTATTCTCAGTTTTCTGAGAAAGCTCCAGATTGATTTCCAATGTGATTGTACAAGTTTGCATTCACACCAGCAATAGAAGAGGGTTCCTCTTTCTCCTCATGCTTCCCAGCATGTGTTGTCACTTGAGTTTTTGATCTTAGTCATTTGGACAGGTGTAAGATGGAATCTCAGGGTCGTTTTGATTTGCATCTCCCTGATGACTAAGAACATTATGCATTTTTTGAATGCTTCTCTGCTATCCTCTTAATTTTCTTGCGTAATTAATATATGCACTTCATTTGTTTCTTTTTTCCAAGTCTTGTCCAGAAAACACTTAATATTAATTCATATAGACCTTTGTTATTCACTTTTCTGGCTTCCCAGGATCTCATTGTATGAATGAATAATATGTTATCTAGTCAAACACCTTCTTTTATGAATGGTTGATTCCATCATTCCACATTTGCAAACAATGCTACTGTGAATATCTTATATTTCTGTACTGTTGAAGTACATTGTTTTTATTTTGAGCATAAAACCATTAGCTCAGGGCAGTTAAATTCTTGATCAGTGAATGAACGCAGCTCTGAAATGCATTGCAAAGAAGAGGTGAGCTTTCTTGGTGCTGGTGTGATGGCTCCCCTGGTAGACAGAGATGGTGTCACCCTGCAGAGCAGAAAAGCCACTTGTTTTATGTCAGGGTAATGTAAGAGAATGTCTCCCTCCAGGGCAGTATAGATGCTGATGTTTTTAACAGTCATTGTAAAAAGATTTGTGTTCTCTGCGCCTTAATATCCTTATCTCTGAATCAGACCTACTATGTGTTGCAACTATGAGAAGGCCAGAAGACAAGGGCAGGGATAAAATTATTCACTTCTGACCCAGAAACTTTATTCCTTCTGGCAGCACCAGCGGAGTTATGGCAACAAAATTATTAGCATGCAAAGAGCAAAATCTTAGACCCTTCTCACATCTCAACTTTTGAGAGTCGGGCTTTCTCAGCCTTTGCTTCTTAGCCTGATGGATGACTTCAGCACACATCCTCTTTGGGAAGCTTTGTAGCCGATATTTTTTTTCTCCCCTTAGAAGCCAGGCAACCTTTGCTCTCTATTACCTTTCAACGTGTATATATCACAAATGACAGCTTGAAAGGCAAAATTCCTTCTAAGAAATCACATCCTCTTTAAAAGCAGAGAACTGACTGTATTTCTTTACACGAAAAATCTAACATGGGCATCTCCACAAAAATCTCCATTTTTTCAATCAGAATAATATTCAGAGAAGAGACATGAGCGTGTGATAACCTCAGCAAACATTGCTATTGGGCCCTCATAGAAATCACCTAATGGAATTATTACAGTGCAGGCAAAGAAATTTAATTTTGGTATAATTATTCCTCGGGGAATTGGAGGGAAGGGTTGCATATGACCTCTCAAGGCTGTTGCTTGCATGTTGTTATGAGAAAGGCTTTTAAAAATCGCTTGAAGAAGCCATGGGGTGAGAGATTTATGTTGTAAAGACTGTGCACTGAATGGAAACTTGTGGCTTGGAAACACTTTTCTGGTGACAAATCTTATAAAGACTGAAGTAGAGCTGCCTCTCAACTCGGAGGCAGCCAAGTTGAAACAGCTGGAGAAAAGAAAGGGCAGCTCTGTGGAAGGAGAGATGTGACAGTGAGATTCGAGGAGGTCCAGTAGACAGGCATCACAAAATAAGAGCAGAAAACCACCGGCTTCATAAATGATGCCACTTTAGGTATTTGCCTAATTTAAAATGTAAACATGATTTCTCTACCTTAGCCAGTTAGATAGTCTCTCTCTTTTATTTTTCTGTGTGCGTGTGTGTGTGTGTGTGTGTGTCTGTGTGTGTGCATGTACCCAAGCACAAGCAATTCTAGTACGGATTTGGTAATTATGAATATGTGGTTCTGTCATATCTTTTGCTCTCTTTTTGAACACAGATGGTCAACACATGATGGACAGATAGCTCCTACTTACACATTAACTAAAGTTAGCAAGCAATGCTTTCTAACATCTTAACATTATCCAACTGCTGTTACACAGAGTAGCCCAGGTGACATGAAATGCCATCACCTTTCTTTTGCATAACAGGGTGGCTTGGAAATCTACTCTCTGTAGCCCTCTGGGGATTTCAGAGTGGCTCACCCAATATCAGCAGGGATGGATGCAGGAACAACCAGTGCATTCCTGGGAAGATTTGCTTGAAGTCTCCCAGCAGAGGCCCAAGCAAGAAGGCTTTCCAGGGCTGAATGGCCCCTTTGTGACAGTCCCTTGCCTCCCCCTGCCACAGGAGGATTTCTGTGGGCCGAAGGGAGCTCATGCTTTATAGCATGTTTGGCTAATGTGAGAATCAAAGGCCTCCCAGGTGTTAACAACGGCAGTGGTGTGGAAAGCCCAGAGTGACACAGCCTGGTTCTGGTTTGTGTTGGTTTGATTGCCTTTTTTGGCATTAGCTAACTCTCAGTTTCCTTTCACCTTTGGTTGGAATGAACTGGGGAGCTGAGGCAAAGTTTCCTAGGGATTAGGATGTAAACCTGATCTTCCTGTAGCCTGGATCCCTGGCTTGGAAATTAGCTGGCTGAGCAAGTGGAGGGAAGGAGGTGGAGAAACATTTGCTCCCAGGAAACCACAGTGCTCTCCATGCTTATGAGATGCTGAAGAAGAAACCACGCTCCACAGAGTCTGCTAATTAAAAACAAGGGCTTGTCTCTCCTCATCCACAGTAATTAGGGCTTCTGCCTTGAGCCACCTGCACTGTGCAGTGCCTAAATGACTTACTCTGCCCCGATGCTGACAATCTGCAAGTTAAATACTCTGCCTGGCATCTTGGGGACAGCCCTTTCCAGTTCTCACCTCTGGACCAAACCTGTTTACTATGGAAAAAAATGACATCACCAAAATGACATCATTTCACTTTAGGTTTTGAGACAAGGTCTCCCACTGGACCTGAAGCTGGTTCAGTTTTTGGATAGCCTGGGCAGCCAGCAAGCCTGGGCTCTGCCTATTTCTGCCCCACAGCTATGAGATGATAGCTGCAAGCATCTGTGCTTGGATTTGAAGTAGATTCTGAGGATGAAATTCAGATCCTCATGCTTCTTCACTTTATCCACTGCTCTACCTCCAGCTGACAACCTTAATATTTCCACTGTTAAATCAACAAGCCTGTGTGCTGTTGACACACTGGCATGAAGATGCCACTAGTGGTGGTGTTTCAAGAATGCATTTTCAGGGAGAAGCAGCTTTCTTGTTCCTACTGACTTTTACTGTGCACCCCTAACGCAAGCAGGCAGAATTCTGCGCCCTGAGAAGAGAAAGACAAAGACAAAACCATATGTTTCTCTAGCAGTTGCAACTCAACCCTTTATTCCCAATGGGTTGCACTTAAAGAGTACAGAGGGAAATAGTCGCTGACTTTCAATTAATAGTACTTCATATAGAGTGAGTTCAAAGAGGCCTGTGTTCCTGCTCCCAAACTACATTAGAGATAAACCACATATCTCTGACTTGCACACAGGAACTCAATTGCTGCAACATGCAGCTCTCATCTGGGAGGGTCACTTCTTCTCTTGTTTATCAAGAGACTGAAGCTAAGAGGAGACAGACGTACTCTGTAAGTGGGTACTTGACATGAGAAACATAGGCTGCAGCCCAGCTTTGTTTCCCCCGCTCCATACTAGGCCTCCCCATTTCTGTCTGCAAAGCACAAACAAGCCTTCTGCAATGTATGTGAAGTGATACCAAAAGCCAGAGGTAGGGGTAGACTTAAACCCCTGCAAATGGGGGAAGCAAAAACAACTTCACTACTTTTCAATAGATGGACATTTGATTAAAAACAAGCAGAATCACACAAGCATTTAGTCTGTATTCTTTACCAACTCTGGGTCAGACATTCTTCTTTTATTATTCGATTACGAAAATTGCGGGTGACTAGTGCACAGAAGACAGCTGAAACAGACAAAATAAGAGACAAGCTAGTGGGTCTTCTGGAGTGATGTGAATCAAATCTGAAGAGGGTATTAGGAGGTTCAGCTGAGGAATAATGTACTAAACTAAAAATATTGCGGTGTGAAGGTGAAATGTCCTTCTCACACTCATGTACTTGAATACTTGGACCCTGGAGGAGACTGTTGGACCTTTGGAAAGTGGTACCCAACTGGAGAAATGTGTCACAAGGGAGCAGGCCTTGATGTTGATTCCATAGCTATGCTCTTACCCTCTCTGCTTTCTATTCCTTACAGAAGAAGGAGGAGAAGAGCCTCGCCCTCACTCTCACACTGCCTGTTGCCATGCCTTCCTCCATGATGGAATATATTTCCTCAAACAGTGAGTTGAAATACATCCTCCCCACTCAAGTTGACAGATATTTTGTCACAGTGACAAAATAACTCATAAAAGAGGATAAGTAAGAGTTACAGGAATGAAACCAGGTATAAGGCCAGTGAATGGCTGGTACACAGGGGCAGGGTAGAGCACAGCATATAATGTATAAAGGAGTCAACTATAGAACCACGGTGGGTGTGGCTGAAAGGATGAAGAGATGAGGGATAGAACATGAGTTTTCCCACATATTTGAGCTTTGGATATCAATTTTCATATCTGGGTCCGATCATGAATGAAAAACTTTGAAAGTATGAAGACACAGGAGTCAATTGGACAATCTTTCCCCTAAAGCAATATACTGACATTTTTCTCTCCTTGAGGAGAGAAGATTTGAGCCAGCTTTCAAAGGAGCATCACAGTCCCTATCACCATCCATCTGCCCTAGTGAAGTCAGAAAGGGTTAGAACCGCTGCTTCATAATAGAAAGGAGATCTCATGGTCATTGATTGACCTGCATGTCTGCATGTGTCTCCAGTTCGCCAGGGTTTGCTCTGTTTTTTGTTTGTTTCTTCTTCAGATCTCAACTCTAAGGAGTTTTGCATCGCATCATGATGTGGAGCTTTCCAGCTTTCCATCTCACTCCTAGGCCCTTATTCTGAAGGCTTGGTCACCAGTCCCAGTACTGTTAGAAAGTGGTGAGCCCTTTAAGATATGAAGGAAGTTAGATCTGTGGAGGCACCCCTTTGAAGAGTCTGTTGGAATCCTCTCTCTGCTTCTCAGTTATCCTTAGACAAGTCTTCTTCTGATATGTGTGCTTTACCATGAGGGGATGCCTCCCTACAGGTTCCAAAACAATGGGGTCAAGTGACCGTAGACTTAAACCATGAGCCAAAATAAATTGTCGCCTTGTTAGTTCACTTTCTTGGGCATTTTTATTTCAAGGCAAAGGTCAGCTAAACAGGATAGAGTTTATCCCTGTCCAGCTTTCAGGTCCTCTCATATGGCCTTATTTTTCTCAGTGCTACAAGATAAGATGGGTGCTGTGAAAATTGCCCTAAAATGGATCTGAAACAGTGCCTGAAGCTGGGGTGCTGTCCATCAAAGTCTATCATTCTAACTGACTACCCAGACTGGCCATCTGCAGGGAAGGCCTCTAGGTAGGGAATGGAAGGACGTGAGCCATGCAGGCATCTCCAGGCTGGACAGGCTCTAACAAAAGCCGAATTGACAGGCCTCTGTCCCCATGGAGCTTCCAGTGCTGACTGGGTTTGTGCAACAGAGTAATTAGTGTTTTCGTTCTGTGTCTGTACCCCAAGGTGATTGCCTTTTATAGGAAAGTCCCCAATAAATGATTAATTAAGACTCCATATTGTATGACTCTTGCAAGCCACTTATTACTCAAGTAGAATACTGAAGTTTTCATGCTGGGTTTTGTTAAATCATGGCACACGGAACCCATTAATTTCTCTATTGAGTCTCAAAGCAGCTCATTTCTTTGTCAGCAATGTGCTTGGACTGTGGTGGGCGCTGGGGAAGGCAAAGTGAGAAAGGAAGGAATCTCAAGTGTAAGGATCACTTAATGACAAAGCACTCTTACATTTAAATTGTCCCCACTTCTGAGCGAGACACATGCTATTCTTGTCCTCTCTATATAATAAGAAAGTGGAGGCTCATGCCTTTATGGATTATATGAATAATTGACAATGCCATAAGGCCAGGCAATATTGAAGCTTGGATTTGAAGCCAGGTACAGTTGGTTCCAAAGTGTCTATTCTCTCTACTCACTCACATGCTAGCTCCAAAGAGGGATGAAAAACAGCCTTTGTCTCACATGGCTTCTGTTGTACTGAAACAAGAAACGTGCAAACAAAGCAGAGGTTGTCCCCAGGCCAAGCTACCTACGCTTTGAGTCCTAATGCTGAAAGATGGAGGAAGAAAGCACAGCAGGGTTCAGGCAGATTATAGATGAGCTCATTTTCTGAAAGGCAAACCAGTGTGCGGTGGTGATCTGGGGGCCCACGGGAAGTAAAGGTACTGCTGACTAGGAAAGACATTCATCTAAGAATGGGGCAGTTCTGAAACTCAGTCAACCCAAGTCTCTTCAAGCAAATATTCACGGACTGTAAGGTGCCTCACATTGTAAAAGCTGCTGAGCCTTTGACAGTCTGTGTTTAAGTTTCCACGACCCACATGCTGGAGGGAGAGAACAAACCCCTCCCCATAGGCTGTCCTCTGATCTCCACGCACAAGCTATGGCACATACACATGTATGTGAGTGCATGCATGTACATACACATACACACACAGAATTAAAAATTAATAAAAAAATGTTTCAAAGGTACTCATGGCTGTTTGACCCAAAGGTCAAAATATAGGTTTGTTGTTTGGTTTTTCTATTGCTAGGGCTAAAACCGCAGATGTCTGCCTTCTCAAAACCTTCTCAGTGAGTCTTCCCTACCTCCAAATTCAAAGCATTCACAACGAGAAAGAGCCCATTCTACAGCACTGGAGCTCACATCCACAATTCCCTCATTGGCCCGAGCATTAGTTTTGCTGGGGGAGTCTTTATAAATCATAATCTCCATGCTTTGCCCCTGAAACATCTGGCTCATAATGTTTAAATTTCATGTATCTGTGCTTTTTAAAAAAAATCTCCACAGATGAATATAACATCTTGGCAGATTTAGAAGTCGCTGGAGTGAAACATTCGCTTATTTTCCATAGACCTCACTGGCTCAGTCACAATTTTAAGGATGAGTCATATGGTGTCACCTTTCTCTTTTACCTCTCTCAGTTTCAATGACCTTTCCCCCCCCCCTAGCCCATCTCTGTGTCCCTTTCTCTACAACATTTATTCCTAGCCAGTACATGGTAATTCAACCTCAGGCACAGACTTCTGGGACTTTGTAACTCAGAGAACACTCTTTAAAAAGAAGTCATCAGTGGCTTTACAATAACAAGGTCATGGGAGATCTGTGAAGTCCTTTGAGGGATTTCGTAGGAGGGCACATGGGAAGCCTAAAGCAGTTACAGTGGATAAGGCAAACTTATACGGAGACCAGCATCCCCCTAGAAAACAGCTTTCTGATTCTAAGGAAAATCATACACTGGGCTCTTCGCATTGCTTTAGATTTATGGGAGAAGAAGGACTCATTTCACTCAGAAGTAAGATGGCCTCAGGAATCCTTGCTGACCATGACAATCCAGAAGTCTGAAGGGATCTCTGGCAAGTGAGCCTCTTGGTGCTCTACCCTTTAGGGTCTACACACCAACATCGGGGAGCCACCACACACTCAACTCACCATGAGCCAGCTGCTGTGTGCTAGACGCTAGCCCTTCATTCCTTGCCTTCCAGTTGAGTGGGGAAACTACAGGGCCACAGTTGTGGGATCTTGAAGACTGAACTCGGAGAGAGGGAGAATGCATCCGTCACTCAATCTGCACAAGTGCAAGTTCAAGGAGATTTTTCTGAGGACTGTAGGGACTGGATAGAGGTTACAGTAACACAGCAATGCACCAGAGGAGAAGCAAACCAGGCAGGGGACCTACTGCATCAATGCGAAGTGAAGCAAAGATGGGACCTGGAACATTCGGGGGAATCACTGGAGGTAGCCCAGGAGAATTTAAGTTCTCCGTGTATGATCAAGTAACCTGATCTCCTCTCAGAGTTGCTCCTTCTCCAGCTTTAAGAAGGAATTGTGCGTGATCTTTTCTCACCCCATGTTTCCATAACTAAACTCCTGAACACTTCAGCCACTATCCTGTGCAAAGTTCACAGACAAGAGTTATATCTTCCTGGTGACATTTAAGTAACTCTTTAATGACATCCCAAATGACATCAACTCATCTTGTGCCAGAAGGCTAAACAGGTCAGAAGCAATGACCATGAGCCTCAAATGACCGCAGACCCAAAGGGCACTTGTGTGTATAATACCTGTGTGTGCTGCTCCAGTGGGGAGTGCTGCCTCCTCCTGGCTTTTCTGTCACTTCCGACCAGTCTGGGATGGATAGTGTCAGCTCAGGATCAGCCAGCTGTGTCCTGGCAGGCGTTGCCCGAGGCCTGACATCAGCCAGTGGCCAAGATACACGTCATTTGTCTGCATGGCATGGTTAACAGACCTTGGTTTATGGTTTCCCAAGAGTATGTGGAAGGATCTCTAGAATTGTTTTTCTTTGATTTCCTGACTTGTAATTCTCCTGGAAAACTTTTAAAATAAGTTTTGTGTGTAGAATCCAAAGCCAGAAGCATCTGGTTTGTACTGGTTCCTGACTGTGTTGTCACCCAGTGCCCTGCTCTATTGTTTTAACTACCTGAGTCCCACTTGTACTTATGTCTTTGCCTGTATAGGCTCTGAGGGACAATTTATTCCTTGCCTACACATTTGTGACCCTTTCATGATCAGATATGAGACTCTGAGCAGACAGGAGGAAGCTAACTTTGATTGGATACCTACTGCTGTAATTCTAGATATGACCCAATGTTCTTATCTAGTGCAAAATATGAGAGTCTTGGTTACTGATGTCATGCCTTTCCTACATATGAAAAATCTGCAGGTCTACCTGTAAGGTTGAAAATCTCATTTTCAATCCCCTTAGTCTTTGGATTAAGTGATGAGAAATGACCACCTTCCTGGTAGTCCCTGCTTTCTAGCTGTGAACAGCTTTGATCACCACTTTTCTTTCCTGTGTGTTTCTTACCATTGGTGACACAAAACACACCAGTTTTACTTTCCTTCTTATTCATCTAAGAAATTTGAAGAAAACTGTTTGTCTTTAATGAAAAATTGGTCCAGTCGGTTATAAATGGTGAGGGTGGAAACCTTTGAATACCTCCTATTCTCACACACACACTCACACACACATGTTGTATGTGATTATTAATATTTACTATTGATATACCTTCTGATAAAGCTGCTGTTAGTCCTAAACAGCTGTATAACCAAATCACCACACAGAGACTGGGTTTATTTAGTTAACCTAGAACACAATGCTGGGCAATAGTTACTCCCTCCTTAAAACTCCAAGCCCTCATAGTTTTCTAACATTTAGATTTTACCCATCATACTTGCTTTTTGTGAAATCTTAGGTCTGGTTCATTCTCTCCCCGCTGTTCCAAGATCTCTCCCCAGTCTCTCCCAGCCTCTCCTGCCCGCCTGTCACCTCCCACTCTTTCCTATCCTCTGGCTCCTCCCCTCTCCCTGCTTCCTTTCCTTTGCTCAACATCGTGACTAGTTGCTTTATTTGGAAGTTTACACCAAGTTGAGACAGGATGCTTAGAATAAGTATCACAATGCAATGTCTGGATTGAAACCAGAGAGTGCGGGGGAGAAATCAGCATTTGAATGAACAAGGGCAAGGTGTATACATTTCAAAAGAACATTACACACACACACACACACACACACACACACACAGCACATATGAAAACAACAAATCGTAAGGCTCTCAGGTAAATTCACACACTTAAACTTCAAATGAATCTCTGCCACTCTACAGAAAGTCAGGCAAGCAAATGCGTTAAACCAGTCAGTGGTAGATAGCAGCAAAATGTCTGTGGTAAGACCGTTTGGGCAGTGACTACTCTTTGACAAAGTATCTATCTTCCAAACTTGCCTGCCCCATAGAGTCCAAAGCACATACGTTTTTTGTTTTTTTTGTTTGTTTTTCTGGGAGTCTGTCCTGGTCTCCTTGTGTAGGGGTAATTTCAAAAGATTTCCTGAAGCCCGAATCTCATATATCTTAGACTATGAGTATAGTTGGAGATAGGACCTTTAAGGGGCAATTGAGAGAAAAATGAAGTCATTCTTGTTGGATCTAATCCCAGGGCTGATGTTCTGTTAAGGATAGGAATTTTAGACACATGAAGGGAGGCTGGGAACACAAAGAAACCTGGCCTCTGTGTGCACCGGAGAGCCGCCATAGAGGACACTGATAAAATGGCCATGGAGAAGTGTCAGAAAAAAGCAACCCACTGGGTCCTTGCTCTGGACTTCTGCCCTCCAGAGCTGTAAAAAAAGAAACACCTGGAATCTCAGTCGCATGGCCTGTCACATTTTGTTATAGACACCTGAGTAAACTCATACACCCTCCAGACAAACTTTCTCCTTCTCTCCTGAATGCATGTATTACACTTACAAATGTTTGCATCTTTTCCTGTAAGAAGCATAATTTAATATCCGTGTAGCATGTAACTTTGTCCTAGAGAGATTGGGGACTTTGCTTTAGAAGGCTACAAGCACATTGTCATGCTAATGAACATTCCAATGGGAACAATTTTCAGAAAACTCCCTCCAACAGGGTTTCCCTTTCCTTTTGTCTGTCTGTCTGATTGTGTATGACCATTTTCTCTAGTTAAATGACCTTCACTCAAGCTTTCTCATCTGTAATTAGATATAGGAAAACCTCTCATGGTTGTGATGGACTTTATTCATCATACTCCGAAGGGTGTCAGGAGTGTAGTAGGTGTTCAACCAATGCTGGTTCATTTCTCACTGCTCATCTGTCTCGTCTGAAACTCTCGGAAGAGGGAGAACTTAAATGCACACAGCCGACATGTTAGTTTGCAAGGCTTCACAAAGGGCCATAGGTAATACCTAAAGAATGTCAATCATCTCACAGTTCTGGACGTCTGAAATTTAAGACCAAGGTTTTAATGAGGTTGACTACTTCTGTACGTCTATTAGGGGAACAAAGATCTGTCCTGGAATATTCTCCTAGCTCCTGCTGGCTTGCTGGCCATCTTTGGCATTCTTTGGTTTACAGAAGCGTAGTCTAGCCTTTACCTTCAACTTCCAATGTGTTCTATATCTGTCTACATTTCATCCTGTGATAAAGATACCAAACATACCAGACAGAGATCCACCATAGTGACCATATCTCAACTAACTGTAACTACAGGGAAGCCACATACAAATGGGTTACAATCTGAGGCAGTAATGATTAGTACCTACTGCATAGACTGTGGAGAGAGTGTGGGATGGCACAGTTCAGGTGCTAATATTTGCAGAGCAAGCACTTTGCCACCAGTATCATCAGCATCATCACTGTTAACCCTATGCAGTTCTTACCTGAGAGACACAGGATAAATCTATTTTTCCTTTTCATTCATTAAGATGGAGAAAACGTCGCTTGTTAGAAGAGCCCATGCTCCTGGGTTCCCTATGACATATTTACTTAACCTGCTTACTGGAATCACATAGGATGTTTTCTACCAAGCCTCCTATACTTTTGCAGACCAATTACATGCACTTCCCAGGAAGATACCAAGGCCCAGTTTTCTTGTCAACACAGCCCTGGTAATTCCAAATTGTTCCCAAGGATGAGAGCATTGCTCCTCCGGGAGGCTAGGAGCCTGTCCCACCTGTAAGGGTGAGAAAATGAACAGATGTTAGGCTATACGAAGGCTTGACACTTATCACCTATGTCACTCTGGCATCCTAACACCAATAGATTTCACACATGGGAAAAACACGCATGAGCTCATGTCAAAGATGCCTTCTTCCATTTTTAGTTTTGTTTAGGAAGCAATTCAAAATAGTTCCTTCCAATTTAGGGACACTGAAGTCATAATTGGAGTGCTCTTTTATAATAAACTGATTGATATTAGGATTCCACATGGAAAGGCCTGTTTGACAAATCTGGAAGGTGAGAGTGTGGGTAGAAAGTCAGCATTGAAACCTGAAAATATCTAGAGAGTTCCAAATATATATTGCATGAGTAGAAAATCTCTCATCCCGCAGCAACTATATTATTTATTTTTGATGGAAGATAATTGTTGTATTTGAAAAAGAAGAAGCCTGTAGATAATCTATCAATGCCCTTGTTCTTATGTCTCTCTCCACACTGGGATCTGATCTCTGCCTGTCTCTGTCTCTTTCTCTCTCTCTCTCTCTCTCATGTGTGTGTTTGTGTGTGTGTGTTTGAATGCTTTAACCCATTCATTTGTCAAACCTATATTAATTTATACCAGGAAAAATTATAGAGACACAAACAAAAATGTCTAGTTCTGTCAAGCTCTGAGCTGGACGCAGCAGAATTTACAGAATGAACCAAATGCTTCAAGATGAGAATCATTTCCTGGAACACAACTAATTTTGAGGAAAACCGGTATCATTAATGGTGATCATCATGGAAGTTTGTATGTATGAAGTGATCATTTATTTCAGGACCTGTGTGATATGGACAAAGACAGGGAAGCTGAAGGGAGATAGATATTACCTGACTTAAGCTATAAGGAACAATTCCGTGTCCAGGGACAGAGACCAAGTCTCTTGTTTTCTAAAGCATTACCCTGCCAGGAAATTCTAAATAAAAGTATAGTCAAAGCACGGGCATGTTTTACTGTATTGCAACCCTAGGAGGGTTAGCCTGGAGAACCATTGGTATTTGACATTCAGAATGTGCCCTGGGGTATCAGGAAGTAGATGGCAGAATCCTTTCAAAGGCTGGGGAGAGGATCATTGAAGACACTGAGATCAATATGAGATGAGGAAGTGCTAGAGGTCCCTGGGATAAAGGGATCATTAGGAGCCTGCTTCATGTCTAGGCAAGAATGCAAAATGTGGCTCAAACCAGGGACTGGGTGACAGGGCTGGGCTGGCACTGTTGAGCTGTGCTTTCCAGCCCAGACGACCTACACATGAGATATCAGACTGGCCCCGAAATGGAAAAGACTGCACTGGTGCCCAGATTCCACCTCCCTTCTCTTGGTGATTCTTTTTTGTTTTATCTTTCAAAAAAAGAAAAGACTTTTAAATCTTTTTGTTGTTGTTGTTGTTTAAAAAATGGACTTTATTATGCTAAGACACCTTCAAGCTGACTTCTCTTTCCAGCTCTCCATCTTCTGGTTCCCCCAGATATATCCCCTTTTAATTTACTTATACATATACTTTATTCCATGTTCCTGTTTTGCTCTCTCCTTTCATTTGGAAATATTTCCCCCCAACACACACACACCACACAAAACCACACAACCACACACATAGATTATATATTGCAATTCTCATTAATCAAAACAGAACCCAGCCAATTTTAATAAAACTTTCTTGGTAAGACTGGGTGCAGAGAAATCTAAAGTTAAGACACAAGAGCGACCTAAAGAGACAGTGACTAATTCCATAAGGATGAGGACAGTGTCTGACACAGATGTCTTTGTAGATGGAGACAGTTTTTCTGTAGATGCGGAGAACCCCAGCTTCGAGGCTGGCTTAATAGGATGAAGATGTTTTCATTTAGATTGCTGAGGTAGGCACTGATGCAGCAGAGGGTATTAATAGCAGTTTGCTGTTATGAGAGGTCAGGGTCTTGTCCTGTGTTAGAGGTCACAGCACAGTAAGAGTCTTGAATGCAATCAGGCACAAATGGTGAGTCTTCTAGCTAACATAAGGTAGTTCCCAAGTCACTTTGAGCATCAAAACCTGGTGCCTGCTCATCACCACTCCACCTTTACTCTCTACCTGCTGATGATGCTAGAACATTCTTTAATTCATTCCAGAATCTTGCATCCTCAAGGCTCATTCTCACAGTCTTAGCTTTGATACAGGACAGGAAAGTTTGCCTGGAATATGACATCAGTTAAGGTCTTCCTTAATCCTGGCTTATGTGGGTGTACAAAGAGGTAGAGAAGAAAGGAAGGAAGATATGGAGATGAGATAGGAAAGCCTTCCATTGTTTGTAGATGGCTGTGAACAGGGAAAGAAATAGATATTTAGAAAAGAAATATCAAGGACTGGACGACGTAAGGAAAGCCTCAGGTGCTGCTCTGAGCTAAGCAGACCACCCAGTCTTACAGCATGCCTTACTTACCACAAAACACAGCCGAAGCCAGAGCACCACAAGGGCTGCTCTACAACTGGTCGTCTGCATTATCCTAGTATGGATTGTGGTGCTCTACACAAAATCAGGGAAGCCAGTTAGGGTCATAGCCAACCAAGGATGCTAGACTGCCCATTCCTTGCTAGGAAAGTTGTCATTTCCAAGCAAAGACATAAACATTTTCAATTCCACTTCCCTTGTGCATGGCTGCAAAGAAAACATCCTTCACGAATCCCAAGTAAAGCTTATGAAAAGTCTCCAGAAGGATGAAGACTAACAGAGACATATCCCTCTAGAAGTTACTCTAGAGCTAAAGTCCACCATTGATGAAGCACTGATATTCTCTATTCAACACTCTTAAATACTTTGCTAGGGTTTGTGATCTGCCCTGCCTAAGGTGGCCTGACCATGTGTGGTCCAGAAATGGACACTGGACTGTTGAATTTCAAGGTTTGGTGCTTGCACACTTGTTTTCCATGATTGCTGTGTCTTCCCTCTTCTATGAAGCTATAGTGAGATTTGCAGTCTGGGACACTCTCAGGCATGGGAGGGCAATGAATGTATTGGAGAGCATACAAAAGGCATAAAAAAGTAGTGTTCCAAGTGCCAGGAACCTCACATTTAAACTTGAGTTCCTGTAAGCACATGCCGTGTTTATGTGGGGTGTAGCTCAATACATACATTTTACCTTCTACTGAATCAGATGCTGAATTGCTGGATGTTTTCCTCTGTGTTCAGCTTGCTGGGTTCTCACTGATTTTACCTGGATGAGGAAGGAACTCTCCAAACCCAGCCTAGAAATGTGCATATCCTTATTTTGGCTGTTATGTCATCCTTCATATCCTTTTATTTTGGCTGTTTTCCTTAAGTTTTAGCAACAGAATTCAATATTAGTAACTCCATTGTGTAAATACCATCATAACAACATTGTCAACTACTGTAGAAAAGTATGCACATCCTCTACAAATTAACATTGTTGGAAATTTGCCCTCCTTTTCCTTGCTTCTCCTTGAGCTGAGGGAAGCAAAATATAGTAAACAATGACCCCAGCTACATCCTTCATGGAGACATAGAAACCTTGATGAGGCAAGAAGACACCTGGCAATTTGAATTAAGACATACTTCTTCTGATCAGGCCAAATTTTAAAAAAGGTGTACAATTGTGAGTTCTGTGTCTGACAACTTTAACCCATACCATGACTTTTCACATGATCCTACTTAATTTATACTTCATTGTTCTTTGACATCAATATTTTGCTTAACTCTAATTCTAGATGTTTTTTTTAATAATAAGAACAACATAGGAACAAGGGCCATCCTGATTGGATCTTCAGAAATGCATAGCTTTTAGGATCAGGCTTGTCAAGATCCTGGTCAGGAAATGGCAGCATGAAGATCTTCTCTCTCTATCCTGGACCACAACACTGGTGAATTCACAGAGTGCAGAAGTTGATCACTCCCAAGAACAATTAGGAGAAAGAGTTTGTTTCTCCCCTTGTTCAAGCTGCTTCCTTCCAAAGCTGAGATTTCTACACTGAGCGTGCCCTAGGGAGGAGGCTGGGCCATTTCTGGATAAGAGAAAGTTCACCACCATGTTTCAATAGCAAGACATCTGCCCTGCTTGTCTGTTTGGGAAGGATTCGATACAACTGGATTGGTGCAGCCCTCTGAGGCTAAATTTACTGGGGAAAGAAGTTGTGGGAAAATTAGTTCCCACTTCATCTGGACTCATTGCTGAGTCTGGAAGCTATGGGAGCCTCCTGAGGCAACATGGGGAATCCCTGCTGTCATTCTGCATCTTCCCAACTGCCAAGACCTGGTGACACAGAACTGAGGTCATTGCTCAAGAATGCCTGCAGATTAATTTCAACTTCAGCTCAAAGCACTAGCAGTCAAAGCTAATGATGGTAATGATGGCAATGATTCATAGAAGTACTTTGCAAAATATTTTCACTCATATTATCAGATGATTAACTAGCCATTCTTTGTTTTCAAAGCAGTATTTTTACAGGAAAACACAGAAAAGGATATGTTGTGAGGACACAGTTCAGTTTTAGACCTCATCACTGGTATGTCATGTCATGCAATGGTACTACAAATTATCTCCATCTCTGTTTTCTTAGGTTACAAATGAGTATCTGTAAAACTGCAGGAGAGATTGGAACAAAGGGAGTGGTTATAAAGGTTATCATCAAATTGTGATGCAATTAGGTCATTTTCTTTCTCCTTTCTTCCTTCCTTCTTCCTTCTTTCCCTCCCTCCCTCCTTCCTTCCTTCTGAAGACAGAAAGTATATATCCACAGGAGTATATTTCTTTTCCAGGCTTTTTCTTAAAGAGGGAAGAATGCTGTTATACTGTAGCATAGTAATCCCCAAAACACCTTGGCTTCAAAAAGAGGAATTGACATAAGCTTTACTATAAAACAGTGAATTTTCATGACCTGATTGTACAGCCATATCCTTTGTAGTTTTTAAACACTGTTGATTAGTCATGTCATTTACTTTCTTGCCTTGACTTTGAGTTATGCTTAGCTTCTTACAGTAATCAAATCTTTTTTTCAAAATCCAAAGATTTGAAATCATTTATAGAAGTGAAATTTGCTCTCCCATGTGTCAAATCATACTATTGTATGTTGTGAGCAATAACATGGTGAAGATTTGACCTTGACAGTGTGTCTCGATAGTGACCTACATGCCAGGCACCATGTTGAATGGATCTTCTGCACATTTTATTTTATCCTCATAATAATCATTCAAGGTAGATGGTGTCATATCTTTTCTAAAGATGATAATCTTGAAGCATGGGTTGTTTGGTATTTTCCCCCTTTTCTTCACTGTTCAGATAAAATAGTGAGTTATGCTTTGACTTGCATTCTATTTGAGACCAAATTCTTCTCTTTTCCCTCCTGCCCAGACTTCTCCCCCATATACATGGACATGAACGCTGATGAAAAAAATTATCACCTTCTTCTCATGCCTCTCCTACCTATAGTTTCAAGTTGTTTGAGACATTCTGCTTTCTCTGATTGCAAATCTCCAGGGTGTTCCATGTACTTCTTCACTGACTCCAATAAAGTACCACAATAGTGTCACATGTTTAATGGCAGATAGAACGGAATACCATGCAGAATGCATCCTTCACATGACATAGATCAATAAGATTTGATCTTGGAAAAATAAAATTTTAGAGTACCTAAGATCGAAAGAGAACCAGAATTAAGTCTTGCTAGCTGCCACTCAAGTGTACCTGAAGGCATGGAAGGGCAAGAGTTGTGCCCACTGCAAATACACCTTGAATTATATTTGTCTTTTGTTTTCATTACAACATCAGAGATTTACAGATGGTCCCTGATATATGGTGATCAGACACAAGAGTTCTCAATAATGGCTGGAAGTGATATATGTTTGGTAGTAGCTGACCTTCAGAGTTTGAATTTGAATCTTCTCCAAGGCATGTGATGACCAGGGTGCTGCCTGACTTCCTCAGTCAGCCACTTGATCTTCAGGGGAATGGAACAGAGAGTCTCCATAGAACAGTTGCTAAACTGTGATGGTTGGTAGATTAAATGGATTAAACACATGTTCAGTTTAGGATGTTTTCAATTGTAGTTATCTGGATGTAATCCTATAATAAGCTGAGTTCTGTGATTGCATGTATCAGAAGTAATATTATTTTATTTCTTAGGCCTAATCAAGATGGAAGAATGAAACATCTAAAAACATAAAAATTGTTACCAGATCATGGTGGGTGCATACATTTAATCTGAGCAGCTGGGGCAAGCGTATTTCTGAGTTTGATGCCAGACTGGTCTACAGAGTGAATTCTAGGACAAAGAGGGCTACATAGAGAAACCTTGTCTTGAAAAATCAAAAAAAAATTACACAAACAATTTATATGAAGCAAGGATTATTTTTTTTATTCTGAATATCAGACAACAAAAAGCAGTGAGGAAAAATACAAATGGAAAAGCTCTACAATTTCTTAACTCATTATCTTGAAGCCAGAGAGGACAGGACAGAGTACTAAAGAGAGGCAAACTATACAGAGTGAGAGTCCTAGAGGAATGGAAAGGGAATTTGAGGTTTTCAGCAGAATATTGATGAAGCCAGGCACAAAAGGAAATCACACACACACACACACACACACACACACACACACACACACACACAGTGGGGCAGACAAACAGAGCCAAGAGAGAGAACAAAAAGAGGAGGAGGGAACGAGAGAGAGACAGACAACATATGTGAGTACCAAAACATACATGTGGAGGTAAGAGATTGTTTTAGGAATAGAGTTCTATCCTTTGACCTTTCTTTGAGGCAGGGTCTCTCCTGTTCCTGCTGTTGTGCTATGCAGAGTCCTGCCTGATAAATAAATGTCCAGTCACCTTCCCTGTCTGCTTAACCTCAACTTTGTTCTTTTTATTACCTGATATACATGGCATGTATATGTCACAATATGTTTGTGAGTTTATCACTCATTTTGAAAGTTGTTTTCCTATTTTTGTTCTTGTCTTTCTGTACTGAGGACTGAGCTAGAGCCTCTTGCATATTAGGCAAGAACTATACCACTAAGCTAAATCCACAGTTCTCTTTTTATTTTGATACAAAGTCCCCACTGAGTTGCTCACTAGCCTTCAACTCCGGCTTGGATTTGGTATCTGCTCACTTCATCCTCCAAGATAGCTGGGATTACAGAGCTATGTTTACATCTGCCTTGGGTGATTCTAAGTTTGATCTAATATAAGCAAAGACTCTATGCATATTTTAAGGCAAGTTTTTTGTTGTTGTTCTTAGAGCACATGCCTTTTTTCTTTGTAGTAGATACATGCGAATAACATGGGTTGTATGGCAGACACATGCTCACATTTTTAGAATCTTCCAAACCGTCTTCTGAAGTGACTCTATCATTCAATATCCCGCCTGTGGTAGTCAAAATTTCCATGCCTCGCTAACACTCAATTGTCCTTCTTTTGAGTCTCACAATTCTAGCACATGTGTCATATGCCTCAATGTGCCCATTCATAGCTCAATGATGACTTGTCCTCACGTGCTTGTTTTTCATGTGTATGTATCTTCTTTGGTGAAGTGGCTGTCAAATATCTGTCCCAAGTCTTTCTTTATTTTTAAACTGAGCTGTTCGTTTTGTTGAGTTGCAAGAGTGTGTTATATATGTTCTAGATGCAACCGTGTCAGATACGCAGCTTGCAGATATTTAGTTCTATTCTTTAGTTTCCCTTTTCTTAGCGGTATTTTAAAGAGTGGCAGTTTTCAGCTTGATTGTGGTCCAATTTTTCATTTGTTCTCTCCTAGTTTTTTGCATAACCCAAGCTCGAGGAGGTTTATTCTAGAATATTAGAGTTTGTGTTATTGTATTTAACCTTCCAACCTACGTTGAACTGTTTTTGCAGACGGCAAAAGGCGCAGGCTGTCAGAACATGGTTCAAGAGTGGAGTTGTCTGAGGAAATTTCTGAGTGCTTGTGGGGAAAGTCCAAGAAACCAGGACAAGAGTCCTGTGACCTCAGTTTTTTCTAAAAACATAAAATTCTTTTGGATTATGCTTTTGTGCCCTCCTCAGGTATAGCAGCTAGGCGTGAGTTGGCTTCAGATTATTCATTACAACTGGCTATTGTATTTGTCTATATGCCTCTACAGAAGAACATGTTTTTGCGACATGTGGCTTGTCTGCCACATGCAGCTTTCCATTGTGATAATACACTTTACTCACATGACTCCTTTTGACCCTCAGAGTATAAACTGGTTGATTCTCTGAATAAATTTATCTTTTGCATAAGACTTTAGTCATTTATTGGCTCTGTTCTTCCAGATCCCACCACGCCTCGAGAGGTGACACAGGCCTGATCATGGGTATCACGGGAATCATAGCACCGCAGCATCATATTTTCAGGAGATTATCCTTTTCTTCTGACTCACTTCTCTCATCTTTTTACTGAAGACTATAATCAAAATATCTGTGGGTCAAATTCTGGATTCTCTTGTTCTGATACTGTATCTCTCCATATATTACCTCTTATGCTGTCTTATAACTGCAGCTAAAAACTTTTATTATTGTTATAATTTTATTTCTGCGCATTATTATTATTAATGTTAGCATATATATGTGTGATTCAGTGTCTGTGTGTGTGTGTGTGTCTGTGTGTGTGCCATGGAACATATGTTGAAGTCTGAGGACAATGTTCAGGAATAGATATTCTCCTTCCATCTTGTTGAGGCACCATCTTTCTTTCTCATTTCTGCTGTGCTCTCTGTTCTAAACTAGGTGGTCTACAAACTCCTTGGTGATTCTCCCCTCATCTCATTCTCCTCCCATCTCATTGTAAGGGTGCTGGGATTATAGATGTGAGCCATCACATCCCAGCTTTTCAGGATTTGAACCCCAGATCATTACGCTTTGTGCAGTAAGTGCTTTTGGATACTGAACCATCTTGCCGGCCCTTTTAGATACAAATTTAGAAGTCAGCATAGGAAGTAGTAACCTCCCACCCTGTTTCTTTCTCAGACATGGTTTGGTTGATATTAATCCTGTGTGATTCCATAGGAATTCTATAATTAATGTGTTGGTTACTATTAAAATGTTCTTTGGAATATTGATTGGACCACACTGAAGTTAATTGTTAATGTGGGAAATAGTTCTGAATTAAGAAGGATTCTTCCCATACACAGGAATATATGTTTAGGTTTTTTTTTTATTTCTCCAAGCAACATAACGTCTATGTATTTTATATTTATAACAATGTCTTATTTTCTCACATCTGCTTCATTACTAACATGACTAAAATGGTTTATTTCAAAAATGTTTGAATAATGCACCCTTCTCTAACTTTTATATTTAACCTGTGTATGCCTTTATATATAGAATCAATGAAATTATTTATTTAATTTTGCATTATGTGTATGTGAGTATGCCTGAATGTATGTGTATACATCACCTTCTTGTGGGTGTTTAAGTAGACAAGAGTGTCTTGGATCCTCTAGAACTAGAGATACATGTGGCTGTAATCTTCCTGATGTGGGTACTGGAAACCAAACTCAAACTTTCTGCAAGCAGCAAGTGCTCTTAACCTCTGAGACATCTCTACAGCTCTAGAAGAGAAAATTTTAATGAGCAACATATACTTGGATGTATATTTTCTTATAAAATTCAAATATTCCTCCTCTTACTGGGCATCTCTGATGAAACTCAACACTTTTGCATAGGTCATTTGGCTCACATTCATCTTCTTGCCATTAAAACAAAAAATCCAACTGCTCTTCCTTATTTCCTTTCTCTTTGTTGTCTCTACTCTTTCTCTGCCTGTATCTTGCATTAATTACATCTTAAGGCAGCACAAACTCTGATTGGTTGAGGAAGAGAAAAAGATATAAAGTTGGCTAGATGGGGAAGAGATGGGGATCTGGGAGGAGCTAGGTGGGGAGGGAAGGAACAGGGATCTGGGGGAGTTGAAGAAAGGGAGTGATACGACCAAAATTTATTATAAAATTTCCAAAGAAGTAACAAAAAGTAGGAAAACCACTTTCTGTTATTCCGTAGGTTTTTTTTGGTTGTAGTTTAGGTTTTTTTTCTGTGTGTATGTATGTCTGTTTTTGTTTTTTGAGATAGGCTCTCATATAGCCTAGGCTAACCTTGGACTCCCTATGTAGTTGAAGATGACTAATTCTCCTGCCTCGGTCTCTCAGGTAATGGAACCATAGGCATGTAGCACCGTGCCTGAATATAGATATTTTTAATTCCGCTTTACTTCTTCTGTCAGTGTATTAGGTAGTAGTCTCATCATTTCAGTAGTTTCTGGAATATTTACACAGTTAATCCAGAACATCGTTATTCAAGTTAACTTACAGCATAGAAATGAGAATGCTGTGTGTCCCTACTTCTCTTCAGCTTTGTTCATCCACCTTTTGTATTAACAGTAAAATATTCTGCAAAGAGATTTTCATAATAAAAGTATGTGGTTTTCTCTAGTAGTCATTTCTAGGGATTTTTCCCCCTCTATCCAGGCTCATATTTCAATTTATATTGTTTTATCCTACATTTAAAAATTCCTTTAAGTTTTCCAGAACCTATTTCTGCTGCCAATGAGGCCTTCAGCCTGTGGGTAAAATACTTACTTTTATTATCTTTAATGTCATTTGTGATGGTATACATCTATCTCCATGTTTCTTAGATTTGTAGGTTTATAGTTTGATCAAATGTGGAAAGTATTTGGACTTTTTTCTCTCCTTCTTCATTCAGATGAATTATTTTACTAGGCTACTTGAAATAACCTTAAAATTTACCCATTTTTAAGATTTAAATTTTAGTAATAAATCACATTTCTCTGTCATCTTAATTTTTCAATTGTTATAAATTTAGGTTACTAATCTTCTTTTCCAAATGTCTGATATCACCCAATATATTTTCTTTCTTAAAAAATGTTATAATTTTTTTTGAGAATTTCAGACAAGGTATTTGAACACATTTACCACTTCCAACCACCTTATCCATCTTCCCATCCCTTTCCACCCTTCTCTTTTTTTATCCAATATATTTCTCATCTTTCACATTATAATTTTTTACCCCTAGACATTCAGTTTATATATAAACCCCAAACTCCCATGTCTCTGACGTCACTTCTTGGTCATATGAACTAGATTTAGAATATTGGCTTTAATGTCTTTGTTTGCAGCCTTTAACAAATGTTTCGCTTTTAGTCAGAGACTCGGACTGGCTGCCAGACACCATAAATGCTGTCGAATGCTGGATTCTTTTCACTCCTACAAATATTTCCATAGATTTATTCTAGGGTCCAGTTCAGTTATTTGAGAAAAGTTTAATCCATTTAAGTCTTTCCTGAATCATTACTGGGAAGATCAAGAACAATTCAGCCTAGCTAGTCTCCTTCCCTGAGTTAAGACCCTCTTGAAGGTTCTGACTAACAACCACAGAATCCTTATTCCAGAGTTTTACAATCTGGCTGGTGAAAGAGGCACTGATTTTGGGTCCGTTGGGGTTCTGAGTATGATTTTCTTTCTCTCTCTTCTCTCTTCTTTCTCTCTGAAAATTAGCACAATTCATAATTAATAAAGACCAAAATATTGCTATATCATGCATGAATATGAAATTAATTTTTTGTGTCAACTAGACACGCATAACTGTATTTTGATAAAATGTTTATAACTGTGAAGTGAACTGCAATGAAAGAAAGCAGACAATAAGAAGGGAGTGATAGCAGGGGACGCTGGGACACTTGTAAGAAGTGATGGGCAGATTCATTATCGTGATGTGTTGATATCTCTGGAATAAATATATTGTTTAGCATTTAATCAAATTGTTTAGCCGTGTTGCATTTATTACAATTTGAAATAATTAGTGCACTTTTGAAGAACAAGTGCTTGTAAGGGCAGTGTTTCACAGATCATATTTCCAAAGGGTAATGAAACAATGTTCTGATGAAATATTGATTAAAATTGTCCCGAATAAGCCACAGGACATGCTTGTTAAAGAGCTAAGCTTGTTGTTCTGGTTGGCACAACAGCTGCACAGCCTGGAGGAAGAAGTGTGACAGTTTAACTGAATAGATCTCAGTGGACCGTGGCCCCCCACAGTTCCGAAATGTGCCCTCTTGTAAATGGTTAACACGAGAGGAAAGGCGGTCTGTTCTGGTACCCTAAATCAGAGAGCAAAGCTGTCTCCAAAAGTGCATGGGTAGACTGGACAGATTGGCAGGAGCCTACAAAAGCAAGAACATTACCAAGCATAGATAACTTTTACCTGTCTGTAAAGCAAAGTGGAAGGCTCTACCTCCCTCCTTCTGTCCAGGAGTCATCAAGCTATGGCAGGGAGGGTTATACAGATGGGTGTAGGTGCAGGCCAGAAACCTTAGCCCTGGAATTCCTTAGCAGTGCCACACTAAGGCAGAAGTAACAACTCCAAACTGTTAGCCTTGTGCCCTTCTCCTTATGCCTTTGTACATTCCTCCATAGAGTTTGGGTCGGGCCTCTGATGCTTCATTACTCAAGGATAGAGGCAGAGCAAAGTCTCCTGCTGGCTCTCAGCACTTCAAATTTCTGGCTTCTGCCTCTCCTCCCATTCATTCCTTCTCTCATTCTTGTATTTTCCTGCCCCCCTCTTATGTGATTCATATAGTATCTGAAGAAAGAAGGAGAGACGTAAGTGGAATGTGTCTAGAACGCTTCTGCAAGGAGTGTCTGTGTAGTCTCTAAGTTCTCTTTCTACCATGGGACTCCAGGGGTTGAAGCCAGGTCATCAGGCTTAGAGGTAAGTGGCCTTACCCACTGAGCCATCTCACAGCCCTCAGCTCAGTGTTTAGATGTCATCAAGAATGAAGAGAGTGACCTAAGAGTTAATGACACAAATGAACAGTATTGTAAAGGGAAATCATGAACTTGACAACCTCATGATCTTGCCAACTCCAGGCAGGTGATATTCAGAATGGAATCAACACACAGCACACATGGTCATTTCCTTTTTCCATCCAGAGTTGGATGGATACAGGGAGGGAGGTTCATATGAGGGAGGAGAGCAGAAGATTCTCTCAACCTGCAAAGGCTCTCACGATGCTAAAGAGAGCTTCTGTGGGGTCTTGTCCTTCCTTAGCCCCAAGCAACCACCCTGCTGTGCTGCAGCAAAGACTTGTGCATGTTAGAATGAGGGATGCCAAAGTCCATCTTTACAGAGGAAAGAACAGCTAAGAAAGCCTCACAATGAATCATGACAGAAATACAATTCTCATAAGGTCACTCTCTACCCATTTCAGGATCCTGTGCACAGGAAAGTGAGCATCGTGTAGTCACTTGAGACTGGTTAGAATTCTAGTTGCACCCTTACTAGCTTGGCAGAACTTGGCAGGATGGTTGTCTTTATGTTTCTTTATTAAGGGGGAGAATGACACCTGCTACCGAGGGGCCATCCTAAAGATTAGGATAAGTCATGCAAAGGCCTTGCCCAGCGAGTAAAGTCCATTTTAAGATTATATCCACTGCAGGAAGCCAATTGTATGTTCCCTTGGTGAATTATGATAAAGAGACATTTCATGTGTAGCTATAGTTACAATGATAGCAGAGATCAGCTCAACTAGGAAGAGGCAAATCATCCCTGAACTTAGCTTAAGATAATGCCAGCCACCATCACCCCCAGGAGCACATTGTTTAGCAAATATGTTGCAGCCTACATTTTAGTCCTCTCAGCCAGGGGAAGAAAGTAACAGACCATTGGATCATTAAAATAACTGAACAGAATATCAGGATGCTATTCAATCTAAGATTTTTTTTTATAACTTCAATTTTTAAAAGCATGCAGTTAGTCAGTCAGCTATTAAATCATAGAACCCAGACTGTGGCTATAGGTTTTATGAAGCCATCCTAGGGAAACAGTCTCAGATAAGGGACAAATTCAAGGTCAAATCTGGAAGCAGCTAATAAGGAAAAATGATCTAGGAAAATAGCCAAACATGAGGTCCACTTAAGGTCTCAAAATGCCCTCGGACAAATATTTTTGCCACAGAGCAGCACTCTAAGCTTCTGCCGGAAGCCCCCTGTCTTGCTAGCACAAAGCCTAGTGGGAAGATGGCCAGTGACAAAGAGGCATCAGCCATTTTGTGGCTTTCTCACCCACCCCTGTTTATTTAAGTCTGTGTTTTATTCTACTTTGATAGTGCTGTGATACAGAAGTGATTATCTGATGAAAGATTCTTCCCAAGCGTCTCATTTCGCTACAAATACAGGTCTGCGAAGGCAGTTTGTGGGCAATCGTCCCTCTCTATGCTGTGTGACTCCTCTCTCATCAAGCGCACAGATTTCTCCTCCCACTGAATGTGTCCAGGCCCAGCTCATAATGACCATTAGATGAATCTTTGGTGGTTGTGAACTCTAATAGGCCTGCTGGCTCCTATGCTCTGGGAGCAGCTTCATCCTGGATAGAGGTCAGTGAAACTGCCATGGATACTGCATGGTACAACACAGCCCATGGTGGGCAAAGACATTGCTTAAGAGCCAATTCCCAGACCTCAGGCATGCAATGCCTCTTTGATATTCCTGACCAGCCCAAAACCAGCCCTGTGTGAGCTCTGTGAGAGACCCTGCCTCACTCACAGGAAATTACCCTTGTGGGAGATGAATCAGGGTTGTGTCCAGGACACTTAACTTCAGGGTGGGCTAAGAAGTGATGTCACACACCTGAAGCAACTGTATTATCTTTAGTATTTCAGAACTAGAGAATGAAATATATCGATGCACAGGGACGCTGCAGTGACACTTTCGGCCCTTCATGCTCCTCCAACATTATCAGAGACCCTGACACCCTTTTAGTTTAAAATGCAGATTCATGCAGAATAAGAATGCATCTTTCCCTTTCTTCTCAGTTTTCAATTCTGATAAAATTACTTAGCACAGGTAATACATTTCCAAGAGAAACAAACTTCGAAATGCCCAAGTTTAAGTCAGGATCCTACCAATTCTTTTCTTGACTTTATATTTAACTGTGTGTGTGTGTGTGTGTGTGTGTGTGTGTGTGTGTTTATGTGCCTGTGTGGGGGCTAGAACATGTAAGTGTGGGTGTCTATGGAGGCTAATGCATCAGATTCTCTGGAGCTGGAGCCATAGATAGTCTGACATGGAAGTTAGGAATTGGACTTAGGCATTCTGTTCGGGAGGAACAGTGTGTATTTTCAACCACTGTACCATCTCTCCAGCTTTTCTTCTATTTATTTACTGAGGCATGGTCTTTCTGTGAAACCCAGAACTCTCAGTGAGTATACTAGCCAGCTAAATTCTGAGATTACAAGAGGCTTCTAAACATGCTGGGCATCTATGCTTTTCCATTGGTTCTGAGAATCTGAACTCTAGTCTTCAGGCATGTAGTGCAAGTGCTTTACTAATGAGCAAACTCTCCTCCTATTCTTTGTTTCTATAATTGATTTTGGAAGAAGTCAACTGCAAGAAATGGATTTAAATAGGGGTTGGAGTTACAAATTCCAGCTGTACTTATCGGCAGCATAAACTTCAGGAATGAGATCCTTTGCTTTCTGATCCATCAGAAGGAGATAGTAATAACAACAACATAAGGTTTGTTTTTGGCTTCTCAGCTGATTTTTTTGTGAGACATTTTCCGAAGGGCAAGAACAAAAGCATTTTAATAGGAGGATCCTTAGAAAGAAAAGAAAGTTCAACAGATCTCTTTATGTTGTTGACCATGAAATACTTCAGAAGTTCCTCATTGAAGTTAAGGAGGTTCTAAAATATAATGGGTCATCATTATTTAATGGAATGGGTAGATAAGCTCAGCCATGACCACTTGCTTGCCTTGCAAGCATGAGGGTCTGACTTCAATTCCTAGAGATTGCAGAAAAAAGCCAGGTGTGCAGTAGACACGAACTGTGGCACTCATGAGCTTAGACTTGTATGTTTATGTACTCTTCACCTCATCCTAGAGCACTGCCCTGGTCAACCAAACACAACTGAAAGTTACCTGGTATGGTGGTTTAAATAGGCTCCCATAGACTCCTGTGTTTGAATGGTGGTTTAAATAGGCCCCATAGACTCCTGTGTTTGAATGCTTGGTCCGTGGGGAATGGCTTTATTAAGAGGTATCACCTAATAATGGTCCCCCTGTTGCAGGACATATGTCACTCGTGGGTAGGGGGAGCTTTGAGGTCCCCTATGCCCAAGCTCTGTCCAGTGTAGATTCTAGTCTCTTTATGGATGCCTGTGGATCAAGATTTAGAACTCTCTGCTCCTCCAGCACCATGTCTGCCTGCACTGCACTGTGCCATGCTTCCCGCCATGATGTCAATGGACTAAACCTCTTAAACTGTAAGCTGGCTTTAATTAAATGTTTTTCTTTATGAGAGTTGTCTTGATCATGGTGTCTCTTCATAGCAACAAAACCCTAACTAAGACATCTGGGATGAGGGAGTTTGAACTGAAGAGTTACCTGCATCAGATTGGCCTGTGGGCATCTCTGTGAGGAATCACCTTGATTGATGGTTATGTGCCATGGCCCAGCTCAGTGCGCCATCCCTAGGTAAGTGGATCTAGGCTGTATCAGAAAGATAGAGAGCTATGATGAGGCATGGAGAGAGCCACCGAGCAGCATTCTTTGATGGACGCATAAGTTAAAATAAACTCTCCTTCTTAGTTCATAGTGCTATCACAGCAAAAGAAAGGTGACTAATAGAGAAACAAAGGGAAACAGCTTCATCAGTAAGTTTAAAATGAAATTTTCGCTTCTTTAGGTCTGTGGATTTTGGTGTGGTTATCGTGTATTAGTCTCATGCAGAAGGCCAAATAGAATAGACACCAGAAGTGGTTGAAGGGAGGGAAGAGGATGAGAGCCTACCATAGATGTCCTCTGGAAGACTCCTCCCAGCAGGGGATCAAAGCAGATGCTGAGACTCACAGCCAAACTTTGGACAGAATACAGGGAATCTTATGAAAGAAAGGGAAGATAGAAAGACCTGGAAGGGTCTGGAGTGCCACAGGAGAACAACAGAACCAAAAAATCAGGCCTAGGGGTCTTTTCTGAGACTGATATTCCAACCAAGGACCATTCATGGAGATAACCTAGAACCCCTGTACAGAATTAGCAGTCTGGCAGCAGTCTGGAGTCTGGCAGCTCAGACTCCAAATGGGCTCTCTAGTAAGGGGAACAGGGCTGTCTCTTACATGAACTCGGTGGCTGGCTTTTGATAAGCACCACCTGCATGGGGAGCAGCCTTACCAGGCCACAGAGGAAGGCTATGAAAGACAGTCCTGATGAGACCTGATAGGCTAGGGTCAGAGGGAAGGGGAGGAGGACCTTCACTATTAGTGGACTGGTGAAGGGGCATGGGAGGAGATAAGGGATGGAGGGAGGGTGGGATTGGAAGGGGATGAGGGTGGGCTACAATGGTGGAGGGTGAGGGTGGAATACAATGAGACTAAATTGTAATAAATAAAAAAATTATATTAAAAATGTTTAAAGGGCAAGAAAGAAAGAAAACAAAATTTTAAATTCAATTGATAAGAAAGAGAATGGGGAGACAATTCAATAGGCAGCAGCCTTGGTTGTACAATCTGAGGACCTGAGTTCAAATCCCCAGCATGCAGGTAGGCCACCAAACATGCGCCTTTAACCTGCAGCACTGTGCAGGTAGAGTTAGAAGATTGCTGGGACTTCATGCTTTTGAGTCTATCTCCAGGTTTAGTAACAGACATTGTCTCAAGGAAGACAGGCAGAGTGTTAGAGCAGGACATCAGTCATTCTCTCGTGACCTACAGAGGCACAGGTGCACAAACATCCGTGCGTCTGCACTCATCTACACACATTTCCAAACAAATATTTCAAAAACTAAGTGATAAAGAAGTCTTATGTCACCATGCAATGTCTTTTCCCTTCTGTTTCTTTTCTTTTTATTCCCCTTCCCGCTGTTTCTTCCTGATTCCTAAAATGTGAATTTCCTCGTTGTAAGATGAAGTGAAGTGTTCCCACAGAGAAGACGTTGCCAAGTGACACTGAACTTTCGGTGCTTTTCCTCCCGCACCTCTCAGCCTCCCTGGAACTGTTTCTCATTGTAATTCAGCTTCCTAAACTCCTGCCTCTAAACAGAGAGACAAGGCAGGCACTGGACATGCGTGTCCCTGGAAGCATTTTCTGGGAATGTCTAGGAAGAAGTTTCTCACTGCAAACCAGCAGTGTGGAATCTGGGTTTCTGCCTCCGTTGCTTGAATAACGGTGTCATGGACAGCTCTGAGGAGTTCCAGGCAACTCTGGAGCACTCCATCTCAGCGTGGGCTCTCAGCTGCGGACTCAGCGGGCAAGTTGCCAAACCACAGTGACCTCACCGCATTACTGTCCCTGTCCCATGGGACCTGGCTGTCCTCGTTTTCATCACCTCTACCTCTCACGGAGAGTCTCCTGAGTTTGTCAGGGTGCCTTTGTCAGGGTGCCTTTGCCAGGAAGGCTAACGCTGTTCAGGCTGCCTCTCCCTGGTTTCTTGTTCAGCTGATCCAGTGTGAGTCAATGGCAAGGGATTGGGGGCAGGCACAAGGTTAGAGCTGGGACAGTTTTGTCCTTCTTTCTGCCTCTACCTCCTGGCAGAGGCTTGGGCCAGCTGTTCTGTGTCTCCAGCTTTCCCCTGCAAAGCTTGTGTGGTTTCAGCTTGTGCCCAGTAAGGGCCTTTGGCAAACACCTTGTCCACCTCCATACTTCCAGCAATGGTGCAGTCACTCTTCTTTCCAAAGTCTACACAACCACCAACAGTTCTGGATGCTTCTTGGCTTCTCATTTCTCTGAACTCCATGGGGATTATGTCCCTAGTTAGGCAAAGGTTAATATGTTTGTATTTGTTTCCCTGGTATGATCATGCTGGAATCAGGAAATCTACCTCCCATCTCTGTTCATATACATCTGAGTGGTTGTGTGATAACCCTTGTCATGATTAATCAAAAACACAGTATTTGAGATTTAAGTTGACAAAACTGACACCCAGGAGGTTACTGTCCATTTCCAAAGGAGTTATTCACAAATACAGATAGTCTATAAACTTCATTTAAAAAAACTCACAGACTCATACCCTCTCTACAGTCATGGCCACCAGAAATATTTCCTTTGAAACAGGAACTGGAAAGCAGGAGCATTCCCAGGACACACTGGAAAGAAAGGATCTGTGATCCTCACCACTAACTTCTGCCATGAATGCTGCTGCTTCCATTTGCAGATGTGGAGAGGCAGGTTCTGAGATGCTGAGGAACCGCTCTGCCTTAGTTACCTTTCTATTGTCATCAAGAACCACCGTGGCCAAGGGGTCTTTTAAAAGAAATCATTTAATTTGGGGTTTACAGTTCCAAAGTATTAGAGTCTATGGCCATCATGGCAGGGAGCATGTCAGCAGGCGGCAGGTAGGCAGACAGGCATAATGGAAAAGTGAGAGCTTACATTTGATCTACAAGCACAAGGCAGAGAAGCATGAGGTGCAAAGAAAGCTATGAATGGTCTAAGTTTTTGAAACCTTAAATCCCACCCCAGAGACATAGCTCTTCCAATAAGGCAACTCCTCCAAATCCTTCCCAAAACAGTTCCACCTACTGGGGATCAAGCGTTCAAATATATGAGTCTATGGGGCCATTCACATTCAAACCACACATACTCTAATTTCATATACTTAGCATATAAGGAACTCAGCATGCTATCCTACACGTCCAAAACTTTGAGGAACACCAGAATTAAGCAGTGGCTAGAAATAGAATATCCATAGAGGATCTAATTAAGCCAGTCAGAAGGTGTTCTATTTATAATCTAAATATTCACTTGTAACAATATCCCCTTGATTCTAATGGTGGCAATTCCTCAACTGTACTTTGAGAAATACCTCAGTAAAACACAGAAGCACGTATCTACTTATGTCAGCTTATAGACACATCCCCAGAGCCTGGGCATGTGCTTCATACTTACTCAGAGACACATAAGTAATTGCAGAACTATGGATGGAAGGAAAGAAGGAATAGAGAAGGGGAAAAGAGGAAGGGAGTGAGAAAGAAGGGCAGCCATTTTGTTTCAATTCAAATCTGAACAATTTGCACATTTTAGACATTTTGCTAAAGTTAATAAAATCCATTTATTAACTTGCTGGATTTTATATTGAAGGCCAGGCCCATATACTGGGAAATGTGTAGATATTAATTTAATATCTAACACAGTTTCTATCCCTCCAAGGATTTCTCACATTGTCATGGAGGAAGCCAAGCAAGAAGGTCAGCAAGCCTTGCCAGGGAAAATGTTAGGATATTTTGTAGATCACTGTGTGTAGATTAAGAAGGAAATAATCAGTTATGCCTTGAGAAAGGAAGTTAAATTTCCCACAGAAGAGGTCATGGGTACAAGCTCACATTGAATCTTTGAGTGTTTGCACATTTGCCAGTGACATGTAGGTTGGAGGAAGCTTTGGATAGCACATTTGGATGGAGTGTTATGGGCTCCTGGAAGTGAAACTGGCCCAGCAAGCTGTGACTCAGGGTGTGAACTTCACATACTGACAGGTGTGACCATAAACAGAGAGTTTAAGAGGGAGGCTAGGGGGAACACTTTGTTTATATTCAATCTCTAAATAAAGAAGTCTGAGCTGGAATTAGAGTTTTGCCAAGGGAGACTAAGCACAAAGACTGAGATGTTTAAAACCACACCCACTTAGCTCCCCAAGAAACTGGGTAGTAAGAAGGCTAAATATTTTAGTCATTGTTATTATTGTTATTATTATAGTTCACTGACAATTTCATATACATATATAATACATTTTGGTTACTCTTCTTTTCCCTCTCTCCCAACCCTATCAATCCAATAATTTTCTCATTTTTTTTCCTCTTCAATGTTCTCTGAATCATAGAGGGGATAGTATAAATGGGTTTGGAGGCCAAAGTGGTGAGTGCACACTTAGTTTCAATTCCTTGTGCAGCTGTTAGTCTCTGCATTCACCATGGTTCACTGGAAAGAGAGACCTCTCTGGGTTAGACTGAGAACAGTAAGTGTTTATAGGTATAAACATGTATATTTAAAAGCAGCCCAACACTGTGTCAATTTGGCTTAACAACATAATTAAGATTATGTCCTGTTCTAGTTTGTGGTCCCCCAGCTCTACTTTAATACAAACCCACATAATCAACAAGCAAAGGCCCTTTGTGCTCAGCTCATCTTTCAGATTTATGTTTTCTTCTTAATCTGGAGCTAGGGGAAGTAAAGCCTAACAGAGGTGGGATGGCTTCTGTGTCACGACCCAGCTGGGGAATAGTTTCCTACCATAGGTAAAGGGATTTGAGTGACTTGGATTCCCTTGTTTTCCTGTTATCTCCCTTGTCTGAGTCTGCAATACCCCTAGAGGACTGATAGTGAACCTCTTTAGATGGGCATAGCAAAAACCCCTTCTCCTTTCCGCATGTAGCATGTGCGCCTCATGTCTCACATTAAATGCCACTAAGAATGTCACCTGCAAGTGAAGAGCAGAGTCAGAGACAAAATGCAAGGCTACCGCCTTTAACTTTACCCTCCTCTCCTTGAAGCCTGAAATCCACATATTTGGGAGAAATCCATTTGTGTCTGAGTTGTCTTCCTTTCCAAGAACCACTTCTTAAGTATAATTATTTCACATGGAAAGCAATTACCGTTCATTTGGGAGTTTTATAAAAAGAAAAAAAATACTGGTTCAGTTACAATCAAAAAACTCAGTTTTGTTCTTTTAATTTGGGGGCAGAGGGGACTGGAGAGATGGCTCAGAGATTAATACTGCTTGCTGCTCTTGGGGAGAACCAGAGGATATGTTGAACAGCTCAGAGTCACCCCTGTAATTCCAGCCAAGGACACTCACACACCCCCACAATAAAAATAAAATAAAATAAATATTTTTAAAAGTAGTGGGCAATCCACTAAGCCACACAACGTATGGCTTTTGTTGAGCCACAAAACTATCTAAAAATGACCACAACAGTACAGTTCAGGATAACTTTAGCACAGGTTATCTTGATGCCTTAGCACGTTTCTTCATTATTATCACATTTGACATAATTATACCTTGTAAATACCTCAATTTTGTAATGACATCCTTTCAAGAATTATTCCTAATTATTGTACTTGGCATGACAAATTAAACATGTTGTTTGACGTAATTACACAAAATAATTCAAAATGCTAAGCATTATTAGAAATAGCAATTAGCATAATTAAATAAAAATGACTATTAATTTTGATACCAATTCCTTGTCACAGAGTGAAGTATTCTAGGATGATTGCATGAAGACTAGGCTATGTGATTTGTAAAATTACTTCTAAATCAAGAGTAATCAAACCTTTACAATGGTTTGCTAACTTCCGGACCAGGAAAGAGAAAGCAAGAGCAAAAGAAACTGGGGTTACATTTTGGCCAGTCTGGAATTAGGCACACTTCAGCATGAGACACTGACTCATCTATCAGTTCCCAGCAAACACTCAAGTAGAAATGGTTTCTTACAAAACTGTTTTCCTCTCTAAAGGGAGTAACATCAGACTATAAGCTTCACGTAAGAGTGAAGCTTTAGAGTAAATGATTGTCTTAAATGAGCAGGACACAAAGAACACTAATTCCTTTCAGCCCTTCCCCTCAATCTGTCTTCTTTGAACCTCTCATTTAAGAATGTGTTTTGTATATGTGCCTGATGTTACAGCCATGAATCAGAGAGGAGTGGGTACCCATTGATACATCTAGATTCTTATGTCCTGAAACAAAGAACTGGACCAGGGACACATTGATAGTCACAGAGAGAGAAACGGTTTGCTCAGAAAGACAAAGGCACTCCCAACAGTAGGCTGGACACTGGGCAGGGGGGTGAGGAAAGTCGCAGGCTATAGGGCCTTGGACTACAAGAGTTTAGAAACTCTGTAAGTAATACATAGCATCAGCCTTACAGTCATTTGAAGACCCCATGTTTTTGGTTGTGCATGTGGCCCAGATGTTTCCAGCATTTCTCTGCTAGTTCTTTCTCTCAGGTCAATCATGATGTGTCTGGAACAACCCTTTGCAGCCACTAATCTTGTCTCACTCGGCTTTGGAGAGGGGTGGGGAAGCATTGTATAAAGTAGTTTTTAATTAACTCAATAAACAATCCCACAATGTGGACATGGGGAGTTGACTGGCTCTTAGTCTGTGAGGCTGTTTGAACTAAGACTCAAGTGTTTTTGTGAATTGTGTGAGGTGAGCAACTAAGAACTTGAATTGAAACTTGCCTGAATCAGAACTTGAACTCAAGACCGAGGGCGTGGAGCTATCTTAGCTCCCTGAGATCTGTCCTGGGACGGGGTTGGGGGTGGGTGTACCTTGGGTGTCTCTTGTTGGCATTCAGTCTACCTTTCGGAGATGCAGGGCTTCTCGGATCTCCTGGGAACTGTCAGAGCTGGTAGAGGAGACAGCACCAACTTTTGGATCTTGTGCATAAAACACCGTGATAAAGTAAACTTAGAAATAATTTTAAAAAGAGTGACAATTGATCCCACATCTCCTCAGGGAAGAATGACTGTCAAGTATGCTCTTGCTGTTTTAAGGTAAGAAGACACAGAAGACAGATGTTATTATGAAGAGAATGAGATTTCTGGCAGGAAGGGCCCCTGCTGGGGGAACTAGGGAAAGGCTGACTGCACAGCCCTGGAAGGAAGGGCTTCAAGCACAGGTTCTGAATTCCTCTCCCACAAGGACAGCTGAAGCAATGATTACAGGGTGAACTACTCAGTCCACAGACCTTGGTGCAAATGGGCTTCTACAGGCAAAGTAGGAAAAGACTAAAAAGCTACACAGGCAAGGATTTAAAAAAAAAAAAACCTTGTTGGGAAAAGACTGTTTCATTATTGAAAAGAGACATTTCCCTTCAAGCCTATCCTGAAGTCATAGACATTAAGACAAAGTGAAGAACATGAAACGGAAGTGACTTACATGCTAAGATGGAGGTGCGGTGAGATAGCGGTGTGTGTGTATGAGTGGTGTGTGTGTGTGTGTGTGTGTTACACATACATGGGTGTTTAGGTGCCTATTCCTGTTTGAACCCATGGGACGGCCAAAGCTTGATGCTATCACTCCCTACCTCATTGTCTTGAGATAGGGTCTCTCACGGAACCTAGTGGAAGCTGAGTACTTGGGATGTACTTATCTCTTCTTCTCAGTGCCTGAACTGCAGATCCAGGTAGTATGCCCAGCTTTTTACATCAGAACACATCTCCCTAGCATAAGATGTGATGATTTGACTAGTTTAATATTAAACAAGTTTTCTCTGGACAGACATGAATGTATACTTATGTACATGTGTGTGCACTCATGCCTACAGGTAAATATGTAGTCCCAGTTCCCAGGCCTTAAGAACCTGGTGGACAAGGGAGTGACTCAGAGACCCCTGCTCCTGCTCTTGACTAATAGGTGGCCAGCTTCCTTAATTTCTTGGAGTCTCAAGTTGTTGAGATGCTGCGTGAAATGCATGTGGTGCTATGAGACAGTGTCTTCATGGAGGAAGTGGTTACCATCCTTGCATTGCTTATGCCTTGATGCTCCAGTGTTCCTCTGTCCTTTTGGCTATGCTTCCTTTTAAGTACGAAGTGTAATCCCACCATCTAAGTGAATGTGCTTAGTGTTTACTCCCCATTCATTTCCTTCCTTCAGAGGCATACGTCCACCCTCCATGAAGCATCCTATTAAAAAAAAAAAAGTAAACATGGAACACCAAATGTGAAGGCAGGAAAAGAAAGTTGAGTCTAACCTGACCCATTCCATGATATCTGACCATGAAAATGTCACTAATACTCTCAAAGTTGTCCCATTATATGTTGAATGCAGAAGTTGTTAAATTAGGGTTGGAGAGGCAATAGGGACCTGAAGGTGGTAGCTAGGCCTCCACAGTGTATGTATGTCTACCTCACAGCAAACACAGAAGGGAGGTGCTAGGGAAAGATGATAGGGGGTCAACAGAGAATTTCCAAGCAGACAGTAGAACAATTGTGTAAGGACCAATTTCTGGAGGGGGTAGAAATCAAGTTTGATAAGCAGATGTGTATGAACAGAGAGCAGGGTGATGAGGTCAGACAGGGTGTTTGGGGGCAAGAGCTTTGAACGCACTGACTCTCTTCCCTGGAGACATTTAGACCTAGGAGTCACAGGGGAGCTCTGGTTTATCCATGTAAATGGAAGCTTTTCGTCATAGGTAAACACTTGAATAAGTTCCCCCACATTCTCCACCATAGAGAGAGCTAAAGTAAGTTGGATATGGAATTCTAGTATCTACTGAGATGGTGAAAAGAAGAAGTAGTGCTGGTGACAATTTACAGAAAGTAATGGTGGTTTTATGTCTTCCTTTGCTAAGTTTTGAGACCATTACTAGGAAGCTGAAACAGCTGAAAAGGTCAGTGGCGATTTAAATTAAAACTAAAGATGTGCAAGAGGCAGCTCTATGTTCACACTCTGCAAGCTCACCATTCCCAGCCTCAGAGGGTTCATTCCTTCAGGAGTGGCATATTGAATTTTCTGTATGACCTTATTCTCAGATGCATTTGACTGTACCTTAGCTTAAAGGAGTAAAGATTTGTGGTTTGGAAGGCTCACACTGTAAGTGGTCATGTGCCTCCATGACAATGGGTCTGTGATGAAGCAGAACATCACAGCAGCAATATCATGTGACAGAGCAGCTGTTTACATCATGGTGGCCAAGAAGAGAAGATAAACAGAAAAGAAAAGGGCCCAGGGACAACACAAATCCTTCAAAGGCAAGTGAACTTCCTCTTACTTATCCTGCCTTCCACTTTCCAAACAGTGCAAGTATATTATGAATCTATCCATAGGTTAAGTCATTATTTACATCAAAGCCTTTATGATCCCTGCCTTACCAAGTCCTATATATGAGCATTGCACTGGAAACCAGACTTTTTACACCTGAGCCATTGACGGGAATTTTTTATGATCAAACCAAGAGTGATACCCTCCTTATAAAATCAGACCGAAAATGTTCACTGCAGGCAGTTCTTCATATTAATCATACTAATTAAATTCACATACACACTTATAGGCACTTTTCTCCTTCCATCCTCCTTCCTGCCTTCTTAACCAGTTCGAATGGTACTTCCAGCTTTCTAAAGGCCAGGCTTCCTAAGATATATCTTTTGACATCTAGTATGGCCTCCTTCATTGTTCCCAACACAGTGTTCCAGCTGTTAGATATCTCCCTTAAGTCTGAGATGTTGATGTATCCCATGGACATTAGCATATTCTCAGTTCCGTGAAGAATCCTGCTGGAGAAAGCAGAAGGGTGAGTGTGCATGTTGTTCAGGTTTCAGGTATTCAGTAACTTGTTCAACATTCTGAAAGAAAAAAATGCGGAGCAGAACTAGTTTAGGGACGACTGGCTTATTTTTACTTGGTTTGACAGCTTGGAGGAAACATGAGCATGTTTAGAAGGTAAAATAAACCTATCAGAAAAAATGAAGGAATCGAATAGGTCAGAGAGCCAGGAACAAACAGGATGCCTGAGAGAAAGCCACAGAGGGAGGTCTTGAAGAAGGATGTCCAATATTCTGTAAAGTAAAAAAAAAATGTTATCAGTCAAAGATTGCTAGAAGAAAGGGAAGAGGGTAGGAATAGAGAATGAATATTTGGATACAGGAGAACATGAGGTTTCTTCAGCCTCAGGCTCAATATCTGACTGGGAATTTTAGATAGAGCTGAAAACAGGGAAGACTGGAAGGGAGGGAAGGTAGAGATGAGCACTATTTGCTCACACTGTTTGCTCACACTATTAGAGTATTTGATTTTCATACGATTAACCAGCTATCCTTGCCGTATTGGAAGACATTAACTGACGTCGAAGTCAAATTGCAATTTGTGATCCATTCAGGACTTGACTAGAGATCTGTCCAATTCCATCACTCCATCCCTCCATGTACTGTTCCCTTTTCTCTTTCCCTGTGCATCCCTGTCCTTTTCTCTCCTGCTGTTAACATTTTGCTGTCATCCTTAATGAGTTTTTATTTTTTTAAATTTATTTATTTTTATATCAATCACAGGTTAGGTACTTTGCATCCCAGGCATAGCCCCATCCTTCATTTCCTTCCACCCTCCCACTCCCTCCCTCATCTCCCTCCTCCCTGCCCCCTCCTAGTCCACCAACAGG
>CM053755.1:19697278-19766118 GCA_028658305.1 Pachyuromys duprasi
TTTTTTATCTTAGCTATTCTGGTGGGTGTAAGGTGAAATCTCAGAGTCGTTTTGATTTGCATCTCCCTGATGGCTAAGGATGTTGAGCATTTCTTTAAGTGTTTTCCTGCCATTCTATAATCCTCTACAGTCAGTGCTCTTTTTAGCTCCATACTATCCCTACTCCATGTACTGTTCCCTTTTCTCTTTCCCTGTGTATCCCTGTCCTTTTCTGTCCTGCTGTTAACATTTTGCTGTCATCCTTAATGAGTTTTTATAAGGTCCACTTTACCTCTTTGTCTTATGAGTTACCAGCCAAGGGAAGTCTTTGCTTAACTATGCAAATATCTAAGAAACGTATTATTTTCTGCAATCAAAGGAAACTCTATAGACAGTGTAGAGATGGTTCAGTGGATTAAGAGTGCTTGTTGTGCAAGCTTGATCATCTGAGTTCAGACTCCCAGAGCTTACAGAAGCCCAGAGGGTCAGCGAGTACCTGTGATTGAATGTTGAGATACTGAGATGGGAAGGGATCCTGAGGGCTCAAGCCCAGCCATTCTAGCCAATTGGTGAGCTCCAGATTTTGTGAGAGAAGCTGTCAGAAACGATACAGGGAGGCACCTTCTGCTGACCTCTGGCTGCCACTGGTGCACGCAAAAGCAAGCTGCACAGAGAGCTCCAGGATGCAGCTTTCATGTGTTCTCATCCATGCTGGGCTGGGCTTTTGGGTGATGCAGCTGCCTTTGAGTCACTAATGCTCCTACAAGGAGCCTCAGTAAGCTCTCTGATTCACCATGCTGGACCTGAGGGGAATCGTTCCTTTATTCTAACACTTGTGTCCTAACTGAAGTAAATAAACAGATGTTTCTCCACACCTACCCAGGAAAAGTCATGGAAGGAGAACCATGCCTGACCTATATCTTTCTTCTTTTCCACCCTTTAAAACTATATTGTAGGACCTGTGCAAAGTCCTTCAGAGAACCTGCAGTGTATCCTTGTGCCTCTCTGTTTTCTGGGTCTTAGGCTTTCACTGACTTGTGAGTAATGCCTGTGAGAAACCTGTGAGTGTGCAAGCATCCCATTTCTCCTTTGCATACTGGGGTTCAGAGTGTGTTTGCTAAGTAAATGAATGAATCAGTCAGTCAATCAATCAAGACTGACCTTTCATTAAATGGCCACTTATTTACTTTCTGTTCTGCTTTAGAATTTGTCATGCTGGCAATTAGAATTAGAGGCTTTATAAATGTAAACCTGAAAAGCACCACATTGTTAAATGAGTTCCTTTTTTAAAAAATTCTATTTCTGTGGATGCTTTGTTCTGCCCATAGAAGTTTGGGACGGAAAGTTGAATGAGCAATCAGCATGACAGCCTCTGCGATTACTCCTATAATCTTCAGTGCCTAAATGGTGGCCTTGGGGAGACTTTGAGTGTATTTCCTTATTAGGAAATCATAGTGATTTCAGGAAAGTCACAAAGGAAATGTTTCTGCTGAGAAATAGCATGCTGTAACTAATGAGGGGAGGAAAAAAGTATGTACTTTGAAATCCCACATAGTAACATTATGCCTCAGAAGGGAATTATGTCTTCAGGAAACCCTAAGTTTACACTTGGCCTAATTGAACAGAAAGATCTCAACCCATCTGTGTCTGGTCATTGAAGACATGTGAAATAGCCATGACCTGCAGCCCCATGCCTCTTGTCAGTTGCACACATGGGTTTTCAATCCTAACCGAAGATTAGTGAATTCTCCTCTGTTCGATAGCAAAGAGAGCTGAGGTTCTGATGTGATGGGAGACCCACCAGAAGGCCAAGATCTGAGATATAGAGCCGATTTCCTTAGTGTAGGGTGCTCATCTTGCGAGTGATTGGTGTGAGTTACATGATTTCTAAAACACACTACTGTCTTAAAACCCTATGGAATAATTTCCCACCAATTGTGCTAAATTGAAAGATACTGGGAAACCAATCTGCCTTTAAATGTCCTGCTTTTAACTATGAAGATCCCTCCAGTGTTCTTTATAGCGTCTGCTTGCACATGACATCTGGAAAATTGACATTTCAATGAATCTGTCAAATAATTAACTCATCAGTCACTTGTTTTTATAATTTTACTAGGGCTTGAATTTTCAAGAACTTTCTCCTGTGGTGGCTTCTATGCCTTGTGTCTCCTGGCCTTTTCCTGTACAGGCAATGTAAAATCCTGGTGTCGAGCCTCACCAGGATCAAGCCAGGGGATTAAACAAGGGGAAAAGAATGAGTGGCACATGTCAGTGCATGGCACTTCTGTTCAACCAAGGCAGCAGGTGGGTGTTAGCACAATTGTGAACCATGGCATTCAAGAAAATAGATGAACGCTTTCTTTTGTTTTTGTTGCTTTTAAGACATGTGTCTTCCTATTTACCCCTGGCTGGCCTTAGAACATGCTTTGTGTCCTTCTTGTCCCGATCTCCTGAGTGCTGGGAATAACCACCATAACCACTGTATTACTATGTCCTTTATGTACAACCAACTTCCTGCTTCCTCTAATGACAAGGTTATATTGAATGTTATCCTCTCCCTGGCAACTACAAACTAGAAGAGAACTGCAGAGTTCAGAGCTTTAGTTACTGGCTTCCTATCAACCCTCCTCTCATGGCCACAATTATTTCCCTCTTATTATGCAGCCACGATTTCTAGTTACTGAAAAATGCTGAGCTCTGTTCACTGATAAAATGTGTTGCATTTTGATCTCAAGAACATGCCCAACAAGTCAAGTTGACTCCAGTCATTGACAATGTCCTGTTTGATTATTATGAATGCAATTAGTGTTTAAGCAAGATTGCAGAGTTGTGAGTTTCACCTAATGTATTCAGACATCAAGTATCAGTGCAAAGTCTGAGCATTAAAGATACAATGGTAAACAAACACACAGTTTTTTGCTCTTGTGGACTTCCCTAGCTAATAGGAAAGGAAAATACAGAAGAGGAAATACTATTTCGTATGAAACTGGTTATACTACAATTAAGTGTGCTGTAGTGAATGCCAAGAGAATGCAGAGAGAGGCTGGCCAGATAGAAGAATATGTGTGGTCTCTTGGCTGATTACTATAAGTACATTTTTTATTCATATCTCACAATGACCACAGATTTATCTAGGATTGGCTCCTTGCCTGACATATCCTGGAATCTAGAGTTGAGGGGACAGTCTTTGTCTGAACACATAAGTCCCTATCTGAACTACAAAGATTTCACGGAAGAGCATACAGAAGTCATAAATGGCCCTCTCTACTTCCTGTTGTTCTGTATTGGTCCAAATGAATCTCGCACCTGAAACTAGGTTTACTTAGTGTTGTACAGAGAGCAAAGCAAGGATAAGCAACATAGACTAACTGGAAACTACCATTCATTATGGCTGGGCCATAAAGTGAATGACCCAGTAGAAAATGGAGTAGGTGATGGGTGACTATAGCACTAAAACCCTTGCATTTGACTTGAGGATCAATTACAACAATGATGAGGCTTTACCACATCCACCTCAATCTCATCCTAATAGCACCTAGAAACATCTAGAACACTCTTTTAACAACACAATGGGGCTGATGATCAAGCCAACTTGATCTAAAGAGTCAAGAGAGGGTGGTAAAAAAGCAAAAGTGATGACTCGTTATGCATTAGTCTTAACATATAGCTGCTTTAAGGAAAAAAACAACCCAGCCAGAGAAGCTGCTCCACATTTATTGGTAAATATAGTCATCCCCTGGAATAGAAAGAAAAAGAAAGGAAGAAGTGAAAAGAAACATTAAGAAAAAGACATAATAATCTATATTAAAATGTCAAATTTTGGTACTGACATACCAAAGTGTAGCTCATTTTATTACTTTTATCATTACATGATTTTTATCTGTCCACTTGTATTTTTTTTCAGATGATAACACTAACATTGGGAGATTATTTCCCTGCCGCAGATCCACAGCCTCTCATATTGAGGTCACACCAATCATTCAGTATGCTTAGTCACATACTAGCACCTGGCTAGTCTGCAATGGGCACCAAGTGTGTTCCCACCCAGCAAGACCAATCAAGATGACCAGTGGAGAGCAATGTTGAATTCATTCACAAATAACCAGAAACAAAACCTGACCTACTTTAAGTTGTGAAGTGGGACTCCCAAACTTCTATTTCAGGATGAGAAGAGCTAAGGCTGCCAACGGACTCCGTTTGATCTAGACATCAGGCATTCATTGGATGGGACAGGGCAGACACAGAATGCACAGTCTATATCCCTGCCTGGTGCTGCGCTTTGGCAGGACCAAGGGTAGGGGCCAACAGAATCTATACTGAGTTCTGACATTCCCAGTTTTTTATTAATTTGACTTCAAGCTCCATTTAGCTCATGGACAGATTAGCCTTTGTTCTGGTCTGTATTTCCTCATTCTCATTGATAAGTAGGTTGCAGGAAGCAACATTACACGGATAGAACTCTAAGAGCTAAATTGCTATCCAGAACAAGCAAGGCAGAGTGCAAGGGGGACAGTTAGTCAGAGGACCCAACACCATAGTGGTCAGAAGGCAGAGAATCATAGAGATGGAAATAGGAACCAATGGGGTCAGAGGCAAACTCAGTCCATACCATCCCTGAGCAGCAAAGCCAGATGAGATGACCCACAGAAGCCAGTACGTTATGCCTCTGTCTGTAGTGTGAGAAGAAACTTTGAGTCAGAAAAGAATAAGTCATGCACTGTAGCTCCGCCATGCATTTGCTGTGGGCCTTAGGAAAACAATCTGCTGGTACTCAAATGAGAATAAGAATGTTGAACCAACTGGCAGGGCATACTCAAGGAATGATGGCTGGTGTGGCTGTGTGGAAGACATCAGACCTGCCCAGACACCCTCAGTTGTCCATATTCTATTTTTGTGCTTGATACTGTCTCACTTGACCTCTCTATAGCACTCCTGAGAAGCTGAAGGAACAAAATTTCTGCTTTACCAAGAATTCAGTTATTATTATTTTTTTTCTTTTTAGAGAAGCCTGTCCTCCTTTGATCTGAGATTGACAATCTTGGCTATTCTGAGAAGAACTAATTACAGAACACATCCGGTGAGTGCCCCTCTTTCGCCCACACACAGTTACTAGAGCTGCAATGTGACAAGCCAGCCTTGCCAAGTGGCCCAAACCTATGGCACCTGTGGGCAGTAGTTGCCCATGGCAACAGCAACGGGGAGGAACTGTAAGGATGGAAGTCACAGTGTCTGTCTGGTTTTGCTCATAATCTCTCTCTCTCTCTCTCTCTCTCTCTCTCCTGTGTGTGTGTGTGTGTATGTGTGTGTGTGTGTGTGTGTGTGTGTGCATGTGTAGAGAAGCATGCAGTTGAAAGTCAGGGACTCAGAATAAGGAGATGGGGAGAAGAATATGTCTGCTTGCATTAATTTTAATAGATAACTTCTTAAAGGGTGATTGTTCTTCTCAGGTAGCTACATCTCATTGGCTGACAAATGCAGCCATCCCTTGATATTCAGAAGATATAGGCTCCAGGAATACCAGAATTATCAAAAGCCATGTAAGTTCAAGCCATCTATAGAAAATGGATAGTTTATTTGTGTGAAACCTGTGTAGGCTCCCTATAACACCCAGGGCAGTGTAACTGCTCTTTAAAATAAGTGTTATGCTGTATTGTTTAAGAAATTATGATAAGTAAGTAAATCCTGTATATGTTCTGTGTAGATGGCATTTTTTTTTACTCAGTCTTCTTAGTCTGCGGTTGGTTGAATCCACAGACACAGAGAGCCGACAGCATGCATGTATGTAATCAATAGAGACTGCCACCTTATCTCACTGTAAATCACACTATCTCCTCCTCAGCAAAGACTTCAGGTTGTCTCCATCATTTTAAGATGGTGAATTTGGAAAAGAAAGAGTCTGAAATCCAGCAGAAGTGTAAGTCTACCACAGATAAAAATACTTAACAATAAACCAGCCCCAGGATGGCACAGAAGACCAGTGATTTGCCATCTCTGCATAACAAGAGCCAGCAATGGGGGATGGGGGCTATTCATCAGTACAGTCTTTGGCAGAACACTTTAGCAGGCATCAAAGTAGTACTGCCTTAGGAATACCAGCAGCCTCTTAGCTTCCCAGGTCTCCACAATTTTGTCCATTAAATAGGAATAACTCTTGTATTTTAGATTGCTATTTACTACAATTTAGAAAGTCCCTAACCCAATACCTGCCAGAATGTGGCTTGTAAAAGACTCCAAATTCCAGGCCTGGAAAGTAACACTCTTGGATGGACTGAGAGCTAAGGTCTTACTGGCTTGTCCACATACTGGGCTGTCCCTAGTAGTTCCTTCCACGCTTCGTCACTGCCTGGCTGCAGGAGGATGCAGCTCAATCCTATTACCTTTGGGGACACTCTTAAAGGATTGGAAAATAGAGCTAGCTGTGTCTCTGCCTGAAGCCTAGGATTCCTGAGGACTGGGTGGATTTGTTGCTAGGCAAGTTCCCTGAGCAATACCCTTGGTCCAACATCCTGAGGGGATTGTTGGGGGGGAGAGGAGAGAAAAGAGAGAGCTCAGATTGCCATGAGGTTGGTTAGAAGCCATTCTGGAAATCTCTTTCTCTGTCTTTGTCTCTGTCTTTCTCCCCTTCTATCTCTGTCTCTGTCTGACTGTCTGTCTGCCTCTCTCTCCCACTCACACACTTTCTCCTGCTATTTGTGTGATTTGTGTGCCCACCTCTCCTCTTCGATGCTGGAATTGTTGTCTGGCTTGACCTGGTACAGGTCTTGTGTATGCTGTCAAAATCACTATGAGTTCAATCGCGCCACTGCTCTGCTGTGCCCAGAAAACACTGATTCCTTAAAATTATCCATCACCTCCTCTGTGAAGAACCTCAAGCCTTGGAAGGAGGATTGTGAGATGTATGCCCCATTTATGTGTGAACAGTCTACAGTTTCTTATTCTCTGTACTTTGAAGATCTTAGTTTTTATATCAATTACCATCTACTGCAAAAATCAGCTTCTCTCAAGAGGGTTGAGATATACTCTGACCTATGGATATAGTGACAAGTCTAGGATATATTAATACTATGTCCACTTAGCCCGGTAATAGTATTAGGTTTTCCTAGGCCTAAACACCTATGGCCTATCTAGCCACATGTTCTTGACCTCATAACCATGAACCTAACCATGAGTAAGCACCTTCCCCTAGCTCTTAGAACTTGGCCAGCCGCAAAGAACTCATTATCAGTTTCTTAGCTCAGGCCTGGAGTTGTCCTTAAAGCTCTCAACTGACATTCCCTGATGGCCTTCTGATCTCCTTCCAGGCCCTTGAAAAAAGGCTCCTGGGTGAGATATGCAATTATTTGTGCATGTTTTGATGAATATTCATATAATACAACATGATAGGAGTTGAGGTGCATTTCTGAAAGGGTTTTTGGGAGCAAGAGTTAGAGTGATAACCTTCACCAGAACAATTTGAGAAAAGCCAAAGTGGAATTCACTAAAAGTAAGAATTGGAAGAAAAAGGTTATGTTGTCATATGTGTGTGTGTGTGTGTGTGTGTGTGTGTGTGAGAGAGAGAGAGAGAGAGAGAGAGAGAGAGAGAGAGAGAAAGGCATATATATATATATATATATTCATATGAATGCAAGTTTCTAGTAAAAAGCACATATGATGAGCAACATAAGAAAAGGGTTTGCTTTTCAGAAAAGGATCACATTGTCTTTTCCTAAGAAAATATATGTCCACTCATATCTTAAATTATTATCATCATTATGTTTAATTAAAACATGCTCTATTGGAAATGCTCTAGAAGACAGGCTCTTAAATGCACGCCTTCATGAAAAATGTAAAACGAAGCAGAAATCAGTATGTCAGATTGTGCTGTGCATGGTACCAAAGCAAAGCCGTTTACCTCTTCTTTCATCTGTTCAGCAACTAAGTAGGACTAATACTAAGGTTGGCCGTGCAAGGCTCTCTCAAGGTTCCTGGTGTTGGCACAGTCAGAGTCCAGTGTGATGGAGCAGAACTATGTTCCCTGCAGTACAGCCATGTTGAACCATTGATATAATATCCCAACATGATTGCACAAAGACAGAAGCTGTAGGTGACTGTCCTTTGTCCCCGTGCTGGTGTAGAGCACCACTGCTTAATATAGAGCAGTCAATTATGCTGTCTCCCCAAGCAGCAGAATCTTTCCAGAGAGCTTACTCCTCAATTGATTTCAGAGTTATGCCTTGGCATATAATCCCCTCGTCCATGACAGCACACAAGCTCTCATAAAGACATTCAATACTGAGATCAAATGAAACCGGACCATTTATATCCAAAGTTGAATGTGCACTGTTTGGTGGGGTTCAAAGAATGGAGGCCCCAGGAATAAAGCTGTGGTCAGCATGAATTGTAGCTTCTAATTGCCTGGGAAGGTGAGAAGTGTTCTTTCAAAGGAAACGCTAGACAGTGACAATCGTTCACAGAAGCGCATCCTCATGTGCACAGAGACAAAGAAGTGAGTGTTCATTGCTCATTATTTATATCTTGTGAACACTGGAGCATATGGCTAAAATTTTTGACTTCATTTTTTTCTAAGATTCTCCCTACTGAACAATATTCTGAAAGCTGTCACAGTCATATCTGGGTGTGGGGAAAACAGTGTTACATTGTTCAGCGGGACAGAGCTGTTTTATTCTCTGGATGGGTTTAGCACACAGGCAGTGTTAGGCTGTGCTGATAGTAGACCTGTGTACAAAACAGACCAGCATGTTTTATTTTGATTGGACTATTGATCAACATTTCACATGCACAGTCTCTGTGTCTCTGTCTCTTCCTCCCTCCCTTTTTCTTTTCCTCACTTCTCTGTCCTTCTACACCCCCTCTCTCATTTTCTTTGTGCTTTCGGAAATCTCACTCAGCCTAAGTAAAAAAAAAATTAGAAGTCTTATTTAGGCATAACATATAATGCCCTTCAAAACATAAACTTTCTTTTTTAAAAATTTAGTCCCTTTATAACCTGATCCCAGCCCCTTCCCTTCTTCTTCCCAGTCCCACCCTCAAGTTCCCTTCCTCCACCTCCCTCTCTTTCTTCTCAGAGAAGGAGAGGCTCCAAGGGGTACCAGCCGATGCTGGCACCTCAAGTTGCAACAAAGTTAAGTGTATTCTCTCCTGCTGAGGCCAGACAAGGCAGCCCAGCTAGGGGAAAGGGATCCACAGGCAGGCAACAAGGTCAGAGACAGCCCTTACTCCAATGTTAGGAGACCCACATGAAGACCAAGCTGAACGTCTGCTACATATGTGTAGTGAGTCTAGATCCAGCCAACACCTGCTCTTTGGCTGGTGGTTCAGTCTCTGTGAGCCCCCATGGACCCAGGTTAGTTTACTCTGTAGGTCTTCTTGTGCTGTCTTTGGTCCCTCTAAATCCCTCAGTCCTTCTTCCCACTCTTCCACAAGACTGCCCTAGCTCTGCCTATTATCTGTGAGTTTCTGCATCTGTTTCCATCAACTTCTGGGTGAAGCCTCTCAGAAGACAGTTATGTTAGGCTCCTGTCTGCAAACACAGCAGAGCGTCATTAATCGTGTCAGGGGCTGACTTCCTCCCATGCGATAGGTTTTAAATTTGGCCAGTCATTTGTTTGCCGTTCCCCCGATCTCTGCTCCAACTTTATCCGTACATTTATCATAGGCAAGACAAATTTTGGGTTGAAAGTTTAATGAGTGTTTTTTTCTTTTAAAGTTCAAACATAAGCCAGATATGGTGGTAAGTGGCTTTAATCCTATCACTTGGGAGGCAGAGGCAGACAGATCTCTCTGAGTTCTAGGTCAGCCAAGGCTGAATAGTAAGGCCTTGTCTCACATGCGTGCACACACACTCACACAGAATGTGACATTGTGCTTGGAATTGTTTTCTGCTCCATCACTTACTTTTTCTGAGTACCTGCAAAAATCAAAATAAAATCAAAATGAAAGAAAAACTGATTTCAATCCACAGACTTAGAGGGTTCAGTCCATGATGCAGGGGAAACCATGATGGAGCACCTCAGTTCTCATTATGGTGATCCAAGAAGCAAAGCAGGAGAATGCTATCTACACTCCTCATTGGCGCAATAAACATAGCTAAAAGTAGTAAGCAATAGCCATACAGAAGCCTGCATGCTATACTGTCTTGACATTCCCTCTGCCAAGTTCATTAGTCTATCATCTAGAGCCTTAGCATCCTATGAAGTCTAGGGACAGGGATCAACTGCATGCAAACTTCCTGCCAGAATATGCCATGTATTGTCTCTGTCTCCATTCCCAGTAGAGTCTTTGGTCCCACGTGAAACCTTGCTACTGCTAGCATTCTCCTTTGTACTGTCTGGTCCACCAAGATATACAGTGAATACCATGGGTAGCATCTTCCCTGCTGTGTTGGACTAGATGCTCTGAAACCATAAGCAAAGCAAATGCTCCTTCCTCAAATGTGTCTACTGGGAATTTTTTTTGTCCCAGAGATGAAAAGGAATACATGTGCTCTCTAAGATACTGCAATTTTAAAAGTGAAGCAAAAGAACTCAAGACCCATCCCGCTCCAGCCGCTACATTGCACAAGGGTTCTATTCAACACCTTCTTATAAAGCTTTTATACGTACTGTAACTGGGAATGCTTGGGACTTAGTAATGTAGCAGACAGAACATTTTTCTCTCTTTATCTTCACAACAAGCTGCTGTAGAGATACTTGAGACTGTCCCCTAATGCAAGTGAAGACAGACTGGATTTGAGAAAGGTCTAGTGAGCTGGGAAAAGGAATCCATGGCGCTCCTGGGCTTGTCTTCAGCATCTTCCCTCTCATCTCCTCTCATGTTCTTGCTCTTTCCCTGTTTGTCTTCTGGAATGCTTCCTTACATCCCTCGGTCTCAGAAACCATCTTGTCAGAGAGACTTCTTAAACTTCCCTAGCTAGCACAGCTCTGACTTTCTCTCTTCCAAGTGGGTTTGCTACCATGTAGAATGTATTAGCACCTTCCTTGTTTCTAGACTTATCTCCCCTCACTAGTACCCATACAGATAAGGATCTCTTGTCAGTCTTTGCTCTATCCCTGGCATCCAGACAGAGCTGCACATAGAACAGGGGTGTGGGAAACATTTCCAGACTCATTGCCCCTTGTATCTTTTCTAAGCATCTTCTTTGCAGAATTGAGTTGTCTTGTGCCCTCTGGGCATTATGGCCTTCTATGGTATAATAAGGGGAGTAGAAGAGGATATGGAGTTTATGCTTCTGCTTTGTACAGATGTGGGGGTGGGGGTGTTGCTCAGGCTTTCAGATCTTCTAACGAGGAAAATTACTTCTTTGCTCAGGAACTCGTCCCATTGTTTAGCCATGCTGCCAGGAAATTCTTCTGCAGATCTGACCTAAATTTGTCCAGCTGTGGCTGCAACCAACTTTGTCTTGGGTGGTCCTCAGAGGGGACAGCTGGAGAAAGAACTCTTTGTGTCAAATGACACAACATCCCACCCAGACCATGAGAGAGAAGAAGGTTTCATGCAAGCTGCTAGCCTCGTGGGTTTCACAGCCAGAGAGGTGGCCAGACTTCTTTGTAGACAAAGGCTCCAGAGGAGCCAGCAGATCTGGCTTCAATTCCAGTTCTTTTCTGCTAGGTGAGATGAATATAGCCATCTGTCCTACAGAAATATCATCTGTCCATCAATGACATGAATAAGAATACCTGGAGGCTCTTCTTGTTTGTGTATTTAAATTAGAAACCTGTAACTCAGGTTTAAATTAATAAATAATAAAAACCAGCCCAAGCTCACAGTCAACTTCCAGAAGAATTCTGTGTATCACATTCATCAGTTACCTCATTACTTTTTATAATTTCCTCTTATCCTTCGCCCATCTTCAAGACCCCTTCTGATCAGTTCAACACAATAAAAGGAAACCGTTTGTCAAATAGAGAAAGTTTCTAATGTCAGTCAGAGCATGTCTTACCTGAGAAGCTTGGGGAAAAAATCCTCAGGCCTCAGGACTATTGGCTGACTCACCTTAGGCTTGGAGTCTCTTTAAAGCCTCATGACATTCACCTAAATTTGGTTCCAGTCATCTCATCATGCCAGTTGCTCCATCAAAAGTGTCAGGGCAGTAACTGGCAAGGCAGAAGCAGAGAGAGCTCAGGCTTTAGACAGGCTACCTCTCTCTGCTATGGGCACGGGCAGTTATTCTCAGCAGCATTGCTAATCAAACTGTGATGTTTCCTTCAGTGTTTCCTTCTCACATAAGCTTGTTTCCCAGATTTTACCTATGGGCATCCAGGCATGGAGAAAGTACTTAGTACTAGAAGCCATGTGTGGCTACTGTGCAAATGACAAACATAGGGTTTCTTGCTGGTTGATTTTATATCATCACAAGGCCTGTTTCCAAGGCTCTGATACCCAGCAACTAATAGATGAATACAACCTAGAGAAACTCAAAGCCTAAGGGTAATTTCTTATTCCACTCTCTTGGAATCATGGGATTCTGGATTCATGAGCGTATTTGACTTTTAGAAGAACAGAATGGATAGAATGTACACAGAGAGAGATGCACATAGACATAGAGACACACCCAGACACACAGAAATGGACACACACACACATATGGAGATTTCCAGAATGACTTCTAAACATTAGTTCCACCAATGACTGTCTAAATGCTGAAGTGGCTGAAACCTGTAGCTGCTCAGGCCTTGAAGATGTTGTGTCAACAGTCACAATTGGGTGCTGAAGTCTTAAAAGACTCTTAGAAGGTTGTGGACCTTCAGTACACATTGGAAACCAAAGAAACTGGATTCTGCTATCAAAGAAAAGTAGCAGCAGAGGGGATAGACACACCATGTAGCTAAAGTGAGGCCAGGACACAAGCTTGAGTTTCTGCATATCTGGGCTGCCCGGCATGAAATGCTGCCCATTTTGGGAGAGGGTCTTGTCTCCTCAGTTAACCAAGAGAAGCCCTCGCTTCACCTCCAAGAAACAGATAACTTAGATCTGGAATCCTGTTCCTGGTGTCGTCTAACTTCTAAAACTCACAGCTGGGGTTATAGTTTGCCTTCTGTCGCTGTGATAAACACTGTGACCAAAAGCGAGTAGGGGGTGGGGGAAAGGGTTTATATAAGCTTACAGGTCACACTCTATCACAGAGCAAAGCCAACGCAGAAAGTCAAGGCGAGAACCTGGGGCCAGAGACAATGGAGGCATGCTCCTTACTGGCTTTACTCCCTCCAGTTTGCTCAGCATGTATATGTATGTGTGTGTGATCCCAGGATCAATCACCTATCCAGAGGTGACATTGACTACAGTGGGACAGTAGTCAGCAATTAGGAGATTACCCTCAGAGACATGCTCACAGACTAGTCTGATGGAGGCAACTCCTTCATCCTAGGTGTGTCTATGTTTTTATCATGTTGTTGAAAAGTGTCTATGGCAATGAGGCTTGGGGATTTCGAGACCTGCAGTTGTCTTGGGCCACATGCTTATGCCAGCTCTACTGCAGTGTGTCCAGTAGACCCTCCACATTGCTTATGGTGATCTGCTTTCCTCTCGTCGATTGGGTCCTCACAGAAAGGAAAGGTGGTAGGCCAGTTAGGTGCTAGACCTTTAGTCCCACCTTCAGTTGCTAGGTCTCTTGGTCTCTGCTATTGTATATTCCATGTTCACTACAGATCAGCTGACCACTAGCTACATGCTTCTAGTAAGGCCTGTAATCGTCAACTTGAGTTCCAAAGTGGAGTAGTATAAATTCTGCTGGCTTTGGGTCAGACAATGTTGGCTTTATCTCTGAGTACTTGCATAGGTGACTTTGGGCAAGTCAGTTGATCTAACTAGACCTGTGTTGTCATCTACAATATAAAGCTATTAATGTATGCCCTGCCTAACTTGTTTGATTGACATGTGAGATGAAATCTGAAAATATGTTTTGTATACTATGAAATTTCATCCAAATGAAATAGATACAGCACTAATTTTTAAAGATGAAAAAAAATGTTTTCAATATATTGCAGTTTAAAGTGCCATGGGCTTTTTGTCTTTCAACAAAATTTTCATTGGAATTAGCATACTAAGAAAATTTGGTAGTGACCCTGAACAGCAGAGAAATGTCATGTGAAAGTTATGACCATTTTTTCTTCATTTAATGGTAAACATACATTGAATTCCTAGTATGTGTTTGGCCCAGTCTACAAGACTTGGAGAAGAGAGGCCTGAGGGCCAGTTATCAATCAATTCACAATCTAGTCAGAGACAGGAAAGTAACTACGCAGCCACAATCCAATGCTCTGAGTAGAATGCCAATGTTGAGTGAGCGAGAGTTCATCAAAGACAGCCCAGGTTCAAGGAGAAGCAGCTACTGGAGATATACAGGATTTCAATGAAGGAGAGCAAGGAAGAGAACTAGAAATGGAGGGAGGGGTGTGCACAAAGGACTTGAAGCAAGGGAAGAGTCTGTGGCCTCAAAGTACAGAGCTCAAGGGCAAACAGAATGTCAGGGAGAGGCTAAGAAAGATGCAGCACTCAGGGCATGTTTACTCTGAGATATGAGAGGTTCTGACTCATGTTTCAGAAAGACCATCCTAGAGATGTCCTTGGTTACTTAAGTCTTGGGATAAGCTAGAGGCTGGCTTTTACATAGCTGTCTTTCCCATCAGAATCACTTAGGGAATCCAGACTAATCTAACTCCTGAATGAAACCACTCTAACCCTAAGACCCCAAGATTTTGATTGTTTACATATATGCTCAAAAAGATTAATAAAGTTGTACAAACTGTTCTGGGATAAATGGTGGTATTCAACAAGTTATGTCTGTGACCTAAACCCCTAAATTCAATGTAATTTGAGGGGAGAAGGGTCTTTTCTTACAGTTGTTTTTTTTCTTGGTTCTTAGATGCTGTGCTTTTCTTTGTGTGGACTTCAGTACAGTTGCATGCAGCCTTAGAAGATGATCAGAGATGAGGAAACAGAAGAGGAGGCCGTGTGACAAGGCCATGAGAAAGATAGAATGAAACAGCCCTGGCATGCCTACATTTTTGACATCTGGTTTCCAGAGTCATGAGAGAATAGCAGTTTGCTGTCTCAGAACACTTCCTGTGTAGTCATTTAAGGCAAAGTAAACTTATCTTTGCAATTGCTAGAGTTAGCCATGTGGGCAACTGTAAATGCAAACAAATATGTTTGTCTCTCTCTGGAGTCTTCATGCAACTAGTTCTTTGGGGTAAGCTCCAATTCACTGGTTTTCTTGAGAAGTGTAAGCCTCCATGATACAATGATGAGAGACAACAGCCTTACTCTTTTAGCAATCTTGCTCTTCTTGCAGGTTGTACATATCTCATTGAGATACCAGGGGCCTAATGACTAGGCGCCAGGGACTGTGAATCCATTTAATCAAGCTGGGAAGAGTTTCCTTAATGGGTTAAATGTGCATACATCTATGCATATGTATGATATGCATGTGTGTTTGTGTGGGTATATGCGTGTGTTCGGTTCTTCTGTTACCTGTGTCTGGGTGTATGCTAGCTGTATTCATCTCCTTCTGTGTTGTATGTGGGTTTGTGTGGGTGTATGTATATCTGTGTTCAGCTCCTCCTTCATTAAGTATGTGTTAGTGACATGCATGTCTGTCTATGTACAGCTCCTTCCAGGAGTCATTTCTTTGAGAAGCACTTTTCATGATACTAAAGAAAATTTCAGAACACGAGTAACATATACCAGGTCCTGTTGAACATAATGAAGATACAGAAAGCAAAGCAACTGTGATATCTGCACAGAAAAAAAATATTCACTGACAATGCTTGCGAAAGTGGAGGAAAATGATTTTGAATGCACTTCAAACAATGTCTCTGCCTTCCTTTAGTAGAGTTGCTACCAGCAAGTTTCCTAAACACATTATGTGTACAATGAAGAAAGTATCTACTCTTTTGATTCTTGAATCATGTTTTCTCACGTGAATGAACACAGAACCTTTGAGCAATCTGTTCCATCCTAGAGCTCCTTGATACAGAGCCATGGCTGTGCTCTGGCATAAGTAAATAAATAGCCAACTGGCAGAAAAAAATGGAGTTCTGCATGCTTCGGGATCTGGAGAAGCATTTAGGAGCCATCAAAATAGAGCCAGGTAGCGCCAAACTGGTTGGGGTACAAGGGTCCAGCAAAACATTGAAGCTGGCAGGAAAACTGAGAAAGTCCTGGCTTCTGTGTCACCCTTGAGTACACATGTACACATACATGGTTTTATAACCGGTGCTCATTGAGGAGTAACATTTTCTCCTGTGTTTACTTGGGACTCCCCAAACAAGACAATTCTCACCTTCCTAGAATTACAATGAACAGCTATCAGGTAATGAAATAAGTTATTACCCCTCACCTGGGAGCAGTCATTTCATTGACAAAAGTTTTCTAAAAGCTGTTTTTGTTTTTCATTTGTCTGTTTGTTTGTTTTGGTTTTTTAATCTTGCTTGGGTCTAAATCAGTTTTTTTTAATGAGTAAATCAAACATTTATTTAAGAGGTTTTTAAATTTAATATAAAGCTTTTATATATAGTTCCTAATGCAACCAACATTTCTCACCTTTTACTTAGAAACATAGTGGCACATGTCTTAGTCCATCACCCTACACATGCCTTGTGCATTTGGGGTCAGTCTCATCTGCTCATTTGTCATAAAGTGTCACCATCTAAAGCAGTCGCTCTCAACCTTCCTAATGCTGCAACATTTTAATACAGTTCCTAATGTTTTGATGACCCACCCCAATCATAAAATTATTTTCATTGCTACTTCATAACCATAATGTTGCCACCATTGTGAATTCTAATGCAAAGATCTGTTATGCAGGATATCTGATATATGACCCCCTAAGGAGTCATGACTCACAAGTTGAGAACCACTGATCTAAAACTTCAGAGGCGTGAGCTTGCACACTGAAGGACCACATTATGCTTCTTTTAACAGTGTCTCCTGGTTGTCATAGAGACAGTATAATCCTTATCCCTTTTCAATGTATGCTCCTCTGCCCCACCAGAGCTCCTAGAGGCAGTTCAGTGCCCAGACTCACAAAGAATCATTCAAAATTTTGTGCACCAATTTAGAGCTAAGCAAAATGCCTACTGGCTCATTCAAGAGTGGATGATCCCTAACTGAGTTCAAGAGGACCACAGGAACATTGGCTTCAAGGCCACAGTGGCCCTGCTTTCTGATCCTGCCCATGGCTTCCTGACACTGACTGTGGCCCTACGGAACATTCAGAAGGTGAACTAATGCTGGAAAAAAAGCCCATCTGGTGTGAGAAATCACTCCAAAAATGGAACCCACAGACATCTGAATGTTTCTCCCCATGAACTCGATTCACTGAGCTGAGGATGGTGCATTGTACCATTTCATTAGAGCAGGCCCCGATGCTCTGATAAGTCTCAACAAAGCGCTCCTCCGCAAAGCCCCATGTTCATGGAAGAGATGTATAATTACAGTGCTCCAGGTTTTAAACAGGAGGCAAGCAAAGATAAATATTCCATCATTCATGCTGTGCTCTCTTTTACAGAAATCTTTTCTATTAAGAGTCTGATTAGTAGTCTAGCCACACTCACGGCACAGAGATGGTTTTTCAAGACATGGGAAAATGCACACAGTTCCCAAGAGAAAGCAAAGAAGGTTTGGGTGGACCTTTTCCTTGTCTGAGATGAAATCAGAATGACAAGGTGGTCATGTTCTCCCCTTGCTTGCTTCTAACAGGGAGCACTTCTCAAGGAGCCTGAATGAGATAATCAGTGCGTCTGTTCAGCCAGTTACTTCACTAAGTGAGAGAGACAGCATGGTGCCTGCAGAGAGCAATTGGGACATCTTGCAATTCGCACCAGCTCTGCCTTGTACAGACTGTGTGTCCCACCAGCGCTGAGCTCTGGCCTTCAGTTTTACAGCTGGGAGGGTGAATCCAGGCAAACTGTGCATGTTTCCAACTCACAGCAGGTACACAATAAGTGGCAGCTGCTTTTAGGATCCGCATAAGCTAAATTCCCCAAGTTTTAAAGAAGGCAATTAGATCTCTCCCTAAATGCCTGGGTGGTATAACCCTGACATTTCTTATGCCCTGTTGGTGTGGCAACCACTAACTAAGCTCACATGAAACTCATACTCATGAGATCTTTAGTGGGTTGAATGGGGCCACTGGAAAGCCATGTCCTTCGATTCTAATCCCTTCCTTGAAATGAAGTGTTTGGAAGTATAGTTAAATTAGGGGTCTCCATATGAAAAGTTCCTCCTAGGTTATCTAGGTGTATCCTACATACAACAAAGGTATTCTGAACTGATAAACAGGTCGGTGAAATGAATAGACAGTTGTCAAAAGATGAAACACAAATGGTCAATAAGCATATGGGAAAAAATATTCAATTTCACTAGGTATCAGAGAGCTGTAAATCAAATCTTCATGGAGATTTCATCTTACCCCAGTTAGAATGAGAGTCATTAACAGACTACAGAGTGTGCTTGAGGATGTGCACAAATGAGAGCCCTCACAGACTGTGCTGGTAATGGAAACTAGTCCAGCTACAATGGAAGCCTCAGCAAACTGAAAGCGACCTAGCCCAAAGGGCTGGAAACCAGCCTATCACACAGATATTTGCACGACATTGTGATTGCAAGGGATTTACAGTACCTAAGTCACAGAACCAATCTAAAAGACAACAGTAGAAGAACAGATAAGGAAAATATGGCATATATACACAGTCAAACTTTGCTCGTTACAAATAGGAATGAAGTTCTGTTGTTTCAGGAAAATAGAAATTGTCAACTGTAGACAATCATAATTGAATTAAGCCACCCTCAGAAAGACAAATATTGTATGCTTTCTCTCATTATAGTTCCTAGACTTTATATTGAAATATACAATAATGTATATACAGATGACATGAATGTACAAAAACAAACCCATCCAGGAGGGTCAAGGGACCAACAGGGTGATCAGGGGAGGGAAAAGAGGGGGGGAAGAGCACTAGGAGGAAACGTTCATCATACTATATACATGTGTATGAAGAGTTCTTTTTTAATATACATTTTGTAAATACCCATATAACATAGAAAGACAAAGGAAATATCATAAAAAGCTGGAGGCAGAGATTGAACTAGTAAGGTTTTGGACTCAGGAATGTAGAGAAAAAGGATTAGATTCTCTCCTAAAACCCCCCAAGAAAGAAAGTCTGGTTTTTAGATTTCTTGCCTCCTCAACTAACAAAGAATGTATTCTACCATTTTGTGCTGCTAATTTGCAGCCTCTGGGAATATGTTATTCTTTTTCTACAGGGATCATTGACTGAGGGACCTCAGAGTGCTTAAGTAACCAGTTTAACTTCAGTCATCTATTACATACTCTATTCAAGATGCAGATCCAGGTCTCCACATGAAAACACAAAGACTATTTTGCTCACTTTATTCCAATCAAATGGTTGGAACAGAAACTGACGGAATTAAAATGAGTTGTCTCCTCAGAAATAATGAAAGGGTCACATGAATATCAGAGCCATGACAACTACCTCCTAAAACATCCCAATATCCTGAACAAATCCAGTGAGCAGCATCAGCCAATCTCCTAAAGTGGGGAGTTCATACCGAAAGCCTTAATAAAGTCAAGCACAGGCTTGTGAGAAAGAGCAAAGCCTAGGCATGCCCATTATGGGTACCATCAGTAAATGTCACTAAAAGCTGTGCAGTGAGGAAGTGGGGGAGTTGAACTGATAATAAAGGCAAGCTTTGCCAACTCCCTAAAATGGATTTGAGCCAAGTCTAGACCCTACCAAAGCATCCCATGTGATCCATAGAAGATCATTAATTTGCTCTGGCTCCCCTTTCTCCCACAGCAGATAATGGAATCTTCAGAATATGTTACTTACATACTAAGTTGGATCTTGTTAAAATGTCTCTCTTGTCAAAAGTCAATGGTGCATTTAACGTCCAATAGGGGCGTTGAAAATACCACGGATCAAGAATTAAGCTAGGTAGAATGTTTGCGACCATTGTGAACTTAGCAGTTCGGAAGCATGAGTTTTTTATTTAACAGAAGTCCCTTGCATTTAGCATCTACAGGTAGCACACACAGTGCTTCCACCTACGCAACCACCGATTTCCAGCCTGGATGGCAGGCACACCCCATCTCCACTTCTTAAAGGAGAGCATGTTAGAGCCTTCAAGCCTCGAAGTAAGAGATACTAGATCCAATTGTGAACCCAGGCCTATCTTGAGACACGATCACTGTGGTTCAGTGTCTGTTGGTTATACCAGGGCATAAAATGGCATACTAGCATGATCTGTTTTCTGCCTCCATGAACTAGGAAAGTGACTCAGCAGCTTGCAGACAGCACCTCTCCTAGAGCAATTACAGACCAAAGACCATCACTAGTCCTGAAAGGCAAATTTTTCTCCTCATTTCCCCAACACCTGAACATAAGTGACGCTCGGTAGAAACATAGAAAATAAGTGAATAAATGAAAGATTCAGTTACTCCATCAATGTAAGAGCCAAAGCATGGCAGCTTTCCCAGAATCTGACGAGTTCAATTCTAGGTGCTAGGAATGAGTGCAATGTCTGAGTGTGTCACTCTCTTCTGTTACAGTAGATGATGAGAAACACATCTCATGGAAGAACCTAGACCATCTAAAATTATGGACTTGTATCACATAAGAAGAAGACGTGGAGAAAGCTCACAATGAACTTTTAATCTTTGTATCTTTTAGGTTTGGAATGTGATAGGATAAGCTGGAGAGTTTCCTAAAATTATATTTGTACTCTGAGGTAGATGCTGGGCCCATTCTGTGATCTGTCTCGGCTTCATTGCTTCCCCACATTCCGGGTGGCTGGCCAACCTCCTTATGTTTTTGTTCTTTTTGGCATCATCACTTTAGTTATGTAATTGTTCCCTTCACTAGGAGACCAGGGGTTGCTCTATAGCATCCTGTCAAGATGAGGGCATCCTGTGCTGATCAGGCAGTTGCAGAATGGAGGCAGAAGGCCAGCCCAATGTGACTGAGGCATACCCATTTCCAAACCCAGTGCAAGAAGCTGGCTCTTAGGAGCAAAGAGCATCTGGAATAAAACATTATGATGCAGTAGCCTGCAAGAATTTTCTGGTCCATGTCCTCCAGGAGACCCACCAAGTGAGGGGTGGCAAGTGTCTGTATTGAGGCACCCAACATTCATCTCAAGGGGCCTTTAGTATTTGGGTGCTGGGGCCGGGAGGAAAATCCATTCATTGAGTTCTGTCCCTGATGTGATTTAGTCCATATTTCTTGTCCAAATGGTCAGCATAGATCAGAAATACTTATTCCTGAGGGGCCAGTGCAAAACTCTTTCTTCAACAAAAAGAAAAGTAAACAAACATGCCCATGTGCATTTCAGAGCATAGATCTTTACTGTTTGACCAGAGTGTTCAAGATAGGTTGAGATGGATCTCAGATAAACAAATAAGAGAATAGGAGTGAAAGGCCATCAAATATTTATTGTGAGGCAGAACCAAACTGTCTTCTCCTACCGACAAGCACGGGCAACCTGCAGACACTTAATAATTAGGCTCATTTCTGTATTGCCTACCAAAGGCTAACTTCAAAAGCATTGGGAAGAAGGACCTGACACCACACAACAACCAAGGCCTCTGAGCTTCTCTTTATACTCAGCTCCACGTTAGCCTCTGCTTTCTGGCCCCAATCCTCACCTCATTTCCTTACCTGGCTTTTCTAATTTAACAGACGCCTTGTGCTATTAGCCTGTACCTCAGTCTCTAGCAACTTAACCCCATTATCTCTATTTTTCTTATTTTCCAGAGCCCAGGATATCGTGGAGGGTGTTCTTCCTGGACTGGGTGTTCTTCCATTTAAGAGATTTGGGCATAGCTGCATGCTTTTGAAGTCACTAGTGACCATTTTCCTCATTCAGAGAGCCATAGAAGAGACTTAGAATAGCAGTCAGGAAATGTGCAATGTGGCCACTTTGTGTATTCGTCAGTAACCTTGGGTAAGACCCTTCTGCAGCATTGGTCTAAACTTTCTTCATCTCTCAAAGGAAGCAGTGACATTTGAGCTCTGGTTTCAGTGTTGAAGAGTTTATTTATCAGGTTCCTGCAGTAAGACCAGCTATTGTGGATTGATCCCCATAAAATCTATCAGGAAAAAGTGCAGTTCTTAGAGAATTATTGAGCTAAACAAATACTCTACAAACATGAGAAATGGAACTGATTTTTCTTAATCTCATGAGCTAATTTTCAAAAAATAAGAAATAAAATAAAAATAAAGTATTCAAGTCCTCTAAATGCCCTTTCTCTTATGATTTTTATTTCTCTCCTCCCCCCTTCTTCTTTCCTTCCCTTCCCTTTCTTCTCTCCTTCCCCCTCTCCTCCCTTCCCATCTGCTCTCCCTTCTCTCCTCTCCTCTTTTTTTCCTTCCTCCCTTGTTTTCACTTTCCTATCTCTAAATAAAGCATCTCAGACTGGAGACAGGAGCGTTCTGGGAGACTTCTGAAGAAACCGTATTCTGCAGCCACAGTTTTGAGTGGAGAATTTTGTCCTGGTCTCTGGGTCTCATTCAGTGTCCCCTCTTTCAAGCCTTACATTTCTCTGGATCTCCTTTCATCGCTTCCTTTTATACATAAAGGAAGATATGTACTTTCCATCTCTGGGGCTGTTCTGGGCTCCTCACTCTGGATTTCCATCATTAATTTCCAGTCTGCTTTGCAATTTAACAAGTTTCTCTCTAGTGAGTCATCTAGGATTCTTCCCATCCACATTGAAAGAAACCTCAACTCTCCAACACTTGATAAAGCAAAGTTTCTCTTCTGCCTATTTGCAGGTACGTGTTTTTAATAGACCTCATGCTCATAAAACAGAGACTCCATTCCCTGGTTCTTTCATTGCACTGAATTCTGCACTAACACATGCAGCCTCCAAACCTGCTCCAGCCCTTGCCTCCTTAGCATAGCGAGGGTGTAATGTGTTTCCTTCAGCCCTTGCCTCCTTAGCATAGCGAGGGTGTAATGTGTTTCCTTCAGTCACTTCCCATATAACAAGCCATACTTCTTAGTTGTTGGAGAAGCTATCCTTCCATGGGGTCTATTTGCAGAGCCCTTGAAGGTGGCCCTGTGTACATACACATCTTCTTTCCCTCACTTCAGAACATAAATAGCTTGGAAACTTTAAGGATTCCTTATGCAGCTTAACTAAATAGGTGGAACTTTAGTCTACAATTTTGTCATCATGTCCCCTGAAACAGGCACACAAAGAGCATTTCCAGGAGCGCTTACAACACTATCAGAAATGTCTAAAGTGCGATCCTTACAAGAATCACATGTTAAAATAAGGGAATCTGTTACAAATACTCCAATCATAGAGCATGTAGCTTGAATTTTTCCACTTATTGTCTAGAGTTGTTCTTATAATATATATATATATATAAACATGATTCTTTTACACATTAATCACATATCCAGTGACATTACAGAAATCAGTTGTTACTTCTGAAAAAAATTAAAATTCAGTTGTATTCATTCAACTTCTATTATATTTTTTCATAGAAATCATACCATATACAAAAACTTTTTTTCTGATTTGCTTGCCTTTCATTTATTTATTTTTGCTTTATTACAGGGGCCATAAGTCCTAATACTCGAATATAAATAGAGAAAGTAACCAAGTGTTAGAATTTATGGCCACTGCCATGGGAGAGAGCATTCAGTTCTTCACCATGAAGTGTGCTGCTTTGCCTCTTTTAGAACAGTTGAAGCCTGGATTTACCTTACTGGTGATTTGTAAAGTCAAGTCTCTAGGAGATGATCCTGGGTCTATGGTTTTCAGCCTTTTTTCAGTTTCCTTTCTGTTTCTTAATTTGGTGTTTTGCTCAATAATTAGTATACAAGAAGTCCTATCATTTAAACAAAAGACTTTTGCAACTATATAAAGAGAAGATTTTCACAATTTCCCATCTCTGAGCTCTCTAATTCTGAGATGCCTTTGCAGCCTTGAATCTTGACAGTGGATTTCTACTTTGTAAATCCTCTGTGGGCACACAGCTCTTCATATATACATATATCTTAGTGATGGTAGGTGGTAGTACTTTAATCTGTACATTGAAACACTGAGCCTAGGTATATAAGTGACCTCCTCAAGGTCACTCAAGAAGCAAATAGCAACAAAACAGAGCAGTTTGTACCCAGATGCAAACTCACTGTACTCACTCACTTATGTACCTATCAGTTCACAAACAACTGAGAACATCCTTAGTGCCAGACATAGAACAAAGGCACGCTCTGCTGAAAGGGGAAGGACATAGGGATTTAAGGCTCTCAGTTTCCTGAAGACAAAAAGTGTATCTAGATCCTAACACACTGACTCCAACTTACACTCATTTCATCAATAGTGGATGGATGAGGTATTAGTGGATGTCTGTGTCGAATTGCACACAGATGTCTCAGGTACGCATTCTGAGACTCTCTGGAGGGAGACCTGTTAGGACTCGAGTTTTAAAGCATGGGTGGAACCTGCCCAGAGGAAGTGAATGCCAAGAAGGCACTGTTCCATTCTGTAGTCATCAGATTGACTTTAGTGCAAAGTCAGATCAACATCTCAGTGTGTTTGTTAAGATCCTTTTTGTCTTTCAAATTCTTCATCTGCGAAGTGAGATCGAGATATTTAAATCAAAGGTTAAAGAGGATCCATGATCATATAAAGTACTAATAGAGACCCTCGCTTCTAATAAATGCCCAATGAAAGTTTTTCTTACTCATTCAACTGCCTTAAGAAAGTGAAATCAATATCTGTCTTTATTAAACACTATGATTTATTGGGGGAGATAGTAATAAGCTTAAAAAGATATAGATCTGACTTTATTTAACAACGTTTTCTGGTTTTATTCATATATGCCTTCAATAGAGTTCTCACATCACAGCCAAGGTCATGTCTGTTGCCACCTGGATTTTTCTAAATGATTCCTAATAAAAGAGGCTTGGCCCATAAACAGAAGCAGGTGGATGGGTTTGATTCCCTCAGGCCAGCTGAGGCTTAAACAAAAGGATGTTCTTTCAAGCATGAGCTTTGCCAGTTGGAGGCAAAGAGGAAAATGTCTTTATGAAAAGTTTGTCAGTTACAGAAGATCTGAGAAAAGCAAATCCTCTGTACTTCTGTTGTCTATTTGAGTTTCATGTGATTTGTTCCTTCTATACTATCTAGAACATAGATCATTCATTCAGAGAGGGGAACATAAACGCTTTGAGAAACAGAGCAAGGGGACTCCCACCTGTGCCTCCCTAAATTCATATACTATGGTCTCATCTAGGTTGATAGATCCCAGGAGCAGGCAGTTGAAAATAACCAACAGACTCTGAATTTTGAGTCTTGTCTGATCCGGGGGAACATATTCTCAAGGTGTTACATACTACATATTTAAGAGGGGTTTGTACAAGGGAGTCTCCAAGTTGGCTCAATAGCTAAATTTCCCTGAACTTTGAACTAGTATGAGACCATTGTGCTCTCTCTCTCTTTCTCTCTCTTCTCCCATGTGGTCAGACACTGGAGCACTGTGGGCAGACACAGTTTGATGGAAACATTCCGGAATCTTCATGTTCCCAGCTAAAAGGAAGCAAGACTGAATTCTTTTGTCATTAAAATTTCTTCTTTTTTTGAATTCTTGTAAATTTGAGTAAATTACCTTAGAATCACTGTTCACACTTAATTGGAAGACAGAAGAAACTGCAAGGAGTTTGACAAGAGAAAGCAGATGGAATAGAATTGTCACCAGGCTTTGAGATGTTTGACACACAGCAGAGCTAGCAATATGATAGACGCTCGATGGTGACAAGTGAGCATTGGATGATTTAAAAAGTTAAATAATTAAGCCTGCATAATGCCTTTCTGATGGAGTACTCAGATTGAATTTAATTAACATTTCTAACCTCTATCTACCAGCAACTACATATGATTAGACTTAAAATGGAGAAGTTTATTTTTAAAAAAAATCGTTCACATAGCAGCCAATGTCATTGTCTTTTCACCTCTTCTATTGGAGCTAAAAAAAAAAAAAACCTAACAATTATTTTAAATTTGATCTTATTATTATTAATTCTTTAAGAACTTTATACAATGTATTTTAATCTCATTCACTCACGTTCTTCCCTCTAGCTGATCCCAGACACACCCCTTACCTTCTGACTCCTTTCCAACCGCATGTCCTTTTTCCCTAACAGCTTACTGAGTCTAATTCATGCTGCCCATATACTCATGGGTATGTGACTATCTACTGGAACATGATCAACCCACCATGGGCCATACCCTTAAAAAAAAAACTGACTCCTCTTTCCTGAGCCAGTCAACTGTCAATCACTCCTCACTTAGGGATGACCTCCCCTGAGTACCTCTCCTCTATGTTAGAATCGTTTTTCTAAAATGAGAAGAAAATGAGCCATCTCCAGTCATCTGTGGGAAAAATTACAATACATAGGATTTTTTTATGGTGGGAAAAAGTGCATACTTACAATTAGCCAGCTGGACTCAGTTTAGATGATCCCAATCTTGTTGGCAACATCCAGAGCATCATAATCAGGAGCAAACTGAACATACACCTTCTTCTCTCCATCAGGGCCTAATCAGGGTTTTGACTTTGGAAACATCATTGTCACAGAGTTTCTTCAAGGCCTATTTGATCTGGTGCTTTTTAGCCCTGATATCCACAATGAACACAAGTATGTTGCTGTCCTCTGCCTTCTTCATGGCTGATTCAGTGGTAGGGGTGGAGAAGAGCATTTGATGATGGTATAGTGGTCAAGCTTGTTTTTCTTGGGTGCACTCTTTTGAAGTTATTTGGGCTGCCTTCGGATCCTCAGGGTCTTGGGCGGACAGCAGGTGGGCAATGTGTGGATCTTCTTTTTGTGGCTCTGGACTCCTTTCAACATTTCCTTCTTAACTTTCAAGGCCTTCTCTTTGGCTTTGGGTTTGCAGGGGTGGCAAGAGCTTCCTTATTCACTTTTGGCCCTATCGTGGGGAAAGCTACATATTATATTTTTAATTCAAATCATTAGAGCTTACCAAATGACAGATACTTTTCTATACAAGCAAGGGGGGCCTTGAAGACTAGACTAGGGCCTTAACTAGACCTGGTGGTCACCCTTGAGGACCTGCCAGACATAAGCAGACAGACCACTAAGTAAGTACTACTTTGGACAAAGGCAAAAGGAGGTCGGTAAAGGAGATAGAACTGTTCTCCTATGATCCTGACAGAGCCACTGGGGAGGAAATGAGGAGACTCTGGAATTGAGTCCTGAAGGACAAGTAGGCTATGCCTTTTGCAACACAGTAGCAGAAGTGTAAAGCCACCTTGCTCCTAAATTGATTACAAACCATTACTCTACAAACTTCAAAAAGAGGTAGGTGTTTAACAAAAACATCATTAGAGTTCAAATAAGAGGTGAGCCTAGGTAACAATAGAGTAAAATCTGAATTTGCCAGCACGCAAGGCAGGACATGGGGTAGAGGAGCTAAGAGCTACTCTTGCACCAGATTTTTAGAGATGAAAAGAATTTTTTAAAAGAATGAAAAAAAGGACTTTGGAGAACAGATAACAAATAATAATTTTAATTATCAAACAGTATAGGAAAGATAAGTTCCAACTTAACCTTGTAGACCTTGAATTCTAAGCTAAAGATTGTGGATTTTTATCTATTGAATTGCATGACTTTTATTGAATTTATTCTTTGACAGTTTTACTTAGGTGTACAATGCATTCTGGTTACTGTAATCCTTTACCCTCTCTAATATCTCTCCGATCCGATCTTCTTCCCTATAAGTCCCTTTCCTACATTCAAAAATTAATATATTTTTGAGATGCGTAGAATTTAACTAGTATCATGTGTGTGACCATGGGTTTGGAATTGTATTGCAGCCTGATGGGCTGTACAGTGAGTAACCAATTGTCTGTCAGTAACATTGACTGTCCCTCTTCCATAATCCATCAGTAACAGCAGAGAGGAGCAGGACCCTACACGTTTGATTGACTGTTGATACCCAGTCTTGTGCATGCCCATGTAGTCGGCCATGGCTCGTGTGAGGGCATGACTGCATAGGCCATGCCAAGTCCAGGAGACAGTATTCCACATCCCTTTTCCCCATCATCCAACTTTTACATTGTTTCCACACCTTCCTCTTCCCTGGCCATCCCTGAGCCTTAAGAAGAATCAGATAAGTACTGTGCTTAGGGCTGAGGACTCTTCTATCACTCATTTTCTCTCTCAGTAGGAAGAAAGAGTCTGTCTTCCTGCACTATGAGAGCTAGCCAGCAGTGAAGGTGCATTTTGCTTAAGGGAATCATAGTGGAGAAGGCGTGGCAGCAGATGGGAGTCTGCTGGTTGCACTGCATCCCCGGTCAGAAAGCCGGAAGAGGCGAATACTGGTGCTCAGTTTACTTTCTCCTTATTCAGTCCATGACCTCAGCTCAGGGAATTATGACACCCACCTTGATCACACATCTTCCCTCTTCAACCCAATCCAGAAAGTCCCTCACAGACATGCCCAGAGGTTTGCCTCCCAGTCAGTTCTCCATCCTATTGAGTTGGCAATTAATATTGACCATCACACACAGCAGGAATTGTGTGTGTATGTGTGTGTGCACATGTGTGCACACAAGTGCATGTGTGCACACAAGTGCATGTGTGCATGAATTTGTGAGGTAAGAATAGGGATGTATACAAAATGGTTACTTTAAGTCTTGTAATTATTTGCCTTTTTTTTCTTTCCAAGAAAACATGGAGTCCTTTTATGGAAGCAAGCGAGATATGTAGGTTTAGAGTCATCCCCTTGACTAAAGGTTGTATGATATTTAATACTAGCAAACCAAAAGCTAGTGAGCGGTTGTCTAGAAGTGACTGTGAAATGGATGGATCTATTTCTGGACTGTATTGTGTCCACATGTAATTCTCATGAGGCCATGAACTTTAACAACTAAATATACTGTAGAAAATAGCTTTTAAATATAGCATTAACATGACAACTTCTCATTTGCTGTGTTGTTATTCAAGGAGGAGTCACCAGCGTCTATGAGGATCCAATTCCCACCTGCATGTTAGGAGTATAAATGTAAATACCAGAGGAACTCAGTCTGGTTAGTGACTTTATAAGGGTGTGTTGCTGCCTCAATGCCGTGGTAACCCCCTATGTACTGCAAGCTACCTTCTTTCCTTGTTGGCAAGGGCACCTCTTCCCTAGGCACTTGTAGAGGAGTCAGAAAATCCTCAGCATTATGGAGCTTGTTGGCATATTCAGCTCCGAATCAAAAGCTCTAAGTAAGAAAAGAAAGAAAGAAAGAAAGAAAGAAAGAAAGAAAGAAAGAAAGAAAGAAAGAAAGAAAGAAAGAAAGAAAGAAAGAAAGGGGATCTCCCTATTTCTAGAAGCATAACCCACCAGTAGGACTCATCTTGATGTACATTAGGTCTAAATCATAACACCAAAGTACAGGTGGCACATTTCATCTACAGTAGCCAGGTCCCAACTGAACAAATGAATGTTCCCCTGCTGCCCTCTCACTATACTTCCCTATGGATGTTCCTGTCCTGTGGTCTAGAGCAGAACACACTTTTGTAGCTTTTCCATATTTGCCATCTCAGAAAGCGTGAACCTAGAGAGAAAAAGACGAGGGAGATACATAGGAAATTTTTTTAGGAAAAACGAGAACCCGTTTTCTCTTTTGTTCACAGGAACGTGATTCTGGGAGAGGTAAGTTGGTTGTTCATCTGGAAGCAGGGGAATGAAAGGCCAGCATGTTGCTCCATGGAACTGTGACTGATGGCCAGGCTCCAGGCAGGTTGATTTGAAGAAACCTGTCCTGATGGCACTCTGGATTCCATGAAGGAGGTGCACTGAGATCAGTGGACCTAGTAGCAGGTGGCATATAATGTGACAGATCCTGTCTGAAAGAACTATGGTCTCAATGGTCGCATTCCCAAGGACCCCGGCTCCAGCAGGAACAACCTGACACAGACCGCTGTGCCTGGACTTTGCTTTTAAATTGAGCCCAGTCTCCTTGCGATAAAAGTGGAGATCCAGAAAGCACTGTCCTAATAACAAAGTCGCCTGTCTGCTCCAGAAAGTAAAACTAAGAACACAAGAAACCCTGAGGAGATGACGTTCCTAGCCCTTCCTTTCCAGAACAATGGAGACAGGGACAGTGTGTCCACAGCAGCCTTAACTTTTTGTGTTGAAAACAGGAGCTGATGAAGTTGAAAGTGAAGATTATATATCTTAAATATTTCACAAGTCTCCTGCAACCATGACAGTTTTAGAAGAGGGTAAGGAAATAAGAGTTTCGCTGAAGCAAAAAGGTAATCCGGGTACCCAGGGAGGACAAGGGGCTTGGAGGTGGAAGCCTTCACTCAGTCTCACTTTCACTATAAACCAGCAAGTCCCTTTTTATCAGTGAGCCTAATTGTCCCTACCCATCAGGCACTTTGCTGCAAACTGCTACCCTTTGCTGTGGCCTGTAAATATAAATGAACAGACACGAGAACGATTAGCTGCTTTTGAGATTTGAATTAGAAGGTGTAGTTGAGAGCTTAGAGCTGATCCAGTATCCTCATTGTTTTTGCTTTTGGTGTGTCATAGAGTGGCATCTTTGAGACTTACCTGTCCATTAAGAAGGAACACCTAGAGATGTCCAGGAGGGACCAGGAGAGAGAGTTCAGCAAGGAAAGCTACAAAGGACAAGTATCTCTGGGATGCATGCTGGGAGGAAAAGAGGAATAGAGGCTTTTCCCTCCAAGATGGTGGTGGCATGTGCATAGGACACATGAGTGGCAGAAGACCAGAGACTGCAAATCCTGTGAGTCCTGATGGTTGACTACAAAACACCAACATTGGTGTTTCACAGATGGGAGAGGACAGCCTGGAAGTTGGGGGTCCACAGTTCCAGGTCCCCCACAGTAGTCTTCAGGGTCAAGGAATCCCCGAATCAAATGGACATAACAGACATCTAATGAATTTAAGATAACTTTTCACCCAAACAAAAATGACTATACTTTCTTCTTAGCCCCTTACAGAATCTTCTCTAAAGTTAAGCATATAGTCAGCCACAAAGCAAACCTCCACAGATACAAGATTGAAATAATCCCGTGGATCTTATCAGACCACCATGGACTAAAGCTGGACCTCAACAACAGAAATAGCAAAAAGTCTACACACATATGGAAATTGAACACCTCTCTATTCAAAAACAACTAGGTCAGAGAAAAAATAAAAAAAGAAATTAAAGATTTTCTAAAATTCAATGAAAATGAAGGCACAACATACCCAAACCTTTGGGACACAATGAAAGTAGTGCTAAGAAGAAAGTTCAGAGCACTAAGTGCCTTCATAGAGAGATTGGAGACACCTCTTACAAGCAACTTAACAGCACAACTGAAAGCCCTAGGGGGAGAAAAAGAAGCAGATGCACCCATGAAGAATAGATGGCTGGAAATAATCAAACTCAGGGCTGAAATCAATAAATTAGAAATAAACAGAAAATTCAAGCAATCACTCAGCAAGACCAAAAGCTGGTTCTTTGAGAAAATCAGTAAGATAGACAAACCCTTATCCAAATTAGCTAAAAGGCAGAGAAACACTATCAAAACCTATGAAATCAGAAATGAAAATGGAACATAACAACAGACACTGAAGAAATCCAAAGAATCATTAGGTCTTACTTCAAAAGCTTATGTGCCACAAAATTTGAAAATCTAAATGAAATGAACAATTTTATTGATAGATTCCATTTACCAAGTGGAATAAAAGATCAGATAAACACATTAAATAGTCCTATATCCCCAATGAAAATAGAAGCAGTCATCAAAAGTCTCTAAATAAATAAACAAACAAATAAATAAGCCCAGGGCCAGATGGTTTCAGCACAAAATTCTTTCATACCATCCAAGAAGAGCTAATTCCAATACTCTTCAAACCATATCACAAAATAGAAAGAGAAAAAAAAACATTACTCAACTTTTTCTAATAGTCACCTTGACACCTAAACTACATAAAAACCCACCAAAGAAAGAGAATTTCAGACCAATTTCCCTTATGAACATTGATGCAGAAATACTCAATAAAATATTCACAAACCAAATCGAAGAACATATCAAAAATGTCATCCACAATAACCAAGTAGGCTCCATTGCAGACATCAGGGATGGATCAATACATGGAAATCCATCAATGTGATCCATCATATAAACAAACTGAAAGAAAACACACACACACACACACACACACACACACACACTCATCTCCTTAGATGCCGAAAAAGCATTTGACAAAATCCAACACCTACCTAAACATAGTAAAGGCAATATACAGCAAGCCTATAACCAACATCAAACTAAATAGAGAAAAACTTAAATCAATTCTGCTGAAATCAGAGACAAGGCAAGGCAGCTCACTATCTCTGTATCTCTTCAACATAGTACTTGAAGTCCTATCTAGAACAGTAAGACAACTATAGGAGATCAAAGGGATACAAAAATGGAAAGGAAGAAGTCAAAGTATTATATTCATGGGTATGATATCCCACAGAGGATGAGGATGCAGGCTGTCCTGATGAGACTTGATAGGCTGGGGTCAGTTGGTAAAGGAGGAAGGCTCTGCCTTTCTGAGGAGAGGGATTGGGGGGAGGAGGGAAGGTAGGATGGGAGGAGATGAAAGGGTGGGCTATGATTTGGATATAAAGTGAATAAATTTACATATAAATATAAATAAATAAAATATAAATAAATAAAATTAAAAAAAAATAGTGTGAAAATGAAAGGGAGCATCTTGTGAGCGCTTATGTTACATCAGTGTTGGGTGTCCAGTGTGTACACCCACAGGAAGTTTGCTGCTTTACCTGTCATCTTTTGAAGTTTAGGGTGTTTCCTTTTCTGCCTTCTCAGCTCTCTGAGGTATAGCCCTTTCCATACTTGGGTACCGTGACTCCACTCCCCACTCCCCAGTCCCAGTGCAAATATTACAACAATCACTAAGATGACGTCTTGTCACCAGAAGCTACAGCATGCAGTTCTGGGCTCTGAGGAAAGCAGCCAATCTCTGAAGCTCCGTGAATGAGTAAAACTAACTGAGTCACACCAGTCAAGGGTGAGGCATGTTTCTTTCCTCAAATAAATCTATAGGAAAGATTACAAGACAGAAATGTCCACTTAGAAGATCAACACAGAGGCAGGGGAGGGCATTCTCTAGTTCCTTCTCATGACATCATCAGTGTCACCCTCTGAGAGTCACTTTTCCTGGTCACCTCTCCCATCACCCATGATACTTACAGACACCTAATACAGTATCCCTCTGATTAGCATGTGTGCCCTGTGAAAGGATATGACCCATTGTGTTTATTGCTGTATCCAGATATATGTCTGAGAAACCAGAAGTGTTCCATGAATCATGTACTAAGATGGAAGGAAGGAGGCAAGGAAGGGAGATATAATGTACTAATTATTTATGGTTTACTGTTTATTTCTTTACCTTGGAAAGGGAGAAGTCACTTTAACATAAAGGCTATGACTCTTGAAGTTCAAATGTGGCTCTCCCTGGATTCCTGGGGCCTTTGGCCACCTGTTCTCAGGAACAAGGGTGCAAAGTGACAAACTGGGAATTCTATGGTCCATGAGCACAAATAAAAATGACCTTCCCAGGCCAGCTTGGGATATAGATCAATTTTATTTGGGGTGAATGATGTGAATATAAAATTCTGGGGAGGTGGTGGGGATACCCATGGTAGGTGAATGTCATTGCCTGAAGGGCAAAGGTACTGGGATACCTTGTTAGCACGGGGAGGCATTCCAGGAATCACAGGTGTTTGCTGAATGGTTTCTATCAGGAGAAAGAGAGTTGGATCTGTAATTTCTCTAAGGGCTCCATTGCATTCTTCAGGTAAAGGGTGTGAGGATCCGGGCTCCCTTAGACAGAGAAGAGGAAGGCTTGCTGACGAAGGGATTCCTCCATTTTACACGGAGCTTAGGGCTTCCAGTAATGGCGGACTGCAACCTTAGCAGCAGGGTTTCCTGACATTCAAGGTCCATTGATCCAATTTTAATTGATTACATTTATCAAATTAATACCTGTCATGGTGACAGTATCTCTGTATTAGTAGTTTCAGGATAAGCCAATTGAATGGGGAAAATGCTATTAACCAACTGAATCTATGAAATCAAGTCTCTCTGGAAAGAAGAGTTTATGTGGAGAATCCATCATAAGGCAAATATTAGCACAGTGCTGGTGAGAGCCAGGGACAGTTCCAACCACAATGCACCCCACATTCTCCCTAAAATTCAGTGTTATTATTTGTCTATTCTGCAGAAGGAACTATTGGTGAAGCAGCACTGAGTAGCTTTCTCCAGGTCAGGGAGCTGTGAGGTAGGAAGTACAGTGTTCATACTCAGTCCTAGGAGATACAAAGGAATCCCATTCAAGGCCTACCTCCTAACATCTAGGTCACACAGGCAAGCAAGTCAGTATTTAGTAACTTTAAGTATCAAGCACAGGTGATAGTGTGGGTCACAGGATCACCTAGAAAATGAAAAGAAGATGCACAGGAGAACATTATCCAAACTGGAAGATGCCGTTCTTTCTGGGTCTTCCTCAGTGCTTCCATTGCCTACCAGAAAGTGAAAGCCAACAGTGTTAGCCACTGCTGGTGTTCAGGAGGCAGGCTACACCTGCATGGGTTGTTTTTCATCATTCCACACACCCCAAAGCAACCAGTGTGCTAAAGCTGAGGTTAGGAATGAAAACACTGTTTCCTGAGAGGTGGTGATGCTCTATTCACCTCAGCTGAGCTCAAATCTACAAGTTCTCTTCATTCTAATGGGGCCTGAGCAGGACTTTTGGCATCAAGAGGCAGGGACTTGAAGATGCCTGTGTCTTCTTCAAGGCCTTTGAAAACCAGGATAGGCTCAGGTCTCTGCTGGCCCCTGAATTTGAAATGTAACCCCATCTACCTGACTCACTTAATTCCACCTCTTCATGCTTCTTCCTTAGGGAAGTCACTCTTCCTGGGTCAGGTTCCCATGTTTCATGCTTGTCACATTCTGAATATGACCGCTTCTGTAATGAAGTCATTACTCGAGGCAAGTGGCTATCTTCTCCTCTAAAATATACTCAGCCTCCGTCCCCAGTGCCCACTATGCCTATAGCATTCTGAAGGTGGCAAGCGATCACTAAACATTCCAAGTCAAAAATAGCATCAGTTAGGTCCCTTGGGAAAGCCTACAGACGTCTAATTTCTCTACACTCTGACAACCCTGGTTGATTATATTACTGTGCTAGGGGCAGGTGGAATCTGAAGGTCCTTGGACAGAAAACATTAACATCATGGCTAGGGAATGAGAGCCCTGGTTTCTTTCTGACACATGTTGGAAGGCAGGAAATTCATGCAAGTGATCACACCCATAGGCATACCCCACAGGACCCAGAGTTCATTTGAGTATAAAGGCCAGGAGAAGAAGGTGGTATGTACTCATTCAGAGGACAGAAAGACATCTGAGGACAAAACTATCTCTGCAATTGTTGGGAGCTTTTCCATGCAAACTGCATTGCATGGAGACATATCAGCGTTAAGTGCTGTTTCACACTGGCCACAGGGACGAATCCTAACTTACTGTAAATAGAAGGAAGAGAGCTCTGGCGTTACATTATTTATTGCACATCACATCTGGCCCTGGAGCACTGATGACGTTAGGTTCCACCAGGGCGGCTTCGTAGAACCTATTGTCATTACAGAAAGGAAACTCGGAGTTTACCTTATGAAATATAAATTATCCACTCATTAACTGCTGAAGAGCACACGGAGCACTCCGCAGTGGTGTTGCAGGAGGCTGAAAATAGACTCCTGTGTGTTCTGCTTTCTATGCTAAGTCCAGATCATACCGGAAGACTCAGTCATCCATTTTCCTCTCTTAAGCAGAAGAGATGACAAGCCAACTCCTTTCATTGATGAACCATCTGCAGCTTCCCAGTATCTACGGGGAGAAATTTGGGCTGGAAAATGCCCTTATCTGGAGGTGAGGAGCGGAACTGTCTCCTTATGGTTCTTCACTTCCTAAAAGGCTTATGCAGTCCCCATTAGCAGAATAGAGCAAGGCTCAAGAGACACAAATGGGACTCCTTGTCTCTTACTTAATGATGTAGTTATTTCTTCTCTCAGAAGTCACCCCTACCTCCTAACTTTCATTTCATTTCTTCTTCTTCCTTTGTTCCTTTCCGTGTTCAGCTACACAGAGAGTTCATCCATTTGCAAACATTCTGTAACCAATCGGTATCAGGGAGAGGTGTTGTATTCAAGTCCCTGAAAGGACAAGTAAGTCTGTGGCCTTCCTCAGCAGTCCTGAGGCCTCTTCCCAGCCTGGGTACCAGGAATACAGCCCTTTCTTCTGGATACCAGTTCTTCCTCCACTGCTTAGTGACCCTCCTAGCCCCGATTTCATCCGCTCAGAGAACCCTTCCCATCCTGATTTTCACGCCAATTGTCCTTACACAACTCCTCGCTAGAATTTTGCATCTACACAGTGATGGTTAGTAAAGTCTGCCTCTCAGTGAGCAAGTTCCAGCTGTATGGCTCATCATTTCATCTTCTGTTCTAAGCACAGTCTTTGGCACTCAATGGGTATGTGTGGCTATAGAACAAACCACGGTGAACTTGAGAGTGTTTCTCACAGCCTAAGATCATTTCTTGCCATTTCCTTCATTCACCACCCATTCTGTCTTCCAGCCTAAGTGGACCGCTGTGATCAGTTTCATGTGAGTTGCAGAGCAAGTGGAGAGGACACACCTGTGGAGATGCATGCGACTTTATTTCTATCTTTGGTCCTTAAATCAGAATTAGCCTCATGGCTAGCTAAGAGCAAGGGTGGCTGCAAGTAGAAAGGAGCCCATGGATGTCAGTAAAAAATGCTTGACTTAAAGGATATTGGCCATTGTGTGATAAATACTGAATAGAGGCTTATGGCAAGAGGCATAACCAGGAACAAGAGTATCCCCATAGAAACCTTTTGTAGTCATCCTCAGCCTTGAAAACAACAAACTGGAGAAAGGAATGGCCAGACCATTGAGTGGACAGATAAAAAGCAAGACAGGCTTGCAGGGATGGCTAAGGACCTTGGATTTTGAACCCAGGTCATCTCAGCATCTGCCACCATTTGAACTTGAAATATCTCTCAGAGGCTCATATGTTTTAGTCCTGTTCCCCCATTGGGTGGTGCTATTTGGGGAAGATCTTGGAACCTTAAGGAGGTGGGGCTGAGCTGGAAGAAGAGGGTCACACTGGGGAAAGGCTTGTGGAGAGATGTTAGCCCTGCCCACTTTCCATCTTGTTTTCTTGTCCTTGTTCCTCTACGGCGTGAACAGATGCACCAACTGACTATAAACTGAGCCAACCCTCTGTGCTGCCATATAATGGCTCTACCCCTCTGCAAAATTGCTCTCTTGTTCCTTAAGGGGTTTCTATTAGTTACCATGGCCACGTAGCCATAATTTACAAAAACAGTTACTATACCATTTCATCTGTCTCCACACAATGAATTGGCCAGGTGAGGGACCACAGCAAAGGGGTCACCTAGATAACACAGGGAGAGTCCAGCCTTTGCTAATGGGTCTTTGAGAGGGCCACTCTGCCTTCTCCTCACTTGTGGATTGGTTAATAATTTGCTGCCTCCAGCCTGACAATGGAGACAGGTGTGTGAGGGGAAATACAGGTGCAGCCCACATATGGAACAGATGGTTCTTCCAAATGCGTGCAGAGGCAACACAATGCGAGTAAGTTCGGAAGGCAAGCTGTTGTTCAGGTGCCTGATCCTTTTCACGGTTGTTATGAGGACAAAGATGGCCCCAGGGGTCCTGCCACATGTGTGGCAAGAATAAACTTACCTCCTAGTTCTGTTTAGGTGTGTACAAGGGCATCTGACTTAACCCTGTGAGGTCATTTCGGCATCCTATATGTGACAATATGCCACAGGCTATGGAGGAAAGGAGTATTTTGAAGAGTGAAGGAAGGGGGACCAGAAATGCCTGAGGCAAATTGTGGAGACATCCCCAGGGATTAGGTAACATTCAAGCCACATCTTAAAGGACATTCAGGTTAGCCACATGAGCATAAAAATAAGAAGGTGGCTGTACGGAGAGCCACTGGGAGGCTATGATGATGTGGTTAGTTACCTCTTGATGTAAGCCCAGCATACAGGATGCAGTGATAGGATCTCACAGGTTTCAGACCAGGTTGTGCTGCATAACTAAACAATCTCTAGCCCAAAAGGAGCTTCAGTCCTTGCTTAGAATGCACAAAACTCAGACTTCCACCTCCAACACGAGATAAATCAAGTGGGGTTATGTGTAATATATAACCTCACACTGGGGGAGGCGGAGGCAGGAGGATGAGAACAACCCAAGCTTATCCTTGGCTGCTTAGTAAGTCTGAGGCCAACCTGTTTCAAAAACAACAAACAAAACAAAACTGCAGAGTACAAACAAACAAATCTCACTGTAATTTCCAGATTGGGCCAAAGACCTTCCTCAGTCTTGCACATGACACAAGTGGATGAGGCTGATTTTTGAGTCTGACTGCAAAGCCTGTACACCTACTGTAGGTAGCCCATTGTACCATACAACTGCTCTAGGCCCAAGAGTGAGCTGATGATGAAGGGTTGGGGACAAAGAAGGGAAGACATAACCCTCTGGCTCTTGGTGTCAAACACAGGCTCTCCTGCCCAGCCCTTGAGGCTTCTCCCCACAAAGACAAGGAGGAGCCCTATCACATTCTGTGGAATTGCAGAAAGATAGGAGGAGAACATACAAAGTCAGAAGAAAAGAACAATGACAAAAACTTAAAAATTCAGGCAGAGTCTGGGGTGAGAAAATGATAGGAAAGGAGATAGGGAGAGAGGGAGAAGAGCAGGAGAGGACGGAGGGCTAGGAAGGCAAGTGCTCCTACGGAGGCTGGAGTTCCCCATCTCTCTTCCAGTAATACCAGCCTGTCTCCTCTCACTACCATTACCAGTCCTGATAAAGGAAACATGGTAGTATCACCCTGTCTCAACTCAGCAAGTAAAGTCCTAATATACTGAACAGCCTATGCCAGCCCCTCAGCCCTTTCTGGCCTCTCCTCTGCACTACACAGGGCCAGGTCTTGCATGCTGCAGTACCTAACTCCGGTTGGTCTTAGATGGACAGAAGTGGGAAAGCAAGGCATGAAAATGCTGGCGTTCTACCCTTTCTCCCACCATCCAGATTCTGAATATTTTCTTAGCCCTTGGCCTTGGTGACCTCGAAGCATCCTTCTGCTGTCCCCTTATGATGGCCATGATCACCTTTTTCTCATCCCATTTCATTCTGTTTTTCTGACTTTAAGCACCAACTGTAACCAATTCTGTGGATCAAATCCCTCCTGATTCAAATGCTTAAAACACTTTTGCTTCTCTTAGAGGGTACACAAGCCTCGTGTTAGACCATAGAAAGCCACACATTCAAAAAGATCTAAGAACAATACAAGGCAAGACTCAATTTTTAAAATACCTGCACTTGAAGAAGGGTGCCTTATGAGATGTATAATTTAACAGTAAAGTATAAAGGCCGCTTGAATAGAAGTTAAAATGTTTACAGGCAGAGAGGTCATTTTCAAAGAACCGTTCAGTTTTCTTAAAGATTTTTACAATGACTTAAGATGCATTATCATGCACAAGTCCATCGATATTTAATTCTCTTCTTTTTAAAAAAAATCCTTATTGGGATTAACATCACAAAGGGAAAAAAGGCTTTTATGCTAAGGAAAAAGCATATCTCTAGTAACGTGGTTGGTTTTGCTGTTATGTGTGTTAGCATAGTTCGGGGCAGGGGAGGTTATTTAGATGAATAGATCTCCCTTTCTGAATCCCTGCCCCTTCCTTCTTTCACAAACTAAGCTTGGTGCTGACAGCAGGAAGACAGAACAGAAAACTGCAGCAGCGGGGGATGTTTCCCAGTGTTTGGCTAATCATTGGGTGTTCACAAAAGAGGGCAATGGAAGAATTTCAATGCTTAGGAGGGGCTCTACAGAGTTCTATTTTGATTCCTTGGGCAAGCTAATACTTTGCAAGATGATATGGCAGAAGAATGCCATGAGTTAGTCCGTTTCTGTTTGCCACTATACTCAGAACCGATGTAGCTATCTCCTAAGTGCTAAGTTTTAATGGACATGTTTGTTCTTAATAATTAATCCTTTTCTTGAAGCACTTTGATTTTTCTGATTCACATTCTGCTAAGTATAAATTTGGCGACTCTGAGCCTAAGTGTGTTAATGCACAGTTGCAATGCTCAGTGGATCATGTGATAGCTAGGTCTCCTGATACTCAAGAGGAAGAGTCTAGGCAATGGTGTGCTGTAACGTTTCATGAAGTGTGTGGCATTTGCCCCAAAAGATGCATACATAGCCATAGTGAAAATCCTCCTGTGTGCTGGTCACGATGAGCACCTTTGGCTGGTAGTGTAGTTGTTTGCCTCTTAAGATTCAGCCATTGCCTTTCCTGAGAAGCCCCCAACCCTTTCTGGCATTCACTGCTGCTCTGCAGCCTGGCCTCAGCTTTTCCTTCATGGTCTGCTTCTTCTGAGCAGGGGAGAAATGATCTTCTGGTAGAACTACAGTCCCGGGTGGGTTCTGAGCCCTACAGAGCATGGCCTTAGCCCCCACGTAAATGCACAACCTAAGGAACCTCTTATGGCAGTCATATGTGCTTCAACACAACCGATAATTTGGCTCATGCCTCCAGCCAAATTGCAAAAGGCAACAGTTCCCCGAGTCCTGTGCTCCATGATCATTTCAGGGCAGTTCAGCAATCATCCCGTCAATCCACCGCAGCCTGTGCTCAGGCGGATGGCTCTTACGTTTTCTCTTTTCTTCTTGGCTTTCTTCCTGCAAGAATTACACAATCCCCTGTCCTCCTCTTACCTCCTCCTCCTGTGCTGTACTGTACCTCCAACTCTGAAAAGCTATGAATACAAAAAGACAGCCGGCACTCCAGGATCCTGTTACTAATTCAATACATGCATATCTTTCTGGGAGGATTGCAGAGTTGCATTTTCTTGAGAACAACGGGGAAGCCAAAGAAGCCTTTCACTCTTTCCCTGCAGACAAATACCATCTCAGAATCCTGAAAGGGCTTTAAGGGGCTCAGTCCAACTTTTGCCGTCCATAATAGGAGCAGGAACGTAATGGATAATGCTCAGGCCACATGCATTTAAAAAAAAAAAGTAGCTGCCACTGACTTCCGTTTAGTAATGCCACCAGCTGGTCCCCCTCTCCTCAGCTTAGTTTCTTCCTTTCCAAATAAGGTCATTACCATCAATGGGCTAGTGTTCAGGGAAGATTAGTATGATAGGTGCTTCACAGAGGCCAGCCCTTAAGCCTCAGTAATAGTTACAAATAGCAATAGATTTTTTGGGGGGGGTGAGGGATGGATTGGATGATTGATCTAAGCTCATGGCTGGAATCTTAACCTGTAGTTTATCAGAATTTGTGTCCTTGTGTGAAGGAAGGGTCCTTAAAGGGGTAATCAAGTTTAAATGATGTAATTAGACTAGGGCCTTAATCCTATAAAAAACGGTGTTCTTCTATAAAGGAGAAATTTGGGCTGGGGATGAGCTTGGTTGGTAGAGTACCTGCTTAGCATGCATTAAGCCACAGTTTCTACTCCTGCACCGTGTAAACCACCTTGGGAGAGTGGACATTGAAGCAAGAGGAACGGAAGTTCACAGCCACCATCAAGCTGCATAGCAAGTTAGAGGTCAGCCTGGGACTATGTGAGCTCAAGAAAAACTAAGCAAAACACATAGGGGTGGGGGTTGTAAGGGACAGGTTCTGGGAAGAAAGTCTCAATGAGGAATTTTCTTGTTTGCCTTAATTGACGGGAAGACCCAGTCTGAAATTGTGTATCACTATTCCCTAGTTTTAGGCCCTGAATGGGAGATTAGAAAGCCATTTCTTTCTGTCCTTGACTATGAACGTGGTGTGACTAGCTGCCTGAGTACCTCTCCTGGTTTGCAGTCAATGACAGAGGATAGCCTGGAAATGCACTCCTTTGAATGGGGTGTGGCTCTCTTACTAAGTGTAACTAAATGATGGTTACTCTAGTGGGTGGGAAATTGGTGCATTGAGTACCATGCAACCTGGAGGTTCAATACCTACTAAGTGTGCCTTCACTCATGACCATAACCCATGTGCAAGCTGCCTCCCTGTGCTCCACCAATTTCCTTGCTCTACAACCAGGATCTGCATGATGTGTGTGTCTCTCCTCAAATCAGAAAGCACCTTAGCTGGTATTTTGCATCAGCACACCTAATGTAGGGCCACCTGGGTATATTGTATTTACTTTATGGTCTCCCCAGTTTATCTGCTCCATCATTCAGAGTGCAGAACTGTGTGCCATGGCCAGAGCATAATTTCTGAAATTATAATATAATGATAATAAATAGCCAATAAAAAGAAAAAAAATTCCTTGTTGAAAACAACCGAGTATCTATCTCACATATTGAGACCATGGTGACCTGGCACTGCCCTTATCTGGAAGCCATCCTAACTAATCTTTCTCATTGTGCACAGAAGAATGGAGGTACCCTAGCTGTTCAGAGTCCTGCTTGTCATAGATGCTTCCTCCCACTCAGGTCCTTCGGTCTCACTGGACTTCTGGCTGAGAAAGCCTCCTATTCCACAACCAACCTGGACACCATTTTTGACACAAATAATTCATAAATCTCTATCTCTCTCTCTTTCATTCTCTGTCTCTCGTTCCCCTTAGCTTTCCTATAATATATACTTAAACCAACTACCCACCCAGTATGGATGCCTGAACTTCTGCAGATACCAAAATCCATGGCTGTTCAATTCTCTTATATAAAATATTTGCAAGTAAACCATGAATATCCCCCTGTATACTTCAAATCCTTACTATATGAATCACAACACCCAATACAGTGCTATGAACATGATTGCTCTATTATTCAAGGAATAATAAGAAAATTGTGTATACATGTTCACTGGAGAAGTAATTTTTCCCCAAATATTATCTGCTGGTGAATCTGCACATCCCAATCTGTGAATAAGAGGGGCAACTGTATTTGCGTTAAATCTCTTCCCCATTCTTCTGCAATCCTGAGAACTGTGGGCATGCCTCATTCCCACACACATTGCCAGTATGCAAGCCTGGCATCTGCACATAGTAGGAGTTCAGCGAATGTTTGTTTAGTGACTGGCTGAATCATGCTAATTGCTACTCACTAGTGCTTTGCAGTTTGTAGTGCATTTTCAACAGCCAATGGTACAGGGAAGAGGAAAAGGAAGGAGAAAGTTCATGCAGATGGCAGAGCTGCTCCATTGAGAGAGGGCTCCTGCTAATGCTGACTCGACTCTAAAGGAGTTACTGCTCTCGCAGGGCCTGCAAGACGAATACAGCTGCTCGGGGAGCATTGTGGTTTTATATTCCCACAGAATGGGACAGAGGGCTCATACCTGCATACATCTGGGTTCAGAGACAGACCAGCGTCAACCTTTGTAATTAATTGAACACCGTGCTTTTGACAGACCCAGCTGGACCCCTAAACAACTAAAGCTGGCGTAATAGTCAGGTGTGTCTGTGGCACTCAGTGGGCCAGGTAGAGCTACTTCCTCTGTTGAGCACAGGCTTCTTTCCCAAATAGACCATATCCAGAAAGTAAAAGGCTGTCCTTCCTATTTATTCAAGCCCTGACCCTGAGAAAGCTCTCCGTCTCTGTCTCTATTCTGAGCTCTGAACTCATTGCCAACCCTTCTGGTGAAGCTATTTGGACATGGAGAGAAGTGCACAGAAGGAGAGCTGGCTTCCAAGCAAAGCCTGAGAAGGTCCTCCTTGCCTGGGCCCCAGGAGGCTAATGGAATGGTGGAGAACAGGCATTGAGCCAGCCATGTCTACTGTCTGCCCTGCTCCATCTCCTGCATGTGGTGACAGCCTAAAACAACACCCCTGTCCCCACATTCTGCTTCTGGAATCACTCCAGGCCATCTCCGGTGTGCCTGCATGGTTCTTGCTTCTATCCTGCTTTTGTTCCAGGTTTCACAATCCCTTTTGGCTTCATCCCTTTTGGCTCCGGTTCTCAGTGAACTCCTGTGGGTCAGGAACTTCAGTTCAGATCAGCAGGCTCGGCCTCTATCTTCAGTAGCCACCACCTACTCCTTTTCCCAATGCACATGCCCACTTGGCCGCCTCCTTGGGCTTCTAACCCACACAGGGACACAGCTGCCAATCTCTGCCTCTAGGCTTCATAGGCTGAGAGCATGGATGGAGGGTGGACGGTCAGTTATCTCATAGCTAAAGACTGATAATTCTTTTTGTTCCTTATTTCACTCTTTCTTTCTTTGGTTATTCTCTATCTCTCCCTCTTTCCTTTCTTTCATTCTTCCTTCTTTCCTTTCTTTGAGACTCTGATGTATGGAAAATCAGGTTTTCCTGTGTTCTCAGTCTTATTAAGAATGGACTCAAATGCAGGAACAATTTTATTATAGTCTAAAAGAAAACCCCCAAGGCAGAGAAGATGCAAACTTCTGCTGCTGTCCAGTGGAGGCTAATAGAGGGGAAGAGAGAAAAGTCATAGCAGGTAGAATGGTAGAGGTCACACCTGAGAGACATGCAATCACATGGTAGAGAAGTAAGCTTTAGGAAAAAAGCAAGGACACCAATATGTCAGGGGAAGTCAAACTGTTAAGGGAAGCATGTTTAGAAAAGAGATAGAAAGACAAAAAGGAAAAGGGAAAAGTTACACTGTTCTGAAGAGTAAATAGACTCAAAGCCTTCATTGGCTGCACTAAGAGTGGGGATTCTCAGAAGGAAAAACACTGTAAGTCATTAATGAGCCAATTATCCCACCAGTCTCTTTAGTGTGATATAAGGTGAGGTCATCATCCTAGGAGTAGTCTCTTAGCCAAAGTGATTGGCTCAGTCCAGATGGGATATTAGAGCTCCACCAGGCCAAGTATTCTATTGCCTTGACCAGGTGGTGGTGGTTGTGCTGGTAGTGGTGGTGGTTGAGACATGGTCTCACTGTGTAGTCCTGACTGGTCTGAAACCTGCTATATAGACCGAGCTGGCCTCCAATTCACAGATATCTTCTTGCCTCTGCCTCCCCAGTAATGGGATTAAATGTGGGTGATACTACACTTGATGTCATAGCCAGAGATGTAGGCAGCCTTTCCAAGCCGTGTGAAGGCCTCTTGTGCCAGGATGATTGATTTTATCCCCATGTTTTGTCTTTTCGGTTTGTTTTTGTTTACCTTTAGTTTTAAAGTTTTCAAATCCAGGTAGGAAGGGTGTAAAAGTGTGACTAAGACAAGTGAAAGTCTTGATCTTTGGAACCAGAGAATATCTGCACCAATGAAGTACGGTGAGTATTCTTTGTGAGCTCTCTGAGATATGAAATAATTTAAGTGCTTACATGTTCTTGGAATATCCATGTTCAGGTTCATGGAATATCTAAACACATCCTATACACACAGAAGCAGGGGTAGGAGCATGCTAAAGGTTTTCTGATCTATTATTTACATGTGAATGACAGGCATACAGAATCCTGTGTTAAAATTCATCAGAGTTATGTGTGAGAATGTGCCAAAGACAACATCTTTCACTCAATAAGGAATTCATTTACTAAGTAACTATAACATTCACAAAAGGACATAGCAGCAAAGTGGTTGAGAAAATGGACTTTGGATAGAGACAGCCCAGGATTCAAGGGATCCTGCTATCATGTTCTGCTGGATCACTGCAGGAAACTTTGTGTTAAAAGTTCAGCTTGCCTGCCAGGAAACTGGTCTAACATTACAGTCATGTGTCAAATACTGGCATAGATATTTTGAAAAATGCACTATTAGATGATATTTACAATTATGAGAGCACACAAGAATGTATTCACACAAACCAGGGTCCCTAGGCAACATATTTTATGGGTTCACCATGCATGTGTCCATCCCTACCAAAATTTTGTTATATAATTAATGGCTGTTTCTACCTCAGAGATCTTACAGAACATTTCATATACCAAAGCTCCATACGTGTTACCTGTACTTGTGTGCAATCTCAGATTCTCAGCACCACGGGTAGACGGCACATATGTGTATATTTAGTTGTCAACAGATAAGCGCAGCAATCAAACTATTAAGAATCTCTACTCCTAAAGGTTCCATAGCCTCCCCCCAACAATGCCACAGAGGGAGAACCAAGGGGTCAAATGCACTAGCCTATGGGAATAGTTCTTATTCAAACCTCAACACTAATAAAAAATGGAATTGGTAGGATGTTTGTGTCCCTATGTGGTGGTTTGAATTGAGAATGGCTCCATAGGCTCATGTATTTGAAGGCTTGATCACCAGTTGGTGGTGCTGTTTTGGGAGGGTGGAAGGGGTCTTGATGGGTGATGCATGGCACTATGGGCAGCTTTTGAGATCTTGAGGCCTTAGCCTAATTCTTGTATTGCTCCCTCTGCTTTGTGCTTGTGTTCAATGTGAGTACTTCCTATGCCTACTGCCTCTGTCTTTTCCTCATTGATTCTAATCCTCTGGACCCCAAGACAAAATAAACTGTTTTTCTTATAAGTTGCCTCGGCCCTGATGTTCTATCACAGCAATAGAGAACTAAGATGCTATGCAAACTTTCTTCTCTCTCTCTCTTTCTCTTTCTCTCTCTCTCTCTCTCTCTCTCCCTCTCCCTCCCTCTTTCTCCTGCTCCTCTCTCCTGTTTCCCTCTCTATCTCTCTACCCTCTCTCTCTCTGTATAGAAAGACACATAGAAAAGGCAAGGGACACTTCAACTGTGTGATCATAGTATTGTGAAGATTGGCCCATTTAAGCCTGTAACCCAGGCCAGCCATGTTGGAAAGCAGGTAGGGTTCCAATCCTACAGTCTTGAGACAGCTTCTCCTTTGAGAAGCACAGGATTCTTCAGGCCTTATACTTATTGGATGAGGCACCTTGTCAAGATGACTTTAGGGCAAACTGCTGCAGTAGTTCACGGCCTCAAAATATCTTCAAAGAACTTCTAACTAGCAACTGTTAAAACACGTGGGGTAATAGCCTAACCAACCCGACCCCTACAGTTAAGCACCACCTGGACCTAAGAGTGGGGGTGAAATTTCACTTGCACCTTACCTCACCTGGAATAGCAAAGACTCCACACTGCCCTTTAGTTCCTGAGCCATGAATAGAAAAGTTTGGAGCAGATGGGCAAGAGCCAGTGTCTGCATCCAGGTTGTCCTGCCTCGCTTCATTTCCTCCAGAATTCTTCCATCCCTCCTCAGTCCAGATTCCTGTCTCTGGGCCCAGCTCATCCCTCTAAGCAATGTTCTGAGCTAGCATCATTGGTCTACACAGCCCAGCCTGTGTAGGAGGAGGAGCTTTGACTATGTTTCAATAACCAAGCCACTCTGAATGGGAGAAAACAAATCTCAGGAAGCTACCTGTTGAGATGACTGGGAAGAAAAATGTCTGCATATATTGTATAAGCTAAAACACATAATAAAACAGGCCAGACATGAGCTGGTAGCAAACAGAAGGCCTTGGAAACCACTAGAGTTCCAACCCCATGAGTCAATTGAGTTACCTGAGGAACAAATTGAACACCAGCAGAATGAGGGGATGTAATGAGCACACACAGACGCCACTTGCATACTCCACAGATGGTAGCTTTTCTTTTTCCTCCCAAACATTTTGTTTGCTTTAGCCCTAATGTCTTCCTGATATTTCAGATTCATGCTGTGACTTTTTAGTGAAATGAAATTACAGTGGCTTAAAATTACATCAATAATTATACTCTGCTCAGACAAGAAGGATTGCGTGTTCCAAGATGCTAGCAGGACCTCTCACAACAGTGGGAAAGCAATTTCTCTGTGCGGAGTAATTATATGTGGAACATTCTAGTAAGAGAGTCAGAGGAGACATGTGTGGGAGAGGGAGGTCACTGAGACCTGGGAGATTTCATCTCTTTCATCAGTTAACTTGTAGCAAAGATTTGAGGCCTCTGTATCTTTGTAAATTAGTAGTAACAGTATGGCCACCTCACAGACTTAAGAAGATTGAATGACAAGTGTGTCATGAGATGTAAAGAATAATACACCATTCCAAGCCCCTTATTGGGGCTCCTTAGAAATTGCTTAAGTGAAGTTTTGGTTCCATAATATATTTTTTTCTTTATGCTCTTATAGGAAAAAAAAAAACTCTCTCTAGAGCCTGGAATTGGTCATGTGCCCATCTTGGAGTTGCTAGTTAGGACAAAGAATATGAGAAAGGCTAAAAGCAGTTACAAGCTGGAGGTATTTTTGTTACGGCCTTGGCCAGCCTGGTCTTCAGAAAAATCAAGAGACTGAGCTGGTTCTAGGAGATTACAAGACGCATATTAAACACAGCAGTCACACCTTCCTCAGGACCTACCCACTAGGTCCTGAGAGTAAAAGGGGTTATTGATTTAAACCGCTGAAGTTTTGTTTGTTTCTGTCTCTATCCAAACTGGGTCAAACTCGCTACAAAGATCAGATGACCTTGAATATTTCATCCTCCTGCCTCTCCTGCCTGATGCCAGGATTACAAGTATGCATACCATAGCAGGCTCCTGTGATGTTCTAAGTAGAACCCAGGCCTTCTGCATGCTAGACAAGCACTCTACCAACTGAGCCACGTTCCCAGCGAAGTCACCAAGTTTCAGAGTGGTCAGTTGAGCAGTAATTTGTGATGCCCACTAACTCATTTATTTTGAGTAGATGGACCATGTAAGCAAGTTTACTCAAGGCAGTTGAGTTGGGTGGGCCATCATTTCTTACTTAAAATTGATACATGGATACATTCATGAAACTGCATCTTAACATGATTAAACCTGACAGAGTAGCAAACATGACACATATCTCTTTTATTGACTCTTTCCAGATGGATTGCATCGCACACACTATCTGGAATGACAGAAGGCAGAAGCTTTGGTTATTCATTGACAATAGGATACATGGAGCTTCAGCTTCTGTTTGTGAGTGTCACCTCGAACCTGCTCCTTCCGATCATTTGGAGTAAGACACAGTGTGCTCTGGCCGCAGTGAGCTTTCCAAGACTGCCAGTTCATCTCAGTTGTCAGCTTGATAACATCTAGAATCACTTGGGAGATGGGCCTCCCGGCATGCCTTTAGGTAGTTATCTTGATAAGGTTTATAAAGGCGGAAAGAACCAAAGCCTGCAGGCGGCGTCACTCTTTCCACTGAGACGCTGATTGTATGAAACATACAGAGAGCTGAGAACAGCCATCTGTCTTTCTCTGCTTTTTGGCTGTGAACACGTGACTGACAGCTTCGCTCTCCTGCTGCCTTGACTTCCTTGCTCTGATGGACTGTGCCTTGGAAATGTCGGCTGCAGTAAACTCTTCCATGAGGTCCTTTCATCCTGCTATTTTTTTTTTCCACAAGAAGAGGAAAAAGAATTAAGAAACAAGTGTATAGGCCACCAGTCAGAAAAGTGTCTAGGAAACGAGAAATGTAAGTCAGATGAATGTAGCATAGATTTTGGAGCAGAGTCCAAGAAATACTGGCTAGACTGTTTTAAAAGAAGAGAATGCTGTATATTATTTAAGGCAAATCTATATGTGCTTTTTAATTATTTTATTTTAGCATATAACCTTTTGCTATTAATTATATGAACATCAAGAATTTTATGTGAATAATTAATTATGTGCAAATAAAATTCTGGGTTGGGGCTGTTTTATTTTTGATACAGAGTCTTGCTGTATAGACCAGGCTGGCCTCAAACTTATGATTCTCCTACTTAATCCCCTTGAGTACCAGAATTATACACACATACATACACATATATATAAATATGTGTCTACATATACATGTATATATATATATGATATACAGATTATATATATATATATATATAATGGACAGACAGATGATAGATAGGTACACTGGTAGATAGAATATATATATTCTGTAAATCTATATACTCTGTTTCTCAAGAAAGTTGATTCTGACACTAAATGTTTACAATCAACACCTATGTTCTAGGAAAGAGGCCATTACAATGTTACTAACTATAGAAAAACTAGAAGACCAATTAGGGTAAAGAAACCTCATCACAGCGAGGCACAGTAGTGCATGCTGTAATCCCAGAACTCAGGGAGGCTGAGGCAGGTGGCTCTGTGAGTTCAAGGCCAGCCTGGTTTATAAAGTGAGTTCAGGTCAGCCAAGGCTACACAGACAAACCCTGTCTTGAAATACAAAATAATAATGATGATGATGATGAGAGACAGAAAGAAAGATAGAAAGAAAAGAAAAGAAATATCATCACACAGTTCAAAATTATTGTGGGGAAAGGAAAATGCCTGACTACTATGATTTAACTCGCACAGTGGCAGTTGGGGTGACCGCAGTCACAGAGTAAATCATCACTTTGTAGTTAAAGCAAATTGATGTTCAAATTAATTCTGATTTATTTACTTATTTAAGATAAAGCCTCACTCAGAAGCACAGTCTGTTCTTGGATTCACTCTGCAGTGAACTTTGAATTTCAGTTTAATCGTGAACCCAAGACAGTACTCTACCTCAGCTCCCCAAAGGATAGAATTAGAGGTGCATTACCACACCAGCTAATCGCCTCATTTTCATCTTCATTTTTTGTGCCTATACCAAATAGGCACCTAGGATTTTAATGTGCTGGTTCTATTGGCAACAGGGATTTACAGAGTTAAAGAATTACAGTTTTATAAAGGAAAAATCTAAGGTCATTGAAATAATTTCGATAATGAGTCTTTTCTCTGTGTAATTTTAAAATAAGGCATGTAGGTGTTAAGGTAAACTAGAAATGCAATTGAAAAGTTCAACATTAAAGATCACATTATCTATGCAAGATGTTGTAAATACTGCCTTTAATCAATCTAAGAAACAGAGCTGTCCTTGGAACTGGTTGTCAGGCAAATACAATTAACAATGCCGTTAAGACCAAAGTAACCTGCCAATCAAAGATGTTACCAAAATGTATAAACTTACACACACAGCACAACACACATACATAATTAGCAGCCCAAATAGCCTTTTTTTGACAAAGCTGATGTTAACTGTTTAAGAATTCAGTATAAGTACACATAAATATACAGCTACTTTATCCATTCTTTTATGCTCAGACTTCAGAAATATTTGATTTATCCAAACATACTCTGTGAATCAGGCTAAGTGCCTCTAACATCATTCAACACTTGGTAAACAGGCCTTTAAATCTGATGTGTGTGTGTATGTGTGTGTGTGTGTGTGTGTGTGGTATGGTGTGTGTGTGTGTGGTGTGTGTGATGTGGTGTGATGTGGTGTGGTGTGGTATGGTGTGGTGTGTGTGGTATGGTGTGGTGCGTGTGTGATGTGTGTGTGGTGTCATGTGGTGTGGTATGGTGTGTGTGTGCTGTGTGTGTGGTGTGGTATGGTGTGTGTGTGGTGTGGTGTGATGTGGTGTGGTATGTGTGGTATGGTGTGGTGTGTGTGTGTGATGTGTGTGTGGTGTGGTGTGCGCATGGATATGCACATACATGTGCAGATTGGAGGTCACCCTCAGTCAGTCTCCAGGAGCCCTCCATTTTGTTGTTTTGAGACAGGGTTGTTCAGTGAACCAGATATGGCTAGGCTGGTTGGCCAGTGAACACCAGAGGTCCACGTGCCTTCCCCTCCCATCACTGAAATTACTAATTTGTACCAACACACCTGGCCTTTTGTGTGAGTTTTGGGATACAACCCAGGCCTTCCTGCTTCTGCTGCAAGCCCTTGACCTACTGAGCCAGCTCTTCAGCCCTCATCATTGGATATTTTTAATCAAACTATTAATAAATGGAATGTGCCATCTCCAAAGAATAAACAGTGAAAAAAAAATCCTGTAGCTTTTGAGTCTTCAGTTACAATCGTTAAACAAAGCTGGAAAACAAGAAGACATTAGACTTTGTCCTTTAAAGGCAGGAGGTGGTGTGGGGAATGATGGGACGGTAAATGATGAACAAGGGTTAGTGAAGCATTGAAGGGAAAAAGGAACCCAGAATGCAGCCAGACTTGGGGACCAAGACAATATTTGACATAAAATACACTTGTAAACAGAAGAAAACTATAAAAAAAAATCCCCCTCATTTACAGAATTTGTTCTGTTTCTACCTAATACTTTAAGCATCCTTAAAAGGATTGTTATCAACAAATTTTGATATTTTAGCATTTTAAATGTTTCACTGTATCTTAGTCTCTAGTCTTCTTCCCATTTCCCTCCTACCTTATTAACTAGCCCCATACATCCTTTTTTCTCTCTCTCTCTTTCAAAAGCAATTCATTAGTTTTGTTTCTATAGCTCATGGTAGCTCACTATCCAAGTGTGTGCCTCAGTTCTGATGTGAACTAAAAGGCTGGCTCTTTGACCTTCTCATCCCCCCACCCCCACCCCGAAGAAAGAGCAGCCTTGCTAGGACACAGAGGAGGATGCTGCAGCCAGTCCTGAAGAGACCTGATAAGCTAGGGTCAGATGGAAGGGGAGGAGGACCTCCCCTATCAGTGGACTTGGAAAGGGGCAGGGAGGAGATGAGGGACGGTGGGATTGGGAGGGAATGAGGGAGCGGGCTACAGCTGGGATACAAAGTTAAAAAAATTAAAAATTAAAAAAAAATCTGTGCTGTAGAGCTTAACAAGGGCCATCCACCAAACCCTAGTAGGCTCACTCATGGGTACACATTGGATAACATGGCTCCCCCTCTCCAAGAATCTGTCAGGTGCTAACAGGTCAACAGTCTATTGGTAGGAGCCTGTGAGTCTCTTACTTCCTCACAGCTGGCTTATAGGAGGGTCTGACTCCTGGGGATACTGGACCAGTTTGGACAGCTACTATTTGTGGTTCCCATGTCAGTGTCCTGCTTAGAAGACAGAAATTCATAACACTCTCTCTACACTGTAACTCTTACTTTTTGCCTCCTTTTCTATAATGGTCCCTGAGTTTTAAGGGGCTGGGATGAGTGTTTTTTCTAGGGCTGAGGTCTCAATCATCCTTCATCCTCAACATTTTCTGCAGCCATGGGTCTTTGCTTTTATCTCCATCCACTACAAGGAGAGACGTCCTTGTTTTGGGCCATGTCTAGGGACATAAACATAGATATTTGGGGATTTTATATGAAGATTTGATATTATGTCTGTTCAGCTAAGCAACCAGCTCAGGTTCCCAACCTACCCTCCACAAGTTTATATGGTAGATTCCTAAGTCTATTTTTCAAACATCCTTAATATTAGTTACTTCTTTCACCATCGTCTCTTGTCCTTTTTCCTTTCCTCTCCCTCCTCACTTGACCCTCCCCATTATTATGCCTTCAAGTTTATTTTTCAAACAAAGATATATTTAGGGACAGAAAGATTATACTGAAAAGAATTGAAACTAAATATATTTGTTAGAATTTTTTTTTAATTTATTGACTGATTCTATAAGGTTACTATACAAGAACATTCTACTGAAACTTTTTTCAAAATTAGAATTCTTTTCAAAACTTGAAAAACAAGTCAGTGACAAGTCAGTATGTAATTATAGAAAATCAAATGGAAAAAGTTCCTTATACTGACTTATCTGAAACTTACAGCACATTCATGACTAAAAACTGGCCTTTGAATATAATTATGTACTTTAAACAATTTCTTAGCCATTTCTGTTGCCAGAGCTGTGTCACAACATTTTTTTTAATGAAGACATTTTCAACATAATCTTATTTCTTTTAGTAAAAGCCTTCCCAATCCTTTTCAAAGTGTTATTGTAAAAGTAAAAAATTTGAAATCCGACACAGCTGACATCTCTGTGGCTCATATATTTAAGATTTGTTTTTAATTGTGTGTGTGCACACATGAGTGTGCACAAGCGTGCATATTGGTGTGTGCACCTGAGAGCAGAGGTGTTAGAGCCCCTGGAGCCGGGATCACGGGTGGTTATAAGCTACCATAAGTAGATGCTGGGCACTGAACTTGGGTCCTCTGCCCCATCAAGCAGTACATGCTTCTAGCCACTGAGCCTTCTCTCCAGAAGCCAGCTGATACTTCCTAACATTAGGAAAACAGGCCTTCAGCGCCTAACTGAACTGTGAACTTTACACACTATATTGTACAAAACTGAAAAGAAAATAAATGTGCACATTGGTGTCGTGATGACATGACAGTTTTTGGAGTAGCTAATGGCTTTCTTCTAATTGGATTTGGCACTTGATCTGTAAGAAGGAATCTATACCTAGTATTGTAAAGCTGGCCCCAAACCAGTGACTGATAGTGCTTAAACCCTAGGGTTTGTGTGTGTGTAAATATAAAATAGTAAAATAATCACCTTATATTGGGGTGGGGGATGATGCTCTCCTCAGAAGCTATTAAATGCTAAATAAAAAGCCCAGTGCCAGGTGTGAGTCTCGGTCAGAAGGGGGTCCCTAAATTCAGACTGTTGTCGTTGCTCTGATTGTAAGAACCTGATTGTAAGATCTACTGATGAAGACACTACAGAAGTGACATTACAATGATCCAGGAAACAGATAACCATTTGAGGGTCTCTGCTACAGAATGCAACTATGAAGAATAATAGTCAAATGGTTGTGGATATTTTGAGAAAATTTTGTGATAAATCTCTAGTTCAGTAGCTGAGAGATCCAGGTGAGTTTAAAAAGTCACCAGCAAATATATGTACCCTGAAGTGTTTTTCATAAACAGTGAATCATACCTAGCTTAAAAAGTGTGTTGCCTACTATATACCTCTATTAGTCATTCCTATCTTTTTGGAGGCGAAGCCGTCAACGCTTCGAGGTTAAAACTTTCTAAAAAGAGTTCAGCCAAGGATGGTAAGGTTGATTGAGTGTGGCCTGCATTAGTCATGAGTGTGTGTTAGAGTTCCAGAATATGCTTCTTAACCATAAAACAAGCTTGTCCCAGAGCTGTTCTGTGATCCACTTCCCAAAAGTACTGTAGCTAAAGTGAAGGCAACTGGAAAATAAGGATTCAGCTTATTTACACAGTCCTTAAGACCTCACAGTCTGGGCCGCAGTATGAGTCCGTGAGCTCCATGACCATAATTTCCATGTGGCTATAATATTCTATTTTTTATATATTTATGTATTTACTCTTGTGCTATGTTTCTGTGGAGTGTGTGTTGTATGAACATGTATTTGTGTTTACAGGTATGTGTGCCAATGCAGATGCATGTTAAGAGCAAACATTGCAATCCAGTGTTCTTAACTTCTGTCTACCTTATTTTTTGAGACAGTATCTCTCATTAAAATTGGTACTTGCCTATTTGGCTAGATAGACTAGCTTTCTAGTAAATCCAAGGAATTCTCCTATCTCTGCCCACACAAACCCCAGTGCTGGAGTTAAATATGAATGCAGCCACACCTAGCTTTATATGTGGGTACTGAGTATTCAAATTCAGATCCTCAAGCCTGACATTCAAGCAAAAACATTAGTCCCAGGCTGTTAACCCATCCTCCTCCTTTGCAGTTTAGAAAGCACGTATATATTATCATTTTATTGGATATGATAGATTTCCTTTGAGAAGGGCAGACCAATATTATAAATCTTTGCACATTAATTAGACAAACAGATTTTAAAGGAAAGGAGCCATGCTTCCCTGTTCCAAGTTATGTATCAGGTCATTAGATTTGAAGCTAACCTACTGCAAAATCATGATCACAGTCTACAGAGTTTCTCAGTAACTCATTTATGCTGGTTCAACATTCAGTAGTGCCCTTATTCTGTCTGCCATAGTGCCTCTCACATAATCTATGAAGATACATACTACCTAAAATTTTAAAATCATTTTTGGAATGCTTATGTAGATTAACGTTTGAACTCAAAGCTTCTCTGTATCTTTAAGAATTACCTGTGACTTGGTAGCTCTGTGTCCAACAGAAGACCCTAGTAAGGGGAACATGGACTGTTTCAGTCATGAACTCGATGGCTGGCTCTTTGACCTTCCACCACACAAGCCAGGGAGTAACAGCCTAGCTAGATCCCAGGGGAGGACATGGTAGCCAGCCCTGAGGAGAAAAGATGAACTGGGGTCGGATGGAAGGGGAGGAGATCCTCCCCTGTCGGTGGACTTGGAGGGGGCAGGGAGGAGATGAGGGAGGGATGGGGATAGTAGGAGGGAATGAAGAAGGGGGCTACGCCTGGGATGTAAAGTACCTAACCTGTGATTGATATAAAAATAAATAAATAACATTTAAAAGAAAAATAATTACCTGTGAAATTTTGGAGAATATAAAAGAAAGATAAATGTGTATACACACAAACTAAAACAATCCATCAGTATTGCGTAATCCAATAAAGAAAATATTACAGAAAATGACCCATTTTGTATAAGATAATATTGTTATGTAAAGAAGAAATTGAGACAGTGATATCAAGTATTTTATTTGGAAAAATAATCAGAATAGATCTAAGCTTCACAACATACAAAACTTTAGGTTTTAAATTCTGAATGCATTACAAATATAAATTATTGATTCAATGCACATTTATGAAACATCACCATTACCTAATGTTACACAAGGCAGCACTGACTCACATTTAAAATTGTTCTTGGGCCAATTTTGTCATTTCAATAATATATAAATTCCTTAAGTAGATTTTTTTCATTCAGCAAATATTTTCTAAGCACTTTCTCTGGCTCATGCACTGGGAATACAATTCTAAGGGTTCATCTGCCAGTATTACCAACTCAGGGTCTCCCCTTTCCCCCTATGTCATCCAGTTTAGTTCTCACCTACAGAGAGTTTAGATCACACAGTAAGAGCCAAGAACTTTCATAGACCTTGAATGTGTGCACAGATAAGAGGAAAAGCAGGGGGGATGGGAGGAGGAAGGCACAAAAGGGAAGGAGGGAACTGACTTCTGAATAGTCTCTGGATTTAGAGAGACTCTACAATTAAGTCTCAGTATTCATCTCCATCAGAAATTAACTCCAGGACCTCCATGAGCACCCAAATCCATAGGTATTTAAGTCCCTTAATGAAATGATGCAGTATTTGCAGAAAACCCACACATCTTCCCCTCTATTTAAATCTTCTCGAGATTATATAGAATACTTAATGTAGTCTGAATTCTATGCAAAATAGTTATACTATATATTTAGTCAACAATGACAGGAAATATCATATATAGATATGATTTTGAGAGCTGTTTTTGATCAGTGATTGGCTGAATCCACAGCTATGAAATTCAACTATAGAGTATGATAGCTGGAAAGACGTACTAATAAATGATTTCAATGTAACATAGAAGTTGCAGGATATGACATGATGACTGAGTGCCAAGTGCGCATGGAACACAGGGGTATTTAGCTGAATATTAGAAACTCAGGAAGACTGACCCAAGACCAAGGTGCTTCCAGATTCTGAAGACCTGTAGAAGAATATGTACAAGGAAGAGTTGGTTCATACTGGATCATTCAGATGGAACTGATTGGTTATAAATACAATAGTTTATTGATTGGATGAATAAGTTAAAGGATAGTGGTGTGTATGTCCTAGACTTCTGCTGGCTTGTTGATGAGAAAAAACAGGAATTATAGGACCTCAATCATTCTAGAAGAAATGGAAAAGAGAGCCTTAGGTTACAATGTTATAGCTACAAGATACAGAACATGTGACTCATACTGAATTAGGGGTTTGGTAGTTTCATTTCAGTTGTACCTGGCCTCAGTGAAGCATCTCTCTGGTTCTCTTAGTATGCTTCTAATTGTCTCTATTCTGCCCAACTCATCAGCATCACAGCAGACATTCAAAGCAGGATTGGGATTGCTTCCCAGAGTATCTTTTTGTGTTGGGGATAGAAGTCTCATTTCAAAATCCTCCAAGGATACTTTCCATAATCCAGTGATCAGGATATTATAACATAGATATAGGCATGCTTCCTTTTAACATGGAGATCTGTGAAATAAATATTGGCATTTCAACCTCTTTGGAGAGAACTATATTTGACCATCATGGAAGTGTGGAAGAATGGCTGTGGTAACAGGAGGGAATACTAAAAAGGAGAACTGGCAGGATATGACTACACAAAGTCCCTTTGCATGCTTAAGTGACACATGGAAGCATCCATTCTCAAATACAAAAAAAAAAAGTGACAATTTTGATGTATCCTACAAATATCACCAGCACTTGAGTTTCTCTTATGTACGGAGGTCTCTACATAATAAAAGAAGCGCCTTAAAACAATATAATATGCTCAAAAATGCAGTAGACCTTTCTTTTCTTCCTTAGTCTTGCAGTTTAAATCAGTACTGAGAGGCATAAATGACCCTTTCAGAAAGAGCTGAGAGGAGGTGAATATTCGTACATATCAGGCTCTTCCCAGCAACTTGATATATTACCTCATTAGGTCCTTAGGCTGATCCTGTTACAGTCATGAAAAGGAATCTGAAGCTGACTAGGTCAAGTACTTGTGTCAAGTAAGAACAGAGAGAGGAGCTGGGCATGCTTGGCTTGACTGTAGAAAGAATCCCTAGGCTATTTTATCTGCCAATCAGAAGGTAATGGTTTCCTGGATATTTGAATATGTTAAAACATCTCACTTTCATGACCGCTGCTGCTTACAAGACTACTGAACATCAACAACAGTCAGAAAACACCACATTGAGCCCTTTCTTGTTTATCATTTATTATTTTATATTATGCCTCACGTAGTACAAGGAAATCAGAGCGTGCAGTGACAGCCAGGCTCAAGATGACTCAGAGAACTTAAGCCCAAGAATTTGCCTGAGATTTGCAGAGCTTTTTACCTGCAGGACCTTTCTCAGGACATCACTTATCTAACATATACTTCCTGATATGAGTCTCCCTGCATCCCGCCCTGTGTATACCTACATGTTTCTAAATACTGATAAGATGCCAACGAAACAAATATTTCTCTCCCTCTCTCTTTAATGGGAATGAAACCATGATAGATTCCCATGCACTGAAGAAATAAGACAAATCTGTCTACACTCTTCAGTTTTATCAGAATGGATCTGGGGAAGTAGCATCTTTTTCCCCTAAGCCAGATGCACATAAGCCACCTGCCACTTCATTTCTGTTTTGACCCTCTGGGTGGTTGATCTAGACTACATCCCTCCTTGAGACCTTTCTACTGGGATCAACCAAGGAGTGACACCATGGAGTGAGATAATATTCTGATGGCTTCCAGCTGATGTCTTTTTAAAAACTCTGTCTGGCAGCCTCACGTTTCCCCGACAACTGTGGGTGTTTTCTCTCATGTATTGGTCTTCACTAGGCTCCAGTAACACCATTTTCCTTTGGTCATTTTGACTGTGGAAGTGGTGATGGCCTCTTTCTTTCATTGGCTTTCAGGTATCTTTGTTTGTTTGTTTGCCTTAATTTGTATTACTTCATTAATTTGTTGAGAATTCTAATTCTGTGTATGGATGCTCAAATATACTTTAAATGAAATTTTCTCTTCCTGATTGACAATGCTCCCTCTAAGACCTAAAGACCATATAACAAACAAAAACCTCAACACCAGGCATGAAAAACATTCATTTGAGTTGTTGGCCAGAACTGTCCTAGAAACTCTAAAAACATAGAGCCGATTACTATTGCCTTGGTTGCCTCCCAGAGGTGGAAGGTAAATCTCAATTACTGAAGGAATCTTGTACTTCAGATGTAAGACCCAGGGGTACCTGAGCTGAAACTGAGCTGACTGCCTCTTCCTAACAACCAGACTTGATGATGCCAGAAGGCCAAAGGTAGGAAATAACCAATACTCCTACACAGCTATCATGCCTACAGCAATGATCAGCATGGCACTATATCCCTATGGGTACAGTAGTGGCATGCATTCCATGGTGGCAACCAAAAGCTCTCTAATTGGACTTAAAACTCATTGAACAAGAGGAAAATCGAGGATTGCAAGTATCCAAATTTTCTTCAATTTTGTTTTCTCTGTGCCTAGGATGTATGCTTGTTCTCATGCTTGAACTTCATCTGAAACTTGGAACTGTGGCTTGCTGCAAGTTTGAGGCCAGCCTTACCTATACAGTAAGATCCACACCAGCCTGGGTTACAGTCTGAGACTCATTCTCAAAACAAAAGGAAAGCTGATTCTTACTAAGCATTTGGCTAATCAGAATATGAACACTGACAAAACTTGGATGCATGAGGTTTCTTTTCCATTTTATTATGATGGAAAGTCAGACTCAGAGAGGGTTCTGCATCCCTCTCCTAAGAAGAGTAAGGACCAGCTCATCTATGTCTCCAGCCACGCTGCTGGTACATGCACCCCAAAAAGTTCCTCTTCTCCTAGTGTGGGCCCTCTTTCCTCTCTGGAATCTGCTCTTCTGAGTTTTGAACAACAGCCATTTCTGCAAGCTTTGGTGCCTGCAAGCCGAGGACATGAATGAACTGAGTCATCCCCACAGAGCTTCATTAATTATAAGGCAATTTAAGATTTCTGAGTCACAGGCTTCAGTCATTTAGACTTTCCCAGCTGGCACTGTACTTGCCCACACACATTTTTCTTCAAAGATTGCATCTGTGTCTAGATGTGTGGTTCTGCCCACTCTCCATCAGCTTCTGAGAGAAATCAACCTCAGAGATGCATGCAGGGTGACATGATATCCATTTGCTGTGTGCCATGGGCATCTTAGCCTGCATGAGGGTTTAATGAAATTTAGCAGTCGGCTGTTTCATCCACATTTATTCCAGATATGTGCAATTCTAAATTCTATATCCAACAAATATTGTATCCAGCCTCCCAAGGAAACTCAGTTATGCCATATGGTGGCTCCACTCACTGCACAATATTTAGCAACTTGATGAACAAGGAATGAATCATATCTTAACCATCTTGGCCAAATATTGCTTTATATAGCAACAGTATTAGTAATATATATGTTTTACTTTTTTTGACGGTAGTACTTCCTGCTACGCCCACTGAGAATTAAGAGCTAGACCTCACTGAAAGTAGACTACACAATCAAAGAGTTCTTGCTCATTAGCAATCTCCAGTTCAACATTGCACTGTACATACGAAACTCATTAGCAATCTCCAGTTCAACATTGCACTGTACATACGATACATTCAGAGTGTCTGCTTTTTCTTTTCCTCCAGAGCAGCTGCTGGGGTTGAGCAATAGTCTCCCAGGGTAATGAAGCAAGGAATCCTGGGGCATTTCCCTCTACTGAAAACAAAGGGCCTGGAGCCACAAGGAGGTGAGTGCTGAAGTCCTCCCCTTCCCACCAGAGAGAAGCCTCTACAGCCCCAGTCTACAGAGAAGAACCATTAAAAGTCTCTGTTGGGGGAAGGTATCTTGTGGGGGCTGGGTGATCACTTTCCTCTTGGAGCCTCAGTGTTGCCATTCTGCAAGGATAAAAATGAAACCCTTTCTAAGTCAACATTGCAGGCAAGTGCTAAGTCCTGTTTTGTAAAAGATGTAGGGACTGTCTGGGTCACAACACACACACACACACACACACACACACACACACAGAAGTAAAATGGAATTTTCCCTTCAGTAAATGTACAACTTGACAACTGGAAGACAGTCAGATTATTGCAATAAAATGTGGTGTGACTCTGATAGAGCCATATGCTGAGTAGACCCTTAGCTCTACAGGAGAGTCCCTGAAGATACTCAAGATGAAGTGTGAGTGGTCAAAAATATTTATGGAGGAGAAATGTTTTTTATTCCAGTCAAGAACGTGACCGTTTCTTATAGGAGAATATGCTGCAATGACACCGAGTGGCAGAAAATAGGCGCTGTTTACAGCAATCGAGGAATATTGGTTAGCATTACTAGACTAACCATTACGTTATGAAAACCGAGGAAGGTTTTGAAGAATTCTATGTAGCAGCAGCAGTTCTTCTCCATCCCCTACTCTTTTAAAAACTATCGTACCCATTTTTTTTGTGGGGAAATTGTTAACCATACAAAACTGAGCTTTATTAGAACTAGCTGAGAAGAAAACCACTCTACTTTATCTGGATTTCTCAGCATTCATACCAAGGGAAAAGAAACCACTGTTTTCATTCTTGGAAAAACAGGGAAGGCTAGATTACAGTGCTTATTAAGTAAAGAAATGGTCAGACTCTTCCTCAAAAACTGAATGCCTAAGACGAAAGGGACTTGGGCATTGTGTCATCTATTTCTTTGCAGGTGACTGAGCATAGTGACACCGGGGAATACTCTCCTGGCCACCAAGAAGAGAGCTGTCATCTGTGACTCATAGTGCTCCTGAGGACTGGGCGAATTCTAACACTGTGAGACATTAGCTCTGAGAGTCTCGGTGTGCATGTGGCTGGCCCGACACTGTGAGGCCACTGCCAGGCAGAGCAGAGAAGAAATAACCTTCATCCACAGGAAGAAACCTGATCTATGAGAGAGAAAGTTTCTCCACTTACAATGAAAGAGTATAAAGATACTGTCCCAGTAAAGTTTAACCTGTATTTGACAAATATCATCTTACAATAGACTCCTATAAGACTTAAAATCTCTCCTACATAACCATTCTTGGAGGAACTGTGTGTAAGATGATGTGATGTTAGTCTCAAGTGTCAACTAAGACATGAGCCTCTTTGTGATGCTGTGGAAGCCTTTCTTGATCAGGTAGTTCGAAGCAGGGAGACCCATCTTAAATGTGGCAGTGCCTAGTGGTGGCATCTCTATAAGAGGTCATGGGAAAAAGATAACTTAGATTTTTTTTCCTGCTTGTGCTCAGTCTTGCCAGCAATGTAATCTACCCCACTGCTGCTGCTTCCCTTCACCAGTAGTTAGTCCTAGCTTTTGGCTTCTGCTGTAGATTTTAGGCCTCCAGTGCCAGATTAGGATTGCTGAGATACTAAGCTTCGTGGACCAAACATCTACAGGATTCTTAGCCTCTCCCATCTGTGTCAGCCATTGCTGAGCTACCTGGACCATTTCATGTAAGCCAATAACCTAACAAATCCCCCTTTCATTCTACCATCTCTGTTCTAGAGAACCCTGGTTATTGACACTGCATTTCTCCAGTTACCCTTGCTGAGTAGGAACCTTGCCTATTCCTTCATCTCCTGGTATGATGGGTCAGATGACATCATTGACATCATCTGTCCTTCTGCCCTTGTCTGGAAAAAGTGAAATGGCTTCATTCACATGCCTAGGGTCTCATCAGGGGTGGCTAGAAGGCTGGGCTACCCTGGGCTACTCTCTTCCTTTTTTTGTAGTTTCTCTGTCAGGATCATTGATTGAATGTGCAGAAGCTCATCCAGCTCTCATGAGACCAACACCTATTCCTTTTGGATATCCCAGGTGAAATGTAGAATGGGGTCTTGTACTTTCAATGCTGTTTTTCTATTGGTATAAGCAGCTTCACACTGCCCAGAGTCAAGATGTGTCAGACCCCTCTTCTAAGATCTGAGACTTCATTGGAGACTTTTTGACCACAGTGTCTTCAAGTATGTGGCTACCTTTAATTCGGCACAGTTCTGTCTCTACTTTGTGTCACTTCCTGCATATAAGAATTATTATTCTGCTTTGGGCAGTGTGCAGGGAATCTTATAGAAGAAAGGGGAGATAGGAAGACCTGAAGGGGACAGGGGCTCCACAAGGAGACCAATAGAGCCAGAAAAGTTGGGTCCAGGGGCCCTGCAGAGACTGATGAATTAACCAAGGACCATATATGAATAAGACCTAGATCCCCTGCTCAGATGTAGCCCAGGAGCAGCTCAGTCTCCATGGGGGTACTCTAGTAAAAGGAGCAGGGACAATCTCTGGCATGAACTTGGTTAGCTGCTCTTTGATCACCTCTCCCTGATGAGGTGGCCTTACTAAGCCACAGAGAAAGAGGATCTAGACACTCCTCATGAAATCTGATAGGCTAGGGTCAGATAAAAGGGGAGGAGGACCTCACCTATCAGTGAACTAGGGGAGGGGCATAGGGAGAGAAGTGGAAGGGAGGGTGGGATCAGGAAGAGATGAGGGAGGGCTACATCTGGGATACAAAGTGAATAAATTGTAAATAATAATAATAATAATTAATTTAAAAAGAAAAAGAGAAAAAGAATTATTACTTTTTTATTCCTTCTTCAAGAAAGAATATGATAGGAAGAAAAGGTGAACTATCTCAGCTAAAGAAACTGCTCTGAAAAAAATATATATACACATTCACACTAGTTCTGTCACGTTATCTTGAGTTTTTGTAGGATCCACTCTCTTGTACCCAGCCCCTTCTATGGTACCTGGCATGTCAGAGGTCATCAATGAACAAGAAGTCACCTATATGACAAGAGCTTGCTAGTATATTTGTTGTCCTAAGAATGGATTTCTCACACTGAACCTCCCAGGAAAGGTGCCAGGGGAATCTTATTGCAAAACCAGCAGTTTATTGGGTTGACAAAGAGAACATTCAATTAAAAAGAGTTTCAGAACACAATGGAATCATTTCAGTTATGAAATGTGAACTTAAAACAAGTAATCGTTTAGAAATAGCCTTCAAGTATTTGAAGAGTGGCTGGCAAATGCAGCCTCTTTTGGCTCTGACACAGACTAACTGAGACCTTTTGTGGGCGCAGATGGGCAGAGGCACCTGTGGATTCAGTGTCCCAGTTCTTTCTGCTCCAATCAAAGTGCTGGCTAAACCTACAGAGAGCATCAGGCTTTTGGAAGCATGCCATTCACAGATCTAAGAATAAGGAGGCTGCCCACTATGTGCTCATCCTAAGCATGGAAGATATGGAGGGAAAGATAATTTCTAGGTCCCAAAACTGTCCTTATCTCTAGATTAGAGAAATCTGTCTAGTCTTAGATCCCAGAGGAATGCACTGTAGACCAAGATGATATGTGGTAGACAGCCTGCACCCAGCCATAGGACCACCATGTCAGAAAAAAAAATAGAGCTGTCTGACAATATCAGAAGGATAACAACATGCTTGACGTAGGTCAGGCCAGTAGATTTTAGTCTTTTCATCTTCTACAGTTCTGATATGTGGCCCTAGAGATTATGTGGCCATAGTCACTGACTTCTGAAATGGTTTTCAATGATCCGAGCCTTCCTGTACTCACACCCCTGTGAATTCTTGCTGGGTTTGGTATGACACTGGCAGCTTGCCCAGAGTGATTTGGAATACCAGTTCCAAGACTAAAAATTGTGACTGTCTTCAGGCATCTCGTCTCTAATACCATAATAAAGCAAATTGTTATGTGGGCTGCCCTTTGGGGAAAGGCCATGTGACTAGATACAGAGGGTGGCCTCCGACATCCAGGGAAGCAATGAGCCCCTCAGTTCAATGACAGTTAAGTTACATGAGAAAACTGACCTTACACAATTATATCAGAAAATTTAGAATCAGATCCTTTCCATTTGAGCCTTCAGATGAGACCATAGGCCAGCTCTATCTACATTTTGATTATACCTCTTATGAGGGGCCCTGAAGAGCATGGCACAGAGAAACTAAGCCACCCTGAGATACCCAACCCATGAAAGGGATAAGCCTGTTATATCATGTCACTACGTTTGGGAAGGTCTTTGGGCATCTACCAATAGACAGCTAATGAAGGCATGTAAAAGAAGAACAAGGTTCTATAGTTCAACCAACATGTACTACATTGTGTGATTTCTGGCCCCAACTGGAACCAGAGAGGAATAGCCTGAAAAAATGAATTCCTAGCTCTTAGCTCAACTATGGCCAGTTCCCATTGGCAAGGCCATTGCCTTGTTACTCATCTATGCAGTTCCTGCCTTGACCATCAGCAAACTCTGACTGCTGCTTCTCTCCCTAGAAGGCTTTTGTCTTTTTAACCCCTAGAGCTAACAGGCAGACTTCTAGAAATGCTACCCAGACCTCAATGCTGAGGATTAAATCCAGGGCAAAACATATGCTAACTAATCACTCTACCAATGACCTGTATCTTCAGCCCTCTTTTTAGACTCTTATACCTTGATACAGAGCCTCATTCTTTTGTTAACCTTGACCTTCTCTAAATTCACGAATTAGCTCAGGCTTGCCTTAAACTTGAAATGCTTCTTCCAGCCTCAGGAATGCTGATATCACAGACATGGGGAAATGCCTAGCTAGAAATATCTTTTCTTGGCCTGCTGATGTTCTGTTTGGATTTCAAGGCCAGCTCCAGTGTTTTTCCTATCAATTTAGATTCCTTTCCTTTTCAAAAACTTCTCCCTTATGGCTCTTATAGGAGAGAGTACTATACTATACTATACTATACTATACTATACTATACTATACTATACTATACTATACTATTGCCAAGGACCTTACTAGATAATTTTGCAAACCTCTTTCCTTCCTTTATTTAATAATCATAGCTTCTACTGTTTATGGTTGAATTGCTTTATGCAAATCTGTGTGCCTTTGTGATAAATCTTATGTACAAAGGCATAGCCATTCTCTGTGATGTCATTTATAAAAAAGGGTCGCAAAGTATAGTGATACAGAGTGATTTTGTTCTCCCACAAAAATCACAGACTAAACTCTAATCCCCATTATGAGTTGTATTAGTTAGGATTCTCTAGAAGAACAGAACTTATAGAATGGATATGTACGAAAGGAGATTTATTAGAATGGCTTACAGACTGTGGTCCAGCTAATCCAACAATGGTTGTCTACTAACACAAGGTCCAAGAATCCAATAGTTGTTCAGACAGTCTTCAGTGTATGCCAAAATCCTGAAGAGGTAGGTTTTGATGCCACTTGCTAGCAAGAGAGTGACAGAGAGCAGGCAAAGAGACAGTGAGCATCCTTCTTCCATGTGTTTTACATGGGCTGCTGGCAGAAGGTGAGGCCCAGATGAAAAGTAGATCTTCCCACCTCAAAATTCTGGATTAGAAGTGTATCTTGCCACCTCAAAGATCTGGATTAGAAGTGGGTCTTCCCACGTTAAATGATTTAAAAAAACTCACAGGGATACCCAGCACCTTGGGCTTTATTTAAGGCTAGATATAGCCAAACTGACAAGCAAGAATAGCCATTACATGAGTAGATCTGGGAATCAGGGAGCTAAGGCAGACAAGTAGTGAATTAAGATCAACAGAGATGCTCATATTGCTTTCTTCTGTTAATTCAATCTGGGACCACAGCCCAGAGGGTTGGTACTAGGCACACTCAGGGTGAATCTTCCCTTCTCAGCCACACCTCCAGCGAATAACTTCACAGATGCACCTAGAAGTTCCCTGCCCAGCTCCAGGATATTCTACATCCTGCTTAGATGATAAACAAGGTTGGCCATCAATCACACCTGTCTATTTCTTCAGAACAGCGACCAATTCTTTATTTAAGCCACCAAGTCTGTATATTTTGTTTTGGCATCTTGAGATAGCTGACCAGATGTTGATTGATCAGACTCTCAATCAGTGCTATAGACTGAGTAGATCCATGAAATGGGGAATTGTCCCAGGAAATACTTTGTATTAGTGTTTTCTAGAGGAATAGAATATAGAATAGATAATTGTTTGTATTTGTGTGTGTGTGTATGAATGTATAAAGAGAATTTAATAGATTAGATTACAGGCCTTGGTTCAGTCCAATAGAGGCTGTCTCACACTGGAGAGGCTAAGAATCTGTTAGTTGTTTGGTCTATGAGGGTGGATCTCTTAGCAGTCCTGATATGACAGTAAAAGCCTGGAGGACACCAGGAGACCTGTTGGTCTTTCACTCACTTTGAAAGCGTGAAGAAGCTCCTTCTAGTATTCGTGAAGGAATCAGCAGTGTCAGGGTAGATGATCTGACAGTGAGAGTAAAGGAGCAAAATGAAAGGAAGAAAGACAGATAGAAAGAAAGAAAGAAAGAAAGAAAGAAAGAAAGAAAGAAAGAAAGAAAGAAAGAAAGGAGGGAGGGAGGGAGGAAGGAAGGAAGAAGGAAGAAGAAAAGGTCCTTTGTCCACGTCTTTTTATCAAGGTCACCAGCACACTTGACACCCACATTACGGCCATGACCATCCCCCCACAAACATTCCTGAAGGCCAGCCTGATACAGTCAATTCTTCACTGAGTCTCTCTTACCATATGATTCTAAATTGTGTGACGTTGATGACAAAGACTTTCCACCACAAACTCTCTGTACTCTCTACTATCCAGCCAAAACAACTGATGTCATTTACTGATATCCTCACTGATGTCATTTCTCTTCTGAATAAAATGTGCTTCCTCTTCTCTATGCAGCCCCGTTAGTATGGTTGTGAGCTAGGGTTTGCAAAGCACTTATCAATAGCCAAATGCAGAACTGCATTTATTCTTCCAAGTTTTCTCTCTTCCCTAACTAGAGAAATAAGAATGAAGCCAGGGCAGCCATGAAAAGCATGATGCAGAAGGAACTGTCTTTAAAATGCATTTTCTAACCATAGATCTTTTTGAATTGATTTTATTTGAAAACTATTGTATTAAAATGTTATAGCTCTCCATTAATCATTTTTTTGGAGCAGTCCCTCTTAAGTGTTTGTTCCCAACGATGGCTGGCTCTCCATTCCCACAGTGGGTCCTGATTCCCTCACTTAGCTAGAAAGACCCCTAGGCATAAATGGAAACTAGCCAGGATTCTTTTGAATATCCCTGACTCTAATGACCTTCCTCTGGGTGCTAGCAGGCTGTGAGCAGAGCACCTTTCAGATGTAGATTAGTGCTCTAGTCACTAGGGAGTTTGTTAGGCTATATTTTAAAATGCCAAGCAGTCAACAGATCCGGAGAGGAAGAGATTTATTTGGGGGAAGGAAAGGAGAGAGGAATTAGAAGAAAAGAGAAAGAGCCTCCCTCCCCTGCCCAGAGAGAAAAGTCAGAGAGGAGGGAAGGGGAAAGAAACCAAAGCAGAGAGGAGAGAGAGAGAGAGAGAGAGAGAGAGAGAGAGAGAGAGAGAGAGAGAGAGAGAGAGAGAGAGAGAGAGAGAGAGAGAGAGAGAGAGAGAG
>CM053755.1:19766618-19798242 GCA_028658305.1 Pachyuromys duprasi
ACAGAAGAAGGAAGCCTTTGCTCTGTGCCTGACTGTTCTTGTTCTCATTATGGCAAGTTCATTCTTTCACTGGCTTTAGAGCCTACTTCTTCAGAATTCTGGCTTATTCTGAAGACCAGCTGAGTCATCCATTCTTATGGATTGAACAACTACTGTATTTTTGGACTTTCCATTGGTAGATATCCATTGTTGGACTAGGTGGATCTCAGCCTGTAAACTACTGTAATAAATTCCCTTATATATGTGTGTGTGTATATGTGTGTGTGTAAGGGGATTTATTAGAGTATATATGTATTTATAGAATATATATACATGTACATATATTCTGTACTATATATGTATATTCTATATATGTATTTATAGAATATATATACATGCACATATATTCTGTGCTATATATGTATATTCTATACATTTTCTTCCTCTAGAGAACACCTATGGCTAAAGTGATGTAGCAGTCAAATAAGTACTTCTCAAAATATATTTATTTATTTAACAAACACAGAACTTGCTTAGCAAGAGCATCATACTCAGTTGGCATCCACTACTCATTTTCTGAATAAATAAACTAATGAGCTATGAAGAGAAGGAAGAAGTGAATGCACTTCAGGATAAGAAAATATTCTGGGTAGTATGGAAACCTACACCCTGAGATGGTGACAGCATTTGATAGAGTTACTTCAATATGGACTGAAAAAAGTAGTATCTTTCTAAGTGTATAATCCTTGTTTTAATTCATAACAGCACCTCCCTATAGTTACAAACTATATTTACCTATTCCTGTAATTATGTTTAAGAATTCTCATGTCTTATGATACTGTAATCTTTTTATCTATTATTTACATTAATTATTGTATGTTGAGCTGCTTTGCGGGGTTGTAGCCCAGCTATTATAACAATTACAGGTAATAATAACAACAGAAACTGGCTTCTACTGTATATAGAATGTTCTTTTCTTTGGTTTACACATGTATCCTTTTCAGATTTCATGTATTGGCAAAGTTCAGACTATAATCCCAGGTTAGAGATTAAGATGTTTTGAAATCATCTAAGATCCGGTGACTAAGAACTGGGTATATGAAGGTTCTCACTCATCTTCCAACTGTGTGTTTTTTCAGTTTGAGAAGAATTTCTGAGTCAACAAGTGAAGGCCTATGGTATAAATAGTCAACTTTACGGTATACTGTGATAAGTTTGTGAATTTTACTGTAAGCACGGGGGTTTGGCTTTACAAAGGGACAGAACAACTGTCCTGTCACTCCCCTGAGAAGTGACAGGTTCACTGTCAGTGATGGGCAGGATCCATCGGGCATTTGCAAAAGCTTAGGCTTGAGCTGTTACAGTGGTAGTTCTCAGCCTTCCTAGTGCTGGGACCCTCTAATAGGTTCCTCAGGTTGTGGTGATCATAAAACCATTTGCTACTTCATAACTATAATTGTGCTGCAGTTGTGAATTGTATGTACATATCGGATACGCAGGATATCTGATGTGCAACTCTCAAAGGGGTTGTGACCCACAGGGTGTTAAGGCTACAGTGTTTTCTCTTCTCTTTGATGCCCACTGGGATTAACTCCACAGTAGCACCAGTTCAGTCTTTCTAATTCCTCAATACAATCCTGCCACTTCCTGTGGAATCTGTTTCTCTAACAGAACATTGCAGTCTCCAGTCATTCCCAGTCTAATCGTAGCCTGCTTCGCAGCTCACCTGGCCAGCACAGCCCAGGTGCCAACACTGAGCATCCAAGTTATTAGGAAGCTAGACGTGGGACTGGAGAGATGGCTCAGAAGTTAAGAGCACTGGTTGCTCTCCCAGAGGTCCTGAGTTCAGTTCCCAGCAATGACATGGTGCCTCATGACCATCTATAATAGGATTACATGCAGGCAGAACACTGTATACGTAATAAATAAAACTTTAAAAAGAAATGTGGAGAATATTTGATGTGTTAAATATTAAAAAAAAAACAAAAAAGAAAGCTAGACCTTCCCACTACTTTGCTTTCACATATTCTTTCCCTGCCGGAAAAAACAACAATAATCTCCTACGTGTACTATTTCATGGCTCATAGGACTATTTTAAGGTCCACAAAGAAAGAAAATCTGTATTGTCAATGGCCATAACTCCACATCTAGTGTCTGGAACATAGTAGGTCTCAATAAATATTGATTCACTCAAGGTTAAGTAATAATGATGATGATGATGATGGCGAACATTTTCAGGACAGTTCCCTAGAGTCCTGGGGAACTAGATGCTTCCTTGGGCCATCATACTGTAATGGCTACATTGATAATGTGTGTGTATGTGTATGCCTGAGTGTGTGTGTATGTGTGCACGCCTGTGTGTGTTTCTTAGTCCTTCTTTGGAAGTAGACTGAGCTCTTGGGTGGAAGAGACCAAATCTTGCTCACACTTGGGTCTTCAGCACAGGGCCTAGCTTGTCACGAGCCTGTGGTTCTCAACTTTCCTGCTGCTGCCACCCTTTAATACAGCGGTGACCCCAAGCATGAAATTACTTCATTGCTACTTCATAATGCTGCTGTTATGAATGTAATGTAAATGCTGATACGCAGGGTATCAGACATATGACCTCTGGGAAAGGGTCACAATCCTGAGGTTGAGATGCACTGTGGCAAGCCTTTATAGATCGCCCAGAATTGCAACTGCAGCTCTAGGGATCACGTGATGCGATGTGTTATTTCACAGATGGAAACTAGAAATCCTGGGAGGAAAAAAATATATATGTATATACCAACTCAATTCCCATCTGAACCCAGAAACCAGTGCTGGAACACAGATCTCTGAAGCTTATGAGGAAGCCTTGTGGTGGTCACCCTATAGGGGCCACAGGGAATGTTTCTTTATGTACCTTCTGTAGAGATTTCCTAGGACCCCACTCTTGAACTTAGCCAAGACTACAGGGCCGTGCTCAGCAGTCTGTGGTCATGGTGGCATCCTCAAGCAGTTATCCCCTTAAGGGACAGATTAGGGATAGGGGACTGAGTCCCAGGCAGACTAAGGGAGAGAAGGATGTGAGAAGCGTCAAGAGACACGGACCATTTTAATATCTTTTCAAATCTGTCCACGAAGGTGGCGGCCTGGACAGGCAAGGCCCTTTCACCTCTCTGAAACAACTCTCAGGGAATTCCTGATCATTGGAGCGACTATTTTCCCAGTTAAATGTAATTATAAATAGTTCTCTATTTCGTTCAAAAGTGGTACTGCGGAAGATTGTTATGGAGTGGGCTCCCCAACAGAAAGAGGTGTATTTTTCAGGTAAAAACACAACAGGACTCCAAGCAGCCTCGCCTCAGGCCTTGACCACTTCTCCTCGCTTTCTGTTTTCCCCTACTACATTGCTTCTCTTACTAGGATGCATTAAGTAAGGTCAAGAGGCTGAAGTCTGCCACCGCGGTCTGAACTTTCCCCGGGTCTGCTCAAGCCAGTAGTCCGGAACCTTCCCAGGAAGTTAAGAATAAGCTTGGGGGTGGGGGTGAAAGTACAGCGTTCAGTTGAACCCAGTATTGAATATGTTCCTGGCCCACACGCTGTGGTAGGACTGGAGAAACCCAGCTCCTTGGCTGGGAGCCAACATCACTCACTGGAGGTGTGGGTGCAAAGGTGTGTCTCCGTGAGCCTCCAAACAGACGTTGCCCTGAAGTCAAAAGATGCTGAAAGTACCCCAATCCTGTAACTGAGGTGGGGGAGGGGCGGAAGGGGTGGTGACACCAACTAAAAGCTCACAATGGACGTCTGTTGAAATGAGAACAGCTGGAGAGGAAGAATGAAACTAATTCTAGAGACAGGGCTGCAGGGCAGCTGCGAGAATCATTCTTCAGAAACCGACTCGAGCTCAGGTTAGTATCATAGCAGAGGTGCCTGCCTGGGACTCCGAGGATGCGTGGCTTTCTGGAGAAAACCAGAAGGAAGAGGATCTATGTCGCAAAGTTGACCTGAGCCCGCAAGTGTTGGCGTGGCAGCCGCGGTAGACACACAGCCCAGCATCCCTGGATCTGCAGCGCGCGCAGCAGGCCAGCCATGCCCAGAGCCCTGGACCGCGCGGAAGGATATAGAGCACTGTTTACCTCGCGCCAGGACCAGCCATCCAGGGGCGAGGCCCGCGCCCCTGGCTAGGGTGCAGCAGGAGCGGCGGCAGTAGCCCCGGCCGCCGGCGGGCGCTGGGGAGCCGCGCACACTGGCAGCTGCGCCGCTGATTGATGGGCTCCCGGCTCAATGACAAGGGCCAGGGCGCGGGTGGGGCGGGGCCGGCGAAGAGGGCGGGGCTCAGTGGAAATGTGTCGGTGACATTGAATGGGGAGAGCGAGCGCGAGCGAGCGGGGCGCGCGCACACAGACGCGCACACACAGCCGGGCTCGCTCCGAGATCCCCGGCCACGTAAGTAACTATTAATACCGCTTCGCTCGGGGATGCGGGCGTGCTGAGCGCCGGGATTGGCCTAGGGCGCCGTGGCCATCCCCTTTAATTTTTAAATACTCAGCCCTCTCTTACTTCTGGGTGGCAAGAAGAAAGATAATAATAAAAGAAGACAAGCCGTCGATTTTTTTTTTTTTAATTTTTCCTCCAGAACAAACCCCGCCGTGCAATTTGGTCGCAAGGCATCGGGAGACAAGAGTGGTTTGCAAATTCTTCCAAGGCTCAAGACCCCGTTGTGCAGCGGGAAAGGAACGCTGCCAGCTCCCACAGGACCCCCGGAAGCTCCCGCCGCTGGCCCCCCGGGTCACCGCCCGCACTTCTTGCCTCTTTCGGAGGAGGATCTGGGACGTGAGCGGCGACCGCAAGAGCCAGTGCTGACCGCGCGGGCTCAGCCTTGGGCTTTGTGGCGGTACCTGTGCTGTTCCACACGCTCAGTGAGTGCCTGTCCGCACTCACTGCTCAGCTTCTGCAATCTTTTGTTGGCACCGCTGACCGCCCCAAGTTAAATGCCCCTTTGCTTTTTTGCTTTTTTTTCCTGTCTATTTTTTTTCTTTTCTTTTCTTTTTTCTTTTTGAGAGCTCTTTGCGATTTTGGGGGAAAGCCTCAGACGCCATCTACAGTTAAGACTTAGGTAACTGCCCTCTCTAGCACCCCCTTCCACGCCCCCCACCCTTTCCACCCAAAAAGGGGGGTGCAGCGCGGATTCTGGCTGCCGCGCGGCGTGAGCCGGTAGACCCGTGCTTATTTCCTTTTTCTTTTTGTTTGGTTTCTAACGCGTGGAGGGCGAGCCGGCGCCGCTCGCTCCCCGAAGACTGCACAAACTCCACGCAGGGCTCCTCCGCCTGGTCTGCGGATCCTCAGCTGGGGATTCGCTCAGGAACCCGCCGCTGCAGCCCCGCACCCCAGAGGCACGCTCACCCGTCCAGATCCACGCTGCAAGCAGCGACCCACCGACTCCACAGAGCGGTTCTGTACCGCGCTGGCGGCTTCGGGGTAACAAAAGGACCCGAGCTGTCCGCAGAGCGCGCACCCCCGGGAGCGGGGCTCGCAGCCGGGGATCAACCCTGTGGCGCCCATCCGGGGAGTAGCTCCCAACTCTTCTTCCACGGAGCCCCAGTGGGGTCCCCTTCCCCTCTTGATCCGTTTAAGTCGGTGGCACCCAGGCGCCTGCACCCGCGGCTCATCCATCTCTCCAGCCGGGTTTTTCGGTTTGTTTGTTTTGTCGTGTGCGATCCCCACACTCATGAACATACACAGGTCTACCCCTATCACAATAGCGAGATATGGGAGATCGCGGAACAAAACCCAGGATTTCGAAGAGCTGTCGTCTATAAGGTCCGCTGAGCCCAGCCAGAGTTTCAGCCCGAACCTAGGCTCTCCGAGCCCGCCCGAGACTCCGAACTTGTCGCATTGCGTTTCTTGCATCGGGAAATACTTACTGTTGGAGCCTCTGGAGGGAGACCACGTTTTCCGCGCTGTGCATCTGCACAGCGGAGAGGAGCTGGTGTGCAAGGTAACTAGCCGGCATTGCTTTTGCTTTTTGTCTTTTGCTTAAATAATAATAATAATAATCTCGGTCCTTTGCAAAGGGCCGGGACGAGGTGGGAGGTCTCGGAACCCTCGAGTCCAGGGACGGAAGACTTGCGGGATTTTTATGCGTGGCCTCGTTAAATGGGTTTATTTGTGTGTCTGTCCACATTCGACTAGTTGCGAAGTTTTCAGACGGATTCAGACAATGGGACGGGCTGCAGCGGGGGCGTTTTGGGGAGAGCCGGGGAGGGAGGGCATCGAGTCTGAGCCAGGGCACGGACACGCGTGCCCTCGGAGGCTTGTGGAGCTCTGGTGCACAGGACCGGTTCCCCTTGCTGGGGCGGGGGTGTCTCTAAATCGAACCTCCTCCCCTCCCTGCGAGGACTAGGGAATCCCCAGTTGGTTTTCAGAAGTCGGTTGCTTTTGTAGCCATTGTTCTTAGCAGCCTGCAGGTGTTAAACCTTTGTTCCAAAGGTATCCTTTAAAAGAGACACAAAAGTGTCCCCTCTGGCTGAGCCCAAGGCTCTAGTGGGAAAAAAAGGAGTTTTAAAGCCCCTTCTTTTGCCTGGAGCCTGGAAAAGAAGGTTGGGGCGGAAATCAACCCCTTGCGCACCTTTGGGTGAACAACGAATCCCTTGGGTCTTTTTGTCTAGGTTTCTTCACATCTTCAGACTCCCTGTCTTCGCACCCCAATTGCTGCACCCCAACTCCACCTTTGCCTGTCCAGAGACTGCCCTGTGGAGCCCCCCCCCCCGTGCTAATACTAAGAAGGGCACTTCAATTTCCTTTTTGTCTTTGACCCTGAACAGTGACTGGTTTGTTTCTCAGTTTGTCTGTGTGTCTTTGTGTACGCTCACCAAGTACCAGACAAGGGGATTCGGGAAGGACAGTAACAAAATATTTGACTACAGTCCATTTCCTGCTGCAGTGGAGAACAGTGCTACCTCGGATTGAGGTAGATCAAGAAAACATTACCACTTAAATTTAGTTTTTCCTCGTTTGTTTATTTCATTATTCATTGAGGGGGAGTGGGATTTATGTACTGAGCACATCTGTGCTACAGATAACGTATCACACTTTCCTCATTAATCACTGGCTGCTTTGTGAAATCGCCTTATTTCCTGCTGAATTGGAGCGCTTCCTTGCAAAAAGCGGTGGGTGAAGATCTCCAGGCAGTTCTGAGATTATTTCCGAATTTAGAGAAAACCAAAGACTCCTTAAACATTGTTCTTTGCATGTATTGAGCATTCGGGATTTTGCATCTTCTCCCAGTTACTGTAATCAAGAGCAACTATGCCCAGCTAAAGCATTAAATTCAGTAGGCAACTCAGAACCTGATTGGAGCCCTGCACACTGCACAATAGGACAGTCATCCTTTGAAATGAATGAATTTCACTGAGCTGTCGTTCTCCTATGAAATATGCACCATCACCGGCAGTGAGCATTCCCCCTCCTTTTGCTCAACTTCAGTACAGCATTTTAATATGTCCCCCTCCCCCTCAAAGGCTAGAGAGGATTTTAAGTAAACAGAGTCTGTGGCCAAATTCTGCAGAGGCATCTTGCTGTTCTCTCTTTGTTTAAAACCAGGGTTGTCTCTGGCCTCTATGCTTTCTCCTTTCAGATCCTTCAAGACGTATTTCACTCTAGGCTGACCTGATAGTGTCATTTGCAGACTTGCTCCCTGGCCCCAAACTGTACTTAATCTGCTGGTTTAGTTATTGCAAAGATTGAATCAGCTCTTCACCAATTACAGTGTGGCTGCAAGTGGATTTAAGTGCAGTATCATTGTTCTGTTTGACAGAGGTCATCCCTTTACGACTCTGAAGCTTCTGTTCTTCTGCCTTCTTACCGGAGGTAATATGGTTGACTTCTGCAAGCATAGCTGTGTGCAAGACTCTCCAGGAGGTTTTTATGAGGGTGTTGCTATGAACTGCCCCAATATACAAACTGTGGGCTCTTTAGCTTTGCTACAGGACTCAGTGAAACCTCCTCATTGAATCCACCTCTAAGCGTGGTGTGTCTTTTTCCTAGCTTTATCCTCATGCAAGAAAAAGTGCAAAAACAGGTTAAACCAAAAGGCTGTGCCACTCTTTGTGGGGGTTGGGAGAGCAGAGGAGCACTTCCAGGGGCATAAGCACATTTTCCCATCCTCATTGTCTCCACGTGCCCACTTCAGTTAGCCAAACTAGGGAAGGATCTTTAGGGGGTCTTCAGCTGTTTTCTCAAAAATTCTTGTAGCTGCTGTGCAGAATGGCATAATTACTATCTTGGCAGAATGGGCACTTTTTTCTTTTTCTTGTTCTTTTTTTAATTATTATTATTCATGATAAATGTGGCCCTCATCTTAGGGCCTTATCTGAACTGTCCCATTATATAACCAAGGCTCCCAATTAAACATTTAAAAGGAGTTGGCACCCAGGCTCATGGCTTGATTTTGCACTTGAGGGTGATGGTTTAAATACCAGTCCAAGCCTATAAATGACTGTTATAAATGACTAATAAAAGTTTGGCTCCTTCCTGTTTAGGATAACGTAAGCAATTCTTTTAGTTTTTCATTTTCTGTCCACCATTTTGCACTCTTCTGCAAGGGTAAGGCCACACTGGGAAGCTGCCACGAATTTGTTTGATGCTTTCATTTAATTCTCTGTCCATTCAGCTTTTCAGCCATCCTGTGGGATAGCAGGCTAACCATGCTGAGCAAAAGGTTATTTTATTTTATATTTTTAAAGGCAACTGGAAACAGGAAGTGTATTATAAATAATCAGAACTGCAGGCCCTGGCGACAGAATCCACAGCTTCAGAACAAATCACGCTTGTTACATAATGCAGCCTGTTGACATTAGCCACTGTGGGGTATGTGTGTGTGCTCCTTGATGAAATTGCTGAGACTTCCTTGGTCCTGTGGCCCGCAGTCTGTTTGCTAAGGTTGATTCAAGCATTTCAGATTCCTAATTGAGCGGGCCTCTGAGGTCACTGCTCTGAGGTCATCATTTGACAGTTTCAGGGTGTGATTTGTGGTCTCCGGGGAGGCTGAGGCATTCATTCTTAAATTCGAGGGTGTAGTGGTAGCAGCTGCCTGAGATCCCTCATTACCGCCTCATTCACAGCCTTGCTGTTGACTTTGCTTCCTCAGCCCCAGTTAGCACCAGCCCCTTGAGGTGCTTATTGTCCCTGGTTGACTCAGAGGTTTTTTTTTTTTTTTCTTTTACTGCTCAGTTACTGAACTCCTGGATTTTTATATTGCAGCCTGTCTTCCTGAATGGGCTAGAGAAGGCCCAGGAATCCCTCAGAAGGATTCGAGGGTAACATATGCATTTGACACGAGGCCTTGTCAGCAAAGAGAAGCGAAGCAGAGATTTCTGGGTGGGATCAGAACCCACGAGAAGTTGTGTAGGCTAGGTCAGGGTGTTTATTTTTACAAAGAGGGAGGCTCTGTGTGCACTTTATCCATCCTATTTGGATGAATGGTGGCCCAGCCAGAGCTATAACCATCCCCCAGACAGGGCATTTTCCTGCTTCTTTCCCACCACACTCCAAATACTGATGATGCGGGTCTCACTTGGGACCAACTGACAGATCACTGCTACCACAGAAGAGGGCTAGAGCGTTTCTGCAAGGCCTGCTCTTAAGTGAAACCTCACACAGCCTCCCCATCCCACTTCCACATAGCCGCCCCCTCTACCCACATTCTTCCCCTGAGCAAGGGAAACCCCATTCCAATGCTAGGTATAGCTGAGTAAGTGGAGGCTTTGAAATGAATGAAAAGCTCCCCTCTCCATCCTTCAAATCTTTCAGTTGTGTTCATTTCTCTTAAGTCTGTTTAGAAGGTATTGATGGTGTGTTTTTCTTTTTAAGCAACAGGGAGGTGGCATTTCACAGGCTAACTCTGATTCATAGAAAATCCCTGCATAATTGATTCATTGAGTTAGATCTTTGTGGAGGGAAACCATCCTGACTCCCTATGGAGAAGGCCTCTGTGCTAGTCCTAGAGCTGCCACTGGGGGCGAGAGTTTAAGCTTGTTTTCTTGGCCTCAGTTTGCACATCTGTGAAATGAATTCATCATATATAGAGAACTATGGAGGAAAGCCTAGATATTTAATTAATTACATGTTTATTCATGAGCTTTTTTTGGTGCATTTTTAAAAAAGTAAACAAATGTTTGTCTTTGTTCTGGAGTCACTTAGTTATTTTTTTTTCTTAAGTATTTTCTTGTATTCATTTTTTTCTATAAATATGTAACTGTAGGGAAGAATAATAGAACTTAGCTAGTAGCTCAGACAGTAAAGCGCTGGCCATGCAAGCATGAAAATCTGAGTTTGATCCCCAGTATCTACATTTAAAAAGCTAAGTTTGGTGCTGTGAGATCAGCTCTATAAGGCAAGGACAGGAGGATCCCCAGGCTTCCAGGTCAGCTAGCCTTACCAATTAGTAGGTTCAAGGCCAGTAGGAGACCCTGTCTCAAAAAACAAGATAGGTAGTTTCCTAAGGACCCATAACTGAGCTTGATCTCGGGATCTCTGGCCTCAGACAGACACACAGACATACACACCCAGACACACATACGCAGAATAATAAAATTTAGCATTTTTTATCGCCTTCATTTTTTTCCTAGACTCCACCAATACTGAATCAAGTTTCATTTATCCACTTCATGCCATTTAGGATTTGGAGGTTCAGAGGAGTGTGGAAGTCTAAGTTTCAGCCCTGTTATGCCATGTCAAAGCACAGGCCTGTGGGAAGCTTTCGCATTTTGCAATTTGGGTCATAGGCGGCACCTCTGACTGGGGTCTTGTCAATTCTGTTCTAGGTGTTTGAGATCAGCTGCTACCAGGAATCCCTGGCCCCCTGCTTCTGCCTGTCTGCCCACAGCAACATCAACCAAATCACGGAAATCCTCCTGGGGGAGACCAAAGCTTATGTGTTCTTTGAGCGGAGCTATGGAGACATGCATTCCTTTGTCCGCACTTGCAAGAAGCTGAGGGAAGAAGAGGCTGCCCGACTGTTCTACCAGATTGCCTCAGCCGTGGCCCACTGCCATGATGGGGGGCTGGTGCTGCGTGACCTCAAGCTTCGAAAATTTATCTTCAAGGATGAAGAGAGGTGAGTGTGGCTCAGCCCATGCAGATGTGTGTGTGTGTGTGTGTGTGTGTGTGTGTGTGTGTGTGTACTTTGGTACAGTATTTCCATCTGCATTTGCAGAGAGCTTGTTCTGATGCCTGTCGTCCAAGTAAGGGTTAAGGCAAGGAGAACAAAGAGAGACTATTGTGGTGTGCCAATACCCTTGGCAAACAGGGACCCATTACCCCTGTCCTGAAATGTTCAAAGGCCGAGGGATGGGGTAGTCTGTGATCTGCTGTATGTGCGTGGTTTGTGTGACAAATTCCAAAGGAGGCTGCACACCAGTGTGGCAGTTTCAAAGTCAACAAAGGCAGGTTTATGAAGGCTCCATGCTGTCAGAACACTCACTACCTAGGGACCATTTTTTATTGTCCTTTTACTCCCAATAGCTGTTTCCCGTGCTTTTGGTAGGGGTGAACCCACAGGCTTGGTAGTGAGTGTCAGAAATAGGTAGACACCAGACCTGTAAAACTGCTAGAGGTGAGTCCTGGGTCCTGTGTGATATGGGACAGGGATTGTCAGTTCTAATTAGATCTTGAAGAACCAAGAAAGGTTTTAAGGAGAGAGAAGCCTACCCATGTGGGAGGGACTGGTTTGCCAAGTGAGGAACTGATGGTGTGAGTTCACGAACCAGGGAGGCCTGGCTATCTCAAGAAGCATCTGTTCAAGACAGGCATCCGGGCTTCATTCATGGATACACCATTAACTCATCAGGTTCCATTTAACCAACCTGGCCGGAGCCTAGCTTTCTCTTCACTTGTAAAATTTCCTGTGAAGACGTTTTATTTTTTATTTTATTATTATTATTATTATTATTTTACTTAGAGGGACTTAGGCAATGCATTTAGAGTCATTATCACTCACTTGTTCTTTGTGCCCGAAGGTGTGAGGCTCCACACACCTGAGTCCATGATATATCTCAAGTCTTGACCTTGGCCATTCCGGACAGGGAAAGAGGACAGGAAGTTTCAAGGCTTTCAGCTAGGACCGTCTGATGACAGTCTGATTGGCTTCCTCCATCCCCTCACCCTGCTGACATTTCTTTGGTAAATCACACAGACCTTGGGAGCAGACCTTTCTGCTTTCTATTGCCTTTGTCATCCAGCTCAGTGTTCTGTGATATTTTCACACTATTGTTTGCAGAAATCCATTGCCCCTTCCCCCATGAGCCAGATCTAGTGATTTGTGCCTTCTTAGCCATTCTTTCTCTTTCTTTCCTTTTTTCTTTTCTTTCTTCTTTCTTTCTTTCTTTCCTTCCTTCCTTCCTTCATTTCTTTCTTTTCTTTTGATCTGTCTATCTATCACCTATCTATATACCTACTTTTATTGTTGTTGTTCTTCTTCTCTATGGTTTGAACTAATTGGAGACTTACTGTCTGGCAAGCACTTGGGGCTTAGCAAAGGAAAAGGGCCTGTCACTACTTAAGCCAAATGGAGTAATTTCATGGGTGTTTATAATCCAGCTGTGTATACAACATGCAGAAAGCTTCTGGGCTTTCTGTGCCTTTAATGGTTGGTTCTTTTGCACACGGGGGTAGGATGGATGGGCACTAGCACTTTTGGCAGCTAATGTCCTTGTCCTTGATTGCCATGGCCTCATTTTCTTCAAACAATGCAAAGAAGTAAGCTCTGCTAAGATAAGAATGTGGGTGATGCTTTCCTTTCTTCTTCTTCAGCTTAGGTCCCCCAGCCATTGACAGGCATATGGTCCTTACGCTTCTGCCTTTAATAATCTTTATGACCTTGGGTTGCCATCTCTCAACCTCATTTTTATCCTCCTTACGTTGTCATGGCTTTACCATGGTGGCTTTTCATTCTTTTTGAGTTTTAACACACAAATCTCTGCTTCCTTGAATGTTCTCATTTGGAAGATGAATATGGGTTGGCCAAAGATGTTCCCTTTATCATGTGTTTTCCTACAAATTTAAGAGGCAATGTTTATTGACCTCTTGCTATACCGCTGTAGGTCAGCTTACTTAATTCTGTGTAAAGGTGGAGAGGGGAGGATTATCGTTTGTGTGTGTGTGTGTGTGTGTGTGTGTGTGTATGCATGTGCATGTGTGCAAATGTTTCAGCAGAGCAAACCCTCTTTGTGCATTATAGGCAAACACTCTACCATTGAGCTATATCCCAGCCCATGTACATTTTGCAGCCAATAGCTCTGAAAGCAGGAGAGTTGAGGTCTCAGAGATAACAGCAAGAAAGTGCAGAAGGTGGATGAGCTTCTCTAGGAAGACAACTGAGCCGTCAAGAACTCTATTCATCTACCAGAGCACATGAGCCCTCAAACACTGTAGCCATATCCCATAGGGCCTGCATGGTTAAGCATTACTTTAGAGACCTAGTCAGGCATCAGTGAGTATCAGGGTGGCACATCCCAAGATCACACTCACGGCAAATAAATGCTTGTGAAGTGAGCCAAAGGAGTGCAGATTTGAGATCAGGACCCACGGCGGCCTTTCTCTGATTTCTAACGCTTTCTTCTTTGGTTCCATGGAAACAACTGTGAAGGGCTACTTTGGCCGACCCCTCATTTAATTATTCAAACACAAATATCTCTCTCTCACACATATACACATTCTTGCTTTGAGACAATTTCGCAATACAGTCATGCTACTTTGGAATTCAGTATCCTCCTACTTCAGCCACCCAAGTATGTAGGCATGGGTGTCACACTTAACTCAACCTCCTCTTTCCTGATCTCAAAAGTAGTAGAAGGTAAAGCCTCTTGTGGCAGCATTGACTGAGCCCACTTCTCTAGAACAAGAAGAGCTGCCTTCTGTGCAGGCTGTAGACCGCAGACTACCTTTGACTGAGTCCAGAGCCATTCATGAAGATTCTTCATAGAACTGTCCATGCTTTATAAACACAATGTCAATTAGGTGACACCCAAGGTCTGTTATATTGGGATCATTGATAGTTCATTGATTCCCTTTGGCTTTGATTTAGGTTCTAGGTCCTGATCTCAAATCTTAATGTTTATAAGCTACGGCCTCTTCAAGATTGACAGAATTCATAGCTTCCCTAGAAGGTGATCAGCATTCTGTGAGGTGACGCTGTGACTGGAATGCAGAGGGAGCACTCATTACGTGACAGCTATACTGGAAGTCACTGGGGGGAAAAGTGTCGCTATGCGTGAACAGTCTAGAAGACTCCTGGGCTCATGAATGATGAAGTCATTCTCTTTAGCAGTCACAATAGTTCCTTCTAGTATAAGGTTGATTCTACCCAGACTGGGGGAGGGGGTGTTTCTGTGTGGCAGAAGTGCTTTTCTGTGTTCTTTCTGAAGACCTCCCTCCAGTGACTCTCATTTTGAAGAAATGAATCCCCAGCCTTCAGTGAACTTGTCTAGGGCACACCCTTTGGACCCTCAATCCTGCAGAACCCTGCATCCCCTCCTCCAGATAGGAGAGGAAACAGAAATTGACCCACATTGCCACAGGGGATCCCCAGTAACTCCTGGCCTTCCTTTTCCTGTGGTGTGTTGTGGGAGCTGCTTGATTAGCATATTGCTAGAGACCTTTTCTGTCTCAAAGACTGGCCTGATCTTAGAAGAAGTGAGCCAGGGTGGCTGTCTGGGTTCCAGCCCCTGCTCTTGCACTTCCTAAGAAATCTAGCCTTGAAAGAACCCCTAACCTGTATGCTCAGACTGCCTCAACTATAAAATGGAAATGGAAAGATTTTCCTCAAAAGAAAGGGAATTAATGTTGACCTTGGCTTTTTCCACATCTGCTTTCCCCTGCCCTTTTATATCTTTGTGCTAATGGGCTGCTAAGGAAAGTGGTGGGACACTTTCCGGCAATGACCTTTGCTCTGTTTTGTCCAGCTGGCTTCTTCTCCTGGGACAGGGCTGCTTGCCATCCCCAGGCTCCACCCCGTAGCCTCAGATCAGTGTTTACATCTCCTAGCACAGAAACGTCCCATGTGAACTCAGAGACTTGCCTTCTTACATGCTACTGCTCTGGTTTAGAGATCACTATCTCTTAAGGTGGCTGCTTTCATTTCACCCGCTGTGTGGAAGCCTCCGAAGGCACTGAGGGACTCAGTGGCATGGAGTGGGGGGAGCAGGGGGGGCTTTGTGTAGGAAATGCAGCTTGCACCTCCTTGTTGGGAAAAGCCTCCCTCCCTCCCCACAGCAGAGGTCAAGGCAATCTCTCTGAGGTGCTGCTGACTGCATTAGCTCTTCCTTTAGATCTCCAAGCTGTTCCCACTTCCACTGAGGTTTCTATATCTAATAAAGAATTCGGGGCAGGCATTGGAGCCCCAGAGGCCAAGCTCAGCTTTTCTTTCACTAATAGCTATATATAGTTTTGCAAGTTATAGGTACTCTATTTTAGGGAAGTGTTTCTCTCTCTCTCTCTCTCTCTCTCTCTCTCTCTCTCTCTCTCTCTCTCAGCTTTGATGAGACAAAGCTTCTAGGAAATGCTCATATTTAGGTAGACCAATTATATGTTCTTGTCCCTGTGCCAACCCTTAGGCAAAATTGTCTTCCCATTGTACTCCTAATAAACTCCCCAGGATAGCTAAGTGTCCTTTTCCCACACACGCTTTTGCCCATGTGGATGCTCATCTTCTTTTTACTCTTGTTCATGGTGTGTGTGTGTGTATGTATAAATGTTTATGTGGAAGTTAAAGGTCAACTTTGGGTGCTGCTTTTCAGGAGCCAGAAACCAGGAGCGGTATATCTTGTTTTTTGAGAGAGTGTCTCTCACTGGGACCTGAGGGTCAACCAGTAGGCCAGGCTGACTCAGGAGTTATCCCAGGTCTCTGCCTCCACCTTTCCAGAACTGGAATTCTAAGTGCACCACACACTGAGTTTTTGACATGGAGTTACAAGCTTGCTCAGCAAACACTTAATGGGCTGAACTACCTCCTAGGCCCTTCCTACTCTGTTCTCATGGTCTGACCTGAATACTCCTTACTAAGATGTCCTCTGTTGCTTTGCCCTGGCTCCTGCTGGACTGATGAGCCTTCTGGGGACAGAAGTGGCCTCTCATTCATGGCTCCCAGAATATGGTAGGCATTGCTATTTGTTGAATAAATGAGAATCTCCTTTTTTGGGTAGGAACAGCTCAGATTGGATTCTAATGACAGGATAAGAGAGACAAGGATAAATAGAAATGATTTGAATGTAGGTCGTTGCCTAGAATGGAAGCCCAGAAACCTTATAGATCCCCATGGAGACACCTTTTCAAAGAGAGCTATTTTCAAAGTTGCACATCAAGTGAGAAATTAACCCCTTGCTGCCATCATGGCCTTTTGGCATATGCTATTGGCAGGCTTCTTTAAGACCTTGTTTTCAACACACTGTAGTATTATTTAGGAAGGGCTTTGCTCATCACTGTGAGTTAGCCAGTCTTCCCAAGGCTCTTTCCCTAGAAGCAACCTCACTCCTAGATATGAGTTGCTAGAATTTGTTGCTGAGTTCTTTCTCTCTACTAGTTAGACTTAGCCCGTCAACTGATGGGAGAGTCTGAGACCCTAGCAAAGCAGGAAGTTGGCACAGTGGTAAGAAAGATTTAATTCTTCTACTTAGTCCTATGAGCTCAGCTTGCTCTCTCATTATTCATAAGGCTTGCTTTTATTTTTATTTGTGTGTGTGTGTTTGCACACATGTGCTTGTCTGTGTATGTGTCTCTGTGTGTATCTATATATGTGTTTTTGCCACATGTGTTTGGGTATCCATAGAGGCCAGTAGAGGGAGTTGGATCCCCTGGAACTAGAGTTATGATGGTTGTGAGCTACCCAAGTGCGTGGTAGAAATTGAACTGGGTCCTCTGCAAAAGCAGTAAGTGCTCTTAACTTTTGAACCATCACTAGTGAACCCTGAACCACCCCCCTCCCACGCTTTTTTGTTGTTGTTGAGATAGGGTCTTGCTATGAAGCCTTGGCTTGCCTCAGACCTTCAATGATCCCTGTGCCTCTGTCTTCTTAGTGCTGAAGTTATAGGCATGAACCACCACGACTGCATAATGTCTTCTCTGTAATTAGTTATATATGTAAAGCCCCAGCACTGAGCCTACGGCATTGCCCACTCTTGAGGATGTTATTGTCACCCCTGTTTCCAGCCGCTGTCTAATGGCACTGAACTTGATAACTCTAAAACCCGGAGATTCATTTGCTCACTCAAGGAATGCTTGTTAAGCACAGTTATGTGCCAGACACTTCTACTAGAAATTGTTGGGCCAAATGAAGCCAGTGTCCTGTTTTTATAGCACCCACATGGATCAGAATTCCCCTATCCTAACTACTGTGCTTAAATTAACTGACTTGCAATTAGTTACCACATCTATTTATGTTTATTAATTGTGTGTATATGTGTGCGCACATGCATAAAAGTGCACATATGTGGATTCTGCAGCACATGTATGTGCTTTTCCTGACAATTGTGGGGGCCTCTCTAGCTAATGAAAGAGTCCAATCTGTTTGATTGGACTGGGCTCAAGATAGAGCTCTTAAGCTTTAAGGATCCTAGATAAGAATGTTAGGGTTGGGGGAGGAAGGGCCTAGATCCTGAAATCATAGATTCTTGTAAGTATGTATTAAGTACTTCTTCCTCCGTATACTTGCAGTGGTAGGTGTTGGTGAGGCAGGCATCGGTGTGAGAAAGCCCATGACGGGAGAGATAGGGGAATAGGTAGCTCACCATTTCAGCAGCAGGGGTGGAGAGGAAAGAGCCACCTGTAAGAGGAAGTTGCTGCTAAGGAGTGTGTGTGTGGGGTTGTTCATCTGGTGAAACGATAATGAGACTGACCAGTGACTAGGGCCTTGGATATATACATATATCCAATATATATATATATATATATATATATTATAAATCTGATATATATTATATATACTATATCGCCTGATCTTATCGTTGACCTGAAGCCAGAGAAGAGCCACTGGAACCAGATTCAAATGGTGGGAAGTGTATGACGAGGACATAAACCAGGGATCGTGAGGGCAGAAGCTATATTCCTTACATCTGAAGTCTGTCCATACTAAAGCATAGAGCAAGACCAGACTTTCTGGTTCCCGGGGCTTGTTGGGTATGTGCTAAGCCATCTGGGGGAATCCCTGGGTTTTGGTCCACCTGCCAGCTGAAGCATCTTCTGGACCGGGGAGTGCATGGACATATGTACCATCAAGGCTTAAGAGAGGAACTTTCTAGGTGGAGAACCAGCCTGAGCAGTAGAGCATCAACACCAGGAAGCACTGCTCTCACAAGCACTGACCCTGGAGAAGCTTTTCTGAGATGTGAATCAATGGATTGATCTGCGATAGGACAGGTCTTTCAGAAGCCACTTCTCTAAGTGCAGGAAGCAAGTAGTGAATGGGGAACCGGTGTGGCTTTGTGTTCTAGCTCGGGTTTCCCTGTCTGTTTCCATGGTGACAAGAGTCATGAAGCCCTGCCAGCTGCAAGCTGTGGCTTATGTGGGATCTTCCAGGCAGTAGAATGACACTCCAGGTGGAATGGCTTCCCCTGTGAGTCCAGTGGCCTTGGCGAGCCACAGGTGCGCCCACAATGCTAGAGGCTCCATTGCCGTGGGTGTGTCACTCAATCGCTTTCTCATCCCAGCTATGTCTTAAGAGGTCCCTTGTCTTTCTCAGCTGCCAGGGTCTCTCCAGTTGTCTTGTGCATCCAATACATGCGAACAATCAATCCCCAGGCAGTGTGGTGGTACAAGATACTGTAGTTATCTTCCCTGGCATTCATCTTCCTTTCGACATCTGTCCTGCACTATGGAGGATTTTCTTGACTATGTTCCAACTGCTTCCCTGCTCACTTATGAAATATTCCAGACAGAAGAATCCCTGATACTGGCCCTGGGGCAAAAATGGCGTGCAGCTGAGTGCTGGGGAGATCTGTATGTACACGAAACAAGATTAAATGAGGGCTGTTTAGCGCTGTGTAGCAGCCTGCCCGTGTCTGGTAGGGCTGCAGAGTCTGAGCCATGATACCTGTAGTGCTGGATGGTTTTTTTTTTTCCCATGCACCTTCTGTGACTCACTGTAGTGGGGCTTTTTCTTGCATAGTCAGCCTGATTGCTGAGGGCACACTTTCAGAAACAGAGCAAGGCCAGCCTGCCTGCTGCTGACTTTTCCCTTTGGCTTTTAGCCTGCTTGGACCCTGGAGCTGAAAACCTTCTCTGACCTCTTCTGCTGCTCTGAATGATCTCCTGCCACCGGATTTCCTGTCCCTGTCAGGCCCACTTTGCTGAGCCCCACCCTGTTCCACCCTGTACTCACTTCTTCCTGCCAGGAGCTCGGGGTGAGGCTTAAGGGTTTCAAAACAAAACATGGTTTGCTGTTGGGGCTAGTTTTCCTTCCTTTCCTTTCCTTTCCTTTCCTTTCCTTTCCTTTCCTTTCCTTTCCTTTCCTTTCCTTTCCTTTCCTTTCCTTTCCTTTCCTTTCCTTTCCTTTCCTTTCCTTTCCTTTCCTTCCCTTCCCTTTTCTTCCCTTTCCTTCCTTCCTTTTTTCCTACCTTCCTTCTCCTCTTCTTCTTGATGTCATAGATAGGGGACCATATTAGAGGATAAATTTTTTTTTTAATACCAGCTCTGCTCTTACTTGCCACATAGCCTTGGACAAGTCTCCTCAACTTTTGGTACTGTAGCATTTTTCACCTAGTAAGTATGTGGGTCCACCCACCTCTACATCATGAGCTATATATGGCAATCAATTAACACATGGGATGGGTGTGTATGTCAACAAGGAACTGAATGAAGCTGTGTCTCCATCCACTCAATACTGTGCCACTGAAAACCTCTTCAGCACTTTTACTCTTTGATCCAAGATGTACTTGGAGAGGAGAGTGACATTAGAATCTTCCTGACATGCATTCACAGTCAGCTTTTTTCAGTTAGCTTGTGTACTCCTTGGCGTATTTGACTCTCCGTGCCTCAGTTTCCTTATTTGTTAGGAAGTATGAATAGTCTAATTCCCACCTTTCTTTTCTGTTAAAAGACACAAGAAGGCTGGCTGTACAGTCCCAGCATCGGGTTGTTCTAGTCTGCGGCTGTGCATGGCTGCTGCTGCTTTTCATACCATTGCATTTCAGTTGTGAAGGTGTGCAACAGGAAGTGTCACCGCCTGACAGCTACAGAATAATCAGCAATGTAGGAGCTAGGAAAGCCCTTTTTGTTCTACTTTTTCATTCATGTTCAATTGAAAGAGCTTGGGGTTGCATTGCTAACTGAACTTGGTAGTTGGAGGATCTTTGAGATCTGTGCTGGGGATGGGTGAGGAGAATTGGCTTTTGAGAGTGGCTCCTGCTGCTTCACAGATGCTGGGAGAGGAATCCAATTTTGCTAGTCCTGGCTTCCTCGCCTGGCGCTGGGCTATGGTGATACAAGCCTGGCACTAGGCTGCCCATTATTGAATATGAAGGCTGCCCTCTTGCGAGCCTTGTTCATCTGTGAGGTCAAAAGAAAGGTAGCTCATTGCCTTCCTATGCCAGAGGTAGTCTGAAGCAAGCAAAGGGAAATGAGTTTCCCTGGACCAGGGAAGTCTGTCCTAGGCTCCTGCCTTATTTGAAGTTTATAGTTTTGTTTGTTTGTTTGTCAGTCTCCACTGTCCTTGTCTTTTCCCCCGGCCCACCATGTCACTTCATAAGTCTGTCTTCTTCATAAACCATCTCTACTTCCTCCACTTCCACAGTACAGGATCTGGGAGTCAGCGATGAGCTGGGCACATACTAGGCAAGAACATCCCAAACAAGGAATGAACAAGTGTAGAGTTCCCAGTGAAGAATGTAGGCACAGCATCTCCGCTAGTCCCATCTGCCCATGCTTGCATTCACGCTTGCTTCTCTGCCTGCAACACTAGGCTCTGGCACTGAGGATGGGAGTTTAACGATAGGATCCATGTAGTTGCCATCATGTTATAGGCAATTCTTCCACACTGGGCTCTCTAGGATATCCTGTCTTGAGTTACTTTCATTTAATCTTCAGCAAAATAGAGAGGATGGTGTTGCCTTACGCATCATGGACATATCCCTAGTGCCTAGTTTGGGAGCTCAAGCGGAGTGAGTGCTCCTGAACGTCTTTTAAATGCCTGAATGATAAGTGGGCTATTTGAATCACCAGGTCCACAGATGCTCTTGTTGGTTTTTATGGAAATCGACTCCTTTGCCAGGGAAATTCATCACCCCCGCCCCCCCTCCCCGCTCCAGACTGTTTAGGAGACTTCAGAAGCCTATTTACTCATGTCTGCTCTCTGTCTGTGACTGTACCTTCCCCGTGCTCAGTCCTGAGAAAAGAGGTTTCATTTCTGAGAGGAGACAGAGGGTCAGGCTTGGAGTCCCTGGGTAATTTCTGTGGTTGCACAACAGGACCTCAGGCACTGGGGTTGAAGCCCAAGCCTCCCGTCTCACTTCCCTCTGCCCCAGCACGTGGAGAACATTCTAGAAGATCAGCGTTTGAAGAGAGAATCCAGACCACTTGCCTCATCCCTTGTTAGGAGTGATATAAACAAGCCAAGGATGTTTCCGGAAGGAGCAAGGTCAGGGAGTGCGCCTGGGGCTGCATTTCTTCTCTATCCTGTCTCCAGGCTACTCTTCCCCTCTCCTCTGTCCTGCCCTTGATGCTGATGCTATGGAAGGAAGTAAAAGCTGGCTCTGTCCGTCTACATGGAGCCTCTCTCAATCCACGGTTCCGAGTGTCAGTGGCTGAATCAGCTCATTGGGAAGAGTGAGAAGCCAGGCTCCATATGCCTTGCCTGGTGTTTAATTGACTTAGCCTACGGTCCTAGGGCTTCTGGTTCACACACACAGAAAAATCATATACCCAGCTTACTAGCCTATGTCATAAAGTAAAGGAAACAGAAAGATGACTTATGACATTGGCACCTAGTATTTTTTAAAGAATAAACTTGAGCTTGAGGCTGACTCCATTATATGCTTTGTTATCTGGGTTGCCCTGGTTCCTGGGATAGCTCATTGGCTTCAGCATATGATGAGCCAGGAAGCTCCAGCTCCTTCCCACTGTACCCCCAGTCCCTCCTGCATCCTCAGACCTTGCCTAACACAGCCCTTGACACTAAAACAGTGGCTCTCAAACTTCCTAATGCTGCCACCATTTAATATAGTTCCTCATGTTGTGGTGACCTCCAACTGTAAAATTAATCTTCATTGCTACTCCGTAATTGTAATTTTGCTACTGCTATGAATCATAATGTAAATATCTTCAGAGATAGAAGTTTTCCAAAGGGGTTGTGACCTACAGGTTGGGAACTGCTATTAAATGGAAGGAGGGTGAAGTTCCCTGTAGATTGGCCAGGAGCATCCCCCATCAGCAGCAGGCGACTGGTTTTAGTAATTTTATTCTGATTCATTAAGCATCGGCACGGTTTCTGAGATCTTGTCTTGATGCTGGGGAGAGAAAGAGCGACTTCACTTGGGGGAATGTTAACGGACAAGGTGGTGGCCTTGGCTACAGTCTGAAGAGCTAATTATGGGGTCACACACAGGTCTCCATGATGAGGGCTCAGGGTGCTCTGAACGCTGGGGGTAGGAGTCAAAGAATCAGAATGTACAGTTGCACTGTGCAAGAGATAAAGAGGGACCAGACTGGAGACTTGAAGATTTCGCTCAGCATAAAGTGCAGAGTTGAGAGGCTGTGTCCTGATAAGGTGGAGCCAGAGGTCCATTCCCTGAAACCCTGTTCGCTTACCCCCTCCCCACAACACATTCCTGGCTTATAGGCCTGTCCTGATTTCTGCATAATTCTAGGTAGATAGGAGAGCTGGGGTTACTGTTCCTTTACAGTAGAGCTGAAACTCCCATAGTTACCACCTGCCTGTCTGTGTCATTCACATAAGCTACTTGGCCCAAGAGTGGTTCGAGGCATGCAAGCTGCAGCAGCAACAGATAGTAGATTTTTCCTCCATGTCCAAAGTGACTCTATTTTGCTTCCACAAGCTCCTGGCGGTAAGGAAGCCAGAGGTCATCCCAAAGGACCACTGTGTGATTTATAGGTTCTCAAAAGCAAACTGTGTAGATAGAATGAGCAGTTTCACCAAGGCTGCTGGGAGCTGCTGGGCTGCTTTGTGTGGGGTACACAGGTGAGGCCCACTTCATGTGGCTTAAGCAGAGACCTGCTCACAGTGAACTGTACATTAGCATCAGTGGAAGCAGGGAACACTGTAGAGATATCCAGTGAGATTGAATGAGACATTGCCTTTGAGGCAAGGAGAAGAGTGTGCAAACAACAAAGACAGATTATGCTTGGAGGATGGGTGTACAAGCGTGGGATGTATCAGCAGCCAGGAAAAGGACACTGGCCTCCTGTGGATGACTTGAGACACTCCTGGAGGGGTGTGTAGTGAGAATCCTGCCCCAACTTGAACCTCTGTCTCCAAGTCTTAAACTTTTCCTCCTGAACTGGCAACCATTCATACATGGGGTGGAATTACTTCCAGAGCTACAGTTCATAGCTACAGAAGCTGCTATGCAAGCCGCGGAAGCTAGGGGTCGAGTCTATTTGGTGTCTTCCCCCTCCCCAAGGGAAGAGCCAGGAAAGCTCTTTAAGGATGAGGTAGGGTTGGAGGAGCTATGGAGAGGAGACCTTGTGTCTATGACTCAAAATCTTTCCCTCCCTCTCTCTGAATTCATAGGCTCTTCTCTGGGCATTTTGAACATCTGGTGAGACCAGTGTGTGGTTCACTGCCACCTGTCACCTCCTATTAAGAGAAATAAGCTGAAGAGAGAAAGATTTGTCTTTAATCAGTTCAATTCCAGATTAACACTGCTAGAGACTTCTTAGTTTTGTAGGTCATGAGTTACAGGAGCATTCGATACCATGCATGTGGTAGGGTTATTCTAGAGGATGGCTGAGCAGATGGCAGAGGAAAATCATGTTGCTGTGTATTAGGAAATGTTAGGCCTGGCATAGGGACGGCTTTGTGTGAATAGATGCATGATGATTGGAGGCCATTGTGAGAATGAACTAAATAAATGCTCAAAATACAGGTATGATGGTGGATTTTATTTAGTGTAAAATTTACTACACTAAAATTTAAAAAAAAAACATCTGGGTGCAGTGGCACACACCTGTAATTCTAGCACTGGAACAGGCAGAGGCAGGCGGATCTCTGTGAGTTTGAGGTCAGCCTGGTCTGCAAAGTGAGTCCAGGACAGCCAAGGCTTATAAACCTTGTCTCAAATAAATAAACAAATACCAACCAACCAAACAACAACAGAAATGCACTCCTTGCCTTTTCTAGTGCTCCTCTTTAAAGCTGAGGAGCATGGAGGCTGAGTGATTAGCAGAAACCTCAAAGCTGGTGAGAGATGAGGCCTGGCTTAGAGTCCACACTCCTGAGATCACCCTGTCTAGAAAGCAATCACTGCTTGATTTTTGGAAACCCTAACACATGCATAGCACATAGGAGATCCTAGAAGCAACCTATCTTTTGTCATCCCCTCATCTATAGAGAACTCCCAGCAGCTTCAGGTCACCTTGAAAGAGTGAGCCCCTCAGGCACAGAGAGGAAGATGGCCTTGGACCACAGGCTGTGAGTGATGACGAAGGTGGCCTCACGTAATTTGCCCAAAAACTTTCAGTTGCTCATTTGAGCTTCCTGCCTTGTGCTCTCAAGCAGGGTGGATGCCTGGATGTGTGCACTTGTAGATGTGATTCTGTGGGCCTTTTAAGTGTTCCTGAGTCCCAACTCCAGCTCCAACTGTCCTTAGCTACCTTCTTAGCAGGACTCCAGGAGTGTGGTGGGAACCACACACTTCAAAGGGCAGTGCTCTGCTCTGGTTGAGAGATGAGAGAAGGGGTTTCATTTCAAACCCTGGGCAGCAGTGTTGGCCAGTGTCATGAAGCCCAGGCTAGCCTCCAACTTGCTGTGTAGCTGAGTTGACCTTGAACTCCTGGTTTTCATTCCTTTGCCTCCCAGGTGCTGTGATTACAGGGGTGTACCACCATGCCTGGCTGCAGAATGTTTTGCATTAATCTGACTGATGAAAGAAGTCATGTTATTTCCCAATTTGTTTGTTTTTGTTTAAAACTGTGTTTGTCTTTATTTCACGCTCAATGATGACACCATGGAGGCTTATCATGTTAATGGTGTAAGTTAGGTGTTAGAGCCTCAGAATTTCATATGCTTTTCTCCACCTCTTCCAGCACATGTAGTGCTTGCACATTTGTATGGGTAAGTTCATGAGTCCTTGAAGAGCTGGTGGAGTAGGGGGGCGGGATAAATAGTTTGGAAAGTCTCTGGGGGTCACACTGCTTTTGTTGTACCTATGAATCAGGCACGCCGTCACATGTTAACCACACACCTATAATTAGTGATAGCTGCCAGGTAAAGGACCCCAGGTTTTTGGAGTGTGACAGGTAGGTCAAGTGAAAATCTGAGAATAAAGATGGCTTGACATGGAATAGGTGGTAGAGACCACTTGTACAAAAATTCTTCCCAACTCTGCCTGTGTCCTAAAGAGAAGCCTGGGGTACAGCTAAAGAACTAGAAGGTATTCTTGTCCAAGTTCCAGCCAAAAGGCATCAAGGAACTTGCTCAAACCCCCAGCCTTAATCCTCCATTCCATGAGTAACATCCAGCTGGTTACTTGAATGAGTAGATGGATAGATGAATGAACAAACAGCAGCAGCCGGGATACGCTGCTGAATGGATGTCTCCCTCATCCTTAGGATTTCCGGCCTTTCTCTCTTTTCTACAGGACTCGTGTCAAGCTGGAGAGTTTGGAAGACGCTTACATTCTCCGGGGTGATGATGACTCCCTCTCTGACAAGCACGGCTGCCCAGCATACGTCAGCCCAGAGATCTTGAACACCAGCGGCAGTTACTCGGGCAAGGCAGCGGACGTGTGGAGCCTGGGGGTGATGCTGTACACCATGTTGGTGGGGCGTTACCCTTTCCATGACATTGAGCCCAGTTCCCTCTTCAGTAAGATCCGCAGGGGCCAGTTCAACATTCCAGAGACTCTGTCGCCCAAGGCCAAGTGCCTCATCCGAAGCATCCTGCGGCGGGAGCCCTCAGAGCGGCTGACCTCGCAGGAAATTCTGGACCATCCTTGGTTTTCTACAGATTTTAGCGTCTCGAATTCGGGATTTGGTGCTAAAGAGGCGTGTGATCAGCTGGTGCCAGACGTCAATATGGAGGAGAACTTGGACCCTTTCTTTAACTGAGCTCTAGGCCCACGGACACTTAGCAGGTACCAGGAGCAAGAGAGGGCCCCAGAAAGGAGTTCTGGGACACAGGTGGCCTGGCTGGGAAGCAAGACGGACACTCGTATTTATACATTTCTTGGTTCAGAGGAGGAATACATTCTAGGAGCTGACTGAACACATAGCATGGGAACAAGACGTGTGGGATGGGGGTTGGGTTCATTGGGTTCAGATGGACGGGAGCCTCTCCCCTAAGCTTTTCTTCCCTGGGGTAGCCTGAGAGTCCCCCTTACCAGGAGGGATACTTGGTCTACCCTGCTTTTCATTTTGTTTAGAAATAGTTGCAGATCTTGATAGAATTGAAACTTTTCTGCCTCAAACACATACCTTGGCATTGCACTGTTAGCATTTAACTTCTTGTTATGATTCAGGGAAGGGACAATTGATTAAAGATTTTTTTTGAACAGGCCAACCACCTACATAATAATTAATAGGATTCACCTAAAAAAAATAATAATTCGGTGCGCACAGACTGACCTGAAACCCGGGTGCTAAACTAAAAGAAAACAGAAGTTCCAGTTTTCGTCTCTCATTCACACTTTTCAACTCATTTCTTCTAAATAAATGATTTCCTATTCTGGTTAGGAAGTGACATATTAATGCTTTGCTCCCTGAGGCGGGAGGAGGTGGGAAATCTGTTCTATAACAGACATCTCTGTTTTGTATCAGTTGGTTTCTGTAGCAAGAAATGACTAGAAGTCAAACTTCCAGATGTATTATCACAGTCCAGGGGAAGAAGAAAGGAAGAGAGAACAATCCAACTCCCTTCTGGTTCTTTGGTCTTTTGAAGGAAAAGGCTTCGCACCCTAGACATTGCTCTCTGCTCCAAATAACAGTGAGGTGGGTCTCAGAGGGCAGGCGCCTCCTGGAGTCAGATCTTTTTGATGATGCTGATCTCAACGTTTTGTTTTTGCTTTATGGGAAGCTAGTAAAATGAGACAGGTTGTCCCATGTGTATAAAATACAGGGCAGCTATTTCCTTTTCTTTTCGAAGAATGCTCCTTTGGGCTTGGAAAGGCCCTCTGGTTTGAAAAGAAAGAGTGAATGGGCAATAAGCTGGTAGCCAGGATGATATACATACAAACAGCCCTCTGTCCCAATACGCACCTTTGTATTTTCAAGAACTCTTGTATTTATTAAGGAAAATGTCACATTGTGATGTATTAAGCCAGTACTACAATTACGGGTCAACGGGATGACATGTTACATGCTGTAGTTAACATTTATAATTTTGTTCCCCTGTTTGAGTATTTCTGTCCCCGGAATAACCTTTTATTTGGCTTATTTTCTAGATAGCCTTATTTGATTTCAAGTGGCAAGATGTTTTTCCTTTTGTACTCTGGCTTTTCTATTGCTGTATGATACAGAACTCTTTTTGGCCTAAATATTTGTGTTCCCAGTACCTCAGTCGTTTGGGTTTTACTGCCTGCACATGTTTTGTGAAATGGTCCTGTTCTTGGGTAGGTAACACGTGGACTCTAGTATGTAAATGTTACTTGAATCTGTGCTTCACTCTCGTATGTGGCATGTGTGTGCGGACTCTTCAATGCTTCACGCCCGCTCCGCTGGAGCCCCTGTCCTCAGGAGGGCAGCTTCCCCATTCATAATCAGGAGACAAAGCCGCCATGGATTTCCCCCGATTCTATTTTGATAATGGAAGATTCAGAGAGAGGGTTTTTACACTCGGAAGATGGTGCTGTGGCAAGAAGGACCTTTTCTCTTCCCCTCCCGTTTTTTAAGTACTGGGTGGGAGGAGAGATTGTTAGCATGCATGGTGGGGACGAACGGCCTCTGGTGCTTTGTCCTGTATTTGGTTTTAATGTTTTTGTCCTAATCTCTTCAATCAATAAAATTGTGCGTATTTAACTAAAAGTCTGGGGTCTAGGAAATGATTTTTTTTCTGCCAGTGTGTTTGCGGCCATCACGTGCCAAGCAAGACCTCCATAATTTCCCCTGGTACGCATCTTTCCAGTCAAACCAGGATTGCTCAGGACTAGCTACCTCATTGAATTGGGACACACACTGGCCAATCTAGATGTGGCAGCTCACAGTTATCCACCATATCACTCCTGGGAACGGCAAAATATGCTGCACTTACAGTTGTGTTTTTCCTCAGCCAGGCAAGTAAGTGTCATGTCAAGGATGAAAGGAGCCACGGGTGTTAGATATCTCACTGCCGTGCCACAGTCTGTTTAGCCTCAAGCCTTTTGACTGTGATGTCACAGCAGAGGTGCTCAGGGAGTGCAACAGTCACCCCCCAAAATATCTGGGCTACCCTACAACTCAATACCTTCTCCCATGTGACTCTCTGGGGAAAGCTGTGCCTTGTAGTACTCAATTTGAAATATCTTAGAAGACCCAATTTCTAGCATCGGATATCTGCCAAATTACCCTTCTCTCTAAGATGCATGGATTGCCAGGGCTAAATAAGGTTTCCAGGCAACCATCCATTGACTACCTTGTTCAGAACACCATGACATCTGCTAGGAGGAGCTCACTCCTGACCCAAGACACCCCATAAACACCTTCAGTTCATTAGAGAGAGCCAACAAATGGAGTGAGGAAAAAAAGACGTGGTGTGGGTGGAGTGCACATGGAAATCGTGGACACACACTTTCTGTGTTGGGACCCTACCTCTTCAGGTCTTTCAGGAGGACTCTGGGATTAGAGACACCTGGAAAAAAGATTGAGGTAAGGGGATGAGAGAAGCACCAATATGCAGAGGGAAGCCTGTGTGAGGTCTTTAGACCCTTATTTCAGTTGTCACCATTGATGTCATCTGGCTGTAGAACGCGTCAGTGTCCTCCCAAAGATGGATTCATGGTACACAGGGGGACAAGGCTGAATCAGAGAATTCCAAGCCAATAGGACCTCTCTCTCTCTCTCTCTCTCTCTCTTTCACACACACACACACACACACACACACACACACCCCTGAAGACTTGGTCAGTAGAAAGCTTTTATTCAGACACCTTTGGCTATGACACTTATGGATATATGATTCATCCCATTGGGACAGGGCAAAAAGCCTGGGATATCGAGGACTGAGTGTGGAGCCATGGGTGATGGCAGGCCCAGACTCTGGATCCCTGCTTTCATATTAGCTGGGACTTGGCAAATCACTCTGATTTTTATAAGGACCAAAGGTATTTTGAGAGGTGACTTAGTTAAGCTGTGTTAAGGATTTAGTGCCAGGATGCAATGGGAACCCTTACTGCTATCAACAAAGGGGGGCACAATCCTTTTGACTGAATCTCTTTGAGGAGATGGGAGAGGGTCACATGAGAGTGTATGCCTGCTGCAACCAGAAGAGTCTTCTTGGACCAACTTTCCATGTAGAGTTCTAATATGGGCTCAGGCGGTTGGAAACAGAAAGTTTTATTTCTGTGTTTGTGCTATTTGAAGAGTCATATTAAGAGGTGGGGTCTTTAGGGAAGCAATTAAGACATAAGTTCCGCCTCGGAAATAATATTAGTCCTTTGGCGAAAGAGGTTTAAGGGAGCCCCATGTAAGGATATGACAAGAGGTCCGCTCTTGAAGTAGTGATCACATTCCCCAAACACTGGATCTATTGATACCTTGAATGTGGTCTTCCCAGCCTCAGAAACTGTTAGAAATTTTTATTTTTAAATTACAGCCAAAAGTACTTTGCTGTACCTGGTGAACAGACTAAACCATGTTTGAAAACCACTGATCAAGCTCAACTCCTTAACATTTTTTTTCCTTTATAAAGCAGCCAAGGTTCAGAGTGGGCCAGGCCTGTGAAAGACCAGGGTCGCTCAGTGAGGAGAAGATACAGACTGAGCTGGAGGTCTAAATAAGTAGGTGCTTGTAAATGGAGTGCTCTCCACAACACCAGTGCATCTTGTCATGAGCACAGTTCTCTCTACAGTCCAAGATCATCTCTAGCAAGGGCTTCTCTGCCAGCTCATCCTTGTGTGTGGCAAGCCTTGTGGCCAACCTTCAGTGCATTGCATTGCAAGTGTTAATCTGTAATGATTATGAACAGTAGTTACTCATAAATGCCTTCAGGTGTCCTTGTTCATCATCTGTGGCCTTCTAATACTTCCACGCATGCAAGTCTGGTCATTGCTCATGTCTCAACAGCATAGAAGAGCCAGGACAGCCAGCTTCATGGGCTGAAACACACATGTGGCCCTTGTCGGATGTTTTTAATTATATCTGTACAAATGAATCCCCAGGTGTATATGACATCATGGTGGGAAACCAAACCCTGAGCAACGTCCACTTAGAGATGGAGAAGAGATCAAAATAGAAAGCAGCACCTTTTCTGTGAATATTCCGCCTTTAAAGGTGGGTAGCAAGTTGGACAAATGAGTGTAGTGAGACTCAAGAAATTAAACGAGTGGAAGGAAGCCATGTAGAAAATCAAAAGGCAGGGATTTCAGGGATCCCAATCCCTAAAATGGTTCCACACTGGCCCTTTGGTACAAGACATGGGAGCATTGCCAAACCTCTTCTCCCCTCTCACAGCCTTTGAACACACTGTAAATTAACACTGAGTTGCCATGGGCTACATCTGTGCAGGCATTCTAGGTTATCTCCATGAATGGTCTTTGGTTGGAGTATCAATCTCAGAAAAGACCCCTGTGTCTTATTCCCTATCTAAAGAGAAATATCTCTGTACCCAGATTGCTAATGAAGGCAAAATCAGGGATTGTGCTGACCTGCTCAGGGTGCTGTGACAATGAGCACACTCTAGAAGCTGGTACAACACCCTTCTCAGAGTCTGAAGCCTGCGCTGGTCCAGGGTCATAATGCAGATTTGGTGGTTGACTATCAGACTATCCCTGTCTGATTTTCAGACACTTGTCTTTTTGCTACTTCCTCCAGTGGAAAAGACAGAAAGGACACTATCCCTACTCTTTTTTTTATAAATTTATTAATTTTTATATCAATCACAGGTTAGGTACTTTGCATCCCAGGCATAGCCCCCTCCTTCATTCCCTCCTACCCTCCCCCTCCCTCCCTCATCTCCCTCCTCCCCGCCCCCTCCAAGTCCACCAACAGGGGAGGACCTCCTCCCCTTCCATCCAACCCCAGCTCATCCTGTCTCCTCAGGGCTGGCTGCAATGTCCTCCCCTGGGATCTAGCCAGTCTGTCACTCCCCGGCATGTATGGGGGAGAGTCAAAGAGTCAGCCATGAAGTTCATGACTGAAACAGTCCCTGTACACCAAGCTATCATGGACCCCATCTGAGCGGGGGTTCCAGGCCACATCCACACATGGTCCTTGGTTGTAGAAACCGTCTCATACAAGACCCCTGTGCCCGGCTCAGTTTGGTCTTTGTGGAGCTCTTGTTCTCCCCAAGTCTCACCAACCTCCCCCAGATCTATCATTACTTCTCCCC
>CM053755.1:19798742-19819555 GCA_028658305.1 Pachyuromys duprasi
AGTGGTATAGCTGGGTTTTGAGGAATCATTATTCCTAATTGTCTAAGAAAGCGCCAAATTGATTTCCAGAGTGGTTATACAAGTTTGCATTCCCACCAGCAATGGAGGAGGGTTCCTCTTTCTCCACAACCTCTCCAGCATGTGTTGTCACTAGAGTTTTTGATCTTAGCCATTCTGGTGGGTGTAAGGTGAAATCTCAGGATCATTTTGATTTGCATCTCCCTGATGGCTAAAGACATTGAACATTTCTTTAAGTGTTTTTCTGCCATTCTATAATCCTCTACAGTCAGTTTTCTTTTTTGCTCCATACCACATTTTTTAATTGGATTACTTGATTTCTTGCTTTTTAACTTCTTGAGTTCTTTATATATACTGGATATTAGCCCTCTGTCAGAAGTAGGATTGGTAACGATCCTTTCCCAGTCGTTTGTTTTGGTGACAGTATCTTTTGCTTTACAGAAGCTTTTCAGTTTCATGAGGTCCTACTTATTGATTGTTGATCTGAGAGCCTGTGCTGTTGGTGTTCTATTCAGGAAGTAGTCTCCTGTGCCAATGAGTTCTAGGGTCTTCCCCACTTTTTCTTCTAACTGGTTTAGTGTGTCTGGTTTTATGTTGAGGTCTTTGATCCATTTGGACTTTAGCTTTGTGCAAGGTGATAAATATGGATCTATTTTCATTTTTCTGCATACAGATATCCAGTTGGACCAGCACCATTTGTTGAAGATGCTGTCTTTTTTCCATTGAATGGTTTTGGCTTCTTTGTCAAAAATCAAGTTTCCATAGGTGTGTGGGTTCATTTCTGGTTCTTCTGTTCAGTTCCATTGATCCACTATTCTGTTTCTATGCCAATACCAGAAGCAGGTACTTTTTATCCTGACCTTATAACCCTTCATTCTAGAACAAAACCTTTCTGATAGTCTGCCATGAGGATGTGCTTTTTTACTTTTAATTACTGGGGTGATTTGAATAAGATGTTCCACATAGGCATGTATATTCAAATGTTTAGTTACTAGAGAGTGGCACAATTTGAAAGGATTAGAAGGATTGGGATGACCTTGTTGTAGTAGGTGTGACCTTGTTGGAAGAAATATGCCACTGGAGGGTGGGCTTTAAGGTTCTAAAAGTCCATGTCAGGCCCAGGCTTTCTCTGCCTCTCTTGGTGTGGAGCAGGATGTAGCTCTTAGTTACTGTTCCAGTGCCTGCCTAAATGCTACCATACTCCCTACTAGGATGATAAAGGACTAAACCTCTGAAAGTGTAAACACCCTCTAATTAAATGTTTTTTTTTTTTTTTTTGGTAAGAGTTGCCATGGTCATGGTGTCTCTTCACAGAAACAGAACAATGACCAAGACAATTACGATTGACTAGATATTCATGGACTTTTTCTTCAGTTGTAGTGCTTATTGAATATGGGGTCTCATTATATTACTCAGAAGGGCTGTACACATACCACTGCAAACCCCTTTGCATTAATTCAAATCTCCATGGAGTTTTTGTCACACTTTGTATTTTATAGTCATAAAAACCTAAAACACTAGATAGTTATACTTGCCTTCCATTTTGGTCTTTTGGATTTTACTCTGTCTCTTACTTTATTTTTTAAAATTGATTTACTTATTTTTATGTGTTTGGATGCTCTTCATGCATGTATATATGTGTATGATGTGTGTGTGGTGGTGCCCTCGAAGGCCAGGAGAGGGCATCAGTAGTTCTGGCACTGGAGTCATAGACAGTTGTGAGCTGTAGTGTGGGATCTGGGACTCAAACCTGAGTCCCCTAAAGATCAGCCAATGTTCTTAACCACCAGTCCATCTATCCCATCCATTTTGTCTCATTTTTATATGTTTTAAAAGCAGAAGTATTGAGGTACTGTTGACATGCAATAAATAGAACAGACTACACATCCTTAGGACACCCTTAAAGAGTGTACCTGGTTTTCTGAAGTTTTACTACCATGTTCTTACAGCTTTTTGAGGATCCCATATGAGGATTTCTACACAGATGATCGTGTTTTAAGTAAGTGGACCCCTTTCCTTCTTGCTGATTAGTTGCCTATTTCAGTTTTCCTTGCCTGTTGTATTAGCTGAGAACTCTAGAACAATCTTGCATAGATAGTTAGGAAGAAATACCTTTTATTTGGTCCTAAGTTTCCCTCTACCTGTTCTATCAGATAGGTTATTGAGAAATAGTAACATTGCTGACTGGAATCTGTTTTTTTCTAATCTCTTTTAATAGGAGTTATACTTCTTGTGTTTGATATATTGGATGTTTAGGAATAAATGTCTTTAATGAATTGGATCCTTCATAATTATGAAATGCTCTCTCTAGCTGTTGCTAAGAGTTTTTGTTCTGGAATGTCTATAATTTGATGTTAGTTTAGCCATCTATTCTTTGACAGTATCTTTATGATGTATCTTTTTATAGTAACCCCTTAACTTTAATTATTTAAAATTTATTTATTCATATTTATAATGGTTTCTTACAGGAGGTTAACTCTATGTCCTTGCTTTCTATCAAATATGACAGTCTTCATTTTTTAGAAAAGATTCATTTTGAATTATGTGTGTGCGCAAATTAGGTGTGATTCCCCAGTGCCCATTGGGGCATCACACCTCTTGGAGCTGGAGTTTTAGGATCTTGTGAGCTGCCCAGTGATGTATTAGGAACTGAACTATGATCCTCTGCAGGAGCCACACATAACTCTTTACTGCTGATGCATCTGTCCAGCCCAGTGTCTGCCTTTTTAATGACACATAATGTGATTATTGCTGTGGCCTATTTTGTGCCATCCATCTTTCTATTGGGGTCCTTTCTATCTCATATATGTTTATATACCCTTTGTCTCTTTTACCCTATTGCTTTGATTTGGTGGAACTTCTTTTCCCTAACAGTTCCAGTGGATCTCCTTAGTTGACTTATAAACTATATCTGCTTTGTATTATTATTTTGGTGGTCACTTTAGGATTTCAGAGCATTCATCTTTTTATTTTTTAGTTTTTTTAATTTATTTTTTAATTTATTACAATTTATTCACTTGTATCTCAGTGGTAGTCCCCTTCCTCATCTCCTCCCAATCCCACCTTCCCTGCCTCTTCTCCTCCCATGCCCCTCCTCCAGTCCACTGATAGGGGAGGTCCTTCTCCCTTTCCATCTAACCCTAGCCTATCAGGTCTCATCAGAACTGCCTTCATTGTCTTCCTCTGTGGCCTGGTAAGGCTGCCCCCACCCCCCTTATGGGGAGGTGATCAAAGAGTCAGTTACTGAGCTCTTGTCAGAGACACATCCTGTTCCCCTTACTAGGACACCCACTTGGACATTGAGTTGCCATGGGCTACATCTGTGCAGGGGTTCTAGCTTATCTCCATGGATGGTCCTTGGTTGGAGTATGTCTCAGAAAACATACCTGTGCCCAGATTTTTTGGTTCTGTTGCTCTCCTTGTGGAGCTCCTGTCCCCTCCAGGTCTTTCTATCTCCTCCTTCTTTCATAAGATGCCCTGCACTCTGACCAAAGTTTGGCTGTGAGTCTCAGCATCTGCTTTCATACCTTACTGGGCAAAGTCTTTCAGAGGCCCTGTGTGGTAGGCTCCTGGCCTGTTCCCTGTTTTCTCATCTTAAACAATCTACTTGCAGGTGACAACTTGTCACTTGCTCCATAAGAAATTTACATGGCGAACTTCTTAATGTTTGCAGTCATACTTCATTTGCCAACTTTTCATGGCGAAGACAGAACACTTGAGAAAAACAACTCAAGAGGCAGCAGATTTGTTTTGGCTGATAGTTTTGAGGTTTTATTCCATTACTGGGGTCAGAGACAGAACAGAAGAGTTTCTATGGTGGCAGAGAGAGAGAGAGAGAGAGAGAGACAGAGAGAGAGAGAGAGAGAGAGAGAGAGAGAGAGAGAGAGAGAGAGAGAGAGAGAGAGAGAGAGAGAAGCCTGTGCAGCCTTTCCTTTTCTCCTATTATTCCATTCAGGCCCCCAGGCAGTGTGAGACCACCCACACTCAAGGTAGACCCTCCCCTCTTGTCTAGAAACATCCTCAGGCTTCAGAGTATGCTTTATTATTCTTCTAGGTGGTATCAATCCAACCAAGCCGGCAAGAATAACCCTATTGTATATTGCATTCTTTTAGTCACACACTTTGATTTCTATGGGTTATAAAACTTACTATGCATTGTTACTCTTTTACGTCAAACCATTGAATATTTTAATATAATTAACATAAGCAAATACCTTTATAATTACATATGCTTTCACAATCTCTTATTTCTTTGTGGACAAAAGAGGCCCAGTAGGCATTATGTTTCCTTATTTTAGGTCAGAGAGTATAGATGCAGCCATTTATATTGTCCCTAAACTTTTAAAACCTTGGTCAAGCAGCAGACCCTAATCTTCTGAAGGTTTAACTCCTGGATTTTGATTATAGATATTTTAGCATTGTTCCCCAGGCTCTGCCCATCCTTCTTGATTAACATAATGTAAACAACTTAATGGCATAAAGTGATGCTGTGTGGAGAAGTTTCCACAATCTGTATCTTTTTAGAATCCGTTGTGGAAAGAAGCAGCTAATGCAGGCTGGAGAAAACAAGGGTGCCTATATTGTTGTCCATACAATATAGATGCAAACTGTTTTTCATCTTTGATGATTTGGACAGAAATGAATGTGCTTATCAAGAACACATACCATTTTAGTCTGAAGGGGTGCAATTACCATACATGGAAAGTTATTTTTAATGGGGGCAAATGTTTGACTGAGATTATGGATGTCAACATGTATTTCCAGGATCCATCTAGCTTCTGCAAAATATGTAGGAGGAAACACCAATACTTCATTCTATACTTTTTTGGGAGGTGCAGGGGGTGAGGGTGGGGTGTGATGCAAATAGCCACACTCTGCCTGGGAATGCAATGTTGTTCTTTATTTGCTTTCTACATGGGAGTGGAGTAGGTGGCTAGCCAACTTCAGAGCCTTTTATTTGGTCCTCTTTTCTACACCCACTCTGACCCAATAGGTCAAGGACACAAAAGAATGTCTTGTTTCTGCAAGTATGTCAACTACAAAGTTGTGCATTTAGAGAATGGGGAAATGGCCATGGTGTTTGTCTGTAGAGTCTGTGGACTCAATTTGAGTTTGGGTTCACTATGAGTACCCATCCCTCCCTTTCCCCGTTGCCATACCATGTCACTAGAATGAGCCATATTGAGAGGCTCTGAACATCAGGGTCAGATCTTGCTTGTGTCCAGGAATTCCTGAGATATCCTTGATATCCAAACAAATGGCCATAGTTCCACTTGGAAAATACATACATGTTGGGTCTCTCCCTGAACCTTGAGCTTACCATTGTTTGGCCAGATAGCAGCCTAAAGAGGAAGCCTCAGCCCCCCTACTACCACCACCTCACCCAGTGCTAGAGTTACAGGTGTACAAGCCTCACCCAGAACTTTTCTGATCTTTTTGTAGTTCAATTGTGTGGTTCTTGAGTGTGAGCTCTGTAGATGACAGCATGGTTATCCAGCATTAGAAAGCTGGATACACAGTAGGTCCTTACATTTCTTCAGTGTACAGATAAATAAGGTAGACAGGATGGCTGCAGTCTCTGTGATGGGAAGCAATTGGAATTCATTATATTGTAAACTTATCTAGGCTACATAGTTGGGATATGTAGGTACATACCATAAACAGCCTGGCATTCATAAAAAAATGGCTTTGTAAATGGGAGAGCCTTCAGTATCAATGAACGGTGGCTGTTAATGGAAGGAGAAGAATAACACTTTTTCAGGTTGCAGGCTTTAAAATTTGGGTAGCTAGAATCCTTGGGAAAATCTTCCAAGACATAGTAGAGATTCAAATTTTCACAACTACTGCCTTTGTCTTGATATAATCCATCTGCCATAGTATTTAATTTTTTAAGGTTCTATACTAAGTATTAGATCCCGAGTAGTATGAAGCTCAACATTTTGTGTTTTTCTACAGTGGGCTATGTGTATATGTACCTTACATAGGATTCATATGTAGACATCCTAACATCTCAGGACATGGTATATAGAGACAGATGGAACTTCTGTATTATGATACAATACACTCAAAAATGGGAATGATGCTCTTGTATGAGACCAATGACTAGTTGTTGTGACAACCCAAAAGGAAGCCCTCATCAAAACCTGGGTGCTGGCACCCTGATCATGGACTTCAGCCTTTAGGAGTTTGAGAAAAAAATGCCTATTTTTTTTAATACTCAGTTGAAGGTAGCTTTATTAGAGCATATTGAGTGGACCATGATTCCCACCAAAACAGGTAAGAACTTCTAAGTTACTATAGGATCCTTTGGTCTTCATAGTCTTCATTAACTCTCTGTGAACACTAACGCTAGGTGTCAAGTTGACTACATCTGGAATCAACTAAAACCCAAACACCAAAGCATGCTTTTGAAGGATTTTCTTTTTTCTTTTATTCTTCTTTCATATATTACATCCTGACTGCAGTTTCTCCTCCGTCCACTCTCTCCATCCCCCTCCTCCTACCTTCCTACTCCTCAGATCCATGCCTCTTCCATTTCCCTTCAAACAAAATAAAAACAACCAAGAAACAAAAACGAAAACAAAAAAGAAGGCCTCCTGGGATATCCAATGAACATGGCCTAACAAGATACAATACGACCAGGCATAAACCCTCATATCAAGACTGGATAAGCAAAAGAGTCAGACCCCCCCGCCCCACACACTTCCATTCCCCTTCTTATTGGGAATCCCACAAGAAGCTACACAATCATAACATATGCAGAGGAGCTAGCACAGACCCATATAGGTCCATGTTTGCCGCTTCAGTCTCTGTGAGCCCTCATGAGCCCTGCTTAGTTGATTCTGTGGGCCATGTCCTTGGGGTGTCCATTACCTCTCTATCTCATGAAGGATTTTCTTAATCATTTAAAGTGGGAAGACCCATCATAAACCCGGGTCACACCTTCTAGAGGCCGACTACACAAAAGGAATGGAAGAAGGAAGCTTTCGCTTTTGCCTGCTTGCTCTCACTACTGCTGGAAAGTTCGCCTATTCTGTTCCGGAGACACTCTGTCGCTGGTATTAGAACTCCTTGGAATTCCCATGTAGATTGAAGTTCAGCAACTCCCCAAGATTTCTCTGGCACCTCAGCACCAGGCTGGGAATGCTGAGACATCCAATGTCATGAACTGCACAACTGCTACATTCTTGGCCTTTTCCTGTGGAGACAGCCCCTCTTGGGCCACTCAGACCACTGCCTGTAAGCCACCCTCATATTTGTGTATATTAGTGTGTGTATATGTGTGTGTGTGTTCATTCTACCAGTTCTATTCCTTTAGAGGCTAACAAACTCTTCGTTCCTGGCACTGCAGTGAGGTCCATTGTCTTGCTACAAATTGTTCTCCCACATTTGCAAATATTTGAATCAATGCATTACCAGATCAGCTGTTAAAGCGACCACTCGGTGAAGTTTCAGCAACAAAGCTGCCAGTCTGTGTTGGGAGCTAACTGTGCCCCACTCTCTTCCTGGCATAATGACTCCATTGCTATTTGAGTGGTTAGTGATCCAGTTCCCCAGGCCCTGTCTTACGTCTCTATCTTGGATAACTCTACCTGGGCTCACTGTGTCAACAGGGTCAAGTTGGGATCACATGTCTGGAAAAATCTGTTGGGAAGAAATACCAGGGTACCAGGGAATGGAAGCTGGAAGAGGCATAGTTCTTGATTTAGAATGGACTAGGGCATGTCAGCCCAAAGCAGAGCTCCGCAGCACACACTGACCATTAAGATGAAGAGAGTTGCACTGTCATCTCAGGCAATGAATAGACTCTTCTAACTTCACAACCTCAGGTGTAAGTAAAGAAAGATAGACGTGAAAGAGCTGACTTCTGGAGGCTGCCAAAAAGTCACACACACAGCGTTCTTTCGTGAAGGGAGATCTGGACCATGCTTTCTGGGTCCTCCAGCTCCTTGTTCTACACCATCCATGAGATGGGCCTGAGCAGATCATGCTCCGGGAAATGTAGGTTCTACCCTGAGGGTTTGCTTTTCCTCCGAAACAGTCTTCCGAGTTCTGTGAGCAGTGGCCCTGTTCTGAGCCAGCCGGGGACACAAAGTTTAAGGCATTTTAGCTTCAATAGGATTCCAGTGCCTGATCATTTTCCACTTTAAAAGTAAATAAATTAATATTTCAAGGGGAAGTACACATCCTTCCTGGAACAACCCAGCCCACAGGAAGGAGTAACAATGGCTTCCACCCTCGAGATCACTCTTCCCCTCCTGGGAAGGAAGTGTGGGATCTGTGGGACAGAATCTGGGATCGCTGATGCTCTGTCCACTCTGGCTGCACAGGCATAGACTGTGGGCCTCACAGGAAGGTAAGAGTGGCCTGGGGAAGACTAACTGTTCCATCTTGGGAGGGGTGCAAGAGGAATAGAAGGAGATCCATCCAAAATTCTTTCTTTTGGTTTTGGTTTTGGTTATGTCTATTGCTATATTCTCTTCTCTTCTGCAAGTGCAACTCCTATTTTTATGGTGTGCTGGGAAAAAGAGATCAGAAGAGGAAGAGATTTACCACAGGAGGCCAGCCTTCCTCTGACAGCTTTTGCTAAGCATTGTGTCAGTTGGGGTTTTGTTGCTGGGACAAAACACTCAAGATAACTTTAAGAGAGGAAGGATTTATTTAGGCTCGTGTTTTTGGAGTGGTCTATTTCAGAGGATTAGTCTACAGCTCAACCTGTTATCACTGGCCTATGCTGAGACTGCTAGCACGTCGCAGCAGAAAGGCAAGCATGGCAGAAGGGAGCTACTTACTCCAAGAAGGCTAGGAAATGTACAAAGCGAAAACGGATTTGGGCACTATGAAATGCCCATAAAAGACTTACTTCCAGTGACCAACTCCCTCCAGGTAGGCCCTATCTCTGAGAGTTTCCATGAACTCTCAGTAATGCCATGTGTTACTAAATCTGTCAGTGGATTAATACTTCCCTTAGGCCAGAGCCCTCATAGAGCCTTCACTTCTCATTGATCAGACCCACCAGCTGCAGACCAAGCCTTAATCAATGAGCCTTTGAAAGGGGATGGGTGCTTTTTTTTTTTTTTTTTGGCTCATGGATCAATGGCATGGTCAGTCATAGTGGGAAAGTCATGGATAGCATTAGGAGCTTAAGGTAGCTGGTCAGATTACATCTGCTGTCAGGAAGTCTAGAGAGATGAATGCTGGGCCTTAAGCTTGCTTTTGCCTTTTTATCCATTTCAACTATTAAAGCTACTATAGGCCATGGGATGGTCCACACACAATTGAAGCGGGTCTTCTACTTCAGTTACCCTGATCTAGGAACCACATCACAGATTGCTAAAATGTTTGTTTCCATAGTGTTTTCTGAACCCCCACGAGCTGACAAGACCAAACACCACTCATCCCAGTCATCCTTTTTCTGGAAAGCACAGATCCAGGGCTGGGTACCTAGTCTTCGGATCATCAGCATGCTGCTAACTCTATAAAACCAGAGTCAGGGCAAGAAAAGAAATTTAAAAAAACATAGCACAAAAAGAACCATTAAGCTTAGGAATTATGTGTCTGTCTTTCAATATTCTCTACCTGGCAAAGGTATCCCTACTTGTTTGAATGGGGACATTGAAGACCAAAGGAGTCAAGATACATAGTTCTTTATCACCACCCTTCAATGTAGCTCTGGGGCTGCTTAATCCAGAGAGGCATTGCTTGAATCCCTTTCTTTACTCAGTGAGCTGCATGTGTACTGGCACAGTCATGGACTGTCAAATGCATACTGAAGAATGCAAGTATAAATGCAAGAGGAACCAGAGACACCCTAAGGGGCATAGCAGAGAAGCCTGTGTGACATTGTCATTCAGAGCATGAGGATCTGACAAGAATCCCAAGGGAGAAGAAGGATGGAGGAAGCCCAAGTCCTACAGAAGAAAAGCAAGGGGCCATTGGTGAGCTGGAGAAGGCATGCTTCCTAAAGTTACTCCTAACTGACTTCTTCCTCATAGGAGACTGTGGTTTTGAATATATTAACTCCAGCTGGCAGGCAGGGTGGTATACAGAGCTATAAATACTATGTGCTGCCATGATCTGATTGAACTGATTGAATGCTTAAGCCCTTTGAGCTTTTAAGCCCTTTGTTATAGCTTGAGGTCCTGTACATTCGTGTTTGGAACACTCTGGCTTATGGAACCACTTGGAAGGATGTGAGGTCATTAGGAGGTAGGGTGTGACTAGAGAAAATAGGTCAGGTCTATAGAATATTGTACTGTGGTGACTAGTTAAGAGAATGAAATAGAACACACATTAGCTCCTTATGTGGGCCAGGTAACATTTACTCTTGAAATCTCATGCAACATGTGATCCATAGTTGTTCATCAACAAGTGTCTGTGGAAATAATGAATACTTGGTTTAGCAGGCTTCTGCATCTTTAGAAAATCCATGCAACCCCAATCGCTCTTTTCTAAGACACTACTTAGGCTAACACAGATGTGATTGCAGTATGAGTGCAACACATTGATGGTGTTTTCATAGGGTTCACCAGCATCACTGTGAACTCTCTGAAGACACTTACAGATACTGGCCCCAGGATGCACTGTCTAGAACTCGAGAGTTCTCTCAGAGACATACAGCCCTTTGCAGAACTACTTCTTTGAATAAGATTGATGATCTCTGACCTCTATCTCCCTAGCTCATTTTTTCCTGATATTATCATAATGAGTTTGTTGTCACTATGAGGGAGCTTTTGTTAAATTTGTAGTTTGTAGGTATTTTATTATTATTATTATTATTATTATTATTATTATTTTGCTATGTAGCATTCTTTATAAGCTGTGTCCATACTATCATACACTCTACCCAAAAGGGGATTTTGGCATTAGCTGGTGAGAAATGCCTCTATGGTACTATTTTACATTGGAGACATAGTTTCACATAGCTCAAGATGGACTGGATCCTCTTGCTTCCACCTCCTAAGTACTGGGGAAGCATGTGTCTTCATATCTGCTTGTGTCTATTAATTTCAGCTTACCAGATCATGAGGAAAGATCATGTGGCTCAATAACCCATATCACTGAGGCTCACAGAGGTTTTAGCTACTTTAGTCATTGAAAGACTATGTGACATCTAGTAGAGTGGGGTAGCAGAAACTTGCTGGATCCAAAACCCAAAGCTTGCTGGGCTGAAAAGATAGAGCTATTGTATAATGGAGAATAAGAAGAAGCCATGGCTCAAGCCCCCGTCATATCACTGTATCAATGCTATCACTTGCTCTTAGCTGTCATTTAAACTCTAAGTCCAATCAGCATTTATGACATTGGAATAATGATGCATTTATTGACAACTCTAAGATAATCTCCCAATAGAACTAGCCTTACAAGAGTGGTGAGTGAAAAGTACAGGCAGAAAAGTAGAGGAAGGGACAGGTTGACAAGACAACTGAACCTCTCCATCCTTTAGTTCAATTGCACAGCTTCCCATTGTCTTCATTTCAAAGGCTTCAGCATTCCCACTGGATGATAGCACCTTTCCCAGGGAGAATGATCTAGACATTCTGTCTTATAGAGACAGTGCCTTGTAGTTCCTACCAAAAAGGCTGCTGATTCAGTTCCCTAGTGCTCCACTGTCTAAAAGCAGCATACCTCCTTTTTTTTCTAGGAGCACGAACAATTCACCTCCACGAATGGTTAGGCCTGGAGGGCAAGCACAGTTGTCAGTTGCATTTACTGCTATGTCACCGCACAGAGATCTTACTTGCAGTAGTATGTCTCCCTATGAGGCTTGACTTCTTTCTTGGTAAAATGATGATATGTAACTTTAGGCAGGACAGAAAGGGTAAAAGGAGGCAAGAGTAAGCAACTCAGTCCTCTGCTGTGTAGAGAGCCAGAGCATAATGAGGGAGCGCAGAAGATACAGGGAAGTCACAATGCTGTCTGAGTTTGCTCTGATTTAGCTAACCCTGACAAGTCCTGGTGGGGGCGGGGCGGGGGGGAGTTAATGCCTGTGTGGAGGTAGAGAAAGACTCTGATTGAGGCCTGAAAGATGAATAAGAATTTATGAGTCAAAGAAAGGTATATCTGCATAGATGTATCAGGAAATGCCCCATGCAGAAGACTACATAGCTGTGTCCAAACAGCCATGGCTCAAAGCTAAACTCAATTGGTTGTGACGTGCACCATGTCTGAGTAAATAAAAATTATCTGTTACTTGAGAAAAACATACGGCCTTGTCATTAAATGGAGTGGTCCCCCAGGACTCTTCTTAGTTTTTATAGAGCACAGCAACCTGACCAGATGCACTTGGGATTAATCGTGTTAAAGATATAGATATAGATTTTGCCTCATTGTGTCTTAGAAGCCCTTAATGGTCTCATAGAGCTTCCCCTCTGCAAGGAATCGGCCAGCACAACATACATTAGCATAACAAAGGGAAATTGTTCTGTGGGGACCAGTGTGATCAGCAAAGGCTCTATGGAAAGATGCCTCTAGACGCGAGCCTTGATTAATTTTCTAAGAGTAAATTATATGCCTGACGGGGTTCTGTATGGCTCTTGCTGTTGAGTTTGCTGAGTGCAGACATCTGTGCCTTGAGTTCTGCCCAAATTAGGCAGGTCCAGTGAAGAACGCTTAGTATGACTCTATCTCCCAGTATTAGCTCAGGGATACCGAATGTCTAATGGAACGTTAGGTTGTCCGTCAGGGCCTGTGTTCCTAATGAGTCCCAGGCATAACCCTGTGACTCGCTGGCAGCAAGAGTCCTAGTTTGTGCTGTGACTCCTATGCCCTTTGAAGAAAATACTTTTACAGTGCAACAAAAACAAACAAATCCTGTTTGTTTTCTCATATAGACTAAAGAAAAAGATACACCTCTCAACATAACCCAGCTTGTAAAGGATTCAGGTTTTAGGTTATGTGGCTAACATTCAAATGAATATGATAAAAAACCTGACCAAGCAATGGTGTTAAGAGAGAGGACCTGAATGGCAGACCCTAGACTCTACAAGATGCCTCATCCTGCAAACATGTGCAGCAGCAAAATCGAGTAGAGTGCTCCCAGGTTTGGATCCTGGATCTACTTCTTTGAAGCTGAATTCTAGGCAAGATACTTGACTTTTCTGTTTCACTTTTGTATGCGTTCACATATGGATATCATCTACCTCATGTGTTGAGTCTGGTACATATTCATGCGACAGGCAGAGATGTGACAGTTACTATTATCTTTGTTAGGTCTCCAAATTCCAGGAATCTTTGAGACAGATGATTGCTTAGAGCAATAAAAAGGGAGAGTGATTACAAACTGACCACAGATGACTTTACAGTCTCTCTGGAAGATGTTGGAAAGGAGTCCTTCAGTTTCTGGTACCCAGCAAAGTGCAAAGGGTGGGCTGGGCTGGGTAAGGGCAGGGCCAGGACTGGAGGTGAGCCCAGGTGTCCCCATGCAGAGCAGTCACACCACTCAGGAGAGACAAATGGGGAGGGTAGGATGCCAGGAAGTGTTGCCATGTTATTGTAGAGGATTCATCTGCTTAACATTAAGCTTCCCCTTGTTTAAACCTCAGAGGTTTTGGACTCTGTCTGGTGTGAAATTTTTTTTCTGTTTAGAAAGAGTTCCGCTCATTATTTTAGCAGACTGCACATGGGGAGAACTTGTTTATCTGCTAAATGAGTCATCAGTATCCTGCTCTATATGAGCCATGGAATGATAGACTTGGACGGGCTCTCAGACTTACCCAGTTCAACCCCTTCATCACCAGCAGGAAAATGGATGCCCAAGAAGAGAGGGGCTTGGTGGGGCTGGACTGGAAGAACAGGTGTCTTAATTCCAAGTCTTATGTGGATTCTCCTCAATGCAATGGCCACCGGAAGAACAAAAGGCAAGGGAGCCAGGCTAGCTATTGTACACATTCCTCTCAGCTGCTCTGGAAGGTATTTATTTGCAAGAAAAGAAACACGACACTCAGCTGAGAGGACACCAAGAAAATACCCCCATCATCGATAAGCATCTGTATACTGACATGCCGCCGTTGCAGTAAGGGCTTGAAAATCCAGGAAAATCAGACAGATGAAGTAGATACCTGCTTGTTCCCTACTGAGTCTTCAGCCTAGAGTCCACCCTGTACAGATGTTTTTGTAACTGCTTCTCTAAATACTAGGATCCTTCAGAAATGCCTCAAGATCTACTTGAGGCATCTACTTGAGGAATCAATCTTGGTTCACTCTCCTGCTACCTGCCCTCCTGTCAATCACAGTAGTCTTATTTTTTTTTTTCTTTCGAAGGGAACTTCACATATGATTTCCTTTGGAGACAAGACCTTGTTGGACTTCTGTGCATTGTTCAGAAGATGCTCAGCTGTAAGCATAAAAACTCAGATAACAATAATATAAACAATCAAATATACTAGACAGTTTGGATTAGTCCAGCTTTGTGTGCTTTTATGTTGAAAGGGCCACTGAGTAAATACAAATATGTATATGCTGAATTTAAATAAAGAAGGCATGCTTATCCATCTTTTCTTTTTTCTCTTTCTTTCACCATTTTGCTGATATTCATGTGCCTTTATTAATAATAGTTACATGTCCAGATCTACAGCCTTCCGGAGGCATTTTGTCTCCTTATGTCTACACAGCAATTCCACACAAGACTATTGTCACTTCCCCTCAGTCCCTTCCTCGTCGCTGAACAAATCATTGCAGATAAGGGTATAGGCATACTCTCACTGTCAAGCTGGTGTTCTGGTGTCTACCCCTGTGGGGAAGAACAGAGCATTTTGATTGACAGTCTTAGTGGGATTAAAGAGAATGACAGAACAATCTTCTAGAAAGGTAGCATGAGAATACACATGCAGGGAAAAAGACCGACAATGCTCATACACACGTGCATTGTTCTTATATTGACTTACACAAATCCCATGATAACTGGCGTGGTTTGAATATGGCTTGTTTTCTTTGAAACTGTTATCAAACTTAACTCCCATTAAGAGAGATTAAGGGATGGTATTGGTTGGATCATGCAAAATGTCCTTAGGATGCTGTTCTAGAGAATGGACTTAATGGATTGATGGGTTAATGGGTTATCTTGAGGATGTATCTACTCCCAAAACCAGTTTGGTTTAGTCTCTAGCACATTCATTGTCTCTCACCATGTGACACCCTAGACTACCTCAAACCAGTGCAAACTGGAAGGCCATCTCCAGATATATCCCTTTTACCTTGAATTGTGTTCACAAATAAACCAATTTTCATGAACATTTACCCAACAGCATTTAAAGAACCAGGTACTGATGAACTGAGTGACATATTTCTGGAGTGCAAGAAATATAAGACACAGCCCTGATATTCTGTGTTGATGTCTGTTCCCTGCCAGCTCATCTAGGAATATTGCAATGGTCATCTCACTTTTGCCTTTTTTCCCCTTTGGGATCAGAAGTTATAGTTTGAACATTCCTGTTTTATTTTGAACTGTTAGAATGTTCTTTGCAATTAGCCCAAAGAGAAACACATACACAGAGAGAGTTGAATATGATTATAAGTTATTTTTTGCTTTCTGTTATTAATGGCATAACATATCATTTTTTTTTCTCCAGCACCAAGTCCCCTTCCTACCTCAATGGGATGATAGGACCATAAATGCTTATGTTAAATAAGGTCAATTTAATTGAGAAAGTCACTGTAATCAGTTACTCTATAGAAAGGCTTGACATTATCATATTATGATTTCCTCACTATTCCCAGTAGAATGCATGAAAATCCGTCAAGGAAAGAGAGCAAGCACCTGTTGCATCAGAAAGTTAATAATTCTGAGAGCCAGGTGGTCTGCACTCTGTTTCTGGCTCAGTTGTTATTTGTGTGTAGCACTATCAAAATCCTTTTCTTATTCAGACTTGGATGTAAACATCTGCAAAACACAAACCCCCATTTATGGTTACTAAGACTTCTTCTTGTTCTAAATATGCATTCCTAGACTATATCTAATAGTATAAATTCTAGAAGACTGTGCCTGTTGACATTATTGTTTTCTGTATGTTCGCTTTCAAAATCAGTCTTAATTGATAATGTAGTCTCATATCTCCAAATTAATCTTCTGTCTGTTATCTTAAAGTTCTTTTTTTTTCATGAGGAAGATTTTGAATCTACACCACCCCTACACAGTCTGCTATATATGAGTAACCATCTTTTTCAGTATATAAGATCTAATGAAACACTTGAAGCTCTCGAAGTATTTTCCTTTCCCATAGTTTCCTTTTGTGATCCGCAGCTAAACCTGTCTGCTGTCAAGCGACCAGTTCTAATTCAGTCACATTTAAGAGAGTATCTCAAAGTCAAGGTCAGCTTCCCCTGCCTCTAGAACAGGGACTTGAGATCCCACATCAAACAAGATTTAAATTTGCTCAGCATACTCCTCCACATGCCTAAGGGTGCATATGTTGAAAACAAGCTTTACCCAAGGAAGCTGGGGTTCTTTGCCCAGTCATGTGAAGAAACTAACTAAATATTTAAGGTTTGTTGATGCCAACATATTGTTTTTTAATTTCAATACCGTTCCACATATTACTTCATGTGATTCTCACAAACAACTCTGCAAAGAGACAGTATTCATTGTGTCTCTTCGATTAGGCAACAGAGCCACAGATGGTTTAACAGGAGTGCCAAGACTGTTAGTAAGAAAGGGAGGGAACCAGGGCTGGCATCCAGCTGTCACCAACCTATTGCAAGAGTTTGGCTAATACCATGTAGGAGCCCTAGGACTCAGTAGCACACAGATAAGCCAGAGATGATAACCCCCATCTACCTGATTCAGAGGTGTAAATGTGTTACAAGATAACACAAATGTCATTCTTGTATTATTGACTGACATTCAAGTGTACTTTCGTGTCTCAGCAACATGTTCAAACACCAAGACCTGATGTAGCAATACTGAAAGTCAAAACAAACCATTTTCCACACAAACTCTTTCCTCTGCTTTTATTAAGCCTATGCTTTATTAAGGAATCTGTCCAGTGCAATGGTTCTCAACCTTCCTAAGGCCACTGCCTTTTTATACAGTTCCTCATGTTGTGGTGACCTCCAACCATAAAATTATTTCATTGCTACTTCATAACCCTAACTTTGCTACTGTGATGAATCTCAGTGTGCATATCTGATATGCAGATGGTCTTAGGTAACCCCCCTGTGAAAGGGTCATTAGACGCACCCCTACCTCCCAGGGGCTTGATACCCGCAAGTTGAGAACCACTGATCTGATAGGACCTAAGAGGAGAGAAATGAACTCCAATTTTGCATTTTTTAAATACAGTTTGACATGCTATGGTGGTGACATTGTGTTTATTTACTGTGGTCACTAGGGCTAAAGACAAAACAAGAAGGAAAAAAAAATCTCTTTGATACCCTTAGAAACACGACAAATCAATGATTAACAACTTTGCCTTTCTTTATGGAACAATATTGGAACATTCTTACCTACTGTAACCTTCCCTCCTTATCAAGGTATTTTTCTTTTCAGTACAAACAGAAGTATATGTCTAATGAGGCCCCAAATGGGACAATTTTAAACTGATCATATTTAGTTTATGCATGTGTGTAACTCAGAAGATAATTGTGGAAGCTCATTCTCTCCTTTTATCATATGGGTCCCTGGGATTGAGCTCAGGTCGTCAGGCTCGGTGAGTGATGACCTTACCCACTGAGCCACCTTGCTATTCATTGAGCCTCACTGAAACTCTTAAACATTCTTTCTGTAATTATTACTTATTTAGTGGCCTCCTCTCCCTCCACTTTTTCCTACTTCTCCTCTTCTTCATTTTTGAAATACATTTATTTGAGGTCTTGGCTTTTTTCTGAGACACCTTTGTAGAGGTGGATTTGGCTACTGCCTGCAATCTCTTAGAAGTCAAGATTCTGCCTTTGTGTAGAAGCTGGGTTCTCTGCAGCCACTCAGACGTCCAGTCTTTCTACTCCACCACCACTTGAAGTTTCTGATGGGCCCTAGCTCCTAATCTTCATGAACTCACTTTTAATTAACTCCATTTTTTTGAGAATGCCTGGGTTTTATTCCTATGACTTTCATAATGTCTTGAACCCAGCAATTGTTCAGCCCTTTAATATATATATATATATATATATATATATATATATATATATATATATATATATATATATATATATATAAAGTTGCCATGCTTGGAAGATAAAAATAAAAGATGCTGGACTGTATCTGAATTTCAGGTAAACAAATACATAAATATATACACACACAAAATTTATGTGTCTTTGGGTTCCTGCATGTTTAAGAAAAGCAGAGTAGAAACTAATGAAATGAGTGATAACCAAACTCCTTGAGAGTGTAAGTGGTTCAGGACTTCCCAGAGGGAGCTGATGGTCCTAGCCAAGGCTGGCTTACCTTGGGCTGTGTTTTCTTCTGGTAATGTGCTGCCTTTATTAAATGCAACGGTGACATTACTGTGCTTGACAGTTTCCAAAACACATTCTGATGCATGATCTTAATTAATCTTTCTAGCAGCCTCTGAGGTAGGTGCCATGTTTCATTTATTTTAAGATTTTTTTTTTGTTCTCAGCTTCAATAATGTATTTTATTGTCAGTTGTGCGTCAGCCTAATGGACAGCATTGTTTTTGTTTCTCATTCCTGCATAAAATAATGTCATCTTGGAATCGATCAAATGCAACATTATCTATAGCCAAGGAACAAGCTGAGGAAGGTAGGTCTCTAGGAATATGACAGACAGGTAATTAAACTGTTGTCTGTCTCACCTTCTATTCCTGCATGCTAGAAAGAAATGACACATTTTCTCTCCAGGACAAACAGGGAAGCTAGTGAGTTCAGTGAACTAGGCCAAATATGGGACTGTGCTTGAGGCAGGAGGCAGCCTGGCATGTTCCCCTTTTCTGACATCTGTGGAAATTCAGAGACTGCAATCACTCACACAGGTAATACAGAGGGTGTGGCAAGGCGTGATTTGCCTCTTTTGCCAATGTCCCACAGAGGAACCATACATCCAGAGCACTGATAGTTGCTGTGTCCCACAGATGAAAGCCTGACCTGAATAGTAGAAGCTTCTCTTGGCAGAGCTATCCCGAACCTGACCTAGCCAGCTGGAGTGCACTCCTGACAAGGCTGCTTGCTCCAAGCCTGGGTCCCAGCCCAATAGCCCCATGACTCAGGCAGTACTGCCCCCACTTCTTCCCCTTGGAACTGGGTCCATATACAGTCTAGACTGTTCTGGAAAGTGATCCCTCTTGACACCGGGCCCAAACTCCCCAGCATGTATCCGCAGAACCTCATTCCAAGTATTGGATTCCTAGGCTCAAGATAGCTAATAGCAAGAGAAATCTTCATTAGAAGACAGAAATACATTTAGCAGGAGAAAGAAGAGGAAGAAGAAAAAAATAGACATTTGCTGCAAGCAGACAGTTTTGAAATGGAATTGATTTGTGCGCCCAGAGCCTGAGGGATAAGGGCTATCTATCTGAAAGATGATCACTTTGAGAAAGACGGTGAATGGCAGAGAGTTAAAGGTGCTCCTTCCTTAAAGACAAAGAGGGTCTCCCAGAACAGAAGCACATCTGCAGACTAGACTGTGGGTTGACAGCACTTGATGCTTTACACTTCACTAAGCCTTCAGAAATCAGTCATAAACCTTGAACCTTGTACCTACCAAATAGGTCAGATCATAGATCTTATTGGAGAGAGAAAGACACCAGCACCCAAAGAGCACTGTAAAGTTGGGTAATAAGACTGAGCAATAATGGATGAGTTGGAAAGAGATTGCAGACTTTCTAGTTTTGAGGGCTCTATGCTCCCTTTTTGACCCAGGCAGTGGCACCTCAGGTAAAAAAAAAAAAAAAAAAGGTCACAAAACAAGGTTGAATGAATATTAGAGAAAGCTGAGGAGGTCTAGAAAAAGTAGAGTAAGAGGAATTCAGAGCCACAGGGCTTAACATTTATCTTAAGTCCTGACCTGATGGAATCTTTGGAATGCATACAAATAAGAAAGGGGACCAGCTAGCATCCAGAAAGCTGCAGTTTAAATCTAGGAAGACCCAAGATTCGGACAGGGAGGGGTCTCAGAATAGTCCTTTGATTTTGAACTAGAGATTTCAGAGGGTATTATGATTTCCTCACTCCTGATGTAGCAAAATCTTTATTATTAGTAGTATTAGTATTAGCCCTCCAATGCAATCAAGCTTGTTCACAAGCCTGAGAAAAGGAATAGTGTTCAGAATCAAACACAGCTGAGTTGAGTTAAGTAAAACTGACACAGGTTACTGGTTTTTACCTTGGTCAAGTCACTCAGCCTTCTGATGGGTTTCTGTATAGGAAGGTTGTTCTGAGATCCTTAAAGAAAGGCACTCAGACCAACAGCACAGGCTCTAAAATCAACAATCAATAAGTGGGACCTCATGAAGCTGAAAAGCTCCTGTAAAGCAAAGGACACTGTCATCCGAACGAAACGACAGCCTACAGATTGGGAAAGGATCATTACCTATCCTACTTCTGACAGAGGGCTAATATCCAGTATATATAAAGAAGTTTAACTCAAGAAGTTAAAAAGCAAGAAACCAAGTAATCCAATTAAAAAATGTGGTATGGAGCAAAAAAGAAAACTGACTGTAGAGGATTATAGAATGGCAGAAAAACACTTAAGGAAATGTTCAATGTCCTTAGCCATCAGGGAGATGCAAATCAAAACGACTCTGAGATTTCACCTTACACCCACCAGAATGGCTAAGATCAAAAACTCTAGTGACAACGCATGCTGGAGAGGTTGTGGAGAAAGAGGAACCCTCCTCCATT
>CM053755.1:19829628-19865348 GCA_028658305.1 Pachyuromys duprasi
CAGATGGGGCCCATGATAGTTCGGTGTCGGACTGAAGACCCTAGTGAGGGAAACAGGGACTGTTTCAGTCATGAACTTGATGGCTGACTCTTTGACCCTCCCCCATACATGCCGGGGAGTGACAGACTGGCTAGATCCCAGGGGAGGACATTGCAGCCAGCCCTGAGGAGACAGGATGAGCTGGGGTTGGATGGAAGGGGAGGAGATCCTCCCCTGTTGGTGGACTTGGAGGGGGCAGGGAGGAGGGAGATAAGGGAGGGAGGGGGAGGGTGGGAGGGAATGAAGGAGGGGGCTATGTCTGGGATGCAAAGTACCTAACCTGTGATTGATATAAAAATAAATAAATTTATAAAAAAAAAGAAAGTCACTCAGTCACGTCTGCTACTTGTTCCTTTATAGCTTTGTATATCGTATTTAAGTATCTTTTATGCTACCATCGCCTCTTTACACTCTCCACCTCCTGGAAGAACTCACATCATTTCAACTCTGGCACCTACATCACCATCAGTGTCTGGCAATGATGCGACTTGCTATCTCTCCATTGAGGGATTCACAGAGAATGCAAGATTAGAAAAGAGATTTAGTGAGGGGAAAACTCCATAATTTCAATCCTGGGCCAGGGAAGATGGCTCAGGGTGTAAAATACTGGCCATGCAAATTGTGAGGGCAGAGTCTGGATTCACAGAGTTCACGATAAAGCCCAGAGGGTGTAACAGCCCACCTAGAGCTCACAGCAAGCAAGCTGACTAGCCGAAAGGGTTAGCTCTGGGTTCAGGAAGAGGGACTCTGCCTCAATACACAAGGTGGAAAATGACCCAGGAAGATACCCCAATTCATGGTCTGTCTCTGTATGTACTCTTACACAAGTGCGTGTGCACCTGCACACATATGTATGCCACATATGTGTGAACATGCATGCACCACACATACATAAGGAAAACCAAAACAGAATGAAACCAGCCTTCTCTCTGATTTACTCCTAGACATCCAGCCTTCTCTCTGGCTTCCAGGTTCTTTTACAGCCTCTGACTGTAACTTACTTTCAGGTGATGTAGAAAAGGAAGACTTCAGGGATCAAAACCAGAATGCCTCCCCAGGAAGCTAGCAAGTTACAGTGGTGGTGGTGTCTTACAGTTGGGGTGACTCTTTTGCTTCAATCCTTGTCTCTTGAGTCTTGAGTGCAGGAGCTATGTCTCTATGGTAGGGTGGGCATGGACTGCTGTTTATACTGTACAGATGAGGAAAGTGAGTGTGAAGTGTGTGTAGGAGAGGTCCTTAGACACCCAAGGCCACACATTTCCTAATGATTAAGTCATAACCTGTTGTAAAGGTACCCAATTCCCCACTCTGTTGGCCTACATCTCTCCAAGATGATGAAAGCAAATGAGGCTAAAACCAAGGACGGGAGAATAAATATATCCACTTCTGGGGAATGAGTTGCTGCTCTGGAGTCTAGGACAAGAGGGTTGCACAGCCTACACTTCCTGCTTGTTTGGGAGACAGACCTTCCATCCTCAGAAGGAGAGTGGGCCCTGCTCAGCTACCACAGGAGCTGAATCATTGCAAGCCCGACTGTTTGATCAGAAAGACTGGCGTGGGTGGTCGTGTCCCAGACAGAAGACACTTGGCCAGATGGAGACGCGCCTGTACACTTGGATCTGCTGCAGACTTGGATCCGCTCGGCTTGTTGCCGGATCCTCAGGCTGCTCTCTTTTGATTGAATACATTGCTGAGGTGGTGGCAGCCTGAAGCCATGAGTTGCAGGAGATTTTGGATCTCCACAGTAGGGACATGGTCAAGGGTGACCAGCGGCCACAGCCAGTTGTGGCGAGAAACACAGAAGACCTTGTTTTGATAAAGAGATTTTGACAATGACAACAGTGGGCAAAGATGCTATTTATACAACACCCATCTGGTGAGCATTCTGGGTGCTTCCCTTCAGGCACACACTGAAACACAGCAGGTTCTCAGGCTCAGGACTCTGTCTGCCAGTATTGAGCAGCCTAGAGGAGTATTCTGTCCAGAACTATCCCACTGTGGGGAGGACCATACGACACGGACCTCTTTTTCTTCCTCATAATGCCCATCCATCCTTGTCGCGCAGTGCATATAGCTGTTCTGTGCTCCGGCTAAGCGGTTCTGTTATGGAGACGTAACGGTCTTACTGAGTAGTTGCCGTGCCCTCAGTGTGTACATGAAGTGTTCATCCACAAAGATTAACTACTTACTCAAGGGGCATGGGATACCCTGGCTAGCTGATCCAGCCATACTCTCAGCCAGTTTTACACAGGTGATAGGTGCTGCATTCCTGGTCTCACAGCCCAGGCATACTCACACTCTTTGCCCCTGACTCACTATCTGTTCCTGAAGGAAAAAAAAATCCCTAAAATTCATCTTCCTAGAGAGCCAAGAAGACTGCTGCTCTCATTGGCCCGCATTGAGATGCTATATGGCTTCAGTTCCCTGGAATTTGCAGAGAAATATTACCCTGTTGGCTTTGGCGTAGCTAGCAGCACATGCTATATTCACAGTGCCTGCCTAGAATGCTGAGAAATGGGGCCTCCTCCTTCTCCTGCCACCTCCAACTTCCTCTACTTTTTCTCTCTTTCTCTGTCTGTTCTTCCTCTGAGCACATCCGGGTCTGGCCAACAGATCCACATCTGCAGCCAAAGGAACAGCACTTCTTGGCTTCTCCATGCTTCTTTGGAAGCCCTGTGAGAGTCTGCCAGGGTGTGGTGGCCACATCTAAAATGTTGTCTGTCAAGGTTAACCTAGCATTGTGAGTGATAGGAAGAAACCAGGGCCGATGTAAGATCTTAGAGCCCTTTGAGAGCCTTTCTACATGCTAATGGAAGAGAATATTAGAGATCTCAGACCTAACCAAAACTGAAGGAACCCCAGGAAAATCAGCACAATTTAGCTTTCCTGTAAGCTGATAGGAAGGAAAGTCAGGAGCAAATATGGGGAGGAGAGAGAGAAATAGAAGCATCTATCATTTATTGCCTTCTTAGAGGGGACATGTCTCTCCCAGGGGCAGCACTCTGGACTAGAAGAGGGAGAGACAGACTGCAGCTAGTTCAGACTTGCCATGGAACAGGCTGTGCCTCTTGGCAAATTGTTTCTCTCTCTGTGCTTAAAAACAAAACAAAACAAAATCGTTGACATTCTAAATTCTTACCCTGGCTTGTTGTGATAGCCAATTTTAACTGTCAAATTGATTAGATTGAAAAATGCAAAGGACGCTAAAAGGTACACCGTTGAGTGTGCCTGTGAAGAGATTTCTAGAAATAGTTGACTGATGAGGAAAGACCCTTCCCATCTTAAATGTATGGGCAGCATTATGGACATGGGTCTGGGACTGAACAGATAGAGGAAAAGCGTAGAGGTGAGAGCTCACATTCCCATCAGGTGGAGTTCTGGTTATGTGTTCTATCATAAGTAAACATAACCTCTTTCATTAAGAACCAAAAAGGAATCAGGAATCTTTCTTTCATTTCATTGTTTCTGTCAAGCGTTTTGTCTCAACAAAGAGAGACACATGCTCTACATGTCAAGTGCAGCCCCCTCACTAACACGAAGTTAACGACAGCGGGATCCAACATACAGCTCTGTGATGTGAAGGTGGCAGAGTCCCTCTGTAGTTCCATGCTGGCTGTGGAATCAAAAGTCTCTTAAGTTCTTATTCCCCCATGAGACTCTCTGTTTTTTCAGGGCAAGGATGTGGATTAAGGTCACTGGCCACCTTGAACCATCAGCACAGACTAAGTATGTGAGTAGAAGGTTATACAAGGGAAGAAGTGGACAAAGAGGAGCAATGTGAGGAGGCAGAAGTTGAATTGCTGAACTGTGTGTGGAAAGTCTTCAGTCAAGTCTCTCGGAAAGATCAGCTTGCATTATGAGGACTCCATTATTTAGTGGAGTGTGGTGTACTCAGGTGGAAATTACTGTCAGGGGCGAGGGTTCAAGTTCTGGATCTACCACTAATTGACATCCACCTTCCCTCTTCCTGTCCCTCCTCAAAATGAGGGATGTACAAAGCCTTTGCAATGATTGTCTTGCACAGTAGTTTTTGCTTATTTCTGTTGGTACCCTGCAGAAAGGAAAAAAAAAAAAACACATGGCTACTTCATATGCTTCAGTTGGTTGGAGAGAGAATTAAAGAAGGAAAAAAATCGATGAAAGAATGAAGGAAGAAATAACAGGTGGGAAAGAGATGGAGGGGGGAGGAAGGAAAGAATCAGTAGTTTCTAATGACCAGCACAGGGAGGCTGAATATGAAAGATGTTAAGAAGACAGAGAAAAGCAATGGAGAGACAATGGCATGGGACAAGAAAGAAGCCTGAAACCAGAGAGAGACGGCTGTGGCACTTGGGATGTGTGTTCTGGGCAGCTGCTACCCCTGGCGCAGGCACCTGTCGTCAGAGTGGTATGGTGTGAGGACTTCCTGCGAGGAAAAGCTGCTGGGATGGGAGCTGATCACATGTCCTGCCTGCCTGACTTTTCAGCACAGTCATTGCTGTCTCTGCAGAATGCTGGAATGATTAACACTTGTTCTCTCACCCATGGTGTACCAGAAGAAATGGGCCATGGAGCCCAGTGTCTAACTGATGGCTTGCTGCCCTTGCTGTGCTACCTGAGGGATCACCCAGGCATCCACACTTCTCGGCAATATGCAGGTAACATGGGGATACTCTGGAAGTGGGTTCCCTAAGCATGGAGCACAGGGAAAAACAAAACAAAACAAAACAAACAAACAAACAAATAAAACAAAACTAAAGATATCCAACTAAGCCAGGAGAGGTAGGGGAGAGATCATCCTGAGTGGGACAATAGATAGCAAAGCTAGTTCAGTATCATCATAATGGATGACCCTCTTTTCTATTGAATGAGTTTCAGTTACCACACTATCAGTGTCACGGCAAACTCCGTGCCACTTCATCATAATGAAAAAAAGAATTTCATTTTTCTGATCCTTGTTCTTTTTACCTGTAAAAGGGAATGACAGTCCCAGTCTTGCTGAAGCATACCAGGAATGAGAGGCTCACCCTGTCGTTGTTGCCCAGTCTGTGCTCCTTGACACCAACAGACTCTCAGCAAATGCTCTTTCAATGTATACCCAGACACATACACTACTAGACCATCATCACTTAAAAAAAAAAAAAAAAAAGGATAGGCTAGGGAAACAGCTAAGTCAAGAAGAAATAAAATGGCTGGCAGGAAGCCACATAAAATGAACCCAGCATGATGGCATAATCCCATCACAGAGTCATGTGTGGATCCCTACGGCCAACCTAGTCTAACTGGCAAATTCTAGGCCAATGAGAGCACCTGTGTTGTTGACAGGGTAGCTGGTAGCTGAGGACAACCAAGGTTGTCTTCTGGCTTCTGTACACATATATGTGCATACAAAGACATGAACACACTTATACAAGTTTTATGTGCTAAACATTCAGAAAGAAACAGAAACAACCAGCAGCCAGGGAGGTACCATGGCATTGACACTCTTGCCAGGGACAGCAAAGTTCTCCCACCACCCCCATTCTATTTTCTATTGACTTCCGGTCTCTTGGCTTTGATGTTTCAGCTGTGACAATTTCCTTTCTCTAGAGCAGTGTTTCTCAACCTGTGAGGTGTGACCCCCTTCGGTTCCCCTATCAGATATTTATATTACAGTTCACATAAGTAGCAAAATTACAGTTATGAAGTAGCAACAAAAATAAGTTTTTGATTGGAGATCACCACAATGTGAGGAACTGTACTAAAGGGATCACAGCATTAGTATGGTTGAAAACCATTGTTCTAGGGAGATGCTTGTGGGGGGACTATGGTACACCTCGCATTGCCCTGCATAGTTCTCCCTAAAAACCTTCAAGCTTAAGCCTTATCGTCTTGAAGTGCAGTTTTTACTCTCTTCTGTACAACTTCTGTTTCCTTCTTCAAACTTGGAAAAGTATTTTTGTATTCTTCTATTTCCTGCCTTTTTTTTTTACCAAGTTTTCTAAGGAGAGTCAGCTGTTCATACCATCTGGTCATAGTCTTACAATTTAAAGCAGAATGTTTGGTGATATGAAATGTGATGCTTTCACTTCAGGTACACAGCCACAGATGACGAAAGTCCCAAAGTCTTCACTTCGTCTTGCTGTGTTAAGCTGATGCTGAGTGAAGGGCAGTTGATTGTAGGGATCATCCTGGCACTGTCCACACAGATGGTAAACACAATTAGAGTCACTCAGACAGACAGTGTGCAACAAACTGGAAGTGAGGTAGGTCAAACTTATAATCCCACTTCCATCACTAACTTGCTGGGTGATATTCGAATAATTCCATAAAATAGGATGTATTATTATTATTTCCAGATAAAAATTCTGAGGTACAGCATTTCTATTCTTTGCTCTGGATACCACATTATTATTTTCTTGAGCAGAAATCACACTATTCTCTGCTGGTCTCCAAACTTAATTTTGAATGGAAGGCCATTCAGGTGGCTGTGTCTTACTCCCTGGTATTGTGATTTAGATGTGAAATGTCACTCATAGGATCATACATTCCATCACTTTGTTCCATGTGGGTTGGTGCTTCTTTTGAAGATTGTAGAACCTTTTAGACAAAGAGCGCAAGGTTGAAGGGGTGGAGCTAGGTGGCTATAGCCAGGACTTGGGTTTAACCATAATTTTCTTCTGCTTTTTGGTCCACCAAGATTTAAGAAAGGTCACTCCTGCTGCCATAGACAGGAGGTAAATTCCCCACCCATGCCTTGCCAGTCATTGCAGATTCTACTCTCTAAATCATGAACCAGTGGGTCCTTCCTGTGGGTCACAACTATATTGTGAAAAAAGGCTGAAAGTAGATTGTGAAATCTACTCACTTAGATAGCCTGAATATGAAGAACTTCTCAAGAGTTAGCAGTTAAAGAGGGCTTTACAAGATGAGAGGTAACTAGGGGAAAAACCTGGGGATGCTGAGTCTGGAAGTGGGCTCTGCATGACAAAAGGCTGTGAGCATAGTCTGTGAAGAGCACAAGCACACTATCATCTATTAATGGATAAACATTCATGGAAGAGGATGAGGGAGATAACTACCAGACTGGACTGTTACCACATGGGCTGCAAGTGTCCCTGTGGACTTTCTAGACAAACTAATGTGATGAAATAATGGGAGGGGACTAACCCCTGACTATGAATCACATGAATTTTATTTTTCAGTGTTCCAGAGGCTCTGGTGTAATGTCTGTGTGGAAAAAAAAGATTCGTAGTAATCAGATGAAACCAGAAAGTTCTTTAGGGAGTGAAGCAGAAGAATAGATTAGGGACGACAAGCTTGGTGACGTCGAAAGGGGTTGGAGATTGGGAAGCTTCCAGTTGTATTTCAAAGAGGCCTCATAGAAAATGCAGCTTCATCAATGTGGAGGACAGCATCTTTCTAATGATATCAATGGAGACATTTTAGAAGTTGAAGATGCCAGCTAAAGTGTGGCCCGGAGGAGCAGAAGTGAGGAAGAAGAGACAGAGTAGGCTCTGCAGGAGGAAAAGGAATGAGTAACAGTGTCAAAAGATACTGAATGATCTTACCCAGTCAAAATGGGAAGGAGGGCATTTGGATGAAGTAATGGACATGGGGACTGAGGGATATTTCCTACTGAGTGAATATGTGCTGCAGAAGGAAGTGAACCCTGAGAAAGGTGTTGACTAAAAGGAAGCAGGTGGGCTGCTAGATAGCTCAGTCTCTACAGTGTAAGAGCTGAGATCCATCCTCAGAACCACATAGAAAGTTAAAAAAACAAACACACACACAAAAATAAAAAACCATAGATGAAAATTCGAGCCTGGTAGCACTCACCTGTAATCATGGCACTGGACAGAAGGACACTGGTAGATCCTCAGCTCACAGGATCTCAGGTTAGACTTCTTAGAGACTCAAGCCTAGTGACAGACTGTCTCAAAAGAAGAAGGAGGACAATTTGTAGATAATGACATTCAAAGGTGCCCTTTAACTTTCATATGTGGACACAGACAGACAGAAAGACACATACACATACATATATACACACACGCGTGCGCGCGCACCGTCTGCTCTTCCAAAGGACCCGGGTTCAATTCACAGCACCCACATGGCAGCTCACAACTGTTTATACCTCCCAATTCTAAGGGATCTGACACGTTCACACTAAAGCACATAAAATTAAATAAATTACATAAAAAAGGAAGAAGAAATTTCATGCCTGATAGAAGGACCCCAGATACGGCCACCTGGGAAATACCCAAAGAACTGCTATAGATAGACTGGATGGATGGATGGACGGATGGGTGGGTGGATGAATGGATGGATGGATGGATGGGTGGGTGGGTGGATGGATGGATGGATGGATGGATGGATGGGTGGGTGGATGAATGGATGGATGGACGGATGGGTGGGTGGATGGATGGATGGAGGGATGGGTGGGTGGGTGGGTGGGTGTTTTTCTGACAGGGAAACCTGCCTCTGGACTCAGGTCCTCCCAGGAACCCTTTATTCTCCAGCTGAAGTCTTGGCTTCCCTCCCCAACCCTCCTTCTCTGCCCTCCTTTGTCAGTAGCCCTTATTGTCCCTACTGCTTAGGGATAGGTATTAATGGAACAAAACTCATTGAGAAAATGTTTGCACTCAAGTGTTGGTGAAATGGGAGTGCCACACACTTCCTGGCTCTTTTTATTTTTAAGTGAACCCCCAGCATTCTAATGAGTTATGGGCTCCTGAGATTATGTGAAAACTGTGTAATGAAGGAATCTAGGCTTGAGTGATTTATGACCAGAGAATACTCAGAGAAAGCTTCAAATTCCCCCCAAGGACATACATAGCTCAGCCATCTCCAGGTTGAGGCCTGTCCTTTGCAAACTTGCTTGTAAGGTTTCCTCAATTACAAAATATAAGTGTTGTCCATGCTGGAAGAATCTCACTCAACATGTGTTTTATCAAGTACTCTCAATTACTATATTATAATTTACTTTCCTGGAGGGAGGTGTGGGAAGCAGCACTAGGAAGCCAAACAGGAGGAGTCCATCAGGAAAAAACTTCAGTATTATCCCCCTGGGACTCAGCTCATTCCTACAGGAGATTCCATCTTTGAAATCTCTCTGCAAAACTCCCTCCCACCGCACTTGAAATTTCACAGCTGTGAGACAGAGGGACTTTGAAGGGCAGAAAGACAAGAGAATTTTTTTTCTCTCTTCTTTCTTCTTGGTCATATTTAACAATTAGTTCCTAAGTGCTATTAATAAACAGTTTTAAACATCAAAAAGTTAACTTGGCGTTTCTATATCCTTCCCATTGTCTCTTTATTTTTGTCTTACAAAGTTCTTTGGCCTTTATGATTTTTATGTTGTACTCAGCATTCAAGTACATTTCTAGAAAATATATGTATATTTGTTTAGATGTCAAAGAGTACTCCAGAAGTATCAGGGTGTTTCTGTTATTTTAGGAGAAAGTTTGTAAAAGTCCCAGTACAAAGCTAGGATTTAAATGCTAATGTGAGTATATGGGGCATAGGAAGTAAGCATACTGTGAATACTAGCTTAAAATTGTTTATTTGAAACTTATATTTGTATTCTTGAATGCCAACCATTCTGCCATTTTTCTGACATGAAAAAATGATCTTTTTAACAATGCTTTTATGTATAGACACTTGAGGGCTCAAATTAAATGATATTGACATTAATGTTGTAATTATTATTTATTTCATAATGGCATATTAGGGTAGTTTTTGGATGTTGCTATAACCAAATTATCCAAGAAAACAACACAAAGAAAGGAATTCATCATGCTGTTCAGTTTCAGTAATAACATCCAACCATGACAAAGAGGCACAGTGAACATTGCTGCCTTCTCCCTGGAAACTAAGCAGAAAGAATAGGACAGGAAGAGAACAGAGCAAGATAGAGATCCTAGGGACATACCCCCAGTGACATGCTTTCTCCAACTACCCCCCCTTCTGCCTTTTATCATCTTTCAATGATCCCAACAAATTCTGAACCCATGAAGAGATCAATGCATTTATTAGCTCCTAGTGAGCTCATGTTCTTCAGAAATTCCATTGAAGACAGAAATCCCGTAGGCATTTTTTTAATCAGGTCAAACTGAAAATGAATAGTGACTGTCACAGACAATATATTCATAGTAACATAGAAAAAGGGTGCAGGGGATGTTTTGGGAGCTACAGTGGCCAAAGAGCAACAACAGGAAAGACCAGCAGTTTGTTTCGATTTTCCAGAAAGTCGAGGACTTAAGGCTGGAAAATGTACAGACACAGAGTAGAGTGAAAAGGGAACCAAGAAAGACCTCATGAGTACACAGAGACTTGATGATCCCTTGATCAACGTCAACAACTCCATGGGAGAGTGGCTTAAACTTGGATTCTAATCTTGCCTAAAATTGCCTGCAGTTGATGTTGGAATCTCTGCTGGGGAGGCCTTGTGGGTGGCATGCTATGAAATCATGGATCATAGTGACCTTGACTCTGTGTGACAATGGCACTTGGGACATCGAAGAAAAGACAATGGAACCTTGAATAACAATAGTCAGTTTCCTACTAGCCCTAGAGTTAAACAGAGACACATTGGAGATATTTAGGTCAAGCACAGAAACCCATCATGTTCCACCTGAATAAAATGGGCATAGATGGGACAATGTTTTTCATTATCTCCCGAAGGCTGCCTTACACTTGCCCTGTCACTTTGGAATTTGATGCTGAGAACAGCAAAGAAAACAACAGTGCTTGAACCCAGGAAGCTTGCGACTACATTCTTCTACTCCAATTGCCTCATCTCTAGGACTTTCTTCTCCTCTCTGGACTTTTGCTTCCTTGTTGTGTATTATAATAGTCTAGGCAACCCTTGCTTTATGAGATTGGCCAAGGGATTGTATTAGGAATTAAATTCCATGTCTAAAATAGTAAAAGACTACAACAACAAAAACAAACCATCAAAAACAGAAGAAGCATTTTTGTTCAAGCTGACCAGTGGGTTCCAGGACCATGTTCATCCCCTGGATCAATGTCTCTTGTTGATTTTCAGAAATTAGGCCTGAAAGTTAGGAGATAGGGATGGGTAAAACAAACTCTAGGAAGTAACAGACTTCCCATGCTAAAACAGACCTTGAAACTTCATTGTCCTCAAGAAAATAATTCACTGGTTTCAATGGATTCCTGAATAAATACCTTCTCGCCAGTCAAGCTGATGACTTCTGATTACTTCTAGCCTAGCATAGGTCCACATACCCCCCCATCCCAGGCTCCTTGCATCTCTGTCTCCTTGCAGTTAGCTACGTGCCATTTGTATATCCAGCTTACCATATTCTGTCTCTACTTAAAATGACTTTGTGATCCTGGAACAAAAACTCATCCTTTAAATTTGATCTGCTTTGTGCCACAGTGAAACTAAGTTTGACAGAGTGAAAGAATTTCAACCATGAACCCGTTATTACCCTTGGCCCAGCATTAACTGTTATTACTTTACTGGGCTGGAGCTTTTCCACATAGGAAGGTCAGTATGTTTCATCTCTGCCTGTCTCTGCTCTAATATCTAGCATGAAAAATATCTGTTGAACAGATAAATGATTGAATGGCTTGGTTGTGAGCCCAGGATATGGTATTTCTCTGTGTGTGATTCTCAGACCACCTGCATCGTGTATCCTTTGGGGATTCCTGTGAAAACTGGGCCACTCTGAGCATCACCCAAAGTCTCCAGCTTTTCTTGGTCCAAGCCTGATATCTGCATTACTAATGAGTTTCCCAGATGATTAGTTATGCCGATAGTGAATAACTACTGTAACAGCTAGAAGAATCAAAAGGCTATGGGGGAAAAGTAAGCTCAGAAAATAGAGTTTAGAGCCTGGTAGGGCAATCTAGCAAAGTTAAAGAGTCAGATCCAATTCCAGCAGAACATTATGAGCGACAGTGACAAAGGGTAATAAGTAACCATGCTAGTTTCTTTTCCTGTTGCTATGATACAATACTCTGACTAAAGGCAGCTTAGGGAGAATGGGCTTCCTTTGCTAATAATTTCAGGTTATGGTTCAGGGGAGTCAAGACATCAGGAACTTGAAGCAGCTACATAGTCATAGTCAAGAGCAAACAGTGAATGAAAGCATGCCTGTTTGCCATTAGCTGACTTTCTTCATCTATACAACTCAGGAGACCTGTTTAAGGAATGGTGCTACCCACAGTGGGCAGGTCTTTCCATCTCAAGGTAACCAAGGTAATCCCCCACAGGCATGTTCATAGGCCAACCAGATCTAGAGAGTTCCTCTTTGAGACTTTCTCCATAGGATTCTCCTAGATTCTATCAAGTTGATTATTAAAATTAACTGATCACAAATAACAATGATGTCACACCATCTAGAATGGCTTAAGCTTGTTAGTAATCTTCCTTTTATGATGGAATACCAATATATAGATTCTTTCAGGAAGAAAGAATACACCTGAAACTATCAGAGCTAGAGTCTCTCTGTGTGAGAGTTACATGCCATGAAATGAATGTATACTTTCTGAGACAGTGCATTGAACCTGGAGTTTACAGCTGTGGCTACAATGGCTTTCTATTGAATTCCTAGGGTCAGCCTATCTTTTATGAGAACACAGGGGACTTAAACGCATGTTCTTTTGCTGTCACAGTGAACAGTCTTATCATTTCCTAGCCTGGTAAGGCTAGGATTTTAAAAGCTAAAGAGCTGGAATAAATATGTAAAACATTTATAGGTGAACATCCCAGGAAATAATGGCATAAGCACAGTAAGCACATACTGACCACTTTTACAGAGTTCTCAGTGACTGAATCAGCCTATGTGGGAGTGCGTTTGATCACAGACAGCTCTGTGGGAACTTAGAGCCCAGCAGATCTGAGCTCTGGCATTATTTCCCTTTGATTCTTACCCCAGGCCCCCAAGGCTCCCTGCCTTTCACTCTGAAGTGGGATGTGATATTTCAGTCATAGTACCCTCCTCGTTAGGTTTCAGATACTTGAAAATCAGCTATGTTCTGAAAGTATTAAATAAAAACTCCAGAATTAAACAGTTCCTAGGTTTTAAATAACATTTCTTACAGCATATTGTTATGTAGGTTCCATTTTATCAGTGTCCCTAACATCTTACTGTGAATGGTTTACATATTGTATTTATCATGGGTGTGTAAGTCTAGGAAAATACAATATGTGTAGATTTCAGTGCTAGCCACACCCTCAGGCATCCATTGGGATCCAAATTGTATAGAAAATTCTGTGTGCAGTTATTATGAGAATTATATTTAATGATAGACAGATTCTAGGTGCTTTAACATATTATTACCAAATAAGTAATTTTTCAGGTAAGGGAATTGAGATTTGAAGAGCACAAATTTTCTCCTAGCAGTTAAAGAGAGCTTTGTGTCTACTATGATGGTGCCGATGCATGTGATAGTCCTCTGCACCTGGTAAGATCTTGTACTCAAATCCTTCCTTGTCTACAGCTAACAGGATTGTAAAGTTTGAAAGAAAATGTTCAGGGTGTCTCAGACCAACTTCAAAACCATTTTGGCTACACCAGTGAATCAGTCAGGTTCTTTCTCCACAGATTCTCTTCATCTGGAAACATTAAACAAGGCAGTCTCCGGGCACAGGTGACTGACATGGTAGACCATCCAGTTGCTGCAAGGTTGACCTCAAAAGTGACCAGGATCAAAGTGGATGCAGGCTTTGTAGATCAAAGGCATCGCCTCCCCCATAGAGCAACCCAGAGAGTCAATGTCAGGCTGCTGGCAAGCCCAGGCTGCAGGAACATCCTGCTCCCATCAGGTCGTGCTGTTAATTAGGCAGCCAAGTGTCTCAGCTAAGGCTTCTGGGTGGTCTGCATGCACCACTCCGATTGCTCACCATTGCTGAAGCTTAGGGGATGTCCCGAGGCTTGAAAAATGGTTGTCAGGCTCAGGCAAAGAGGAAGACCCCACTATTCAGCTGGAACTGTCAGCTCCCAGGTTGTGGTCATCAGGCCATGGAGTCTGCTGTCTTAGGAGCCTGCTTTAAATTAACCGTTGCCTTTGTAATCCAACTTTAAAGAAGAGGTGCTCAGGGGCTGGGAAGATATTGTTAGTAAAGTGCCTGCCACTCAACCGTGGGTGGCAAAAGCTGGGTGTAGCAGTGTAGGTATGGAAACCCAGCCTGTGGGGTGGGGGCAGAGTCAAGAGGATTCCTGGAATTCATTGGTCAGATAGACTAGTTGAATTGATAAGCTCCAGGTTCTATCTCAAAAATTAAGATTGAGAACAATCCCAGAAGCCACAGGATGGGCTTCTATTCTCCACATCCACACCCACCCACATAGTACATACACCCATACTAACAAGTACATCACACACACATACACACACACACACACACACACACACACACACACACACACACACACACACACACACACAAACACTGTGCTCAGATCCCCTCAAATCCCTTTGAATTCACAGTGTAGGTTTGCTGTCCATAGCAGAAAATAGATGTTTAAAAGGTCCACCTCATGAGAACCACAGCGTGAGGACTCCCACACAGGCTCAGAGTAGACGATGATTAAAGCTTGCAGTTCTTGAGACCTTATAAACTTCCAGTACTTGACATATGCCACTGTTACCTTCACACAAACCTCCTTGGGCTGTGGCCATCCCCCATTTTATTGCTAATAAAACTGAGGCTCAGAAAGATGAAATGCCATGCCCAAACACTCCACCCCTCAGAAGTGGAGGGTTTAGGGACTTACAGAGCCTCTTTGAGTACAATTTGCATTCATGGTTCTACATTAGTAATGCATGATCAACAGCCCCAATCTCCTCTGCAGAAAAACAATTAACGTTTATTTTTTTGCTTAGGATTTTCTGGGGAAGGAAGTGTTGTGCTGCTGGCCAAGTTCTAACTGACTGGGGCTGGGCTTGTTCCCATGTCTCTGGCCAGCTGCTGGGCTGGCTTGGTGTGCTTTCCATGCATGCTTTTCTCTGACTCTAGCTGAGCATGTTTAATAGGGGCAGCAGAGGAATGGGTCATGGCAGAGGCCTGAGAAACCAGGCCTGGGCTTGGAGCTCTCACACCATCATCTCAAGCTCATTCTTTAAGAGAAGAAAAAAATTTATAATTATACATGGGAGCATCTCCATCTTTCAACCCACATAGCAAAGTGTTATTTGGTTGTGTAGAGGCCAGTGACTGGGACCCTTGATAGAGTTATTTGACCGGAAGTTACAACCTTTCCGCTAGGCCAGTGTGTTGACAATATGTATCATACAGTTGGGAACTGTATACATTTTTTTTTTGTTCTGTTTTAGTAAAGAGATCAGAAAGTCCACATCACCTTTCTCTTAGTTAAGTAGCACATATGCTTAAATTTGAAGGTGGATAATAAAATTCCCATTACGCTTATGCAAACCTGATGACAAATAGAAAAAAATGAGGTAGCTTCCACTGAGGGGCCTGGCAATTCAGAGTGAGGTGTGAGGTACCCAAAAGCACTGCCATGGCTCATGGTCACTGGTTTTATGAGAAAATGCAAGACTGAGATAACTCAGTAGATAAAGTGAGCCCCAGATCCAACAGAAGCCGCTGTACGTTGGCATGTGTATACACTGCTAGATCCTTGGAACTCAGTGGCCAGCCACCCTAGCCAAAGTGGTGAGTCCCAGATTCCAGGCAGACATCTTATCGCTAAGAACAAGGTGACCAGCACCTGATATACTGATACCTGGGGTTGACCTTTGTTCTCCACCTGCACACAAGAATATGTCCAAATGTGCCTGCACCCCCATATCCAGGTGCACCAAGAAACATATACACACAAAATAGGAACGACAAAAAGAAACATTTTTTTTTTTACAAAAAACAAAGAAAAAGAAGAAATGCAAATTTCTCTGGCCTTTGCCTCTTCTCCGATCTTGCCTTCTCTCTTGTCCACTGCCCAACCGAGTCTTCTTTTCCTAGCTCCAGTGAGTGATTAGTTTTTCTCCATCACTTCTCTCCATCACTGTCGCCTTTCCTTTTCACGTGGGGAGACATTTTTGTTTTCTTTCTTGATCTGCTTTTGACCTTCAAGTTCAAGGGGCAGATCACTGACCATACAGCCTGAGTCTATGCTTTCCTTCCCATCTCAGCGCTCTGCTCAGCCTTTGGGTTATGTGAGCCCCTCTCTTGACTACGGGGAGTTTGCAGGGTCAAAGATACTCAGCTGCTTCTGCTGGGTCCTGCTCTGTTTCTAGCTCTTTCTTCAGGCATGACAGGTAGAATATGCATGTTTGTCAAATTACCAAGTATCGGCTTTGAATGTTATTTATTCTTTGAGAAAAACGCTTTTGTGGTTTTTCATTTCATAATTGTGCATGATTTTTTTACAAATAAAATCATATTTTTCTTAAGTATTCATTTAGACCATTGTTTACAGGACTTCTTGTTTCTTTCTTTTTGTTCTTTCTTTCTTTTTTTTTTTCTTTTCTGAGACAGTGTTTTCCGTATAGCCTTTGCTGTCCTGGACTCACTTTGTAGACGAGGCTGGCCTCAAACTCACAGAGATCTGCCTGCCTCAATCTTCTGGGGTGCTAAGATTAAAGGTGTGCACCATCACGTCTTGCTTATAGGATTTTTCTTAGCAGTCATACATATTGAGTTGGCTGAAATACAACAACAAATAGAATGGAAACACCCCGCTTGAGGATGCAAATCCTCTAGCTGTATAAGACAGTACCAGGTTGACAAGCCCTGTCACTGTTCAGTAGGACATATTGTGGACGTTTTGGTTTATGGTGTGTAAACATGAGTTTGTTTTAATCCCAGGTGTGGGATATGGGTCTGATTCAGATGGTCCACAGCAGCAAACTATTTGCCTCATGTGGCCTCTGAGAGAGACACTTTGCCAGCTACAGATAGTTTAAATATGAGGACTCTGAGAGGGAATAAATACCAGAGCCTGGCTAGCTCAGTCAGCGGAGCATGCAGCTCTTACCTAATCTCAGTGCTGTGGGTTTGTGCGTCACTTGGTGGTGCTACTTTTTAAAAACTATTTCATTTCTGTTATACCTTTTCCTCCCTTTTCCATCCCAATGCCTTCCAACACCCCAATACTGGGTAGGAGAGAAGGGATGTTAGTAGGAGAGGGGGCGCAGTTCTCTTAGCTGCTTCCTGTTGGTTAGGGCCTTGGTTCCTTAGGGTAAGTCCAATCTTTGTTTCAGGCGATCTCTAACTTCTCCTCACGCCGCATTAAAAGCAACCAGGGGCAGCAGGGGGAAGCACCAGTGGCCTTCTTCCTCCTTGGAGCTCTCTCTACTGTCTACGCTGTGGCGCTTATTCCATTTCAGAGTTAAACTATCTGCAGCTGGCAAAGGGCCTCACAGATGCCTTTCAGCCTCATTCTATTTCTCTCCTGTCCTGGGCCTGTCTGCTTGGGCATTGACCTTCCATTCCAGACCACAAGAAGTACTGGACAGGGTGTGTAGTGAAAAGAATGAGGGTGTGTGTAGGTGCAGGCATTTCAATAAATAGTCCTATTCCACAGGGTTTTCTGATGAGGTAGGAGGATGGAGTAAAAGTTTCAGGGCCACGGAAAGGGAAGTCAAACAAACAGACAAACTCTGAAACTTTGAAGTAATTCATGCGCATGCATATTTTTAATCACGTTCTTTTCTAAGTGTATGATGTACATATGCATTTGAACATGCCTACATTATCAGCCTGTAAATGTATGTTTAACTGCATGTAATTACATCTGTAGTTTTGGGTATCTACATACCTAAATACATGTCTCAGCATATATGTAGGCTTCTGTGCGTGTGTACAGATGTGTATGTGTTTGTTACTTTTGTGTTGCTGTGAACAGATTAGCTGGTACAGACAACTTAAGGAGACAGAAAGCTCCGTTTAACACACTCTTTCTGGAGTTTTGCTCCATGGTCTGTTTGAGTGGTTCAGTTGATTGTGATGGATGAGTATGAAAGAGGTTCTTCACATCACAGTAGAACAGAAGGCAGGTAGGAACCAGGGGCCCACAGAATCTTTAAAAATCTACCCTTACTGACCTGTTCCTGCAAGCTAGACTCTGTCTCTCAAAGGATCTACAGCCTCCCAAGATAACACCATCAGCCCAGGGCTAAGCATTTAAAACACAAGCATGTGAGGGACATTTATTTATCTTCAAATAACAGCAAACGGCACACGTTGCCTTTCTTCCTTGAAGCTCACTAAGGCTCATTGATTAGCATATGTGCATATCAATATTATTAATCACACCCATACTTTATCCATAGTTGTATATATGTAGCAATCTCTCATTATTCATATGAAGAAATGTGCACAAATTTTCCATATATAGAAATAATACTTATATGTAGTCCTATCAAATCTTAGACTTAAAATATGTAGTGTGATTATTTTTGTAGAGGAAACATAGTAAGGACGAAATCTAAGACTGTGTTTAACATTTTATTTCAGAGTGGGTCTGGGAAAGTGCTTTGCATTTAGTAGGCTTCCAGGGAAGAGCCTTGTTGGCTATGTCTTTGAAAAGGAAGAGGATGTATGAAGATGAACCTGGTTGTTAAAGTGAATCAGTCTAGAGTCCACTGGAAGTCAGGAGACTCAGTGGTGTATACTGTCTCCTCTTGAATTCCATTTCTCCCTCTTTGACATGAGCACACTGTGTGAACCAGTGGCAGGATTCTTTGTTAGTGGTTACATGCTCTGCCTTTCCATTTTTGGAAGTCTTTAGTGGATCCAAGACTTAGCCTGGCAATGCTTTTAATAAAAGTTTGCCTGGACAGTAAGAAAAGAGCTGCACAGACCATCTTCTAGATTGAGGTCAGTGATGTCTTCCCCAGCTCCTTCTACCTCCTTGCTCCCATCTGTTCAACCACAGCTCAAGGGATTTATAATAAAGAGATGGCTAAGAGAATAGTCACAGATGTTCTCTATCTCACTCTAATTGTCAGAGCCTGAGCTGCTGCAAGGATACAGAAGTGAAGACACAAGCAGGAGAAAAGGGGTTCCATTCCACTGTCACAGACAGCTCGCTGTGCTTTCCCTTAGCAGTGGTTCTCAACCTTCCCAATGCTGCGACCATTTAACATAGTTCCTCATGTTGTGATGACCCTAAACATAAAGCCATTTTGTTGCTACTTCATAACTGTAATTTTGCTACTGTTATAAATCAAAATGTAAATGTATGATATACAGGATATACCCCAAAGGGGTTGGAAACTGCTGCTTTAGAGTATGGATTAAAATTTCCTCATATGTAATATGGAGAGTTGGTCTCTTCTTTACCTGCCTGCAGAGACTTGTTGCAAGAAACAAATGGGACCAAGTAGAAGCTTTGTAAAACACAGTGATTTGGTTGGGACTATGATAATTCAACTGGTTTCTGCTGTTTAGGGTTTAAAGTTCAGCAATGAGGGGATGAGAAGATGCCACAGGGATTAAGGGCTTATAGTACTCTTTCAGAGGATCTGAACTTTATTCCCGACACCCATTCTGGGTGGCCCACAATCACCTCTAACTCCAGCTCCAGGGCTTCTTACGCTTCCAGCCTCCCTGGGAACCCACACTCATTGTGCGTACACTTACACACAAATGTGTGTGCATAATTAAAAACAAAACAAGAGAGATGCAGTTTGAGGCAAAGCAAACATGTAAAGCTTGGGGTAATTTAGTAAATCTCAAACAGAGTGAAGGGACCAACCCAGCTTCTGAAAGTCATGATTACAAGCACTAAGAGAGGCCAATAAACACATTAGATTCTAGAAAGATTTTGTAAGGAAGATATAGTTGAGATTACCACTAAAATAACAACTACTGTCTGTCTGTCTGTACAATGACCCAGAGATATGAGCCTCCAGGTTGTCAAGACAGACTCTGGTGGCCATGCAAAAGATGTAGAGTGAATTTAGCATGCAGGGAGTTCAGGAGTTCTCAAGTTCTGATCCCTAAACCCTTGAATACTAGAAAATAGAATTCAGGGCTTTGCAACTCATGAATGGGTGACAAGATAATATCTTTGTTTTCACCAACTTCCAGTTGAAATGTAGCACATATTTTATTTATAAATATAGAAGAAAAATCACAGTCTTATTTGCAGAAGCTGTAAAGTCAACAAATAGTGCATATTTTATGACAGTTGTAAAACTATTGTTGATATTGGTCACAAGTTTGAATTATAGTATTTATTCAATGATTTAAATTAGATTCCTTATAAGGTTACATGCTGGTCTGTGGAGATGGCTTGGTGCATTAGGACACTCACTACACAAGCATGAGAACTTGGGTTCAGATCCCCAATACTCACATATAAAGCTGGGCAGGCTGTTTACACCTGTGTACACTGTTTACACTGACTGTTCACACCTAGTGGTAGAGTGAAAAATTGAGAGATAAGAAAATTGTTGAAGTTGCTGGCTGCTGGCCTAGCTAAAATGTGTCAAGTTCCAGATTCATCAAGAGACCCTGCCTCAAAGAAGTAAGATGGCTCAATAAAGGAGGGTACCTATACAAATGTATACACACATGTCTACACACACACACACACACACATCTCACTATATCATGTATAAAAGAAGTACACACATTACTATCCACACATTTATTTTAATATACTCCAATAAGACTCCAGCATAAGCTGTTTGGTTCACATTTAAAATATCTTTAAAATTGTTTTATGCTTCGCCACCCTGACAAAGGAGCTCATGGAATGGAAACAGCTATAGGATGATGGAAATTACAATCCAAGGGCTGAAGGCCAGCGGAGCCATGAGCCTAACGTGCTCATGTGTGAAGTTGGAGGCATGATAAATGTACCTTAGACATAAGGAGGAAGGAGACACTCAGCAGACAATCCCGGTGGCAGAAGTTAGAGGTTGGTGAATGAAGGAGAGTGATGAGTACATTTGTCAGTGTGTATTTCTACTTGGATGGCATTAGCCATGAGCATGTGGGCTCCATTGGAAAGCTTGGATGAGTTTATTTTACTTACTGGGATGGAAAGGATGCCATTCATCAACTGGCCGAGGGTTCTCTTGCTCTAACTAGACAGAACTCATGGTAGACAGGAAGCTCCTCAAACGCTGGATTCTGGAGGTCTTTTGCTCCCCACAGTTGGCCTGTACAGCAGACACAAGTGCTATTCCAGTGTGACAGTCCCTGTGCAGACCTCATGTATCACCACGCTTGGCACTCGTCAGCAGCCAGTATTACAGCCATCAGCCTTGGCATCTCTCTGGAATTCTGGCTATCAGGGCAATGGCTTCAATTGATCCCTTTATCAGCTGCCCTGGGGCTTATTGCCTCTGCTTCTTCTTCCTGCCCTGAGTCTCTTTAGTTTGCTTGCTCCTTTAGATGTCGGTGGGCAATCAGGATAACTCAAGATTCCTGCCTTTGTCAATGACAGCATTTGGTGTTGGGCACAGCCGTGATGCCAGGAACAGGCATCCTCTCTTGTTACGGGTGGGACTCTCAGGTGGGATCAGTGGGTAGCCAGTGGCTCTGGGGCCACAGTACTGAGGCAGGTTTAGGTCCCTGCAGGGCACTGTTTCTTCAGCTGTTGAGCAGCTGCGCTAAGCCTTCCGCCACACTGTTTCTTCAGTCATCAAAGGCTGGTTAACAATTTGTGCTTGAAAGCTGGCCTGAGGGTTCAGGAATTCCAGTGGGACCAGATCCCCTCATAGCACTGGGCAGCGCCCACAGAGTCTGTAGTTTCCAGGCTGGTAGTGCATGCTACACCAGAGCTACTGCTTTTCCAGCACAGCACTGGAGGGATACTTAGACATCAAGTGGGAACAAGCCCGAACTTTCCCAGTGGTTAAGCCATATCCGCTGCTCTATCCAGCTCACACTGCATCACTGAGAAGAGGCAAGGAAAGATCCCTCGGGGATATCTTCATTAGATCTTACACTGAAATTAGAGGGGACAGTCCAGGAGGGTGTCCTTCACCTGGGGGAACTGGTACAGTTTGTTTTACAGCTAGGGAAGGGGTATGTGAACCAATCGCAGACATTTGTTTGCCCAATCACAGTCATTAAGGCTTTTTGGACCAATTGTGGCCTTGCTACTTCAGTCATGGTAGTCCTTCCCTCTTGGGCACCTTCTCCCTCTGGTTGTGATGGAAATGGTTTGTTGAGGTTTGTAATTGAAAACTCTGGTACAAACTATCTCAAACAGTCCTTCAGGAGCCAGGGCAATCAGCTGTAAACTTTTACACAGTTGTCTCAAGGCATCTGCAAACCGTTCAAGACAGCTGGTGCTGGCATAAGGGTAGTCTGTCTGTCTGTTAGACTGACAGCCCCTTTGCTCAGAGCATTTGGGGCCCTAAAGAAGAGTCCAGTGACCTCTGATTAGGGAGGCAAATATCTCCATCTTCAGTGTATTCGCTTATTTACAGAAAAAAAGAACATCAAAAAGTACTTTAAAATATTATTTGCCATTAATACTCTCAGTAATTTTAACAGATCTTACTTGTGGCTTAACAGTGTTTTATATCTGCCCAATAAATTCTGTGTACAGGGAAAAAAGAGGGCTGGGATTCCATGCTCTGTAGAAATCAGAGGCCAATCACCATAGAATTATTTTTTATGATACAGAAATTGAAACAGCAGCAGCAAGAGAACAGTGGACAAGAGCACACAGCTCAGATTCATCACGCTGCGTGTCTTTCCGTTTTCCATTTGAAATACAAGGGTGCATGTGTTCTGATGCACAAGATTTTATCAAGACACTACATCAAACCTACAAAGGGGGAGGAAGACTTTTCACAGTCCTGCTTTCCTGGGGCCAAAGGTGAGCATGGACTGAAGCGCACACATACCCATTAAAGGGGATGCCTTGGAGAAGTCTTCCTTCGGACCTCCCTAAGTACCTCGGCTCTTTCCACAGCATACTCTAAACAGCTGATTAAACGATTATTTCAAATCTTTTAGAGCCTTGCAAGTTGTTACTTCCAAAAACCACACAGTGAGTGCCAGACTTTAAGCTAGATGTTATCTTTATCAAGATTTCCTGATGTGGCTGCTGGAGGAAAAAAATTATCATCCGTGGTTTAATACATGTTGTAGGCTACATTGCCAACCTGACAGGCAAGATGTACTCACTGGTATAAATAATGGCACAATTATGTAGGGAGTAAGCTTGGATTTGAGGTCTGCTCAATGAGAGGGAATTCATGCTTGGTATCATAAACCTGGTCAAAAGACCAGAGCTCAGGAGGTCACAGGCTCTGGGGAAGAACCCACTACTGTTGTTTTGTGACATGGACATAGTGTTAAACTGCCTTTGAAATATTTGCATTTATAACCACAGATCAGAGCTTCCCTCCCTTGGTAGGAGAGACTTCTATTTCCAGGTCAGTAACAGTTAATGCAGGACTCACCGCTGGCCAAAGTGCTGTAAAGGAGCGTTGACTGAGCGCTCAGCTCTAAAGGAGGACACACCTACCACCTCCTCTAAGGCTCAGGAGACATTGTAAAGAGGGTTTGGAAAAAAACGGAAGAGCAGGAGGATGAGAGAAGTTCCATGAAAAAGTCCGGCCCGGCACACGCTGTACTTACGGACTCACCACAGCTGTGGTTGCCTGCACTGACTTGCATAGGATAAGGCCCTCACCATCCATTGTAGATCAGGAAAGACTCCTGCAAGTCACCTTGGGTCTTGGGGAAGAGGGAGATCTTTTCTTCAGTGGTGTAGGCACTGGTATTATGTTTATGGTCTGGTGAAGACTCACATACATGCTCGTGCAAGCGGTGTCAATTAAACTTGTCTGTCTGTCTCACACTCTCTCTTAGTTTCTCACCGTCTCTGTTTCTGACTGTCTCTCTCACACACACATAAATGACCTCCAAACCAAAACCAAAAATACATGACAATGTCTGTGTGTGTATGGAGAGAGAGAGACAGAGAGAGAAACTTGTAAAGAAGGACTTCAGATAGAATGAGAGGGGAATGAGAGAGGATAATTTGATATTTAGGTGAAAAGACCTAAATAAACTATGCACATGTATGGAATTGTCAAGGAATAAAGAAAAGAAAGGGTTTTTTTCCTGTAGGACTTTGTTTTATTTTACTTTCTTTTTAGCATGTGTGGTGGCCTAGGAGTTAATAATTTTTAAATGCTTAAAAATATTTAAAGCATGATCAAGGAATATACCTCTGGGCAATTGAAACAATTAACTGACCATGAAAATAAGGCCTTAAAAATTGAGTTCCTGCTAGTACCCACATGTGTGCACATGTATGTGTGCAAATGCATGCACACACATACAGACGTGCACATGTAAATGCACACATATGTATGCATGTGAACATATAATTCTTAATTTTAATACCTTAGTTGATTTGGTATTTATTAAGTAGACATTTAAGACTAAGAATGCTATTTCAAATTTTTGTGTAATTTAGCCTCATAAAAATTCCTTCCTCTGTTTCGGTTTCTTCGGAGGCTAAAGTTTAAGAAAAATAGTTATTTACTACGCCCACCACTACTGCTTCTTCTGCTATTATTATTACTATTATTTTTCATGGTAAAATCAAATGGATATGTTGAACTCACTTTTGCTAGTAATGTGCTATGTTTCATTCAATGTTTGAATGGCAATATGGATATGTATAGGTGTGTGTGTGTGTGTGTGTGTGTGTGAGTGCAGTGCATGGGGAGCCCAGATGAGGATGTCAAATCCCCTGGAGCTGAAATTATAGGCAGTTTCGAGGCACCAAACATGAACGCAGGTCTTCTGGAAGAGCAGCAACCACTCTTAGCACCTCCATCCCTGGATAAATAGTCTCATCTAAATTTTACAAATAGAAAAGGGAAACAAAATTACCAAAGAGTATTACATGATAGCACACATCATGGCAAGTATACAAGCCAGTTTTCAAATGCTGGCTAATTCATCTCAAGGCTTATTATTTTTATACCATTATATACTATCTCTCTAATGTAAATGACCATGTCATATGGTAATGACTTCACACACGCCTCCCTTACACAACTTAAGTGTCCTTATGATGTGCACAGAATATAATTTATTTGCCTTTCAGTTCCCATGTCAAACAGAAAGCTTCAGTAAGGGTAAGGAATTAGCAAAGAAAGAAGTGAGCAAATGAATCAATAAGAAAAAGCTTCATTACTTTTTAGAACTTTCTAGTGGATTGTCCGTGTGTTTAAGAAATGTGTTAATGTCTTAGATACACTCATTCAAATAGCTATGTGGGGCCAAACATATGGAGAGCTGGAGAATTTACCACCAGCAGCGATGGGATGCCTAGAGTCTGTTGTTTTCTCATCTTGAGGCAAAGCAGGTGGTGTGGTTCATCACAAGGGGTGGTAGAGAATTCATGGAAAAAAGAGTTCTGAGAGGGAGTTAGGGTCAGAGAGAGGATGTGGAAGTTGAACCACAGTCCACACAAGAACTGGGAACAACTCCAGAGGACGAGAGTTCCAAGAGAAAAAAAAATTATTTCTGTCTCTCGTTAGGATTCCATTCCATTGTGTGAGCAATGTTTGGAGAGAGGACGGAAGAAAAGGCAAGCACAAAGATCATGTTTGCCCAAGTTGTTTTCTTTTTCCACACAACAATAGGGTTTATTGTCTATTGCATTTTCTCCTTTAATAATTTGCCGGTAGTATTGTTTCTAGTTTATTTAGATATTTATACTTTCCAAAACTATCTGCAAGATATGGTTAAGCATATTGGGGATTTATTAACTCAGGCTTTCTTTTTAATCTGAATAAAGGTTTTTCTCTATTAACATCTCCAATGTAGTAAAACAAGACCTGGAGATAGAGGCACAGACTGGGGTTTGTAGGCTACTCTGATATTTATTAGTTCTTGGCAAATTCATTCTTCACTTCCTAGCTTTCAATATAGTTGATCCAACCCTTGAATTGTAATGAAGATTAAATGGGATGGTCATGTGACAATGTGTCTGTGGTGTGTGAAATGTGCTGAGAGTGTTTGCTTATATGACTAAGAAAAGTCTCAGTCTTTCTAAATATTTTCCAGCAAAGATTGTTTGATGAGAACTGTTGGAGTGAGAGTCAGGGAACAGCTAGAAGTGTTTGAGCTTCATTGTGCCCACTGGTCACACGCTTGGTGGGAGAATAATCTGAACTGGACTGGAAAGACTTCATCTAAGTAAATTCTCTTCCTGGTTGGGAAGGGTGGCTTTATGTCCATTCTGGTGCTATAAACACAGACCTCTAAAATGGAGACTACTCCAAAATGCTACAAACTATTCTATACTCTGCTCAAACATGCAGCTAGTCAAGCCACATTACCCCCATATTTTGGGAAGGCATAGTTCCACGAGTCAGAGATATATCTAGTGGGTGTGTTTGAACATCACTGAGGGGTCCTGGACAGATAGTTTTATGTTCAGGTCCACATCCCAGATGCTGAGCCCTTCCTTTGGTGCAAGTGCAGCTAGAGTCCCTTCTTTGAAATGCTTGGGACCAGAAGTGTCTTAGACTTTAGTATATTTGTAATATAAGCAATGTGTGTCCACAGTCTAAACATGCTGCAGAAATTTCCATTTTTACACATCGTGTTGGCGTGTAAAAGGTTGATACACATTTGTATGTTTTTGGTTTAGAACACTCTACCCAAATCTTCATGTTCATCCCTACCTTTAATCCTTGGGCAAACTCCATATTCTCTCTCTCTCTCTCTCTCTCTCTCTCAATCTCTCTCTCTCTCTCTCTCTCTGTGTGTGTGTGTGTGTGTGAGTGTAAATGACAGAATGGAAATTCAGAGATTATATTTGGTAAGAAATAATCCATGTTGAAAAGTAAAAAAACAACAACAACAACAACAACAACAAAAAAACGCTTCCTGAAGCCTGAAGATGTAGCTTCTAAGTAGCACACACAAAGCCCTGGATTCATCCTCAGCACTGCAGAAGTAGGTGCTTTGATAGACACAAAGAGCAACAGGAAAGAATATGTGCATACAATTGTAGAAAAGTTTATAATATTTACTTAGTTTGGAGAAATAAATACTTTTTAAAATAATCCTCTTGACTACCCCAGCACATAAAGAAAAAAAAGAAAGATTTTTATACTACAATATAAAGGAGAAATGAATGTGAAACTCAACAATATTTCAGTAACTATTTTATTTAAAAAATAGTCTTTTAACGAAGTGTCTATTCTGACTGACACCATGTTTAAATTAATTCCATACTTACTACCTCTCTTTATGAGCCATAAATTCCTCAAGTATGACATCTTTCTTTCAATTCTTATTTTTAGCACACTTTTTGAACCCATAGAAATTCTCATTTTAAAGGTCTATAGTCAAATAAATGGAAATAATTTCAATAAAAAAGGACAAACCATGAAGAAACTACCAATGGCCATGGAGCACATTCAACACATATCATTTCATATGCTCCAAACCCAAGCTGATTAAAATCTCTAGCATTTAAAAAATGTGCCATTTACCAGTGCTTTAGTTGTTGACTGTGTAATAGTAGCCCTCCTGGTTAAGTCTTCCTTTGCTGACTTGGTGAGGAATTAACTGCTACTCTTGGCTTGTGGAATGCCAGGGCATTCTCTCACAGGAAAGTGGGCTTCTCTCCCACAAGCCAGCATGATGTGCACAATTTCATCTTATTTGTTCACTTATTCTCTAAGTATTAAAGTTGGCGAGATAACTCTTGAACCAGTAGAGGTAAAATAGCAGCCATGCTGATATGATACTGAGTGCCTTGGGGAACTCTTAAAAGAATGAGTGGGCACGAGAAGGACAAAGAACTGGCTGTGCTGAGAGCAGAATGACAGATATTTAAATCCTGAAGTAGTCTGAAGGAAGAATGGTCCATGAATGCTGGGAGATCCTCCAGTGAGGAAAGTGAATTTTAAAATGAGAGAGGAAGTCACAGCTATCTTCTCCCACAGCCAACCAACAAACAAATAAGAGCTTGTCAACATGAACTCAGCGCTGTCTCTTTGACATCCTCCCCCCCCCCCAAGAGGGAGGAGCAGCCTTGCTAGGCTACAGAGGAGGACATTGCAGCCAGTCCTGAAGAGACCTGATAAGCTAGGGTCAGATGGAAGGGGAGGAGGTCCTTCCCTATCAGTGGATTTGGAAAGGGTCAGGGAGGAGATGAGGGAGGGTGGGTGGGATTGGGGGAAGAATGAGGGAGGGGGCTACAGCTGGGATACAAACTTAATAAACTGTAAGTAGTCTTAAAAAATAAAATGAATAAAAACATACAATTGAATAAGCACACACACACACAAAAAGAGCTTGTCAATGATTATTTAGGCAATAATTATAAAAGGTCTTTGGGTCACATCCCAAGACTGGGTCAATGAGGAGTTTAAGAGCAACCAGGCAAAGACTTCATATCGAGAAGAACATTCAGGTCCCATAACTTACTGAACTTAGAATGAATTGGAGTCAGTTTTTTTCTTCTTCTTCTCATTTTTGGTGGAATGCAGTTGAGAGAGGATTTCACTAAGTATCCTATTTTGGCGAGGAACTTACTATGTATGGAAGGCTGTCCTCATGTTTATAACCCTCTGCCTCATGTTCCTCAGTGCTGAGACTGCTCGCACTTAAGGCCATGCCAGATGAGTTGGAGTCATCTGTCAATAGAGAAATTTTTGCTTGAAGAAAATTCTACAAAGAGATGAAATACATATTAGTTATAAATTATCAACTATCAGAATACTAGTATTTGGCTTGGAAAGGAAGGGCACTAGGATTCTGAAGAAAACATCCAATTGCTGTCATTATTGGGCTCTTTTACAAATGGACTTTACTGTTGTTTTTCACAAAAGTCTCCACCACTCCTAAAAACATTAGTCATTTGTCATCCCCAGTTTACCAAGGCTTCGAAGCCAGTGAGAGAGGATTCTGAGCTATGTGAGGAAAGTGTTTCATTGTCTTGGATTTATACAGTAAACTCTCCCCAACAATGTCCTTTAGAAAAACCCCACATGAGAAGAGTTCAAGGCCATGATTTTTCATTGACTGATGTCCTAATAGAAAAAAAAGATTCTCTATGGTTTCATAAACCATAGCAGATATGAATGTATTTCTTAAAGAATGATTTTAAGTGATCAATTTCATTCATATTCATTACATTTATATATTTATTTAGTGTGATGTGCGTGGGTACACAGGCCACAGTGTGTGTGTGTGTTGGTGGACAACTTAGGCCAATTCTTTACTTCTACCATGTGAGTCGCAGGTCTCAAACTCAAGCATGGCAAGAAACACCTTATCCACGGAGTCATCCTGCCTGACACTATATTCTTTATAATTTATGATTAATATACAATAAACTTCCTGGTACATATCCTAATAAAGCCTTCACAAACTGGTTGTCTGAGGTTGATTTTGTTTAAGAAGACCCTGAAATATAAGGGAAAATAAACGACACAGTCTATTAACTGTCTTTAAACCATGTGACCTGTCTGTCTCTACTGTGGAATCAAAATTCCAAGATGGCATTGCATGTGCCTTCTTCACTCTAAGGCCTACTTTACTACTTGATCTATTGTCGATACATATTAAGCACTTGCTTAATAAATGAGAAAGAACAAAATACCTGACCCAGGGGTTCTTCATGCAGTATTGTTCTGTGATTATTGTGCATACGGAAGAACACGGATTTCCGAATGGAAGTGATTTCCTGTTTTGCTCCTGCTATGTGATCCTGGCTAGGCTCTGCTGCCCATGGACTTCAATCTTTACATCCATATAACAAGAATTAAACATTTTAGTTTTGCCAAGAGGGTTAGCTGAGAAAGTGTCTAGGGAGAGTTCTTCATCAGTGGGAAAGGCCATGATGGAGGCAATGGTGTAGCTAGCTTAAACTCACTTGAGTGACTTTGGGGAGCAGAACACTTTTCTAGTTTTCAGACAGCTTTTCCACACTCAAAAAAGAGGGCCAAAGCCTCTCAGAGAGGAAATTGCTCAGCTAGGAACTCTTCTCCAGCGGGTCACATTGCAGAAACAGTGTTTTGGCAAGCCTAACAAAGACGCCATTATTTCCAAGCATAGACAATGCCAAGAAGGTGCTGGGTGGTCCAGAATACAGGAGACAGATAATGTAATGGCTCCATTCATCAGAACAGCGAGTGTGCACACCAGCTGCTTGCCAGCAGGAAAATGAAGCTCTTCTCCCTTCTGAGGATAATTTACTTCTGCTGGGGAGACTCTGAAATATCCTTCACCTTTAAGGGACCAACCAAATTCCAACAGGATCATGTAACATTGTGCAGACCCAGAAAAGGAGTGCAAAGAGAAGCAAATAAACCAAGGGGCTAAAGACGGAACTGGACAGCCAAAGTCCACTTCTGTAAGTTTGGTCTGTTTTTTTGTTTTTTTTTTTTTTGCCTTGTGAAAAGTGAGTATTTTTCAATTTGTTATACTTCTCTTTTTGTTTGGCCACCAGGAAGCTGACTGCCAAGCTTTAGTTAATCCTCATGTCTCAGTTTCTAAGCCTTTAGTGGTTTTCCTCTGCAAATTTCAGAATAGCAAGTGACCCACAGTTGCTTTTGATACAATGAGAACATCATTTAGATTAAAAACCTGCAGGCTCTTCCCTTATTTGAAAAGGAAAAACAATGTAGCTCTTGGATGGGAACGGTGGGCCAGTGTCTAAAGGCCACCAAGCCTGACGATATGGGTTTGATAACAATTGGACTTCTGCAAGTTGTGTTCTGACCTCCAAAACTGCACTGTGGAACAGAAGTACCTCCCCCAAATATGCATGTAGAAATATGTTAGTAAATGTACCAATTGTTTTAAAATGATGTAGAAATGTACCTTTTCAGGACATTGAACAATTTTGGGGATTATTTTCAGTCAATTAATTGGATGTTTTTAAAGTTCCAAATAATGGCAACCACTTTGTAGATAAAGTGTCTGAAAAATATTCAAGATAACTCTTTAATAAGCTCCTTTTTATTGAGTTACTTAAATGATGGTACTGAAATGTAATAATATTAAATAATATCTCATATTCCTATAGTTTGAAATTGAGGGATGCAGGCTTTGAGCCAGAATCCATCTGAAAGCAGACCCTGATTCTTGAACCATGACATTAACATTTTCTTACTTTTTTAATTTAAAATTTTAATTTTAGAGAACTTCGTATGTGAGCACTGTATCTACATCATTTCCATCCCCCTTTCTTGTCACCAACTCTTCCCGTGTCTACCTCCACTCCCTCTCAAATTCAAGACCTCTTCTCTTCTATACATAAAACATATGGAGTCCATTTAGTGTGTTGCTTATATTTACATTTGGTTAGGACTGAGCCATTGGGATTGAACAAACATTAGGGATCTTGTCTACAGAAAAAAAAATGGCTGTCTTGGAGCAGCTATTCATTGTTCCTGCCTCTTTACACACTAATTGTTATTTGTGAGGCTGTGGAAAGCAGTTGATAGGAGTTTGTTGATCCTGAAAGCATGCTCTAACTCACACGGTGAAACCCACAAAAGAAGGTCAGGAATTGGGTGTTGCAGTCCCCAGAGTAAAGTAGAAAACTACAACAGAATACGGGAAGCAGTGTGATGGAAATAATGAAGGCATTTTGGCACAGTTTTCATGCAAAGAGGAAATTATGCATGAAGGAAGTACAAGGGTCAAGAGGCAAGATTCCATTCTTGGAAAGAGACGAAGGTTGAACATGACTTAAAGTGTGCCTGAGTGCAGTGCAAGGCTCAGTGCTAGAGCCATTGAAGGAATCTGCACACCTGTACATCATTTCTTCCCAGCAGCCGGCTTCCTTCTACTCACAATATTTTCGTGATCTAATAAGAACTCACCACTCTCGACAAGCAAATAATCATCACACTTGGGAGAAATTCAATCTTCAATCAAAGAATCATCTGTTCACGTTATGTTTTTTATGGAATGATATATTCCATCAAATTGTTATTCCATGTTATATTGCTATAACATAGCCAGTTACATACATATAAATGCAGAAGCCATGAAACCTGTCTCTAATCCCTTTCTGTGCGAGATCTCTTTCCATCATCACATTGGAATAATTTCTTCCTAAAAAACACCTGAACTTTGTGTAGCTATTTCAGAGGGCTTGTCACCCATTTCCAAATTTACCCAGTGTTTAATCATCTTTATTTTTGCACATGATCCTTTTTTATTAACACTGGTGCCAATCACAGAAATCAAGTTTCTTTTTAAGCTCCTTCCACTACCAAGCATTCAAAAAAAAAAAAAAATCAATGAAATCAACAGTGCTTACTCTTCCTTAGGTGAAAATCACTTTGAGACTAGAAGGGTTTCTTTCTAAAACAAAAAGGAGCTGCAAAGGAAGCAGACAGGTGTTTATTTGGGAAAATATTTTAAACAGTTAGAACTGAGAATTGAGTTCATGCAATTAAGGAAAGACGGTGTAACTGAAGAAGGTAGATTGGATAAGCAGGATCATCGTATGGGAACAAATGCTGGCATGAAACAGAGTGACATGGAGTTTATCACATAGTAGTAAACAAACCAGACTATATCAATATATTGCATAGTAATGATCAAGCTGCTACTGCTGAAGGACTCATAATATAAGAGAAAGCACAAAATGGAGGTTGGAGGAGAAAGATGGAATGAGCAAGAAACAGAGCGTGAGAGAGAAAGAGAGAGGAAGAGAGAGAAAGAAATTCCAGAAGAAATCAGAAGAGGTTAGTGTCCTGAGCAATTGGAAAAGAACAATCCCACTATGTGTTGGTGGTGGCCAGATAGAATGTTACTAACCACTTTGTAATATAGGCACATCTGTTTATCCACTCAATAAACTCCCATCACCGTTGGGAAAAAAAAAGTCAAACTTTACCACACCTAACTTGGCCTGCAGACAAATATGTATGAAAACATTTAGTTTTTGAAATATCTTACCTGCCTGTCTACTGCAGAAGAGTCATATGTCAGTGGGGAAGCCGGAGTAGTCATGCAGATATATAGTACCAAAAGGAAAAACAAACAACAAATTACAGATAAAGATAGTAGGTTGAGTATTTATGGTTAGTGCTGACAAGGTAAGCCACAGGTTCAAAGCAAACCATCTGACCCCTTAGAGGCTTCTTTACATCTGTCAGGAATTCTGTGAATGGAAAGGCCACCCCTTTCCCTGTAATGTGTATAAGCATCATGCTGGGCCTGATGAGACAGAGATTTTGAGTGTGTTGTTCTGCAGTAAATCGTGACACCCTTCCTTTCTCATGTGTCTCTTGTTCTGGTTGAGAGACTACACCTTGAGTAGCAAGAAGCCACACTATAGCAGGAACATTCTTGTTTCAGCATGACTTGCCTTGGGTTGGCATCTGCACAGTTAAGTCAAGTGGCAGTGGGGACAGCCATCTGCCCTTACGTTGGTGGCATACTTTGGATCTTTATCCACAGATAGAAACTCAAGATATGGAGGTGCCGGGTACAGACCACCCAAACAAATTATGTATACTCTATCTACGCTTCCATATTGTTAGCCAATAACAGCAACAACTGGCTAACTCTGGCCAAAAGCGTGTCCTGAAACTGGGGCAAACATGAGTAGTGATGTGGGCATTGCCACTGGCATTTACATGGCTGCTGCTTATGTTTGTTGTTCTGTCAAGACTGAGGTTCAAAGCTTGTATTTCACAGCAGTACTTTCGGGCTGTGGCACAAAGCAGCCCTGTGTCTCAGTCCTGTCCCTTTAACTAAAGAGAAGACTGCTCCATGGTGGTGCTGCAGGGATGGCCTTACATAAAAAGCTGACCTAGTGAACTCTCTAGGGCAGCAGTTCTCAACCTGTGGGTTGTGACCCCTGTGTGTGTGTGTGTGTGGATGTCGAACAACTCTTACACAGGAGCCACAAATTATATATCTTGAATATCAGATATTTACATTATGATTCATAACAGTACAGAATTATTGTTGTAACGTAGCAATGAAATAATTTTATGGTTGGAGGTCACCATAACATCAGGAACTGTATTAAAGGGTTGCAGCATTAGAAAGGTTGAGACACACTGCTCTAGAGTTCTTCTCATCCCTGTTTATTCTTCAGTCCTTTCCATGGAGTATGTCACAGGGCCCTAGGGCTATGTTTAAAGAGTCTTGAAAGCAGGCTAGGTAGATAGCTCAGTTGGAAAATGTTGGCTATCTAAGAGTGAGGACCTGAGTTATCTGACAGTCATGTAAAAGAAAATCCAGATGTCTTAGTGCTTCCTTATAAGAGGCTGAGGAGGTAAAAACAAAAAGATCTGGTGTTTGGTGGCTGGCAGTGAGGAGTCCCAAGCTAGTCAGACATTCTGTCTCAAAAACAAAACATAACAAAACAAAAAAACAAAACAAAAACAGGCAAACAAACAAACAAAAAACCTCAAAGTACACAGGTATCTTCAGGAATGACATATAAGATTGACCTCCAAATTGTCCATGTACACACACACACACACACACACACAGAGAGAGAGAGAGAGAGAGAGAGAGAGAGAGAGAGAGAGAGAGAGAAAGAGAGAGAGATTGAGAGTCACCAAAGCTGTCTGCAATAGAGGATGCCTAAACTTATCTTTGAAGGAATTGTCTCAGGGATGCGGGCACAGAAGGGACATCTCAGGCAAAAGACATGTATAATCTATCTCTCATGCACTGTGGCTAGACTGTAGACTTTAGGGCAGGCTACAGTGGAGGTGAGATAGCTCAGGCAGAATGATAGAGAAAACCACAAACTTTCCTAAAGGGGTATCAAGATCCATGGTGAATGCTCACATCTTCCAGGTGGCTCCTAGGCCATCAGATCTGCATACAGTTTTCCTCCCAGTGATCACCTGAGGTCTAAAAAATGTAGACATTTCTGTCCATATTTTGTTGTTGTTGTTCTCACAAGTTTCCTTCTGAAGACCTTATGAGATGGCTGCTAAGAGATCCTTGGCAATCTCCCCTGTGTCTGATCACCTTCTTTTCACAGAGAATTGAGTTGCCAACTGTTTTACGAAAATGGATTTCAGCAACTGGAGGTTTTAAGACTTCAGAATGTCTTAATAGTTTCTAGAACCCTGTGAGGACAGTAGACATTGATCAAATTAGAAGATGAGATTCAGGTACACAGATGCACAAATTCCACATCAGCAAATCCAGGCTTTTGTTCACTGTGATGACTTTTGCTACAGTTGTTTTACTGTGTTCTCGGCATCAACTGGGATATTATCCACCTGAGAAGTGAGCCCCTGCAAAAGAAAGAATGTGACCCAAGTAATAAAAATTCAATGTCATAAAATCATGTCATTTATTTTATTGGCATCTATTCAGTCAAAAAAAAAAAACGTTTATCCCTGGCTAGTCATATTGACCCTTTCAAAATGTCTGTGGGGTGTCCATACAACCCATGTAATAAACTATGCACGTGCATTTGAAAAGAGCATTTTCACAAGACATCTGTTTTCATTCATGTACACAGTGCATTATTTTATCATGATGTATTCTTTGTGGTATTATTTTAGAAATCTATTACCCGCAGATCACTAGAAGATCTCTTGTCCTGTCATCTTTGGGATAATGAACACTCTCTCCAGGTGTGTAAATCTGTCAGGCTGAGTCCTCTCTTGGAGAGGCATTTACTCATTTACAAATCAAAGGGATCACTCTGAGGTTTTCCAATCAGGAGTGCCTCACTGGAGAAGTGCGTAACAGATTATTAGCATCAACCATTAAAGAGCTCACTGAAGAGCTTGTCTACAGAAAACAATTGAATCTTTCTGGCTTG
>CM053755.1:19865448-20015724 GCA_028658305.1 Pachyuromys duprasi
TGTATGGGGGAGGGTCAAAGAGTCAGCCATCAAGTTCAAGACTGAAACAGTCCCTGCTTCCCTCACTAGGCCCTCCAGTCCTACACCAAGCTATCCTGGGTCCCATCTGCACAGGGGTTCCAGGACACATCCACTCGTAGTCCTTGGTTGTAGAAACCGTCTCATACAAGACCCCTGTGCCCTGCTCAGTTTAGTCATTATGGAGCTCTTGTTCTATCCAAGTTTCACCAACCTCCTCCATTTCTATCATCACTTCTTGCCCTCTACCAAAGGCTTGATCGTGAGTCTTAATATCTGCTCTGGTACATCTTTACGTTGATCCCCCCTTTCTGGCTTGTTTTAAAGATATTTTTAATATCACGAAATGCTGAGATATATTCAATTGGGGGGGGAGATATCTGATAAAATACCTAGATCCTTATCAAGTTAACTTTAGAAACAAAGAAGCCAAGATTAATCAAGCAGCACACTATTTTGTGTCATGATTCTTCAGAGATCTATAGTCAATGAAAGTTTCACAGCTTTTATTGCTCTGTGCCCTAGTGTTTATCAGCAAACTATGAAAATGGGTGCGTTTGTGTTGGTTCTGCTGGAAACTGCTCTAAGCCTCACAGTGCTGTCTCATGAATGCACAAACTGAGAACAAGATTACAGAACCTTCATAACATTAAAAATCGATTCCTTTGTCTTTTGTATTCTTTTTACATTTAAAAACTCCCTTTCTTACCTTTCTACACATACAATGTTGCTTTAAACTCATGGATATCCTGTGGCCTATTACATCTTTACTGAATAGCTGTAAAAACATATTTTTGCAAGGAAAAAAAAATGGAATCATGTATGCTCAGATACAGAGAGAAATCTGATTTTGAACCTTCATTATATTGTGTCCGAAAGGAAGAGCCTCATCATTGCTGTTCATGCTTATGAACATGCAAAGCTAAGAAGATGGGTATAGATCATCAAGTTCTTCATAACAGACTAGTAATTCTCAGAATGGCTTCTAAGACATGGTGGGCCTGGAAGGGCTGTGTGATTGATTGTTTATGATCCAATAATTAGGGTGCAAACAGCTTTAATTTTCTATGTCAGTAGAACTTTTTATTTTAATTTTTATAGTTGTTTTTATATTTGTATTTTTATGATGGTTTATATTTTATATTTATTTTTTTAATTGTTTCATTTACAGTATATTTTTTAGTGATGAACTTTTTTTCTTTGACAACTTCAGTCTGTTTCTGCTCTTTATTACCTCTGTCTCTTCCTGATTATTCTCCCTTCTTCATTACAGATCCCCCCTCCACATTCATGCCTTTTGGTTTTGGTTTTGTTACCCACTGATTTTAACTAGCACCATCTGTGTGACCATGAGTCTGGAACTCTAACTGTTAAAGCCCAATGGGCTCAGCCTTTGTTTCCTAACTGTCCCTTCCCTGGAACCAATCAGCTGACAATAGTTCAAGAGGAAGATTTAGGACCCCAGGAGCCCTTCTGCCATGTGGTTTTTGACAGGCCCAGGCTTTGCATGTTCAGTCCTGTGAGATCATGTCTGCAGTGGCTGTGTCATATCCTGAGGAGAACATTTTATGTCTCTTCTTCCCATTTTCCAGCTCCTACATTCTTTCCATTCCCTCTTCTGCAACATTTCCTGAGCCTTGGAGGACATAGCATAAATGACCCACAAAGGCTAAGTGCTCAACCATCATTTATTTGAAACACTTGGGCCGCTCATGAGTCTCTGCCCTCGCTATCGTTCACTTCAAAGCTGGATTAAGAATAAAAGCAGCATTTGTCTACGGATATGAACAACCGCAGTTGTTCATGCAATATGATTTCCTGTTGATTTAGCTAATCAATAATTTCAAGGTCATCTTTGGAGGCGACAACCCTCCCCCCCCAGGATGTTTGACCTAGTTTGCAACACCAGGCATGTGTTCACTTTTGTGCAGTGGGCTTTATCTTCCACCTTAATGTCAATGTTAATAGAATGGAATAAGGTGAGGGGTTAGTGCTTAAAAACAACAATCAGTTGTATTTGAACAGCAGGAATTATTTTACCTGAGATTCTTTGGGGGTGATGGCAAGATGAGATGAAGGACACTTATCAGACCTCATTGCACAGAGGCAACTCTCAGAGGCCCTGCTTTTTCTAAGCACAAGCACAGAAAGGAGTACTAGAGAAGGGATAGTGTGTCCTGCATGACCTAGGGAGTTTCAGTGTCAATATATGGATGTTAAGGGAAAGTCAGGTTTGGTCTACTTTAAAAAGAGAGACTTTGCAAAATCTTAGTCATAAAATCGTGGAGTGTTTTGAAGACAGTGGGTGAACTTTCGATTATTGGAGTTATTCAGGAGAAAGTTTAGACAGGCTTCAGAAGGCTGCTTGTATAAATAACTAGAAGCACAACTGGGTCATCACATAAGATGGTCTTTCTGATCCTCCTGTATCTTTTAGAAACCATGATTTGGTATCAATCTTTTATTCATCCTCTACTTCTCAAACAGATGGGAAGTCCCGTGGGCTTCCTGGATCCTTCCTGGGGAAGTACTTTGGGATTTTCATGGGAGGGAATTATACACTTCACTTTTCCTAGACTCCCAGAGATGCAGGACCTGTGGTGGGTGTGGATTCTTAAGGATAGCCCCAATTCTGAGCATAGGACATGATTAGTGAATTGCACTGAAATTTATTGAGGTGTTCTGTAGCTCTCCTCAAAAATTCCAGGAGTCTTACTGTTAGAAATCGTGCAGAATAAAGGTTGCACGGCGGGTTCACAAATTACAACACACGACCGGTTCCACGTGGGAGGTTTATTAGGGAAAGGGAAGGGGGAAAGGGTCGCAGAGACAGTCTCTGGACGAGGTGGAAGAGAGATGGGGGGAGGAGCTCTACGAGTTCTTATAAGGTGACCCAGAGCATGCGCAGGTGGTTCCAGGTGATCAGCGGGTATCTTATGAGACCTATAGCCTGCTCTCTGGCTGTGTTTAGTTGATAAAGGTCTGTCCTGACTTTAGTTTGTGCTTCACATTTTCTGTCCTGGACACGAGGATTGACAGACAAGATTTACCATGTCTGGATTTTGAGTTTCCTGGGGCCAGACTCTGCCTTTCTGGTATATACACTTGTCTTTCCGTCTTTTTTTCTTTTCTCTTTTCCTTCCTTCCTTCCTTCCTTCCTTCCTTCCTTCCTTCCTTCCTTCCTTCCTTCCTTCCTTCCTTCCTTCCTTCCTTCCTTCCTTCCCTCCCTCCCTCCCTCCTTTCTTTTCTTTCTTTCTTTCTTTCTTTCTTTCTTTCTTTCTTTCTTTCTTTCTTTCTTTCTTCCTTTCTTTCTTTCTTTCTTTCTTTCTTTCTTTCTTTCTCCCTTCCTTCCTTCCTTTTTCTTTCATCTGACATCCTCCACAGTCATTTTAGAATTCTTGTAGTTTTATTTTCAGCATCACTACGATTATTTTCTGGCTCCTACACGTAGAAGACTCTCTTCTGGTTCTGGTTTCTTTACTTTAATTTCAAAAAGTAGCAAAATAAACTTTAGGTTACCATCTCTCAGGCTGCCATTTGAAAGAACTGGGTGAACTGTATCCTGTTTACTCAGAAGAACAAGTGGAGCACTGTACGAGCTGTGTGTAGAGCACTGTTAGGGATGAGGGCTGGAGAGAGGCAGTAGGTAGGACTCGGCTCCAGCTGTCACACTGGCCAGCTGGGGTGAGAGCTGCCGCAATTCAGCTGAACTTCTGTTGCTTTTCATCCAAAACAAGAGATTTCAGATGGCCCCTAACGTGCACTGTGACTCCTAACATCTCAAATTGGTCAGCAGAGGTACAGAAAAGCTGTCACCTTGCCCAGCAGCACAATCGTTTACTTCTAGCAGTGTCTTATGTGTTAAAAACGGACGTGACCGACAGGTCAGCAGGGCCCTCGAAGAACTGATTGGCATCTTCAGTATTTGCGGGGTTTCAATTCTGTTTCTCAAGTCATGTATATATAGCATATTTAGTATTTGTAGATTCTTCTCTCTTCCTCCATTGGACCATGAGCATTTGAGGTGCTCCGTGACTAAGACATCACGGCAAATACCACTGTAACATGATAACACAGACCAGTGAACGAGAGTGTGTTCTGTGAATAGCAGTCAAGCCTGAACTCACGCATTTGACAACTCTGTTTTATTTCATCTTACATTTGAGCCAGGAAACGGTTTCTTCTGAACAGGTCCCTTATCTGTCTCTATTACTCACCTTCCAAAGCAGTTTCAGAGGAGAAACCTAGTCTGCCATGCCGACTCTGCGATGATGTTTCCAATGGGGTCAACTCCCACTGCTCGGTAGCAACAGAAATGAAGCCAGCCCAGAGAGAAGGGGCTAACTGTTCCTGAGCCAGATAATATCTGGAAGTATTAGAAAAAGGAAAGGCAGAGTTCATTTTGCAGTCCCAGCTCCACCCATGTTTCATGATTCCACCTTGGGAAAGTGACTTCATTCTGCAAAGAGAACATCTGTGGCTACACAAGGGGGGGGGGGTGCAAATCCTTGTTCTGAAGGTCTGGAAACTACACCTAAGGGCACAGTCGCTAAACAAATCATATTATAATACAATAGAATTAGTAATTCCAAGTCTCCTGCCATAAACTTGGTATTCCTTGTAGTTCAGATGAGTGAGAAAAAATGTGACAGACCTGTGGAACTGGGACAGGCCTGTCCCATGGCCAAACAACTTCTTGCTGTGATCAAGGGTAGGTTATAAGAAAGCATGTTTTCCAGCTGAGGCTGCACTGTATCCAGTGAATCACTGTGTTTCATGGAATTCAATCTCCTCTTGAAAAGAGGTGAACTGGAGGCTGCTAAGGCTGTTTCACACTCTGATCTGTATGTGTTCCCTTGGGTGGTTCAGAGTAAGTGACTGTGTGGTGTACCAGACACAGCCAACAGGATTCTGGGATAAACTAGTGTTTCTTTTGTCATGGTCAGTGGTTGGCTAACAAACAGCTAGCCTTAGGACAGCAGTGGGAAAGAGGCTAAGCTCTCTCTCTCTCTCTCTCTCTCTCTCTCTCTCTCTCTCTCTCTCTCTCTCTCTCTCTCTCTCTCTCTTCTGTCTCCCCACACACACATGGGAGAGGGCAAGCACAGATGTTAACAGAGGTATCTCTGGAGGTATCTATGAGATTATCAGAACAATTTAGACCACTGTCCAGCCTATCTTGTACTGAAAAAATGAGGGGTTCAGGAAGGTTCTCTTGTCTAGGAAGTATGTCCTCAGGAGGTGTGTACCCATGAATCCTAATGTCTCTCTATCATGGACAAGGGACTTGTGAGCAAGTGTATAACCAGAACCTGAGCAGTCTCAAGGCAGCTGCTGTCATCTTTAAGTTCCTTTTCTTCCTGGGGACATAAGCCTTATGCATCTAAACTTCCCTGAAGATACCAGAGGAGCCTCATATATTTGCATACTAATTTTTTATTCCAGGAGAGGAAAAAACACATGAGAAATATAAAATAGGAACATATGTCTTCAAATTTTAAAAGATTGGACATCAGGATCTTGCTGAATATCCCTCCATCCCAAACCATCAAGGAAGTGGAGCTGTATGTGCTCTGTGTGTTCAGGAAAAAGGCTTCATGCCTCAGAATTCTCTTCCTCATGCTAAAAACAAAATACAAAAAAAAAGGGCAATGGAATGTGAGGGCCTATCTTCTCTGTGGCTCTACGTGTTCTCCTGACCTCCACTTCTCCTCCTGGGTGGGGTGTGGAACTCGAAAGATGGAAATAATCTTGCAAGGGTTTCACTACCATAATGGTGTTGGAGTCTCATCAGCAGAAAGGAAGACATAAAGATGATGTATTCTTAAACTGGGTCACATGCATCATCTCCATCCGACTGCCTGGAAGGAAGTTTCCTTTATTTCAAGTACAGGGGACACTGGAATGTAGGGACGGCATTTATAATGTTGTGGCATTCTTGGGAACATGTCCCTGAAATGAGTCAGTTTTTCTTTCAGAGTTGTGCTCATCTGAAGATATTAAAGGACACTGGAAATAAGTGTATAGTGTGCCCTTTGAGTCTCCAGCCCAGCAAGTATGTCTTTGAGATGGCTTTTGCATATTAACAATCCAGATAGAGACATAATCACTATCTGCAATTTTCCCAGGGAGTAATGCAAGCATTTTTTTTATTTAAAAAGAAAAATTGCATCACTCCCTAACTCTATAAACTTTTGTCAGTAAGAGAGACATGACCAACCTATATTCATCTCTTAGAGGGTACCACACATATACCAGCGGGTTTGGTCCAAATTGGTGAACCCAATATAAATGCCCACAAGACCCCAAAATAAGACTGGCTGGAAAAACATTCTGAAATGTGAGATAGCCTGTAGTCTAACTGGTCCTGTAAAGTACAAAGAAAATTTCACAGCAACTTTGTTTTTTGTGTCCAGTCTCTGTATTAGGAGACCTGACCAAAGTCTATGGCAGTTGTAGATACCAGAACTGAACCACATAAGAGCTCTATAAGAAGCAGAACTGTAACTTTGGAGCCAGGTCTAAATTAGAGGGAAATTTTCTGTTTGGGCATCTAATGAATTTTGTCAGCCATACTCCTCTTAATGCTTTGTTGTAGAGGTAATAGGGACGTTGCAACTACATTACCGATTTCAGTGTCAATGTAAATGTAATGCAGAGTGAAAAGTCTATTTGGATGCTTACCACTATTCCTTCCTCTGAGAAGAAGAAGCAAAGCATAGATTCACCTCAGACAGAACAACAGTAACAGATCAGAGAAATAATTCAACACAACCGCAGCCTGGTACTAGTAAGCTTATTGCATTTTCTCATAGGATCATGGGTAATTTGTATTATCAAAAGCCTGTCCCAGCACAAGAGATGATGTATCAAAGCTGTATCAAAGGAGTCCCCTGCACAACTTATATGCCTCTCCACCAATGAGTTTCTTCTCTGCAGAAACTGTTTACTGCCTTCATAACGCTAGGTAGGACCTTTGTAAGCCTTACAACATTCTTTCTTTAAAGGATTTTTTTGAGGTGTGTACGTGTTTGTGCCTTGCCAGTCAGAGGATTTCAGAGGCAGCAGATCCCTTGTAGCTGGAATCACAGATGGTTGTGAGCTATCAGATGCGTGTTTTGAAACTGAACTCAGATCTTCTGCAAGAGCAGTATGCTGAACCATCATCTCTCCAGTCCAGAGTCAAAACTTCCTTTTTAAATTCTTTATTAATTACACTTTATTCACTTTGTATCCCCCCTGTAGTCCCAATCCCTCTCTTCCTCCCCCTTCTGCACACATGTCCCTCACCAAGTCCACTGATAGGGGAGATCTTCTTTTCCTTCCTTCTGATCCTAGTCTATTAGGTCTCATCAGGAGTGGCTGCATTGTCTTCCTCTGTGGCCTGGTAAGGCTACCCCCCCTCGTGGGGGGGGGTGATCAAAGAGCAGGCCAATCAGTTCATGTCAGAGACAGTCCCTGTTCCCATTATCATGGAACCCACTCAGACAATGAACTGCCATGGGCTACATCTGTGCAGGGGTTCTAGGTTATCTCCATGCATGGTACTTGGTTGGAGTATCAGTCTTAGGAAAGACCCCTGTGCTCAGATTTTTTGGTTCTGTTGCTCTCCTTGTGATGTTCCTGTCCTCTCCAGGTCTTACTATTTCCCACTTCTTTCATAAGATTTCCTGCACTCTGCACAAAGGTTGGCCATAAGTCTCAGCATCTGCTTTGATAGGCTGCTTAAGAGGTCTAAGAACTTCAGTGTGCATTTCCTGAGCCTCCCTCTATTTGTTCTCCCAAGGAATGTCTCAATCTGGTTGAAATAGCTAAATGGCAGCAGTTAATGCTGTGGAGATTATTCCGACTTTATTTAGCACTCTAATTCATCATGTCAGTTCCCAGATACCACAGCTGGACTTCTGAGTGTAGCTTGCATTTACACCCACAGTCCTCGTGTATTTTCTGTTCTGTGCCCTGAAGAACATTTAGTTGACTTAGATCAGTGGTTCTCAACCTGTGGGTCAAAACTCCTTTGGGGGTTGAACGACCCTTTCACAGGGGTTCCATATCAGATATCCTGCATATAAGTTATTTATATTATGATTCATAACAGTAGCAAAATTACAGTCATGGAGTAGCAATGAAAATAATTTTATGGTTGGAAGTCAATACAACATGAAGAACTGTATTAAAGTATCACAGCAGTAGGAAGGTTGAGAACAGCTGTCTTAGAAGAATATGTTTTACTTGCAATAATGTTCACCTGACCCAGCTGAAAGGCCTACCTCTGGCCGAACAGTCTATACTTTGTGCGTGAGAACTATTCCTTTTCTACATGTCTAAATGCTGAGTTCCCTGGGATCAGAAGCTCTGGCCCACATCTTCTGGAGGCCTAGAGCAGGGTAAAAAGGCAAGGTATAAGTCTTCTGTTTGCTGAATTCTTTAGAAGACTATATTTATCCTGGCCAGGGCCACTTCCTCTATGGCTTTGTAGCTGCATTTGGCTTCCTGTCCTCTCTGTACCTCATTCCAGCGGAGGGTGGAGAGCCAGAAGTCACCAGTTCCCCCTTCCCTGACACGTCCCTGCTGGCCAGAGTCCCACCATGACATGGGCTCTCCCAGCACTTTCTTAACAATCCAATTACATATTGCCCATGGGAACACATTGGGGCTTTTATCTGAAGATTACTGTAAGCATTGTAATTTATGTGCTATGGAAATCAAAGACAGGGAGGAAAAGAGGGAGGAGAAGAGAGAGAACGGGAAAAGGAAGGGATTTAAGGAAGGAAACACTTAATGGAAGATAGTAGACAAGAAAACTAGAAAGCAATGCACACTCACGTGTGCTTGTGGTCATCCCTGGTGTAGACACTTCACTGCTCACTCCTTCCCTGACAGAAACTGCTCTATCTATGTTTTGCTACTGAGTCTGAGACACAGAATTCATTGATTCCTCAGAGTCATATGTGTAGAAAATGCTAGTTCTGTCTAATTATCTCAATATAACAGTTGAGGTGCATATGAATATATAAACCAATAACAAATAAAAAAAAATAACCAGCCATTAACCAAATCCAAAGACAGCCGCACTCTACATGGCCGAGTCTACACAAGATTCCCACAGGTAGGTCTACCCCGCAGAAGCCCTACCCAGAGCTTTCCTGCCACAGGCTTTCATTGCTACTTACAGACCTGGTTACTGGCCTTAGGAAAACGCTCACCCAAGAATTTTTCCCAAGCCTCCAGCTCTGGTTTTGGACAACTCTTCACATCCTGTTTTCTTGAGTGCAGCTCTTTTTAAGACCTTTCTGCCTCCAGGAGGGGGAGGTTGTCTCCTGCTGAAGAACTGCCTGTTCACCTTCACTCTACATGAAGGCACCCAGGCGCTATATTTTTAAATGATAGCTGTAATCCGCCCCCCTCCAAACCCATACATCCTTAGCACATGGTTAAAATGATTTGCTATCTCAGAATTTAAAAAGTCCTAAAATCAACACACCAGAAATCATGATGCTTTTTAAACTATAAAACCAGCCTGGGTTCCAGAGTTTCACACCTGATGGTCACTTTCTGTGAGGTAATAATTTAACTCTATTGTGCCTGTCAACTGCTGTCATTCCGGTCTCTTAATGCAACTGGGCATAGTGATGATAGGCAAGTGCGTACTTGGTGAATGAAGGAGTCTTACAGCTCAGGGCCTTCTGTCATTGATGTAGAGTGAGCCCAGCCTGGCCTTCTCAGATAATAATTCACTATGTCAGTTCAGAAAATATTTAGCAAGAAAAACACAACTTCAACTTACTTTTCCCCTTAATGCTCCAAAAAAATCATCAGTTTTCCAGGTCATTTCATTGCAGAAGACAGAAATGACAAGGCATATATATATATAGTGACCATAAACATGGAATGGAATTTTGAACAGTGGCTTGAGGGCAAATATTTGAAAAAGCATGCCATCTTGCTGACAGAAAATATATGTAGTGAACAATTTACAAATAATAAAGCATACAATTGTCCTTGCTGCAAATTCCACACAGGCGGCTGTTTCTCACAGTGTGCTTTTGCTAACTTTGCCAGAACTGCTAAACCCATAGACAGAATGTGGTTTCAATTGACAGACAAGGATAGTTACAACATGGATGTTCATTGAGATCTTTGCTCATCTTAACAAGGAAGATGAAAGCCAAACGCCAAAGAAGTGAGTCAGAGCTGCTCTCGTTTGTTTACAGCACCAGTGACATTTTTTTTTTTTTTTGCTGAACGGGTAATTGTTTTCAAATGCTGTGAGAATATTCATTCATGTTGCTTATGTTGCTAATTCACAGAGCATCAGCTGTCAAGATGACACACGTTGAAGTTTAATCTGCATTTAGATTGTTCATGAACCCGTGTAGTCAAGAGAGTCAAATGCTGTCTAGCGTTTGCCAGTTCTCATGGTGTAAATATACACCCATGGCTGATTTCTGTCTCCTAGCATGCTGTTCCCAGATGTAGACACAGAGTGGTTTGCTATCGGTAACACATCACTACATAGTCCACCTGGCATGCAATGACACATAGGTGTAAAAAAGCCCACATGCATAGATACTGGACAAACAGCACAAGAGTTAGAAAGTAATCAGGCTTGAACATTTGTATTTGTTTTAAATATAAAGTCAATGTGATTGAACAGTAAATGATGACCATCTTTAAAATGTCTGGACATTTAACAATGCCCCTATAATACTGCTACTTCAAGACCCAGCTATACCACTCCTATACATATATCCAAAAGATGCTCAAGTACACAAGGACATTTGCTCAACCATGTTCAGAGCAGCTTTATTTGTAATAGCCAGAAGCTGGAAACAACCCAGATGTATTGTGGTACTTTTACACAATGGAATACTACTCAGCAATAAAAAACAAAGAAATCATGAAGTTTGTAGGCACATGGTGGGATCTAGAAATAATCATCCTGAGTGAGGTATCATAGAAGCAGAAAGACACACATGGCATATACTCATTTATAAGTGGATATTAGACATATAATATAGGATAATCATACTAAAATCTGTACAGCTAAGGAAGCTAATCAAGAAGGAGGACTCTGGTAAGATTCCCAATCTTCATTCAGAAAGGCAAACAAGATGAACCTCAGGAGAGCGAGAAAACAGGGAACAGGACAGAAGCCTACTACAGAGGGCCTCTGAAAGACTCTACCCAGCAGGATATCAAAATATATGCTGAGATTCGTAGCCAAACATTTTACAGAGTGCAGGGAATCTTATGAAAGAAGGGGGAGATAGAAAGACCTAGAGGGAACAGGAGTTCCACAAGGAGAGCAACAGAACCAAAGAATCTGGGCACAGTGGTCTTTTCTTAGACCGATACTCCAAACAGTTTTATTGTATACTGTGGACTTCATTATCGATGTAGAAAATACAATGGATTTTGCATTAGAACTTACAAGAACCAATAAGCTTAACTAAGTTTCAGGAGGTAAGGGTTTGTAACATTTTACTGTCTTAGGTATGATAATCATTGCTTACAATATTAAAAATCAGTTCCATTCACTATAGCATCAAAGGATACAGGGTATGTGGAGGAAACCCATGCAAAGATGAGCAGATGAGCTATGTCATAGAAACAACAGGCAGCATTGCAGAAGGAGATGAGAGAGCTTAATAAGTGAAGAGATCCACAGTGGTCATGGAGCAGGCAAAATTTCCCTGATTGGGTTCTCAGGTTCAGTGAATTCTATGCAAAATGCCATTGAAGCTCTTCTGCAAAATATTGGTGAATGGAGTTGAAAGTATACTCAGAAAAAAAAATATTCAGAGCATTCAAACAAATTTGAACAAGAACAAGATTTGCGGAAGTAGAGGCACTAATTTTAATTTTAAGACATATTGACTTTAGGAACTAAGTTTGTATGTTGCTGCTTTGATTGTGGGTTTTTTGTAGAGTTATTATTCTATTAACTCTATTCTATTCTTAAGGGTAATTTTAAAACTTTTTTTTAAAGGTACCCAAACAGGTTTTTATTATAGATGGTTGTGATCCACCATGTGGTTGCTGGGAATTGAACTCAGGACCCTTGGAAGAGCAGTCAGTGCTCTTAATCTCTGAGCCATCTCTCCAGCCCCCCACTTTAAAACTTTTAAGTTATATTCTCTCTGTGTATATGTTTGTGCATGCATGCAATGGTGTGTGTTGATATCAGGGGACAACTTATAGGAGTTGGTTCTTTTCCTTTCATCTAGTGGATCCCAGCTTATACTCGGGCTGTCAGCCTTAGAGGCAAGTGTCTTTATCTGGTGAGCTATCTCACAGGCCCTGTTAGGGATGTTTTAATATGGGATTAAATGTGAAGCTCAAGAGAGGAATATTGTTTTAAAAAACATATCAAAATACACTGACAAGCATGGGTAAAGCTTCAACACAAAGAGTCATGGTATGTTGGTGCAAAGCTAGACTAATATATCAGGTTAACACAGTGAAGTTCAGAAATAGTGCAGTAGAGAGTCAACTAACAAATTCAAACACAGCTAGCTGGAGAAGGTGAGTATTCTCAACCGACCAAGGCTGAAATTTTGTGTATTCACAAATAGAAAAAAAATTAGATGCAGATGTGATTCCCAAAGTCCAGTCAAAGCAGATCATAAACATTGAACAAGCCTCCAGCTAAAAGGTTTCTAGCAGTAAATCAGAGATAAAACCTGTGTAATCTGAAAGTAGGCAAACATTTGTTAGTTAAAAAGCCAACTGATGGCCAAACTCACCTTGAACTGCAGCAATATGAGTACATGTTCTCAGAAAGATGCTACTAAAATGATGAAATGATAAACTGGAGGTTGGAAGAATTTATTTGTGAATTACATAGCTGAATAATGTAATGCATTAAAACGAAGCTATCTATAATCAAGAGACAGGGATATGGCTCAGTGGTAAAGCACTTGCCTAGCATAGGCAAGATTCTGGGTTCAATTCCCAGGACCACAAATGAGTAATAAAATTTTAAAGTAATTAAATTTCAGGAGCTAAAGAGATGGCTGGGTCATTAAAAGCAGTTGCTGTTCTTGCAGAGAACTCCTGTTTTCTTCCCAGAATCCAAATGGTGGCTCACAACTGCCTATAACTCAAGCTTCAGGGATCTCTCTCTCTCTCTCTCTCTCTCTCTCTCTCTCTCTCTCTCTCTCACACACACACACACACGCAAACACACATCCTTCTGCCTGTACATACATAAAAATAAAATGAAAATCCTTAAAAATAACACATCTATTAATTATAAAAACCCATAAACAATTCAAAACCCTTCTGTGCCACATTACATCACCATGTAGACATTCATCCCTAGGTAATATCTCCCCTAATGAAAAATAGAGAAATAAGTTCATACAAAGCTATATGCATGGTTATCCACCAATTATATTTGAACTAGGATAAAACTGGAAGCAATCCAGGTGACCATGACTAGGTGAATTAAATAAGCATTTCAGTATAGCCACAAATTCTATAAATACTATTATGAATAATAAACAGGGTATGTGAATGGATTTCAAAATATTCACACCAAATCAAATAATCCATATTACATACTGCATGTTTCAATGTTTGTAATTTTCTAAAACAATGTAAACTAAACCATACAAAGGAGATCAGCAGTTGCTGGTAATAATGTTGGAATGGGTCAGTAAGAAGGACTCTAAAATGACACAAAGGAACATCTAGCAGTGATAGCTACGCTTGTCATCTGGACTCATGTGTGTCTCATGTATGTCTGGTGAGTGATTCCATTGCACAGTAGTCATATTCCACTCATTTGTGTCAATTATATCCCAATAAAATAATTAAAGTAAATGAGCAAATAATGGCTAACGTTCACTTCACTTCCAAGGCTCGGGGCGTGGCTTGGTTGGCAGACTGTGTCACACTTAATCCCATGTAAAGACATCCCAAACAGGGCCTATGAGATAGTTTCCCAGATAACAGCACTTACTACCAAGACAGACAACTGTGTTCAACCCCAAGTGTGGCATAAACTGAGTGTGGTGGAACAGGCTTATAATCTCATTTTTCAGGAGGTAGAGGCAGGAGGATCAGAAGTTCAGGGTTATCCTAGGTTTTGCTGAGAGCTCCAGGGAAGTGTAAGACACTTCAACCGCTCCCCAAACAAATCTTCAACTACTTAAAGGAAAACTCCCCTCTTGTCTCTAAATTTCTCTAGCAACAGATATTTCTCCTTTATGTTCTTCATTTTGGGTTTCATCAATCATAGGCTTTTTTTAAACAAAAATATTTCTTAAGAGATTAAGAGGCAGTTAAAAAATTAAAACAAAACAAAAACCAAAAAAAAAAATTGAAAAAAGAGATTAAGAAATAATAATCTTGGGACTTGGGAGATGAGGGGCAATTGAGAGGTGACATAGAGCTGGAGTTCAGTTCCTAGGACCCACAGTGGGAGGCTCACAAAGGCCTGCAAGTACAGCCTGCAGGGTACCTGCACTCACACGTACACATACAGACAAAATACATCCTTTTTGACCCTTTCCTATGCCTGCATATGTCTGACCAGTTTGCTTGCTCCTGAACACAGCGTTTGGTTCATTTCACTGTGACCCATTTCACAAAACTGTCTAGAGCCTTTTTCTTTTTTCCTTTTCCCAAGGCAATGTGGTTACCAGTACTTTGCATACTTGTATAAAAATTTCTGGTTTCCTCTTTGTGGGCCTGGCTTGCTGGACCAGGTCTGGGCAGGAGAGCTACAGCAAGGACAAGGATACTTTGGTGGTGCCCCACCCTTGTGCACCGACAAAAGCGTGTTGTGCTCACTGCATGAAATTACCGTCAACAGAGACCGTCCTTGATCTGAGCAGTTTAAACCCTCAAGGCCTTGGCACGATTTGTATCCCAGATTAATTAGTTGATGCGCGTAAGACACTTTGAAGACAGAAAACTCTGCCAGAGTCCAAAGCCATGTAGTCTCAATGATCATTCTATATGGATGAGTTCCAAATCCAGCCATCATGACTGGAAAAAAGGCAGCCTGGCTGCAGATTGACAGCTGAAAGAGCCCCGGCTCTGAAGGTTCCTTGAAAGGTATACTAAGCAGCTATGCTTGGGCACTCAGGAACACACAGGGCTTGAGGAAGAAGATGGTCAATGGGTCTTCAGTCACCCTGTTGGATATGCATCCCCGTTACTGGCTCATCTCTAGCCAAGCAGCTCAGTTTCCAGGGAGAGATGCTGAGAGTTTGCATGCTGGAAGCTCTAGTCAGTGTCTGGTGAAGCTCAGCAATTTGTTGCTTAGCTGTAATCACTTCCAAGCTTTAGCAGTTCTATGGTATGCTGCTCTGGAAGACTATGACTGGTGTGAGTCCTGGTGTTTAAAACAAGTAAAAACAAAACAAAACAAAAAACCAAGTAAGCATCAAACGGTTAAATATCTGCTCCTCAGTGTTTTGCCTGAAAATACCTGGTGAGAAGCAGATTCACCCTGAGAGCCCCACACAAGGTCAGAATATTTTGCTCCAGCTGTCTGAAATATGTCCAAAACTCTAGAAAGCAGACATTAGAGAAAATGCATAATTTTTAAATGTGTGGCTGTTGTTCCTTGGGTTGTTTTCTACCTTATCTTTTCAGACTGGGTTTGTCACTGGCCTGGAACCTGACAAGTAAGCTATGCTGTCTGACCATTGAGCACCCAGGGATCCATTGATCTCTGTCTCTCATCTACTAGGATTGCAAGGGTGTATTGATATGCACTTTTGTGTTCATTACTTTCCTGTGGCTGTGAAGAAAGACCGTGGTCAAAACAAATGTATAGAAGCAAGAGTTTATTTTGGCTTATGATTTCATAGGGGGAGTCTATAATGCTGAAGAAGGGATGCATTGGGACATCCAGAACAGGAAGCTATGATATCACAACACATCCTGACACACACACACACACACACACACACACACACACACACACACAGACACACACACAGGAGAGAGAGAGAGAGAGACAGATTCGCACAGCCCACTGTTAATATTGTCATTCCCCTAGTGAACCTCCTTAAAGGAAAACTCTAATCTGAAGACCTAATGTTGAAAATGTGAGCCAGTGGGAGCACTTTCTTATTCAAAGCACCACATCAGTTTTTGTTGCATGGGTTTTGGGAGTTGAATCCTGGTCCTTATGCTTGCAAGGCAAACACTTTAAGTAAAGGAGCCATCGATCTTCCCAGCCCTAGCTATACCTATTTTCTTTTCAAGGCAAATCTCTTTTCCTTTCAGGGATGCTCCTGATCCCTTGCCCTAGTGGTTCTCATTAGAAGAAAGAAAAAGGAATTCTATGTAATGCTTTCTCTTGCTCAGTGGAGTCCTCAAGTCTCTCAAAACTTTACTGTCAATGGCCTACTTAATCCACGGAATGTCTCACTCTGGGAGTAAGTGAGGTCCCTGAGTTATCGAAAAGCAAAGGAGTTATCAGAGCAGCTGAACCTTGGTGTAGTGTCTTGGCCTTCAACATATTAATTACAAGTGCACATCTCAAAGACCACCTAGAGCCCTTCCACAGGCCTCTTCACCAAGTGACTACTGACAGCCAGCTGAAGCTGTTTGCCACAATGATCATTCCAGAACTTCTCTGTTGGTGGCCTCACCAGGGCCTTGCCCCCCCCCCCTTGGCTTCACCATTAAGCCCTGGAGAAAGTTCAGATTGAGTCCTCTGCTGGCACCTTAAAGGGAAGCTTTTGAAGGAGCCCAGCGTGAGTCATCTGTAATGATCGTGATTCACAAGTCATGTTCAGAGACCAGGCTCCCTTTAGTACTTATTGTCCCATCAATAGCCTGAATTGGCCAATAGTTAATTTGCAAATTGCAGGACTCAGAAAGGCAAGACTGTAAAGACAGGGCAATTAACGCATTATTATTTTTTTTAAGAGAGGTAAGTCTATTCAATTCTCATTCATTACTCCTGTGAGACAATCTTTTAATCTCCTCCCTCCGGTTTAAGAAAATCCTTAATCATCCCAGTTCTTTCTCTTCTTGGAAGCTCACAGGTTTAGATCATAGGAATCTTTTTCTTCCTGGTTCCCTGTGGTCAGACCATGTTGTTCAACAGGGCATCACCTTACTAAGAGATTGTCACATGTATTCTATCTTAGTTTCTTTTCTTGCTACTGTGATAGAACATCCTGATAGAAGCAGTTTAAGAGAGAAAGTGTTTATGCTGGCTTAAGTTCAAGGGCACCATCCATTATGGGGAAGTCAAGGTTTGAAACAGTTGCTTATATCACCTAAAAAGTTAGAACTAAGCTCACTTTCTCCCCTTTACAGGATTCCCTGCTCAGGGAATGGTCCTCTCTGCAATAAAATGGGCCTTCCCACATTAGTTAAAGAAATCAAGATAATCCCTATAGGCATATAGAGGCCTGTGTCTCCCTGATGACTCCCTATTCTATCAATTGACAATTAACACTATTACATCCTCTCGGCTTGCCTCACCTTAGTTGGCTGCCAGTCAAAATGAGCCCTAAGCCCTAAGAGTCATTTCAGTTACTTCATGGTTTGAGATTATTTAGCCTTCTATTCTTATCTCTTCCCTCTGATCCTTTTTTCTCTACCTCTTGGCTTTCTTGGATTATATGTACAATATAGTGTGTTATCCACCAAATCTTCCTGCCTTAAAAAAGACTTATGGACATTTTGGCTCAAGGCACCACAAAATGTGACCTTATTTGGAATTTGGGCTGCTGCACATATAATTAGCATACATGACGTCACTCTGGAGTGGGAAGGATTCTTCATTTAACATGACTGGTGTTCTTATTAAAAAGAGAGCTACATGGGGAGAAAATGCATAGGGAAGAATGTGCACACTGGGTGAGAACCAATGGATGCCAAAATTTCTAGAAAATGTTCAGAAGGAAATGTTTCAAGGAAAGTCTCATTAGATTCAGAGGGCAATGGCCTCTGAGACGTTCTGTAGCCTCCAGGCTGGATGTAACATAATTCGTTGTTTCTGGTCATACAGCCCATAATATGTAATTAAAAAGGTTCTAAAACACACCGCTTTGGCAGAAATGGTATTTCCTAAGGCTGGAGCTGAAGGAAGAAGACAGAGCTAAACAGCAAATGTAAAGTCAGGCAGCGTTAAAAAGATCAGTTGGGGCTGGATAGATGGTTCAGCAGTTAAGAGCACTGAATGCTCTTCCAGAGGACCTGGGTTCAATTCCTAGCACTGACATGATAGCTCACAAGTGTCTGTAACTCCAAGAACTGACATCTTCACACAGGCATACATGTGTGAAGCAGGCAATACACCAATGTATACAAATAAAAATAAATTATTAAAAAACAAAATGCTCCCTCTTTGTGCTGTGTCTTGGTGCAAGTATTCACTTGGATTATATTGATGAAAACATTCATATTGTCTGGACAAACATCTGCAGCCCTTGACTGTTATCAAAGGTCCACAGTCTGAACTATGCATGGATAGACAAGAAGTCCGAGTCACAAGAGTGAAGAGCATAGCCTGTACCAGCTTATGTCTAAGCTATGTCTGAGGCTCACACAGTAATATCTTGGGCAGGGGCATTCAGACTTGAAACAGGTAGAAAAGGAGAATCATTGAACTTTGTGGTGGATTAGCCTAGTATGTCAAGAAAGCCTCCCAGGAAGAAGCTATGTACAATACTGAAGGATGCAGGGACTTGAAGAAACATGGATGGGGATGAAGAAGTAACCAGACACAGAGAGAATGCATTGTAAAAGCCTGTGGGGAGAAACAGAATGGTTCACAAGGTCTAGTGAAGAAACTCAGCTGGTTAGAAGAATAGGCCAACAAACCTACTCTTTGGAGAACACCAGGAGACAAAAATTGAGACCATCACCCTCCCTCTGTCTTGACTGACTTTTGAAGTCTCAGAACCTCTCTTCCTTTGACATCCATTCTTCAGTCACCCCTCTCTTGCCCCACTGCTTCCTGCTCTCCCCTTCTTTCTGTTTTCCTTTCCCTTCTTTTCTTCCTTTGCCTGTTTCTTCAATCATCTCTCTCCCCATCTCTCTCTGCCCCTGTCTCTCTTATTTTATTTTCCTCCCTTCATCACTTCCTTTCTTTTCCCGTTCTCTTCCTTTGCTTTCCCTTTCCCCTTTTCCCTTCTCCCTCTTTTCAATTCCTTCTCTCTTCTTTCTCTGTAAATTTCACTCTCAGACCTTTGTCTTTCCTCCCATCAATATTTAATGCAAAGGCATTGGCTGCCTGTATGCCCAGTCCTCTGGTGTACTGGAAATAAAGAAATACTTCCCATAGTTTCTGCTTGGAAGGGCTGCTCACACAGAGGCTGCTCATAGCAGACTGCTCTGCTGAGGCCCTGGGAGCAAAAGCTTGGAAATACAAGGCCTGACCTATGCTTGACAGATATCCAGGAAACATAAACAGCACGTATTGACAGGCAGATGTGGTCCAAGGATTTTTATACACATGATCTCATCATCATTTTACTAACCGATGGAGTGCTTATTATTTTGTCTAATGTGCACATGAGACTTAGAAAAAGTAAAGAAACAGCTCCAGCCACACAGAAAGTATGTGGTGGAGACCAATTCCCATGTTCCTAAACTTTCATTTGTGCTCTATATACCAAGTAATTGAATCTGCATAGTCTCACATAGGAATAATGATTTGGTCAGATGGGTTCTTTTTTTCTGGTTACTATGCATGTATATGTATATGCATATGTACATATGTGTGTATATATGTATGTATATGCATATGTATGTATGTATATATATGCCAATCCTCTCTGGAATTCCACCCTTTTCCAAAGGGAGAAATTTCTACCTAGAGACAAACATTTCTGACAGAGCAGGCCTGCCCTGGCCCACATACAGCCCCTGACCCTGATTCAGCACACAGGAGGAGAGAGACACACCAACTAAAGAGTGAAGGTGGCTGGCTGCAAACATACCCTAACACACAGTAATCTCATCTTCTGCCTCTGCTGGATGCATCTGAGGAATGTGGGAGGCTAGCATGTCAGATAGGCAATTACTGGCCGGACGCAGCATTGCATAATGGGATGATGACTGGGGCTTCCTGCTTCAGTGCGAACGCGGCCAGCTTGCCAGAAAGGATTTATCTTCCCAAGAGAAACATGCCAACTTTAGGAGGATATGAAGTAACTGTTATTATGGGGGAAAAAAAAGACAAGCTTAATTTGAAAATACTCAAGGTCCCTTTCAGCTTGTGCTCTGCCTGTCTCTCCTCCTCCTCCCTTTGGTTCTATTTTCTGTTTTTCTATCCTTTCATGTGGCCAGGTCTCCAAGAGTCCATCTTCACCTTTCTCTGGTATTATTGCCATTCTTAACTTCTGTACAAATTTTCACCCTGGTTCAGATTTTGAGAAAAGGGTCATGATTCTTCTTAGACAAAACACATGGTGCTGATAAAAATAAAATGTATCTGTGGTGGTTTTGTGTGGGAGGACCTTGCAGACTGAACATTAGATAGAAAAGACTCATTTACTTAATGAACAACAACTTGGTAGGTCTTTCATGAAAACAATCTTCGCGACCATGCACGGTCCCATGCTCCCAAACATTACTTGCAGTAGGTGCCCTGTAAACACCTTGGCTACCAGAGGCTTCTTTGAAACCTTGACTCACCTCCTCAGTGTGACTGACTTGCTGCACAAAGGAAAAAAAAATCCTTGCACAAAATAAGAATAACAGGCAGAGCTCTAAGAGCCATCCCTATTCAATGACTTTTGTTTAAACCTAGATGAGGGTAGCAAAACCCAGGACAGGAAAGTCACTGACTCAGAGGTTCCCAGCATCCCTTAGAATCTCCGCCACCAGAGCTCAGCAATTTCAACTCCTCATTCTATTTCCTCCTAATATACTGTGCTCCCTTTCTTCCTGTTAAATAAAGCCTTTTAATGCAGTATATAAACATCACAGCTAAATAATTGCGAACTCATACAACATGAATGAACGTAAAAATTCACGTTTGTATAGAAAGTCTCAGTAAATATTTATTATTGTCTGCGATGGCCATCCCTCATAAAGCATACATATCATTTGCTGCCAAGAATGACCTGAGTTCAATTCATGGGATCACATGGTTGAAAGAAAGGACTCATTCTTGCAACTTGTCCTCTGACCATGACAAGAGTGTCATGGCATATATAACCTTCTGCCAATCAATCAATAAATGTAATTAATACATGCACACAATAAATAAATAAAGTTGTAAAAATAATTTTAAAAAATATATGGGAGCACCTAGAAACTGATTAAATTAGAGTTCACAGTCTCACAAAAATCTTGCTTGGAATTTAAAGAGGTCAATATGAATGTTCTAGAAAAAAATTCCTGGTTTATTCAACCTTTTATGATTGGTTATGTACTTACTTTAGCAGGCATTGGGCGTAGTCTTTCTTACCTCTCACAGATTCTTGTGTTGTTCTATTGTTTGATTTTTAAAGGATGAAAGTCAAGCTCAGGGAAAGAGATACAAATGTCCCATTGCATAAAGCAAGCAGAAAGTTGTAGCGAAAGCAGACTGTCACCTGCCTGGTCTCAGGTCTTTCCCCTTTACCTCCTTCTTTCTTAACTGAGGGTCATCAGGCCTTCTGTGTACAGAAGAAAGAACTAATTTCATTTTGATCAAAGAGTTATTTATACTTGATGTGCTCAAAATTCTGAGGGCACACATACACGCACACGCACACGCACACACACACACACCTCAGAGAGTTCAAATAATTTGCCCAAGATCATAAGCCCAGGCAAATTTACATTTAGATTTATCTTCCTGCAAAATCCAAAGCTTTCATTACTCTCTGAACATTTCAAGCCCTCTTGCCGTGGGCTACCGTCTAACAGACCTTGATTACCCTCCCACCTAGTATAGACATCTGTTTAAACCACATTTGTTTGTTTGTTTTCTGCAAGCTTAAATTTATCGTGTGGCTACTCTGAGCATGGCTATTGCAACAAGCTCAGCTTCCTACCAGAATTATGCACTTTTCTGTTTTTCTTTCTTTTTCCCCCCCTTCTTAACATGTCTAAGGTTTTTCATGTCTAAGTTTACAGAACATCTGAGGTCCAAAGTCTCAGAGTTAAAACATTTTCCATTAAAACAGTAACTATTCACTTGAATCACAATAAATCTCTTGCTTCCGAACAGACGACTTCACTGAAAAGTTACCTTAATTAATTACTAATTAAGTTGATCCTTGCTGACACTGGCCATTCCAATACTACCCACAAAAGACCAACTTACCCAACAGCCTTTGGAAACACCCAAGAGCACACTCTGGGTGCTCCAAATCCAAAGAAAATCCCCTCCTGTTTCCTAATGTGATTTCATGCTAATCCCACCTCCACCTTACTCTATTCCTGCTCACAGGAGCTGTAGATCTCTGGACTTGTGCCCTGCATTTGGCTTGTTTGTAATTGTTAATATCTCCCTCACTGCTTTATTCCAGTTCATGTCTCTTTTGAAAGGGGAGATTGTTGTGCCTCAGTTTCCTCAAAGATTAAAACCTTCCATCTTGGAATCCTACAGGAGGCTCTTTAGGTACAAGAAGTAAATAATTCAAAAGCTTTAGGAAGACCCTGAAATAGACAAGATTCACAACACCTCTTCACACACCCCACCACCACCCCAGCATATATAGGCAATCATGCCTGCTGAGAGACACTCTAAGACCAGCTTAGCTGCCTAGAAAAGGCTCAGGCAAATGGGACAGCCTCGAAGCAATAGTAGCCCAGCTACATGGAAGAGGCTCAGACCAAATGAGCGATCTGTAAATGATACTCTGGATCCTCTAGTCATGGCTATTGGGGTGGGGGGATGGTGAGGGAGTAAAGAAAGGACATACACACAGATACACATACATGGACTTGGCATCAGGTTGGATTCCTTAGGTACTGCAACCTGGAACCTCCATATGTTTATTAGGCATTGCACAGGAGAGGTAGCTAGTCTCAGAAGCAAGTTTCCGTTGGTGAGCAGTCCCTGGCTGCAAAATGGTGAGAAAAACACTGCTGTTGTTTGTCTTCGCCAACACTGAACAACCATTCAAGAACACTCCTACATAGAATCCCGGGGAAAGCTTTTTCATCCATCTTGAGTGTGGCTTACACAGGTAATGGCTTTTGCCAGTTTCTTATGGGATCTCACCTCCTCATGGCTTCCTCCAGTTCTCCACCATGTTGAGCTGCCTGAAGGCTGTGCTGTTAGCTCCAGGTTTCCAGCTTTCATGAGCTGTCACTCACACTGGAGGGGGCTTTGGTGATGTAGCTAGCTTTGAGTCATTTATGCTCCTGTAAGTGACCCCAATAAAACTCATTGGTTTACCAAGTTGGACTTTAGTGGTATCCATACTTTAATCTGTCCCTGGTTTCCTGTCTGGAGTGAGTAAATATTTGGTCACATCTCCCTAGGAATGGTGCCATCCAACAAGTTCAATAGTAGTTTGTTTGTTCTTTGTGACAGAAGAAACTCAATATCGCTGTTCTACTGCTGAAGAGCAAAAGGTTTGCACACGCTTCGACCTACCCATGCACTAAAGACCTGAGTTTCTAACAACCCACAGATACAGCAAATCACCATAAAATGGAGCTCAGAATTCCTAAACCACCATTAAACAAAAGAACTGTCCTAATGACTGAGCTGAGGCCACATGAATTGGTGTGCATTTCCTATCCACTCTGACTTCCCTGGCTTTGGAGTGATTGTTTCCACTTGTTTCCTCCATATGGAGATACTAAAAAAGTTTCTGACCTATCAGGAGGCTGTTTCTGACAGTCACTGGTCTTCAACCAGGAAAGCAAAACAGAGAGTCCTCCAAAAGAAAGGATGAGGTCTCTGCTCTCAGATGGTGTTCCCGAGTTAGTTAGATGTCCGCAGGAGATTTTTCTTTTAAACCTCTCTAGGCGCTGTCACTATTCTTATTCTGGAAACAAAATTCATTCTCTTGGTCCTTTCCAGGATAATGTTAAGGAAAGGTGAAATGTTGGGACTGCATCTGAAGCTCAGAGGACAACAAATATGGACAACACAGGAATAATCACTGTGGTTGGAGGACAGGAAATGGTGGGGAGTGATTTCAGGAGCGGGTGTATTGAGCAGACACCTGGAATATAAGTTACAGGAGTCTTTTAGGGCTGTGGGGAGGAGCCAGAGCCTTGCTGACTGAAGCATAGCGCACTCCGATTCCTGGGAAGTCCGTTCATTGCAGAAGAGAGGCGCAGGAGACGCAGCTGCCCCTCCTAGCTCTGATTCCGCTGCTTCCAGAATGTTTACAGAGGCTTCAAGGAGTGAACCAAGTTATTAAAAGAGTAGCAATTAGGGTGGCCCATCCCTGCAATTTAAAGTTTCCTGTCTCAGGAAGCATGTGGAGGCCAGGGGAGGGGAAAGGGAGGATGCATTCCTGTCTCCTGATTGGACCTCCCCTAGATTCCAATTTTTGCATGCAGAAGCAGGAGGGAGGGAAAGGTTGCCTAGTGCCAGCTCTGCTCCCCAAGGATGGACATGCCTCCACAGATGTTGCAGCAGCTGGTTAGGCCACTCCTCAAAGAAGCATCTCTCGCTCCCTTTTCTTGGGGGTCCTGGCTTTGCTTTTGAAGCCTTTGCCCCCCCCCGCCCCTCCTCCTTGCCCCCGGAATGAAGCTGAGCTGGAAGCTGGCTGAGGAGGCAGGCCATGCACCTTGGCTGCAGGCGACATGTAAACAGAGGCTGCCTAGTGATTTACAGCTGCTGTCCAAGAGGGCCTTTCCAAACACCAGCCCAGCCCCGCAGTGAGAATGCTCACTCTGTCCCCTTCAGACCTGCACCAGAAGAGAAGGAGGGACTGCTTTGTTCTGTCACTCTTGACTGCCAAGTTCATTTCTTCCATGCAACCTGAGCTCCAGAGCCAAGTTCAGAGAGAAAGTTTTTCTGACAGGCCTACTGCAGTTGGTCATAGGCAAAAGAGACTCTTTCTTTCCTTCTGGTGGAAGTTACACAATGCTGGGTAGGTCCTCTGACTTGTGGTTCTCTAGAATCCCAAGGGGCCTGTCCAAGAAAACGCCCACGTTTCCAGCCTTATCATTTTCATTCTCCCCAGAGGATTTCATTTGCCTGATCCTGCTCAGCAATTTGTGGAAGTCAGGGGCCCGGGGTGCAGTGGGGACAGCTGTTATTTGAGGCATGAGTCCTCAAATATATATAGCCTTTCATCCCAGCTTGGGGTTCACAGTGTGACAAGTTCACTGATGTCTCCCAGCGCTCAGTGTTGAGCTTTGGACTGAGAGAATGATGTTTTTCTTTGAGAAATTGACATTTTAGTTAAGTATAACATAATTTGCCAAAAGTAGGGAAAGGGTGTGTACATATAAGACATTTAATACAATACTCTCACACTCCCCCCCCCATCTGTGTATTTGTCTTTTCTTGAGAGAGGCTTGTTTTTGTTTTTAATTATTATTACGATTTCTTTTTTCATATAATAATCCCAAAAGGAATGCTTCCCAAAAGTGTAAGAGCCATGATTTAGAATCAACCAGATACAGGCTACTTTCTGCAGTGAGCCTGATCAGGTAGCACCACCTTTGTGATGCCAGCGACCTGTGCTTTGGTGGACAGGCTGTTTGCAGTAGAATGTCACAGCCGTGTGGGTGGGCTTTTCACAGAACGTAGGGTTCATTTCCCGGGTTGACGTTCTCCTCAGGAAGGTGAAATACTGAAGGACAAGCCACATCTGGAGCCAGGAGGAGTGTGTTCTTACTTTGCCTTCCAGCAGTGGAAAGCCTCTCCCATCCCAGGAGACCAGAAACTTCCTCCTCCCTTCAGGAAATCGGCTTCATTTCTTCATCACTCTAGGCCTCTTGCAGACCTCACTGCATCTTCTTACACATCATGTTCATACTTCCACTTAAAAAGCAAACATGAGCAAAGCACAGAACAACTGGCAAGAAGTAAAAAACTGTTTTTCTTCTTCCTTGAGTTCAGGTTTGCTTACAAATAACACAAGTATCCACGATTTCAAATATCTTGTTCCCAAGATTTACAGCAGATGCTTACCCCTACTGAGAGTGTTCTGAACTGTAGCTTTCCCGGGAAGAGAAGACATTAGTTACATGGTACTTCTGTTCTGCTCCATCTTTTCAGACACCGAGATCCCTCTGTGTGACCCCACTTTCATACACATACACACGTAAGTGCACATGAGCATACATGGACATGTATATGAACACGTGCACTCAGATGCCCACATAGCCATGCATATCCTCACACATGCGCACACTTACACATGTGTGTGAGTACTTGTACTTACACAGGTGCCTACTCATGCACATGTGCTGACCACACATATTCATGCACAGACGAGCACATTTGTATGTGCACATAGGAATGCACATATATGCAACCACAAAGAAATCACACACATGTCAATTCTGTCTCTCATCTGTGTCTTTGTCTGTTTCTCTCTGTCTCTTCCCCAGTCCTCCAAAGACCTCCACCCCATAAGTCAATATCCTCTGTTTCTTTATTCCAATGAGAAGAGTGCTCACACCATAGAATTTCTAAAAGTCATCCTCATGTTTGCACATGCAGTCTGCTCTATGTTTGGGGATAGGGACCAAGATTCAAGATTTCTAACAGACCCTACGTGTAAAAAATTGTAGGGCACAGGACACTAATGGCCAATAGTGCGTCCTTCAGATTTTACTATCAACTTCCTTGCGACCATGGGCAATTATTTCTTCTTTGCAGCCTCTGCTCCTTTAGAATCCAAGAGAACTGAAGGAGCTGACTTTTTAGATCATTTTAATATTGATATTTACCTCACTTGACCCTAGATTATTTTTGCTTCAGGTCCATCCAAGAACTCCACTGAAGGAGACGGAGCATAAAGTTTATAAAGTCAAAAGATGCAGAGAGCACACTAACCAACGCAAAGGGCGACAAGCCTGTCTTCCCTCTTGGAATCCCTGGCTCCAGCACAGTTCCACTACAAATGTGCAAGCCACCAGCATGTGCACGGATAGCTGCTTGGGATCCTTCATCAGTGGGGTGACGTGGATGCTGATGAGGACCATAGCCAGGCATCATCTCACACCAGTCAGAGCTGCTGTCATCACAAAGAGGAAGCTGTGAGCGCTCCCAGGGAGGGGAACCCATGTGTGCTGTTGGCACATGTGTAACAGTGCAGTCAGTGTGGAAAACAGTAGGGGGGTACCCCGACATCTGAACGTAGAAATACTGGATGATCCAAAAATCCCACTTCTGGGTCTTTATCCAAAGGAAAGGAAGTTGATTTCTGAAAAAGACACGTGCCCAATCCCACCATGCTCTTTGGGGCACTAGTTATAACACTCAGGACCTGGAACCTACTGAGTGACCATTAGAAGGTGAAAGGCCAAATAAAGCGTGATGATGGTCATAATGGTGCTGATGGTGGTGATGTTGGTGGTTGTAGCCATGATGATGGTTGTAGTAGTGTTGCATGTTGTGCATGTGTGTCTGTGTTCTACCTATCAGTCACTAAGATTCCTCTGCTCTACCTGGGTAGAAATAAAAATTAAAAACAACAACAGCAAAACCAGACAAGGACAAGTGCCTCTGGTGGTCCCAGTTTTCTGAGTGCTCAGTGTTTCGAAGTAAGCTTAGAAGCTTATCTCCCTGGTAGATAAGGGCCCCCTGCTCTAAGTTTCAAAGGCAGAGACTTGGGGCCATAGCTACTTGCTCTGCATTTTAATGATCATCAGCCCTGCAGGAGCAGCTCTCATAATCCAAGGTTCCCAGAAGCCTCAGTAGAGACACATGCTGATGTTCCATCTCCTGGGTCAGTGTTGGGACTCTACAGAGGTTGGGGTACTATAGAGGCTAGGGTTGCAGCTGCTGGACCTATGATAGGATGTTTGGATCTTTAGCCCTTGTCAGTGGCTCAGGTTGGAGAGAAGTCTGTCACAAACTGATCGAGGTAGCTATGACTAGTGTGGTTTCCACTGGAGCCAGAGCCATATTCCGGAAGCAGTTGTGATTGTAGTGTAGCTTCCTCTGGGTGTTAGTAGAGTTTTCAGAGAAGCAAAGCTGTCACGGGGAGAGTTCAGCCAGCTGTCCAAAATGGGCTGCTTGACTGACAGTCCTTCATTCAAGGCAAATGGGCATCAGCGAAGGGCCCAACAACTGGCAATGAGGAAGTCAAATTTCCCCAGCCACCAACATCTTAACATGGCCATAGCCTAATAGTGCTTGATAGTGTGCTGATCTTAGCCAAAGATGAAACAGAGCTTTACAATGTAGTCTGGATCCTCCTCCCTTTTCCCTCCTTTTTTCCCTTCGCCTCTCTCTCTGTTTCTCCTTCCCTACTTTTCTGTCAACCCACAAGCTCTTAAGCCACATTTGTTTCTTTAATATCAAGCTTCTCTGACATGGTTGAAGTAGAAGGAGACAGCTAAATGCTTTTCTTTTTTGACAAACTGAGTTTCCTATAAAAAGGAAAAATAATTCTTATTAGTGATTCAACTGTGCCTTGTTCTTTTTTCTCAACATTCTTGTGAGGGCTTACTGTCTCTCCTATTGCTCATCTTTTCTTGTTATTCTGCATTGAAATTCAACTGAGTGCTTTAAGCATTGAATCCTGTTGCTGGGTGTTGGATCATAGGTTCACTGTGGTGAGCCAAAGTAGACTTTTCTCGTTTATAACAACCCCGACTTCAAGTATGTATCTCCTTTTCTTCAGCAGCAGACAGGTTTCAGGGGTAGTCCCGCTCCTCTAAATGAGTAGACAAACCAAGCTTTCAACTTTCGCATGTGGCCAGATGGTGCTCATGCTTTTTGATCTAAGCTCTGTTAAATTTTAGGCATATTTGCCTGTCTTCAAAACACACAATCTCTCATAGAGACAATACCACAGTCAGAAAAGCTGTTTCAGAAAAAAGTATCATTTATTGTTTAATTATATATATATGTATATATGTACATATGTATATACATATATATATGTGTGTGTATATATATATATATATATATATATTTGTGTGTGTGTTGAATTATGGCCTCAGTGTGTTTCCACAGCTAGCTTGATCCTCAATATGTATCTTAGCCAGGTCTCAAACTCATAGCAAGTGTCTTGTCTCAGCCTCTCCAGTGCTGGGATTGCAGATATGTATCATTCAATTTCCTGAAGAATTAGTTCATGATTTTTGTGGAACCAGCCCTTTTAAGAGTTGCAGAGAGCGTTTAGCTCCAGGTCTGCTGCTCAGGTGTTCCTTTCCCTTGTAGATGAAGACTTTCAAGGTCTCTTTCAAATGCATCCTGACTATCAAACTGCCAAAGTAAACTTGCCTAAAGCTCAGGAGCTTTTGGGTTTCAAGGTATAAGAGCCCAAAGTAGAAAGCACACTGAGTTGTGGGCTTTTCACTTATGCCCATCCTGTCACTGGCACAGGTGGCTGTAAGACTCACCTCCATCCTGTCTTCAGGAAGATAATGCTTGGGGATCTTTTTATAAAATCTTAATGATTTGAAAGCAATCCAAAAGGAACTGACGAACCAATATCCATAATCTTTAAAGCCTGTTCTAAATCTCCCTCCCCTGTTCAGGAAGAAGTCAGCCCCCACAGCTGGTAAAATTTGAGACCATGTAAAGATAGATCACTAGATCCACACTGGGAGACCAGTGTTGATTTATAGAAGTTGCCATGACAGCATGGACAAGCATGGAGCTTAAGCTCAAATCTGTGTTGTTTTCTAACTTTTACCCTGGGTTGCAACTTGTCTCAATGGATAGATTATTTTTTTGGAGGGTTCACTTTTATTTATAGTAAAACAATCTGTTACATAAAGTTAAAATTAAGGCATTTACAGTTAACATGGTTTGAAGCTCTTAGTAAAATATGTAACCATGAACATCAGAGTGTTGGGAGAAATGAAATGAACTTCAGGGTCATAGGATGGCAATAATTGTCCTTGTTCCCATGCTAATCCACATGAAATAATCTTTGTTCTCTTAGACTCTGATCTTAGTCTCCTTAGGATTCATGAGGTTGGAAACTGGGCTGACCCAGGCTCACATCTGGGAAATGCTGAGCCAGAATTCAGGTCCTGACATGTCATGTGGAATGGACAGAGCCCTGTAGAGGATACTGTGTGGCTTAGAGTTTGAGATGTCAGTACCAGAAAAGAATGAAAGACAAAATGTACGCCAAGGGAGCAAACAAGAAGGAACTGGAGGGAAATGAGAGGGTGAGAGGGTTCATTCAAAAAAGCACTTTGGGACATTTATAATGATAACGAAGTCAATTTACACCTCATCTTCACACAAGGTCCCCCCTTTGTAATCTTCTCTCACCTAAAATGTGTCCCAGATATTTGTCACATCATCACTTTAGGTAACAAAGAATTAAAAAGCTGCTCACCTAGCAGGAACTGGTCAAGGCCTTCCTGTTCAGAACAGGGATTCTAGCAAAAGCCGCCCCTGAGGCAGGGATGGGAAGGTTTAACTCTAGCTGAAGCGAGGCTGTAGAATGTTCTGGACAATGTGGTAGTTTGTTATCCCTTCCAGTCCCTAGATTTCAAAAGGAGGACAGCTGCAGAGGGAAAGCAAGCCATCAAACAGACTTAAGAACAGGGAGTCGTCATGTTGCTTTGCAAAAGGAAGCTGCAGATTCAATGTGAATGAGATTGAATTAAAAAGCCATTTTTGTCTCATGGCAAGCACTTTGAATGTTTCCATATTGCTATATTTGGAATAAATGTAAGCAGATGGGTCAGGAGTAAGCTGGATAAAACACAAGGAGGATATTATTTTGATATGAGCCAGTTTTTAATTACACCGGATCTGTAGGTTTGTGCAGTGGTTGAGTTCTGAGTTACATGGGCTGGGTGGATCCCCGCATTGTTTTTCTCTGTCCTCTGCAGAGCTCTGAGTTCTCAAAGGGCTTCTCAAGGATAAACGGTGGCAGTATCTACATGTCCTCAGCCGTCTTCAACTCAACGAGAACTATCTACCTATGGAGAAGGTTTCCACATAGGATTTCCTAGGTGAAGAATTCACAAGGCTCCTTCTGTATTAGTTATTACTCTTAGTTGGGACAAAATACCTGGCAAATCTAATTAAGGGAAGAAGACTTTGGGCTCACTGGTCAAGAGGATACAGTCTACCATAGTGATGGGGGCATGGTCATAGGAGCATGAGAAGTTGGTCACCTTGTACCAAGAAAAGTGACTAAGAAGTGGGGTCTGGTTAACAAACTTCGAAGCCCACCCCGAGTGACTCATTCCTTCCAGGAAGGCTGCACATTTTGAAGCAACATCCTGTTTATTTTAAAGCTTCCAGGGGCATTACCTTGCCATGACTGTAGATTGTTAGGCAAGCTTGGCTATTAGTGATTCCTACTCTACACTTCTAGTTGGGGTTAGGTAGTGAACTAGCAGTTTGTGGGGTGGCGGGGATGTGTCAAGGACAGAAGACACTAACACAGGCCCAGTGTTCCTCTCTGCCTTGATCAGGACATCAGCTGACTCAAGGCACACTGAGAAATGGACCATTATTTTATTTCTTACCTTCCCGAAGAAGATGGCACAGTTCTAAAGAGTGTCAGTGGGTGTGATGGTTTTGCTTTTATTCTATGAAGAGTATGGACTCAAAGCAAGGAAAGGAAGATCAACACTGTGCTTGTAGAGCAAATGCTGATATCTTGGGACAAAACCAAAGATGGCTGTGGACTAAAAAGAGGTGTGAACTGAATAGCACAGTTGAATGTCAAAGCTTTTAGGGTAAAGAAATGGACTAGAGGTACTTGGGGAATGACAAAATGGTACCTTTGGATGTTGATTATAGCTATAATTCAACTCACAGGCTTTTCTTAAAATGTAATGTGCTCCTTTATGAAAGGTAAAGTCTTTGTTTTTTTGTTCTTGATTTGAGATTACTGTAGTATTTGTTTGTTTTCACCCTAGCAAGATAGCACCAGTGTCTTCTAAACTTGGGTCATAAAAAGGTCATTTAACTTATATATCATGAAGTCCATGCAGAGAGAAAGAACCCATACTTGCTTATATGGATAGGGGACACTTGGTAAAATCACATACGGAGTTTAAGCTGACACTCATCAGAGTTCCTGCCAACCTGCAGTCTCAGCCAACAGGATAAGGATGTGGTGCCTCTGTATAAGCCCAGAGTCTGGGCCATAGAATCACATGGTAGTCTCCAAGCTAGACAAGCAACTTTAGGCACAAACTCTTATATTTAAATTTTCAGGCAAAATATTTTGGAGAAAGCTGAGCATGCCATAGGCATTCTTTAAAGCATCTTCATGATTCAAGTGGAGCATGCTGAACTATGCTCTTCTTTGCCACTCTCATCTTCAAACATGTGCTTTACAACACTGAGCTAAGCGTGTCCTTAAATCAATCTGCCTTTATTCCTTCTTGAACTGTGACCTTGAACTTGGCATGTTCAGAAGCATGTTTCTTGACTGAGCAGGCTCAGGAATATGCCACAGCCAAGTGCTTTTCTGTAGGAAAATGTCTAGGTTCCGCAAAGAAGTATCTCTATTTTCCTTTGGTTTGAGGAGGGCATTGCTTAGGAAATAGTTCTCTCTTACCTGCAACAGGTAACAGTCCATTTTCACTTCATTTCTCAGCTCTGTTTATTTTGGTATCTATTTACCAAGCCGTTCCAACTCATCCTTTCCAAGCATTCAAATAGCTCCTGCTAAATCCTAGACATTGTAAAGCAAGCTTGGCCCACTGCAGCATGCCCTTCCTGAATCCTGGAACCCACAGAATCTAAATCCTGGAACACACAGAAAATATGTAAAATATAGAATTTCTAAAGAGCATTCAATTTCAGGATTCAATTTTTTTTTCAGTCATATGAAGGTGTTGAGAATAATGAAAGGAATTAATTTCAAAGTATGTCTGTATTTTGATGGAAGGTGAGTCCTGGAAGCCTACTCTGTTCTGAGCAGCAGAGTCAAGCGTTGGAATGAGCAAGGATGAGGAGTTGGAGAAGGTGGAGATTTACCTGACTTAGAGGTGAAAAGTGTCCTTCCTCCTCTGAGAGGAAGGGGATGGAAGCAGGCAAGTAAGAAGGCTCAGAGGAAAGATAAAGTCCATGGAACACAGCACAACAGCGGGCTGAGAATCTAGAATTTAGTTTTCTGTTAAGAATAGCAATGTAATGACATCTCTTGCATATACTGTAGAATGAATCCTTCAGTGTTTTTTTTCCCCCTTAGCATGTACGCTTTTAAAATACTTCAATATGACCCACACTTTAGGATTAGTAAACAGCTAAAGATAATGGTTTGATCCACCCTTTTAACTGTATTTCACACAAGTCCAATAGCAATCATTTTTCAAATAATCTGTTTTCAAAATTCAGGGGGAATTAAAGAGAAATGAGCAATCAAACCACATCTGACCCAATTGTTCATACAAGTAGAAAAGCGGAACAATTTGTTGGTATGAATGGAGTGGGCTTCTTTTTCAGGCAATGATTCACCAAATTCCTGAGCGGGTTATTCTGGGAGAATACAAATGTGAGAATTGTATGTATTACCTCTGCTGTTTTTGTAAATGCAAACAAATCAATGTGTATATAATGTCATATTTCTGAATTGTGGTGGTCATCAATCTTTTACTGACACTCGCCTTAAATAGTTACTTTTGAAAATGGATCGGCACACAAGTGAAGGGAATGGCAGGCTGTTTTTCTCTCTTGCTTCCTCCCACCCAGTCTCTAAATAAGAGTGAACCACTCCCTACCGTACATGTGGGTGGCAACTCTGCTTTTGGAGCAGGGAGAAAAAAAAAAAAAAAAAAACACAGGCAACTATGAGAGGCATTTGAGCGAATGTTGGAATTTGGCATCTTAAATTTACAAAAATTCTTGGTGTAATGCAGTCAATTAGTGTTAAACTATAATAAAGTCAAGAGCACTTGGCCATTTTTACATAGGGCTAGGCACAGAGCACTCACTCCTGCAGGCTCTCTAGATATTTTGTGGAAAGCTTAAATGTCTACGAGTGGGTGCCAATAATATAAATGGTAATATTGTGCAATCATTTTCTTGGATTGCTGTATAATATTTGCTGTCTGGTATCTCATCAATAGTTTTTAGAAATCACAGCACTTAAAAATAAGCACTATTGAGGATGACAACGAAGTGACTGTAATTGTAAAATATTCTTAAAGCTATATATCATATATGTGTTCAGAATTATTTATAATAGTTTGGTATAGAAAGAGTGGGAGCGGTTGAAGAGGTTGCTCAGCCGTAGATTCTCTTTCAAAGGACCTGGATGCAATTCCCAGCACCCACATGTCAGCTCACAGCCTCTGTAACTCCAGTTCCAAGGCACTTGCTGCTTTCTTCAGGCGCCGCACACACATGGCAAACAGATATACATGCAGACAAAGCACTCATACACATAAATTAAAATGAAAAAAAGGAGAATTTTTATGAGGTGCCAATGGGAGAAGAAGAGGAAATCTAACTCAGCTGGGTATTTGATATAGCCCTTTGATCTTTGTTTAGTCAAACTTCATTTTGCTATTTGGTGTTGTCCAGGGTTGGTGTTTTTTACCTGCTATCATCTAGCTGATTTTGCAATTATGTTCCTCATTACTCATGCACACAGATTTGTTGGGGACTGTTTGTAGCCACCATAGCACGACAGGCAGGAAGTCATGGGCTGCAGTAACAAGCACCCATATTTACATGCATCCATCCATATGCCATCCAGGCTGAGTCATTCTGTAATGCAGACCATGTTAAATCTAAAACTCAAAGAGAATCAACGTTCCTTATCATGACATTATTTCGGTCTACCCATAAGAAAATGGAGACTGTGTTCATGTGATCCAGAAAGTTCATGATTATTCAGAAGCATCAGACAGCATGAGTCTACAGAGTCAGTCAGCAGCTGTTGGTGTCTGCACTTGTGTTCAGTTAGGTACATGGGCTGCTTTCAATATATTTAAGAGTCATGCTTGGTGAATATGTGCTATGTATTAAGTCTGCAACACTGATTATCTCTAATCTTAAAATTTCTTTTCAAGGGCAACAGATCTCATTGTGCCTGCAAAACATAATCCAAGCTCCCAACAAAGCTATTTAGTTTGGTTTACATGGACAATAACTAAAAAGGTCAAAAATATTAGCATGGTATGAAACTACATATAAAGAACATTAGGGAGAACAATGACTTACCCCATATGTCCAGAATCTAATCCCTTAGACCCGTGATTATGGTACATTCTGTGGCAAAGGGATTTGGCGATAGGAATGAGATTATGGGCTTCAGAGATGAAAGCTGAGCATGGTGGTACACATTGGAAATTCCAAGATTTCCAAGATGCTCAGAAATGCAAGGTCATTTTCAGCTGCATTCTTAGTTTTGGGGACAGCCTGGGCTCCAGGAGACCCTATATCAGACAAACAAAAATAAAAGTAATATTATGATCCAAAATGATTCAGTTTAATTATGTGAGACCTTAGAAGGCCAATGTTGGGGCCAATGTTCTCATGTTGGGGTCAAAGAGGTTTGAAATAATAGAGATCTAACTTACAGGGCAAGCACGAGAAAGAAAGTAGCAGAACTTCCTAGAACAAAGATAGGTTCCCAGCTATCAACTAGCCAGGAGTGAAAATGGGCTCTCAGTTATCTAGTTAGGAGTAAAGATGTACTCCCAGCTACCAAATAGCCAGAAGCAAAGATGGGCTGCAACTATCAACTAGCCAGGGGTATAGATGGGCTATCAACCAGCCAAAAGTGAAGACAGATCTCTAGATGTCAACTAGCCAGGAGCAAAGATGGGCCAGGAGCAGGTATTTTAGTCATGTCATTAAGCAAACTCAAGACAATCTGAATGTGTTTGAGGACAGATTTCTTTTAGTCTTTGAGAAGCAGGGCTTTGTAGACACGTAGATGTAAGCCTAAGAGGAAGATCTGATAGACCCATAAACCATGAAGACTCTGACCTACAGAACTCAGAGATAATAACTGATTGCCCTAATCTGATAAATTTTGGCCATTTCTTGTGACAGCAAAAGACTATAATTTTATGTAATTTGAGAGAAGAATTGAGTAATGAACACACATATACAGGCACACATATTACATACATATACACACATACATATAAATACATGTGCATTATGTTTTTTAATTTTTTTATTTTTAAATTATCATTTATTGCAATTTATTCAATTTGTATCCTGGCTGTGGCTCCCTACCTCATCTCCTCCCAATCCCACCCTTCCTCCCTCTTCTCTCCCATACCCCTCCCCTAGTCCACTGATAGGGGAGGTCCTCCTCCACTTCTATCTGATCCTAGCCTATCAGATCTCATTAGGACTGGTTGCATTGTCTTCCTCTGTGGCCTGGCAAGGCTGCACTCCCCCAGGGGGAGGTGATCAGAGAGCCTGTCACTGAGTTCATGCCAGAGAAAGCCCCTGCTCCATTTACTATGGACTCCACTTGGATATTCAGTCTATGGGCTACATTGTACAGGGGTTTTGGGTCCTCTCCATGAATTGTCCTTGGGGTATCAGTCTCTGCAGGGCTCAGTTTATTTTGACTCTGTTGGTCTCCTTTTGGAGCTCCTGTCCCCTCCAGGTCTTTCTATCTCTAGTGCATTATGATTTTATATTTAAATGCTGCCAATCAGTCTGTGGTGGTCTCGTCTCTAACTTCTTCCTAGTAGCACAATGCTAAGATTCCACTGTTATATAATTTTGTTTCCCAAGGCCCAAGGCTTGTAAGTACTGAGACAGCATAATAAAGCTTCTAAGGTATGCTACCTAAAGAAAATTGGATGTGTCAATTTCCCCAGAGACTCTCCAGTGAATTTCCTGCGAAATTCTGCTTTCTAGCAGCCTTTGGTCAAAGCAGTTGGCAGCTTGAGAACAGCTATCTTATGATGTGGCCACAAACATCTCTTCTATAAACAGACATTATCACCACACTGTCAGCAGGATAAAAAGAACCTCAAATGCCTGTCTAGATAAGTAAACTATTCATCGAAGAAAAGGTTGAGATGGGTGAATTTGACTTTAATGAGAAATAGATATGCCTCTTTTAGAGTTCCGTCCCCAACTGGACCCTGCTTTTGAGCTCCCTCTTAATGCAATCTACTGAAGGTGTTTGCAGGTTTATTTGATTTCTTTTCTGACACATGTTTCTTGATAGCAGAATCTGTATATCGGTTATTTATCTCCATATCCAGTTCTTGAATCTGGCCTCTCAATAAACGCAGAAGCAAAATTAGGTAGTGCTATCAGTTACTGCTTTCTTGCTGTGATGAGATTAACATGACCAAAAGCAATTTGTAAAAGAAAGTGTTTAACTTGATTTATGACTCCAGGGGGCTACAATCCATACTGTCAGGGAAGGCATGGCATGGTAGCAAAGTGGGAAGCTGGCTAGTTACATCTTTATCCATACACAGGAAGAAAAGAAGGCAAACTGGAATCGGAGTGAGGGTATTAAACTCTCAAAGTTCAGCCCCCGTGATCTCTCTCCAGCAGGGCTCCACCTTCTAAAGGATCCATAACTTCTCCAGATATTGCTACCAGCTGGGGAACCAAATTTTCAAAGAGGTGACCCTATGAGGGACAGCTCTAATCCAAACCACCACAGGGATCAAAAAGGAGAAGGCTTAGTAAAATAGACAACTGATTCCTCTATGTCATGCCTGAGACTTGGTTAGTCTTAAGGGATGCATTGATGAATCCACTGTTTTCTGTTCTCAAGGCTCTCAACACACATGGTGAGATAGAAATGAAGCAAATGAAAAGCATCCTAGTGAGTAAATGTGCAAGATGTTAGAGGTTTGGAGCCATTATGGAATCATCTGCATGCCATGTAATTCCCCTACCATTGACCTACCTCCCTGGTCCATAAGCACTACTTGAAATGTGAAGAAACTGTACCTGAGAACTAGTATCAAAACCAATGTCTAAGGATGTACATGAGAAAGACAATTATGAGAGCCTGTCCTGAAAGGCCTGTGCAGTGTGGAATGTCATCTGAGAAGAATGACATGGAACATATATTGTCACTATTTGTGTGTTAAGAACCAGCTGGCTTTGGGAAGACCGAGAAGGCAGCTACTTCTGTGCTCTGTGAGGAGAGACAGAAGCTAGAGGCATGATGGTGGTGTGTCTTGGCGAGTTTATGTCAACTTGACACAAGCTAAGAGTCATCTAAAAGAAGAGAAACTCAACTGAGAAAAGTCCTCCATAAGATACAGCTGTAAGGCATTTTCTTAATTAGTGATTGATGGGGGAGGGCCCAGCTCAGTGTAGGTGTTGCCGCTCCTGAGCTGGTGGTCCTGGTTCAATAAGAAAGCAGGGTGAGCAAGCCATGAGGAACAAGCCGGTGAGCAGCACCTCTTCTTGGCTTCTGCATCAGCTCCTGCCTCCAAGTTTCTGCCCTGTTTGAGTTCGTTTGGGTTTCCTTCAGTGATGGACTACAATAAACCCTTTTCTCCAGAACTTGCATGTTGGACATTGTATTTCATTGCAGGAATAGAAACCCTGATTAAGACATGCTGTAAGGCTAATAAACAGTGTCTGACTTTAAAAGAGATACAGTTTGTGGAATTTGAGTGCACAGGCTTGGCTCACCTGCAGACTATGGCATTTTCAGTGTGGCAGGAGTAAGTATGTTGTTTAGTGACACAAATATAGATGTCAAGAAAGACAGTGGTTATGATGAATTCAGCTCAATTAAATGGAAATTAAGTTGGTGACGGAAATTGACCAATTCTTTCTCTCTGCTGCAAGACAGCAAGAAACTGCAGCATCTGGAAGGGCGGCTTAATGATGGAGAGTGCTTGCAGTGTAAGCAGGTGGGCAAGAGTTTGTAGTCAAGCACTCTTGTAACCAGCTGAGAATCCTGCAAATACTTGAAATTCCAGCTTTGAGGACTCCAACAGTCTCTTATGGCTAGTACATAGATATGCACACTTGCACACACACACACACACACACACACACACACACGTACAGGATCATGCCCTTCTGGGTCTGGTTTGTATCTCTGTCTTTGTGTCTCAGATCTTCAGGAGACAATGCCCATTGTTAGCAGACACCTTTCTTACCTTCTTTACCCACCCAGGCATGGCCACAAAATCAAAGCATACTGTCTTAAAAGCAATGTCACAGAAACTGTGCTAACTGGAGGCCTGGGTTAGGCTTGGGTTGGGTCATTTTGCATAAGAAAACAGTGAAGTCTTTTGAAGAAAACAGAAATTTAGAATACTAAAGACCGGGAGCGAGGTTAGGAGGGTGGAACTTGGATTTTAGGATACCTGCTAGTGCTGTGGAAGCCATGAGTCTCTGGATTAAAGACTTGGGAAAGGTTGTGAAGGGATCTCAGCAGTAAGTTGTAAAGGTCTCTGTGATTCTGCAAGGGCTGGCATTTTATTTTACTCTGGTGCATTTGTATGGTATGAAGCGAAGGAGGAATGAGGATGTAGGATGTGTGAATGGTGCTTTATAGTGGGCTATTGTGGGGGCTCTGGAAGGAGGCTAAGAACGAGAGAAATGTATATAATGCATTAGCGAAGGCCTTGATTAAAATGGGTGAAATGTCTGAGCTTTGTGTGGGTGAGAGAAGTATGGGTGCTTTTATTAGACTTGCTTCTCAGCTTTTGTTGTTGGGGATCTTGTCTGCCTTTTCAACCTCACATCTCTCTGGCAATTGCAATGCCAGGTCTACTCAAGTTATGCAAACTTTCGAATCTGTTTCTTGATACAGGGTTAGAGGGTGATAAGACTGGATACGGCATCTCTCATGACACAAGGAGCTTGAGATCTAGTAGTTTAGAGAAAGGATACAGCATAAAAGATGTTGCAAAATGAAATAGTGAAATCTTCACAAAAGGAAGAGGGAGAAGGAGGCAGGTATACACAGAGGCATCTCTGCCTTAGAGTCTGTATTAGTTTGTCTCCTTTAAGGCTCTAAGCACCCACTGAAGTAGACAGGATGATGTTCAAAGGAGCGAAGTAGCTTATCCAAAGTGACAGAGGAGGCACTAGAAAAGGGACAGAGTTCACCCTCATATCTGAAGTCACATTGTTTCCAACAGATTGCTCCAGGACTAAACAAGTGAGAGAACTCACATTCAGAGAGACAAAGGGGGCTAAAAGTCAAGTAAGAGAACATCTTGGTTGAGCTAAATGGGAACAATATTCCAAAGACATAGAGGCTGAGGAATGAGGACTGTTCCAAGAAAACTCAACAGCAACACAAACAAACATAATTAAATGGCTCATGCCAACAGCATATTCAAAAAGAGTACAGGCTCCCATTTGGAACAGCATGACCTAGGACTATAGAGAAAGTACCAAAGACTGGCTAAGAACAGAACAGAGGACAAGGGGGCAGTCACTGAGAGATGGAGGCCACACAGGGCTGTGGATTGAAGGACTGCTAGCCAAAAGGCTGTGTTGAGCTATGTCAAAACCTGCTGATATTTGTTCTGATATTCCCTGAGTGGCTGCCATTTATATTTCTTCTTTTCTTGCTATATGGATGCCACAATTCTGGATATTAAAGATTTAAAGATGAGTAGACACCCAACTTGTTTTGGACATAGAACTGAGTCTGAATATCTATCTCTCTGGGCTTTAGTTCCTTGGATTGTATTGGATACAGTAGATAAGAAAAATGATAGCAATATCAACTCTAAGCCCAGTTTTGTCTGTGATGAGAGTCAGGCCATGAGGCTAGTTCCAAATAATACAGGGGGTTAACAATGGAGTCTGTTTGGGAATTCAGCTTTCTATTACCAGACCCAGAACACTGTAGGACTCGTCTCTGGCTTGAACTTACAAAGGCAAGGGTATACAGCTTTCTTGAGATTGAGAGACCAAGAGATTAAAAGTAGCTATTTTTAGTGCTTGAGGCCTAAAATAGTTGGGTGGGGAGGTCCAGTGGAAGAACTCGCCTTACCACATTCTTTACCCACATACCTGAGATACAGTTGCTAGGAAACTGGCCCATCCCCCTAGGGAGAGATTAATGGTTTGGGGACCTTCCTATAGCCAATCAATTCAAAATGTAATGTTTTGACAAATAGATGCTTGCCAGGTGGGAATCGCCCCTGCCTTGGGAATGCTGGGAGGGAACAGAATCCTTAAATTACCCAACTAACCTGAGCACCGGGCTCTCGGCTCTTCATCGCTTCGGCGGTGGGGGCTGTGGGCCCAAGCTGCAGCTTGTAATTATTTATAATAAAAGATCCTCATGTGATTTGCAACGGACTCAGCTCCTGGTGGTGGTCTTTTGGGGAATCATAATTCGGGCACAACAAGATAAGCATGGCTTTTCGTGCTTACAGTGCTCGTGGTCTGAGCACTGACAGTGTCTTTCCAGAGCCAGCATAGGCAATCAAAGGCAGGAGTTGCTTTCTCTGCCATAGGCTTCCCTCTGACAGAGGAGACCATTGTTTCAGTCTCTGTGATTAGCAACAGGCAGAGAGTGTATGCCCAGCATAGGCCATGTGTGACAGCAACTTTTTTTCTATCTTTGGGTGAGAGCAAGCCTTCTGTGGACTGCCAGTTGGTAGCCCTGACAGCTGCCAATAGCACAACCATCAGAAATAACAGGGAGGGAAATGACTGATTCATCATTTCCCAGGAGCAATTCCTTGTACAGACAGCCCAGAAGCAGTACTGCAAATCATTCTTCCAAGGTTTTCCTTTGATAGCCTAATGTAGGCTTTTAGATAATTTTTTTTTCTCAAAACAAACACCGTGTATAACATGTTTCTTTGCATGGAGGAGTGAGACTGGGGCGCAGCTGCTGTGATATGGGAAGCACAGCATTGCAGTTAATGTGAAAGGCAACTTAATACAAATGGGCTTGGAGCTTATTAAATGTACTAGATTATCACACGCAGAGATGGAGTGCTTGCATGCAAAGTGATTTTCTAGGGAAGTAATTACCAAAGTGTTTCTAGCATTTTTCTTCCAAATATACATAGCTGTCCTGCTAGGCCCATCACAGAGTCCCTACATGTTTTGTTTATTGGTCCTCTGGCTAGCAGCCACAGGGGTCAATTCTGTTCTGGCCACCTGCTCTTCAGTACACCAATCAGAGAGAAGTAGCATTGAAAAGCAGAGCTTTAGCCACATAAGCACATTAGAAGAAGGAACAGTGCTCTTATCCTCAGACAGAAAAAATGGGAGTCCAGTGGCCCCATTTCTTCTCTGGGGCACTGACATGAACTTTAGGTATAAATAGAGAAAGAATTGGGGCAGGGACAAGTGGTATACATAATTAAGTAGTTTTCATCAAGGCCTACTATCACTCCCTTTCCCCCTGCTTCTAAATAAATCCATGCCTGTCTTCAAAATCCAATATAATTCAGGAGATCATCTCAGGGCATCATTTTCTTACTAGGGACAACCTCATTTGTTTATTCACTTAGTTATCTATCACTCATTCACAAAGATTTTTTTACCCTATTCCCTATAGCAGGAGCTCTACAAGCTGAGGCCAAAGCCCAGGAGACACAGGGGACATGCAAGCCAGCCAGTGTCTGTCCTGAATACAATAAAGGATGGACATGTAGGTTATTTCACAAACGACACAACACAGTGATAAGGGAAAGGAAGGGGAGATACTGAGAGCTAGGAGGAGGATTCATATGCAGGTGGGACAGAGTAAAGAGATACTGGGGAAAGAGATCACTGAGTAAGACTTGGCCATGAGCTGTATCTAGGCAAAGCTGAGGAACAGTGAGAACAGCACTGGAAAGGGAAGGAACCCAGAGCACTCACAGCAATGACAACATGGAAGTGCAGCTCTTCCATAGGCTAAAGGGGGCTCTGCAGGAGGTCCCTGGCCATGCAGGGTTTCATGTTACAATGATGCTTTTCACAAATGCAAAAATTTAATCCAAGGGATGATATAACCTTAGTTGTTCCAAGAAGTGTTTGCCCTGAGTTGGCATGGGCTCCAGAGAAGGTTACTTTGGGAATCAAGCATAAATTAGTATCTGCCTGAGAACTTGAATAGCTTTTTACTTACAATACTTGTTGAAAGTTCTGCTTGATTTAATGATATGTGTTCTACTTAAACAAAACTACAGTATTCTGCTATGTTTCTTCCAGAACGGTGGGGAACTGGAAAGTCCACAAGCCTGTATCCTAGCCAATCAGTTTAAAATGCTCTGGCTAGCTACCTAGATACGATGTACTTGTAACAAAATTGATTCCTCTGTTGAGCTAGTTAAAATGATGTCATGTTGCCCTCCATTTGCTTCCTATCTGGTTACCTGGTTACAGTTTTTCTTATAAAAGGCCTGCCTTAGAAACAGACCAGCATCAAAGTCTGGGTCCCAGATTGTATCCCTGACCTGTCAGTTGTTGTTCAGTGGTCAAGAAACTTTGCTCAATATGAGTCTAGTGTTTGAGTGGTCAGTGTGCAGCTGTTCCTGAACTCAGAACAACACGATGCCATAGAATGTATATAAGAAATATGAATATATTTAACTCGGAATATCCAATGCCTTTGGTAGAAAATTGGGGCATATTACATATACCTTTGCATACTACAAAATCAGTGACAGATATTGTGGCCTCAGACAGACCTGGGTTTAATCTGGCTTCATTTCCTAGTGACACTGTGACTTGGAACAAGTAACTTGACCCTCTTAAACTCCAGTTCCACTGTGACAATATTAATATTATGGATGTTACGAGATTATTTTGGAGGGTTCAATAAGGTAATGCAGTCAAATATTCAGCATGACACTGGTCACACTGTAGACAGTGAGTATTAGCTACCATCGTCTTCACCATGATAGAGATGGTCATCATTAATTCTAGTTCTTATAAGTAATCTCTGTTCATCTCTTCTCATATGATCAACATAATCCTTCCTCATGGCTGAGCTCAGGGAGACTGTGGTTTCCTGGATGCCTTTGAGAGGATACTAAGAACTTATTTTTGAATTATTAAAAAAAAATAAATGCTGTAAGGTGGAGTTTTTTTTTTTTTAGCTAAAAATGTGATACTAAATTATATAAGAAGAAAGGAAGGGAACAATTTTTTCTTTATTCCAGGCTTTTTGGGTTTATTACATTACCTAAATTTATTTGCAGGAAAGTAGACAAATGTCTCCTGTTTTCCTGAACTGCTGCCTGTGGGAACAAATGGGAAATCCCGCCAGAACTCTTAAGACGGACTTCCTTTTCATGCCCCGAGAAGCTGTTGAAGTCAAGTTTGGTGGGAACAGGGACAATGGCTTAAAAATTAAAGCAAAATATCTATAGTGCCTTTCTCTAGAAATAAAAATAAGGACAAAAATAGAGATCACGATGCCAGAGAGCAGACACTGAATGAGAAGGCCATGGGCAAGAGTTTTACGTTCCTTTCAACAGAAGATTATGTGTAAAACTATACTCTAACACCTGTTTGGTGAAATGTCTTCATACAGCATCAGTATGTATACACAAATGGTTTTCGGTATTCAGTGTTAAGAGAAGAAAGTGTGTTTCATTACTTATAACCACTTTCTTCTAAATAGGAAGGAGCTCAATGGGTGGGGAGGAGTTTTTTATTCCAGGTTAGGCTGTGACTGGGTAAGGTAGTTTCAAAATAAGTGTGGAACGAGGCAGAAGAGTCTCAACTCATACTGGAGAGGGCTTTGGATGGTCATATAAAGACTGAAGAAGAGTCTAGGGGGCAGAGCTCAGTTGACAGACTCCTTACCTAGCATGTAAGAAACCTTAGTTTCTATCTCTAGTACTAATGAACCAGGAACGGTGGTGCCGACTTGTAATCTTAGCACCCAGGGGGCAGAAGCAGGAGGATCAGAAGTTCAAGGTCATCGGGTTTAAGGGCAGCTTGAGATGCAAAATACCCTGTCTCAACGTGGGGAAAAAAGAGCCAAAGAAGAAAAAATAGCATCAGGCAGAGTGAAAATGGAGAAGGTGGGACATCAGCGTCAGCCCCCACTGTGAAGGATCCACAGCACTGCAGAGATGTCTACGGATGATTTTAATTTGCTGTTGGCTGGGTCAATGTAAACCCTCTGTCGGCTCCATGCAATCTCAGTAAATTACATATTGCTCATGAGTGCTTTTGTGTGAATGGATTATTTTAGCAGAGAGCATGAACTGAGAGAAACCGGAAAGATAGCTATTTTTTTTTCCTTTGAGAAAGTAGTAAGACACATGTTTAAATGAGAGGAAACAAGCGATTATAGGGTGGAGTGCCTTTGAGCAAAAAAAAAAGTCTTTGTCTGTTTCTTTAAGGAGGAAGGGATAAGAAGGAGATAAGAAAGCCAACGCAAGAGGAAGAAAAGAAAAATTAATCACAACTGTATTCTCCCAGCCTTGCTGTCTGTTTCAAGCTATCTGTCTGGGCAGAGTACACAGGGAGAGAACAGTCCACGTGCAACATCAAAGAGAAATGATGACGCTTCCCATTGCTCTGGCCTGAACCCAGCAACTTTGCTTCTTAGTTCAGGACCAATATGAATGCTTTTGTTGCTTCAGAGGAAAAAAAAAATACTAAGCAGAGATTTCGGTGAGAAAACTGAGTTATATTAAGATACAACAATGTGGGGTGCATATATAAGCTCAGTGGTAGAGCATTTGTATAGCATCTATGAGGTCCTAGATTCAATTTCCAGCAGTGCAAAAAAAAAAAAAAATCAAGGTGATGACACTGTCAGGATTATAGCAAGAAGACAGAGATTGCTTGCATCCACTGCTAGTAGCCAGCTGTTTCTTTCAGCATCATCACCGACTGCAAAATTTCATGCTGACAGGCATTTGGCCATTCCTAAGTTTCCTTATACGGACATATGTTTTAGACCCAGTGTTTTTACTAGAAGTGACAGCGAGGCATCATCAGATCAGGCCTGTCTAGTTTCACCATTAATGATGTATACTATATATTTTGCAAAGAACACACACATGCACACACACACACACACACTATCCTTACCACTTTATTCCTATTTCTTCCAAAATATCTAGAAATTTTACTTGTAAGTGCTCAAGCTGAAACAAAGATGGACTTTTGAACACCAAAAGTTGTCATTAACTTTTCCCCCAACCCAATGCCATTTTTCTAGGGGAGATTTGGGAATATGTTTGGGGATCTTGCTTTCCCAACCTTGGAGAAATTGGAGCCTACATCCAAGGATAGGAATGACTCTCAGTGAGCAGACTATTCCACTTAATGGAGAGAAAAAAATATTACCCTGAATATCTGCGGTTCTGTCTGAGGCATCTTAGCCAGATAGCGAAAGCATTCCACCAACACATCTCTTCTCTCAGCTCTGCTTTTTATATGGGGTGGTTCCATCCTCATTTCTGCTGCAGCCTCAGGTACGAGTCTCTCTTTCCATTAGCTTAAGAAGACATCAGATTTCATTGGGCAGCACTGCCTCTGGATGACGTATCTGCAAATCCTGCAACATAAAAGGTTAAAGGCTATGTTTCCAAGCCAGAGGTCATGACCAGTCTTACCAAACTCAGAGGCAGTGAAAGGAATGGAGAAGGAGACTTCCAGGGGTGTTTACCATGAGATAGTGAAGAGGTAAGCAGAGTGGGCCTGAGGAAATAGCACGTGTCCACTATGTGGACAGCTCCAGCTCCTTGTTTCCATTATTTCACATGCCCACGTTCTCTCATAGGCCAGATATTTCACACACTCTGTTTTCTTGTCTCAGATGCCCTTTCCTTGTCATGTTGTTTTTGCTTTGCAAAGTTCTACAAGTTAAGACCCACATATCAGCTCCTTGGTGAGGTTTCCCAGTTACTTGCACCTACAATACCCCTTCCTCTGTGCACTCATAGTATTTTGTTCATATAAGTGAAGAAAGACATTAACTAATTAGCATACATAAGAAGCCATACCATCCACATCCTTTTGAACATGGGAGGCACGTGATGTCAGATGAAATAAGATCCAACAACAGAGTATAGGTTCTATTTACTGAATGTACACAATGCATGGGGTCTCCAAGCAGAACCTTTGGTGAGTGTGTGTTGAGAATAATATATATATTTTTAAGATCTTGGTTTCTTGAAGCTTATCTATTTTAACCACTTCCTTACTCAGATCAGAAAACTGAGGCTGAAGTGGGTTTTTTTTTCCAGCTCTGACAGTAAATGGTCTGAGCCACCAAAAGGAAGGACAGATTGACCCAATTCTTGGCTGAGAAGCCACAGCAATGTAGCTTAAACTTCCTGTTTGAAATGCCACGGCAGGAAAAAGTTGTGGTCTACACTGCCATGACTCTAAATGCTCTCTCCCTCTCTGTTTTCCTTTCCCTCTCCCTTTTCCCTTCCTTCCCTCTCCTTCTCCTTCCTTTCCCCTCTCCATGGCCCTGGAAGAGCTACCAACATCAGAGCTGTGATTCACACTTTTTGCTATGCACTGCTCTTGTGCCCACGAAAGTCTATCGTTTGTGACTCACTGCCTAGTGAAAGACATAATAAATCTTGCTGGCAATTCAAAACATGCAAACTGACTGTCATGGGAACTATGAGGACTTAGAGCAAAGGGATAAAAGTGACTCTTTGTGACAAACATCCTTCTATTTTTATGACAGTATCTGCAGAGACATTCTCTCAGGAGCAGGTCAGAATTGGCCAGGAATAAAACTACATGAACCCAGTGACATACAAGATGAAGAGTGGAGATTTACTTGGATTCCTGCCAGGTAACAATCAGACACAAATGACCCCCAAAGTGATCTTATGAAAATCTACAAGCCCCTTCTTTCTACTCTGTCAGTCAAGTGTGGGTTCTACCCTGTCTCCACTTGTAGGGTTTCTTACAGGATCAGCCACACTCATCACTCTATCTTTTGCTGGATTCTATAGAACTTACCACAGCCCTTTTCAAATATTGTACCCGTATCCTCACTGTAGCATTTAGACCTTCATTAATTGTGCCAGAGCATCCTTGCTTGGCCAGAAGGCCTTTCTCAAGTATGAGCTGAATATGAGGTAGTATACGTAGCTGTGAAAATACACAATACACAATGCACAATGCACAAGCAGGTTGTTTAATAATATAAAAAAAAGAAAGTTGATGTGGTAAGAAGTGCCAGGGAGTGGATGTGGAGGCAACTTTACAGTATCTGGGGAAAGGCACTCTTAGGAGGTGATGTAGAGACATGAATAATAGAGATTAGGTAACCACTTGGCAACATCTTGGGATTGTTTTCTCAAACAGAAGGAGAAGGAAGGACAACCTGTTGACTTGTGAGAGACTTTAATATGAAGAGGCACATGGAAAGGGGAAATGTTGGAGTTCTTCCGGGGAGCAGAAGAGGGAAAGAGAGTCTCCTCTGGACCCCAAGCCACAGATGGGCAGTGACTTCCAGATTAACTATTTTCCAGTTGTATGGGATACTCAAGTATTTCAAATATGTATGTATGTGTATGTAAGTATGTGCTGTGTATGTGCTCATGTTAGTCATAGGGTATGTGTGTGTGTGTGTGTGTTATTGTGTAGAATACTGGCCAGAGGTCAATGCTCTGTGTGTGGCTTCCTTTATCACTGTTCACCTAGCACTCCTGATTTAGCAAGACTTTTGAGCCAGCGAGCTTCATAAAGCCTGTCTAAGCCTCACCGGTGCTAAGATCACAGACACCTGTCACCATCCCTGGTCTTCTATGTGGCTGCTGGAGATGCAAAGTCAGGTTCTCACGTTTACAGGGCCATCCATTTACTGACTGAGCCTCCACAGCTTTGTTTATACTACTCACTGTGCTGCGTGCTGCACGGAACTGCTGGATAGGTTATATGCAAAAATAAGCTATCAACTACAAAACTGTACAAAATGAATTAGTATGTTATTTGTTTGAGAAACATTGAATTAATGAAATTTCTTGGTTCTGACAAGTTTTTCTTTTCTTGCAGACAAAACAAAACAACAACAACAACAAAACCCCACACAAATTCATCAGTGATGAAAACTGAAAGAGGAACACAAATTTTATCTACTCCCCAGCCCATGAAATTCTACAATTAACAGTCACCCAAGAAACCCTGTCTTGGTGGTGTTTATCTCCCTAGTTTCTTCGCTGATGGCTGCAGGTTTATAACCTCCTATCTTTTCTAATGACTCTTGATATGCTATGGTCACAATTTTTCTCCAGAAGGTGGCTTATTGTCTCAAACTAAGATTGTAATGGTATGAAAAAAAACTATTCAAAAATATTTATGTGGGAGAGCCCAACATTTGCTAACTTGATTCAGGAATTAATAAATTCCTGCTAAGAGCTAGGAATGCATTTTTTTTTAAATGGTTGCAAAAAAGTCTAGGGAGCAATAGCATTCTGGGCCAGACGCACACTGTAACAAGCTCAAGTTTCAGTGACCACAAGTAAAGCTCCATTGTAACCTATACTCCTACACTTTCTCTTCCTGCTGTTTCTGGAGGCTCCTAGGGCAAGGGCAGAATCAGAGAACTAGCCATAACCTTCAGAGCCTAAAAGCCCAAAGTACTAACTTCTTGGTCCCTCACAGGAAGACTTTGGTCAAATACATTTCATTTCTATATTCAATCTATACATGGGATCAGTTCTAAGTTTATGATAGTAGGTTGAGCAAACCTGGTCCCTGACACTAGGAAATAGCATCCATTACAGAGATACCTAAGCAACCAAGTTTTCATAAAGCCTCATTCAGCTTGGGAGGTCGCAGGTGGGAGAGGAGGCTGTGAGAGTTGTGCCTCTTGCTCTGGTAGGCTGAGGTTGACCTGAGGGCTGGTGGTTGTATTAGTTAAATATTATCATTGCTGTGACAAAGTACCCACCCAACAAAGACATCTTAAAGGAGAAAGATTCCATTTTGTCCCAAGGTTGAAGGTATGGTCAGTCCAGTACGGTGAGGAAGGCCTAGCAACAATACAGCTCTTGACTCGGTGGCAGAAGTATGAGGGACTAGTCCCATTGCATCCACAGCAAGGAAACAGAGTGAGGTCAGCATTGGTGTTCAGCTCACTTTCTGCTTTATAGTTGGTCCAAGACTCCACAGGGACAGTGCAGCCCTCATTCAGAATGAGGCTTCTTTCCTCAGTTAAACCTCTCTGGAAATGTCCACACAGATGTGGCCACAGGTGTGTCTCCTAAGCGCCTTCGATCATGCAATTTAACAATGAAGAATAATGACCACCACAGTGGTTCAGCTACTGTCCTTCTTCTCGAAGCTATGTGTACTTGTGGGCCTTCCATTTCTTCTATGTAAATGAAGAAGACAGATCGATGGACTTATCCTTGATATGTGAATGCTTTGTATACATACCCTTGTATTCAGAATTCCACTTGGAATTGAGTAGCAAACACACACAGCGGATGTGGGTCTTGCTCCTACAGTCAGCCAAGGTGTGACAACAGACATTGCACAACCCTTTTGCTGTAATGCTTTTTTTTTGTGGGGGGTGGGGTAGGGAGTGCAACAGGCTGGTTGGGAACTGCCTGCAAGCCATTTCAGTCACTGGGACATGAGCTCACCATTTCCAGACAAGAAGCTTCTGAAACCATTTAGTCGGTTTGACAGTGAGGTGTTGGAGAAGAGGCTGGCCGAGGAACAGCTGTGGGGTGGACAGATGTTTCCCAATGGGAGCCATGGCTCCAACTGTGTACAAAAAGTGCTTGCACCATCCTGTTGCAGTTTGAAAGCCATGCCCTGTATCCAGCTGGCAAGCTCTAGCCCATGCAAACAAATATGTTTAAAGATAGACTGCTCATTTTATGGCTGGTGTATGCTGAAACAGGTCTCCCTGGCTTCCCGTGAAGCCTAAAGGCTCAGTTAAGTGTTTTAATGACAGAAAAAGATATTTAAATGGGCAAATGCAGACAACCCGTATCTGTTTGTAAGACCTAAGGACATTGCATTTACTACATAAAAACTGCACTTGTAGACTTGCTTTTCCACACTTGAATGTAGGTTCCTAAAAGGTGACAAATGAATGCAATTCCTTTCTGCATTTCTTGCATGTAACATGAATTCAGGTAAAAAACACAGTCAGAGATATACAAGTTGAAATTAATCTGAGCTCACAAAAATCATAGAAAATAAGGCATCTTGGAAGCAAATTGTTTGTGTGGCATCTTTTCTACAAAGAAGGAATCAGAAGCCAAGTGGAAGGAAAGAAAATAGGGTATAATGCATCCTGGTTTTTAGTTTTAAGTGCTAAACTTCTGAATAGATATTAGGTTATTAGCCTTGTCCTAAGTGAGACATTTCCCTCACTCCCCTTACTAGAAGAGGCAACTGAACAAGCCTCTAACTTCTGAAAGACTCAAAACTACAGAAACAGGACTTCTTTTTTTTTTTTCCTTTCCCACTAAAAATACATGAATTACTACAAAGAAGCACATGTCTAGGCAAAACAAAATGAACAAAAGATAGTCTTAGTGTAGCTCTACACATCTATGATCCTAAGCAAAGGATAAATGTCCCACAGTTTTCTCACTCAATTAAACAGAAAGAATTGTGTTTTATCCAACAGTTCTGCAATGGCAGGTTTGTAAACTCCAATGTGAAGTAGCTAAAAGAATCAGAGCTATGTGGTTCATTTTTGAAATATGAATCTGAGAAGGGAGTAGCTGAGCAATATGTCTAGATGCATGATACATTCTCATCTTTAATGTTCTTTCCTGTGAAAGCGTTCTTTGAGTCCCAACAGAAGTGAGTGAGGGGACAGGAGCTTGCTGAGGCTTGCTACAGGAGCCCGAGGTGAAAGGAACGACATTTTTCCATAGAAACAATTAAGGAGTTTCCCAAACAAGGAACCCACTAAATTATGCAACTCATCCTTTTCTACCAATCTCCTTGTTCTGGTTTCAGTGACTCATAATTTCAGAGTCACCTTTTCCTAGTACTCCCTGGGGGGGGGGGGGGTGTGTGTGATAGCATTGGTTGGAATAGTAAACTGCAGTAGTTTGAGTCTCGAATGATCTCCAAAGGCCATGTATCAATGTCTTGGTCCCTGGCATATGAAGCCATTGGGAGGTAGAGGTTAGTGGAAATTAGGTCATTGGAAATTTGTGTCTTTGAAAGGAACATAAGGGCTGTATCACTCTTGTCTTACTCTTTGATTCTGAGCAGGAGTGAGGTACGAAAATTGCTTTGCTGTTGGATCCTGCCTTGATGTGATGCTTTGTCGCAGATTTGAAACCGCAGAGCCAATCAACAGACGCTGGACAAAGACATCAATATCCTGAGAAACACATGCACACCTTTCTTACCAACAGCAGGCCACCTTGTGAGTGATTGGCAGCTGGGTCAAACCATGCCAAATCAATTTCAACCTAAAGAGTGCCCTTCCCTTCCTTCCCTTTCTTCCTTTCTTTTTCTTTGTACTGCGTATGTATTAATTGGATGGATGAACTCTACACTGTTTACGTTCATAGAACTCCCTTAGGACTAGAAATGATTTACAGATTAGCTTAAAATATGACGGATTCACCAGTAAACTTTGTGGTTTTTTGGAGAATGCACACTCCAGAGGATGAATTTAAAATGAGCAATGGTAGCTCTGTGAAGAACATTAGGCTTATGAAATCTCTCCACTGCCGTTCTCCTGGTTAAATGTGAAGTTGTTGCTCTGCTAAAATCTTCAGATAAGTGTGATTCATCTCTTCTCCACTGGTGAAATGAGGGGTATATTTTGGAAACACGGGCATGGCTGGAAACATACATGGAATTGGATCTCTCATGTTGTAAGTTCAGCAGAGCAGACCTCACTGTCAGAGTATTGCAGCCCAGTCCCTCTTTCTATAGCTTCATGGCTTGCTTATTCATAAGCCCTCCCCTTCAGCAAAGGTGAGGCCCAGTGCTGAAGACATTTATCTAGGTACTCAGAAGCGTCTTGTTCCACTGCCTACAGCCTCCTATGGCTTTCTCTGCATCCCACTTCTAACAAAGTGCCAGATCCTGAGCATCACTCACAACGTCTCTGCTCCTACTTTCTTCATATCTAACCTTGCTTTCTGTGCACCGATTCCCCAGTGCTTCTCCTGTCCTGACAGTCTTCATGTTTCCTTCGGTGTTCATTCTCTGATCTCATGTTAGCCTCTCCCCCGCCCCCGAGTACAGCCTTTACCTCGACACTCGAGGCCACCATTCTTCCTATTAAACACACATCAGGTCAAGTCTCCACTGCCTAAGAGAGAAGTGTGACCTCTGCTTGAACGGAGAAGACTTGTGTTTAAAATAACCAGGGTCACAGCCTTCCCTGGACCTTCTTCCTTCCTGTAAGTCTCGAGGTTGTTCCCATAGCTGTTCCCAGGGGAACGTGCCGTGTGTGTGAGGGTCCCTGGGAAGCCAAGGGCTCACATTCCTAAGAGCATGTGAGAAGCCCAGTCCCAGGGTTTGTCCTTCCTGACAAGAGGAAGTGACTGCCTAGTGATATTTCAAGAAGGATGGGTCATGGGAGTTGTGTCACGGCCTTGTCTGCTGCTGGCGGCTGGGACACTGCTGGCAAGAAGCACTCTGGGTAGTGCTCACTGTCATTCTATGGTGGGTTTCTGTCAGTGTTCTTCCACAGTTTTAGCACCGCTCTGGCCTCTTTAAAGACACTGGTTCACTCATGCAATGGCTACTTCACACTCTTTATTCACTCAGCTCCCTATTAGAAAAGTATCCTGGCACTCTTGTCTATTTATGACCAATGGTGACTTGATGTCTATCTCCGTCAGCCTAACAACCACCACAACACAACCACAGTGACAAAAAGTGACTCATGGAATGCTCACTGTGATGTAGAATGCAAGAGAATGAGAAGTTAAAGGTAGAACACCAGGTCCAGGAGGAGATAATCTGGTTTTCACCTCTCTCTCTCTCTCCAGATGGGGAATTAACCTCAGTGACTATCCTGTTTAGTGTTCCACAAGTGTGAGTTGATGATCCAGCAATGGTGCTGATGTGTCTGTTGGGGCATGTATTCTGTGGCCAACTTGACTCAAGGGATATTTTTCTCTGCAGGTCCCAATGTGGATGATAACTCCTAGTCTAAAAAAATTGCTAATACTTGGTTCCCACTTAGTGCTGCTGTTCGAGGAGGTAGTGCAACCTGGCTGGAGAAAAGACATCATAGGAGGAAGGTTTTGAGAGTTCTTAGTCTCACTTCTAATTTGCTCTCTCTGTGTCATATTTGTCACTGAGGGTACGATCTTCCAGATTCCTGCTCCCACTGCTATGCCCGCAGTGTCTTGTCTTTTCTTACTATAAGACTCTTATCTTTCTGGAACCATAAGCCAAAATAAAGTCTTCTTTCCAACTTGCTTTTAGTCATAGTGTTTTAGCACAGGAACAGCTTAGTAACTAAAGCATACACCCTTCGTAGAACTTCCAAAGCACCTGCCAGCGTGGGGAGTGGTAATCATTCTGTTGTTTATCTGAGAACTCTGGCCTTGAAAGATTCAGGCTCCTCCATATACTCTTCTCTAGTAGAGACAGGGACCTGAAGATGGCAACGTGAGCCCACCAGCTGATAGACTAGCTGCTAGAGGAAAGAGCCTTCAGTGTGCATGTGTGCCCTCACTTTCATCTTTTTCCTCAGTCTATATTTTTGCTCCAGTTTGCTGTTTCAGTGAGAAAAACTGAGACCGTTAGGAAGTCACAAGAACTTGTGAGACATACTGTTATAGAAGCATTAAGGGCTTGCTGTAATCTTCCCTTTATTCTCTGAGCTTTCCCAGGCGAGAAACAAGAGTCCCCAACAGTTTTGCCCAAGAGAACTGCGGTTTAAGCTGGTGGTTATGTGGTACTGAACAGAACAGTGACATTGTTCATTTGATTGTGAACACCTAGAGGGAAGGTCTAGATGAGGCATTTTTAAACCTCAGGAGCTTGGGATGCAGCCTCAACCAAAGGCAACAGTGATGTCCAGTCTAGCAGGGAGTTCACAGAGCAAGTGTTGACAAGCTGGATTATCCAGATTGTCCTGTGTCTGCCTCTCTATGTGCACACATTCTTTGCAAGGCTGAATTTCCAGCAGCTTCCTCAGAAATGTGCCACAATTTCTAACTCTTCAGCCCTGCACTGAGGACTTTACTCGGGAGTATAGAATGTAGCTGAAAGCTACTGGCACTCATGCAAGCCTTTTTTAGTTCTATGAAGTTGGAGGCAGTCACATGAAGGTCATGGTGTTTATTTGCACCATATTTATGGGTCAGTGAGTTGTCTAGATGGAAAATAAAAACTGATTTGTTTTAAGTTTGGTAATTTGTTTGGACCACCTGGGGCTTTGTGTTGAGTCTGAAACCACATGTCAGCTCAGTTGGAAAAGCTGTCCCCATCATTCAGTAATGCTGGCCATGGATGATTAGAAGGATAGGAGGAAAATAGTGCCTGAGTCAATTGGTTTCCATGCCTGGCTTGAGCTGATCACATTGGATTAAACTCAAGGGTTAGAAAGATGCAGAAGGCTGATCTATGCCATGAGGATGATAGAGAACCCTGTTGAGAAAGCAGTGACATGAACTCTCAGAAGTTAGAATTCTCTGCTAACCACAGTGAGTCAATGCTGTACAATGTCTAAATGGTACTTAGAAATGAACCACATCATCACTTAAATAATGGTACTCAAACAGAAAGAATGTGTGCCCTGGTACTCAAACACCTTCCAAGGTGAGGTGAGGGCATGGTTAGTACTTAGATCTATCATATATAGATTTCCTCTTCCTTAGACCAGGTCTGCCTGAGCCAATATGGGCTACTGTGTTCTCTTCTCCCACCAGCCTTCTCTAACAGCCTTTTCTCCAAACCAAAACATGCGCTTTTTGAACTATTTTATGGTTCATTTTCTCAAAGCATTAAAAATATTGCCAATCAACATAAAAGGATTTAAAATTACAACTTCAAAGGAAGAATCCTTTTAGACAACACTAAAGGAGAATCCAGCTAACTCACAAACTTAAGAAATTTAGGGACCAGATTAATGGTAAGCACCAATGGTTCCCCACCTCTGTTCCTCTGTTTCTTTGTTTGTTTCTATCTATCTATCTATCTATCTATCTATCTATCTATCTATCTATCTATCTATCTATCCATCCATCCATCTGTCTACCTATCATCTACTTATTTCATCTCTATTGACCATATACTTTCAGTCTATCATCTATATTTTGATCTTCTACTGTTTCCCAGTCATCACTGTATGTATGTCTGTTTGCATCCATGTAAGTATAAATGTATGCACCAATCCATTGCCTCCGTATGTATATAATAACAAGCTAGCTATCATCTGTACATCATCTATCATTCATCTATCTATCAATCAATCAATATCTACCTATTTTCTGTTTCTTTCTCTTGACTGACAATTCAAAATATGTTTGATAGAAATGAATATGATCATCCAGGCAAATCTCTGGTATGTCTCTGTCTGGAAGTTACACTTGGCTTTTGCTTTTTTGCATAAGCAAAGATGTTATAAAAAAGAAAGTCTCAAACATTTGATTTTACCAACAAAGACTCAGGAGCCAGACGCTGGAGTGAAAACCTACTAGCTCAGAGAGGCAGAGAAAGTTCCTGGCTAATCTTTCTACTCAGCCAATGACATCCCAGAAAGAAAAAGTCTTTCTACTTAGCGCACATCCCAGAAGATAAAAGCCAAAGTCCAAAGAGCTTGCTAGCTCAGCTGATGGCCTAGGAGGAAAAGGCATGCTGGCTCACCCAAAAGCCCAGCAGGAGAAAGCCAAAAGCTCAAAGCCAAAGAACTCAAAGAGCTCTTTCTTTTTCTCCACAGTCTCAAATACCCTGCAACTCAAAGTCCCTCCTTTCTACTTAACCCCTGCTAGCTGGTTTCTTATTCCACCTCATGACCTAGGGTTAACTTTATTAAATCCTGTGAGCAGAAAGCTCTTAGATTAAAGGTATGTGCTAGGGCTGATCCAAACCATAATTGCCTGATTACAATAAACAGAAAACATTTGGATTAAAGGTGTATATTAGGGCTGAGCCACACCTAACAATAAACAGGTTTTTAGAGCTCCCAATCTTGGGGATCACAGCAGGATCAAATAACACAAAGATGACTTCTTTCTGCAGGTCCACAGGGGGACACCTGCTCCTTCTCAGGAAAGTGATAGAGTTGTGACTTGGACTTATTGGAAACATATTTACAGCAGAGAGACAATCTGAGTCTTTTAGAACACATGGCAGCCATCTGTAAAAATGGATACCCTTGGCATTCAAGGAGAGCAAGGGAAAGAATTGTAAAGTAAATAAACATTGATGTAAATTACTCATAAAAGCATTAATTACTCTATTTGCTCAGTTCAAGACAAATAAACATCAGGCACAGGGTTGGATGAAGTCCTGCTTCTTTGTACCATCTAAGAGGCTTCAATGTTTGTAACAGAAAGCCAAGCAAGCCACCAAAATGAAGCTACTGACTTTATTGCCATTGTCACTGACATTTATAATGGACAGTGATGTTGATGGCATGTTATGTTTAAACACTGTTACACATTCTTTACAAAAGGTGTGTTCCTCACCATCATTGTATATCCAGAAGGATGTTTCCATATTATGCATGCAGAACCTTGACTCAGGCTCAGTACATTGTAGGATACTGTACCACTTCATATATGGGCCATGTGCCTAAAGATAAAGATGACTAGTGGCAGAAGCTTTGAACTCAGTTTGACGTCTACACCAAGCTGTTCTTTTTATTGTTTTATGGAATGAGCTATTCCCTTTTTTTCATAGTGCCATTTTTATTGAAAAGTCAGGTGAACATGAGGTTTGAAGGAAAACAACAGAATTTCTAGATCTTCCTAGCTCTTGGGTAAGCAGCACAAAAAGATTTTGAAAAATTAAACCACCAAACTACTACATACAATTAGTGAGAAGGCGGAAATGAAAGAAGATTCCGGGTGCTGACAGGGAGCTATAGGATGATTTGAGCTCAAGGGAGGATTTAATATCAACAAGGCTTGGGACAGAAGAATGGCACTCATATCCTTGGAGAACCATTTTCCTGAGACAGCTGCAGGAGCAGTTGAGGCCATCTGTGGCCTGGAATTCCTTTGTCTGGTGTTGGAGTTTTCCTGGACATTTGTTTTAGGTCATCCTTGGTTAAAAAGGACTCCACACATGAATGAGAGGAATGAATAGCCCAGCCAGCTGAAGTGACATTTGTGTTTGTTGCCTTGGAGGTCTGGTGCAGATGTCCAGAAGAACCACTTAAACCTGCCTTCTCTGCTACAGAAAAGGAGAATGTTATAATTATTTGTCTCATTGCTGCAACAAAACACCTGACAGAAGCAATTTAAGAAGGGAAAGACTTATTTGGCTCGCTGTTCTACAGGGTACAGTCTATTATGAGAGAGGTAGATGCCATGGCAGTAGGGAGAAGGTACAGCTAGTCACACCCACCCAGATTTAGGAAATAGGAAGAAATGAATGCTCCTGTCAAGATATCTTCCGTCTTTCTACTTCTCTCGGGATCTCAGCATATGGAATTGCATCATTCACATGTCAATTAACCCAATCTAGAAACCCTCTCACAGACAGGCCCAAAGGTTTGTTTCTATGATGACATCAAGACGTCAAGTTGTAAGTCCTAGGAACCATAGTAGCTAGCTTCTTTCTACAGGCGGTCAGAGCCCAGGAACCTGTTTCCTAACAGAATATGGCAGACTGTGAGGAGGACGGTCTAGTCTTATTGCTAGCATGTTTACAGTAAGAAGCTCATTCCAATGTTGTAGAGCGTGTGGTGGTGGTCTGTAGGAACAGACCCAAGCAGGATGAGGCGTGATGGGATGGGACAGTAGCAATGACTAACCCTCCTTTAAGCTTTGCAAACCATTTTTGTGTTTTTCCACTCCCTGCTCCCACTGGGGGTTTCTTTGTATATTCAGACACTTATAGTAAGCAGGGATTAGCTCCTGTTAGCCAAGAGTAATTGACAGATGGCTCTAATTAAGTGTGTTTTAAAGAGAAAGGCTTAAGAGCACCGTGAAGGTGATTTACACTGAGTGGACTCAGATCTCCATTGCTACTGTTGACACCTGGGTCCTGCCTTTCCTGAGTTTCCTATTCCTTCTTCCTCATAGTCTTTTTATTTGTCCTTTGTAAGATTCTCAGAGCAAATACACATTCTACTAGTTTTTAGCAGCCTAATAACTGTAAAAGAATGTGAACCCTAATACCTTCCATAAACCGGGCTCTAGGCCCTATCTTACTGACAGATATTTGGGGGCATCTGCAACAGGAATAATCTAGCATTCATTAACAAATCATTTAGGAAGGAGGCCCCTCATTTCTATATGGCCTCTCATTTCTACATGGCTGAAGGGACTCTCTGGGCAGAAAATCAGTGTATGTGGACCATCTAATACCAGTGACATGAGTGTCATGTTTGGGCTGCCCAGGTTGCTCAGTGATGCTCCCAAAGAAACAGAAGTCATTTTGAACCACTGTTCAGACTTGGTAAGCCCAGCATAGGAAAAGGGGTTTAAAGTCCTACTTGTCCATGGCTGTTTAAGAGGAGAACATACAGGACCCAATTGTTGGATCCAAATATATCAAATCTTAAGCTTAGTAGCTATTAATATTTCTTCATAGTGTACATTTTAGTAGATGTAATCAAATTTAAAAATTACAGTGCAGAAATTATCTTGGTGAATTTATTGAAAGAGAGTCAGAAGGAGTGAAAAGTCCTATGTGGAGGAAATCTTTCTCATCTGTCCTCTCTGAGTGTGAACTGTATGAGCTGAGTGCAATAGTGTGCTATCTTTTGCTGAATATCCACCTGGTCCAATTAGTGAGATATAAAACATGGGATGGATGAAAATAACTAACTGTATGAGTGACCACATTGCCTTCCTTTGTTCTCTATTACCACTTCTTTCACTGGCCTAGGTGGTAGATGCATCTTGGATGAGAACATGTGAGAGGCGATGAGATTTCTGGGTGTGAGTCTTTGGTGGCACAGTGTTTAGGGTAACATGACATAAAGTTTACCTCTCCAAATATCTTCATCTGAAATGCTATTAAATATCGTGTTAGTCAGGCTGCACTGTCGGTTTGAACTAACACCTCTGAGTGTCTCTCTCAGGATGCTACTGGAGAAAGCAAGGTGAGGAGTGACAACTAATTTTCAACAGGTACGACGTGACATGCCATTTCATGTTTATGTTACCACAGCCACCATGCTGTCCTCATCACAATGAACTGTTACCTCAAACTGTGAGCCAGAGTAAACTCTTTCTCCTAACTTGATTTTGTCAAGTGTTTTTGTCTCAACAATGGGAAAAGCAACTAATGGTTTTGGTATAAGTCTTGGTAACCCAGAAACATTCATTTTCCTCAGTCATTGGTCAAATATGGTAGACATGCTGGGCTTGGCTTTGAAGAGTATTATCAGGAAAGAGAAATCAGCTTAGGAAATAGAATGCTACCTTAGATCTTTATGGGGGACTGATTTTTCTACCCCCTCCCTCCAAACCAGATGTTGAAGCTCTAACTACCAACGTGACTGAAATTGGAGATGAGGTCTTTGTGGAGAGGGAATTTCAGAGTGTTCATATAAATGTGTTAAGCTGATTGCACCTGTGTTATAGTGAAAGGAGGCAAGAGGGGAACATGGAAGCATGCAGTAAAGCCCCATCAGAATCTAGCATCACCAGCACCTAGGTGGGTGGCTTCCAGCTCAATGCTGAGAAGTACACCTGTACTCCATGCTGTGTGTTGCAGTTTGCAAAAGCGTCCTGTGATGACTGACAGGACCAGTGATCCCTGGTCCTGCCGTTCACTGTGGGATCGAGGACAGTGGTGAAAAGAGGTGCCAGCCTCACTGAAGAACTCCATGCTGGCCACAACTCTGTGCTAGCTGGCAGCTGGAACTGCAGACATGGCGCTGGGCTTTCCTGTGTAACGGTGTTGGTGCAAGAATAGAGGAGGGCAGGAAATGGCATGAGCCTATGGGAGACTGGGGGAAGGGAAGACACAACACCCAAGAAAGGTAGCACTAGGAGCACGTGGCAAGCAGGACTTCCTGGTGCCAGCTAGTCCACTATGCCATTCAAAAAGGTTTCCCATCATTATCCGATTTCTGTTCCTTGGGCACTGGCTGTCTTGACAGAGTCTCATACATTTCTGACTTAGTTCCCCAATTCTGTACATGGCAGTGTCCCTCTTAGTGTTGTTAGACATGGAAGTCTGAGTCTGGACCTCATGAACTAATTGGAAGAGAAACTAGGGAGTGTACATGATTATATTAATGAACCCCAGGAATCCATTAAGCTCACAACTTGCTAATAGCATATAGGTGTGTAGATCTTAGCTAAAAGGCCTTGAATGTGAAGGCAAGAGGTTTGAGTATGAAAAGTCTGACAGAGCCACCTGTACTGAACCCTTCTTTCCTAGTGTGTGACTCTATTTTGGGAGAAGGTAGAAATTTCAAGAGGTGGAGGCGTGCTAGCTGGCGGTGTGCTTTGGACAGTTAAACCTGGTCCTCCTTTCCCTTTTCACCCACTGTTTTCTAGCCGCTAGCAACCGTAGGCACACGGTCCATCTACATGATGATCTGCCAAGCCTGAGGCTGGGATTCAACCAATCCCAAGAACAGAAACCAAATCTCAGAAAATGCGCAATGAAATATAGTTGTTTTTTTTTAATTTTAAGTCATTCTGTCTGATATTTCATCACAGCTATTAAAAAATATCTGATTGACAGAGGCTTACCCTTTGAGCAGTCTCATGAAAGAAATGGCTTTTAGTAACAAGTAGAGGAATTTCTCTAGAATCGAGATGGTCTGCAATAGGACAAGCAAGCTCTTGAGCTTTTTCCCAACCAACAAGGCAGTATGAGAGACTTTTGTCTTCTTGGAGACATGACTTTTCCCTCTTTGCGTAATGCACACTCTGGGAAGACTCATGACTTCCGATACCTGCTGTGGTTGGGATGTCTTCAGAATCCTTGACCACAGCTCTGTCCTCAACACTGCTTCTGCACTGAGCTGGCCATGCACCCCTGGCCTCTCCTTTACGTGCGCTCTCTCAGACACTTCCCGTCTTGCCACTCTGTTTCTCCAGGGAACAGGCAGTTCTATTTCTTTTCCTCCTCTGACGCCTGCATATTACTTATTATTTAGATTTATAAGCCAAACCCGTTTGCAATAAAGTCACTTCAGGGCACACACACAAGGTTAAAAGCTTTAGGTCAAATACACAGAACTATAAAAATAAACATCCAGAGCACACAGTAGAAATATTATTTAAGGCAAAGCAGTGACTTCAACATAGAGGCTCTTTCAGTGAAAGTCATTCGAAAAGATACAAAGATGAATGAATTGCATGGTGCCTTCCAGTTGTTTAATTAAGGAATTGGAAAAAACTAACCCACCCCTCAGAATTTTGCTTCAAAACTTCAGTTGGGCCAAATAAGGCAGCCAGCCAGCCCTTCACCAAATGTTCATTAATGTTTCTCAAAACAGCAGCACACAAGAAAAGCCAGACGTCCCAGAAACCAGTAGCCCGTGGTCCTCAGGGCTCCCTCATGCAGGCCCCTGGAAAAGCAGTATTAGAAATGCTGTGATATTTGTACAGCAAGCCTATGCAGGTCCACTAGGAAAGCAATATTGAAGATGATATTTGAACAATGAGCCACCGAAATCTTTCTTGGCTATTCAGTCAGGACGTACCACTCTTCTTTGTGTGCCTCTGTTGCCTCTGTTTCTCACAGAATTAAAGACCTGATTTCACTCTCATTCATGTGTGTGTGTCCTCTGCTAGGTCTAAGACTTGTACAGAAGTGACTTATGGATACTGTACTTGTACTGTGTCTACAAGTACAGCTCAAGGCCCCAAACCCCCCATAAGTATTTATCATGTAGCAGGACAAATGAGGATTGGATGTGGACTCTTTCCACAGTGAAGCTTTCTGCAAAGCTAAAATTATTAGGCAGGGCGTTTGTGTTTCAGTAAGCTGTGATGCTTTGGACACAGGGACTCACTCAGGAAGATTTGAAGCAGCCCAAACTGTGGCTGTTTGCATTTGGGCTTAATCAAGTGTCAGGGCTAAACTCTAAAAAGTTTCCAGTGAAAATGCGGAGCCAGAGCTGAGACTATTCCAAGGCTGCCCATGGGGAACCAGGTGCTCTCCACCAACTCCTCTCTCTGGGCCCCACATCTGACATCAGCCAGCGGTTCGGCTTTCCCTTCTTCCAGTGAATAATTTGTTAGTTCCAGGACATTCGTTCCACAAAGGGTCATTCATGGATCCTGGCTGAGTGCAGAGACTATGAAACTAAAGGGAGGCCAGGTTCCTGCCTCTGGAAATCAAAATGGCAAACTAACCGCATCCCTTTTGAAGGCCGCTGCCTCAGCTTCCTCTTAGCTTTACCTTCATTAACAGTGGCGTTGGGTAAGACATGAAGCAACCCAGAGTCCATCACATGTATGAAACAAGAATCACCTTTGTTCTTCTCTCATACCATTGCTGTAAACATTAGTAGACTCATGGAACATAAGGCTGTGACAGTAAATGCCATGCACATTTTTGCTTTCACTTTTATGTCTGCATCTGATTTTCTAGTGTTATTTTAAAAGATTTATTTTTCTATTTATTCTTTTTTTGGTTCTTGCATGTGTCTGTGTGTGAGTGTGTGCATATGTGTGCTGGTACCTACAGAGGCCAGAAAAAAGGGAATCCTATATGCTAGGAGCTGGAGTTACAGGCAGTTGTGATCTGCCCAGCATAGGTTCTGGGAACTGACCTTCATCCCTCTGCAAGACCAGCACATACTCTTAACTGCTGAGCTGTCACTCTTGTTCCTCAAATACCATTAATTATATGTTTTGTGATGATGATGGTAAGGCAATCATATTAAATCACTGTAAAGGTATTTTACTTTTCACAGCTTTTAATATTATTGGAAGGCAATTAATATATAGCATGCAATAATGCTTGCAGATGTTGGTATCGATGTTTCTATTTTTGAGATAATGAATAGAGTCTGTATGAAAAGCTAAGCTTCATGGGCCAGTTTTACCATGAGAGAAGTGGGCCATTAGCTGGGGCTTGTGATGCAAGACTCTTGGCTGCAACCACAGCCTTTTCCTCCCATGGTCTTCTAGTATTTCTGATGACTACTCATTGTGGATCTTGAGAGTGGGTTTAAAAATGGTGACAGGTCTGCATCCATTCCTTGCTGGGATTCACTGGGGGACGAACATTCCTGCCACCAATTTGATGTTAGACTTTTGGAGTTCTGCACTTTGAGGAAGCAAACTTGTGTAGTTTCTGGTAACCTTCTCCATCAGTTCCACAGAAAGCTCACACAGAGAGGCTGGGCAGATGAGAAAAAGTAGGATGAGTAGGTTAGGAGGGATGCCAATGTCTATAGGTATCTTCCTATGGTACTCAAAGGGGAGGGAGTTTATGGGACTGGGGTGTGAGAACCAGCCTCAAATGTAGAGTCCAAGTTTAGACCGTGAACTTCAAATTACAAAGAAATTTGAGTAATATTGTGATGATGATGGCATGTTTAGAGACTACGGTTCTTTTGTAGGTTTGTTTCTGTTGGGTGTTAAATTGAAGGGCTAGGTTGTATATAGTAGCAGGGCTTCTAAGAGAAAACAAAGAGTCCACACTGTGAGGGCATGGTGTTATATGGATACATGATGTATAGTCCAACATGGACCCATAATATTTCTCCTATTTCAAAGGAGAATGATTTAGTAGAACATTAAAGTCATTCTATGATTGTTTAAGACTTTAATATTTCCATGTATATAGCTTGCACTCATAGATGCTTCTGACACAACTATCTTCATTTTACAATAAGAAACTCATGGACAACTACAGTATATTATAGCGGTAGTCTTTGTAGTAGGCAGATTTCTCCAGATCAGGACCAAGGGAGTATGTTAGGGAATTTACCAGAGTAGCTTACAACTTTTTGGGGATAGGCAGTACAACAATGGCTGTCTACACCCTAAAAAGGTTCCTCTGTTCCACAAAGCTGAATGCCCCATGAATCCCAGGCTAATGTTGAAGTCCTGGAAGATCTCTGCAGATTCACTGGTCTTTAGTTCACATTGGAAGGTTGAGGAGACTATTGTGAAGGGATGCTGCCCAGAGCAGCAGCATCAGAGATAGATGCACTTATCAACATGAAGTGAAAGCAGACAGACAGGAAACATTGCTTTTTTTTCTCCTCAGACTTCTGGGTAACCAGCTGGAAGAAATTGGGTATTCCAAGGTCTTCTCTCACTCAGTTAAGCCTTCCTGAAAATGTTCCCATAAGCACTTCCCCCAACACACACATTAGATGTCTACCTCTTGATTGTAGGTTCCATCAAGTTGACAATGAAGAATAACCATCACTAAATTCTCACAACGTCACTTTGGAATTGAGTCTATGACTTTTGTTTAATTGGGGTTTTTTTAGGCTAAAATACCTGTAATGCTCATTAGCCATCATTTAATGAGGCTGAGTTGTTCCTGCAAGCCCATGTTGCTGTGCTAAACAATTTACATCATTAACGTACTTTAATACTCCTAACATTAATGTAGTATGTTATACTATCACAGGACTAGAGATAAGAGATAAATAGCACTTGAATCCTCAAAGCAAAGGAGTGACTGAGGAGGAATGGCAACATGGGTTATTTGGAGGCAAATGTTACGCCTCCAACACAATTGCAATTGTTGGAAAGATGAAAACACCACGGGTACACTAGGTTTTCAGAAGTCAGTGAGGTCCATCTTTCTGGGTTAGCAATGAATACTTACTTCTCTGGAAATCCGTGGGATTCCATAGAAAATTTATTTCATGTGCTTCAGGCCAGCTGTTCATAAGTGGAGCTCACAGAGCTCAACACAGACCTTTTTTTCTTGGGCCTGTCTCTTATACTTGTTCCCATTTATTTCTCCACTTATCAGCAGACACTGGAGATTAGAGAGCATGCAGTCTCTCTTGCAATAATTACCTGCCCCGATTATCTTGAAAGACTTGCAGACTGCTAGGCATTTTTATTTTTCTTGAGCAGTAGTGGGTGGGATAATCGGCCCCTGCTTTACTAAGTGTTATCCTGTTAGAAATAATAAGACCCAAACAGCAGTCTTTATCCTGCTGATGGAACATTAGTCATCCCAAGAAATGAACTTAAAACATGAAGCCTTTTGCCTGACAACAGTTGTGTGGGCTGAAGAGCCATTTGGTGGGTGAACCTGTAAGTGGATATAATGTCTTTATCTGTCTCTAGTTGTAGAGAAACATCTAATTTTTTTTCCAATGGAAAACCAATGTAAGGTTGAAATAAACAGTATCCATGTGCCTGTGAAGCCTTGACATGGGGAAAGACATGACTGCAGATCACATTTGAAAATGTGTGGCTCCAGAAACCCTTGTTCCCATCTTTAAATCCTCAGCCCCTTTACCACTGAGGACTTCTTGAAGAGGAGGAAGCTTACCTCTTCTGGTTAGTTTTTACAGTTAGCTTGATACAACCTAGAATTATTAGGCACAGTAACTTCAGTTGAGAGATTATCTAGATCAGATTGGCCTATGGCTGTGCATGCGGGATCGTTTAGATGGTGTGACTCCCTATTCAGAGGGTACTGAACTGTATAGGACCACAGAAAGTTAGGTGAAAGGAAGCAGGGAGAATTGTGGGTACATTCATTTCTCTAGGCTCTGTGGATAGTATGTGATGAGCCATGTCAAACACCTGCCTTTCTCCAATGGCCTTTCTCCAGTGATGGAGTAGTAAGCCAAATAAATCCCTTTCTTCCCTACATTGAAACTAGGTGAAACTAGAACACTACCTATGTTCCATAGAAGACAGAGCCTGAATGAAAGACACTATCTCAAAGCCAGGACCGCTGAACCTCTACTCTCCATTTCATACATTTCTCCATTGTCTTTCTTTGGTACATTTTCATTTTGAAGTGGTAAGAGTGAAGGGAAACTGAAAAGTCAATAGAGTGCCCTGACAAATACCCCTTGCCCAACATCTCCTCCTGGCAGTGTCTTGAATCACTGTGAAATGAGAGAACGACCAGGGAGTTTGGAGATTGATATAGCTACACTAATCAACCTTTATCAGGTCTCACCTATTTCGTATGAGCTAATATGACACATGTATGGTTGTACGTGTGGGTCTCCTGTATCCTTTTGTCACATGTTTATGTTTCTAGAAGACACCACAAAACCTTCCTTCCGCAACATCTTTATATATACACACAACCCAACCTTGCCCCTGTCCCTTACCTCTAATGTTCATTCATCTGTTTATTCTCTCTCTATGAGTCAGAATCAGGGCCTGGGGAGATGCTGGTTTACTTGCCAGACACTTGAGTACAGTTCCCAGCACCTATACCAGGTGGCTCACAACTGCCTGTCACTCCAGCCCCAGATATCCAACACCCTTTTCTGGCCTCTGTAGGCAACTGCACTCACACACACATATTCCCACACAAACACACATGCATGTAGATAATTAAAGAATAAGTCATTAGAAACAGTAATCTAACTCAGTGAATAAAACGATCAGCTCCATCCCCAACACCTTCCACTTCGGGAATTTCAGCTTGATTTCTTCTCTCATTGAAGAATTAAAAGTGAGAATTACATCGAAGGTGATATGTCTTTCCTTCCACTCCTCCAAATTCACTATTCCTTCCTATCTATCTGTTACTGGAGAAGTAGGGTAAGCAATTTTTATGGATCTGTGATTTTCCCCCCTGAGTACAGGTTTTATTGGTTCTGGAAAAATACCCAGAAGTACATCTAGTCTCAAAAGTAAATGTATTATGTCATTCTTTAATTTCCAGGGTATTTCCAGGGTAGTTCTACTATTCCAGATTCCTCTCAGAACTCTGTTCAATGTCTCTGTACTGTCACCATCACTGGGTATATAGTTTTCTGTGTGTGTGTTTTATGGCTATATAGTGACATGCTACAACTCTTTTTTTTACTTTTTTATTTTAATTTTTATTAACTACACTTTATTCATTTGTATCCACCCATTCACCTCTCTCTCCTCCCCTCCCAATCCCATCTTCCCTCTCTCTTCTCCACACATGCCCCTCCCCAAGTCGACTGATAGGGGAGGTCTTCTTTTCCTTCCTTCTGACCCTATATAGAATAGGATCTATATAGAATAGGATCTCATCAGGAGCGGTTGCATTGTCTTCCTCTGTGGCCTGGTAAGGCTGCTCCCCCATCAGGGTGAGGTGATCAAAGAGCAGGCCAATCAGTTCATGTCAGAGGCAGTTCATGTCAGAGGCAGTCCCTGTTCCCATTATTATGGATCCCACTTGGATACTGAGCTGCCATAGGCTATATCTGTGCAGAGGTTCTAGGTTTTCTCCATGCATGGTACTTGGTTGGAGTATCAGTCTTAGGAAAGACCCCTGTGTTCAGATGTTTTTTTTTTTTTTTTTGGTTCTGTTGCCTTCCTTGTGGAGCTTTTGTCTTCTCCCTATCTTACTATTTCCAACATCTTTTGTAAGATTCCATGCACTCTGCCCAACAGTTGGCTATAAGTCTCAGCATCTACTTTGATATTCTCCAGGACAGAAACTGCATGGTATTGGCATAGAAACAGAATGGTGGATCAATGGAAACAAGAATAGAAGACCCAGAAATAAACCCACACACTTATGGACACTTGATTTTTGACAAAGATGCCAAAACCATACAATGGAAAAGATAGCATCTTCAACAAATGGTGCTGGTCTAATTGGATGTCTACATGTAGAAAAACGCAAATAGATGCATACTTATCACCCTACACAAAACTAAAGTCCAAGTGGATCAAAGACCTCAATAGAAAGCCAGACACACTAAACCTGTTAGAAGAAAAAGTGGGGAAGAGCCTTGAACTCATTGGTACAGGAGGCAACTTCCTGAACAGAACACCAACAACACAGGCTCTAAGAGCAACAATCAATAAATGGGACCTCATTTTATTGAACCTGAAAAGCTTCTGTAAAGCAAAGGACACGGTCATCAAAACAAAACAACTGCCTACAGATTGGGAAAAAATCTTCAGCAACCCTATATCTGACAGAGGGCTAATATCCACTGTATATAAAGAACTACAGAAGTTGAAAAGCAACAAATCAAGTAATCCAATTAAAAAATGGGGTATGGAGTTAAACAGAGAACTCTCGATAGAGGAATATCAAATGGCAGAGAAACACTTAAAGAAATGCTCAACCTCATTAGCCATCAGGGAAATGCAAATCAAAATGACCCTGGGATTTGACCTTACACCCATCAGAATGGCCAAAATCAAAAACTCAAGTGATAACACATGCTGGAGAGGTTGTGGAGAAAGGGGAACCCTCCTTCACTGCTGGTGGAAATGTAAACTTGTTCAGCCACTTTAGAAATCAATCTCGTGCTTCCTCAGACAACTAAGAATAGCTCTTCCTCAAGATCCAGCTATACCACTCCTAGGCATATATCCAAAAGAGGCTCAAGTACACAATATGGACATTTGCTCAACCATGTTTGTAGCAGATTTTTTTGTAATAGCCAGAAGCTGGAAACAACCCAGATGCCCCTCAATTGAGGAATGGATACAGAAATTGTGGTACACCTACGCAATGCAATATTACTCAGCAACAAAAAAACAAGGAGATCATGAAATTTGCAGGTAAATGGTAGGAACTGGAAAGGATTACCCTGAGTGAGCTATCACAGAAGCAGAAAGACACACATGGTATATACTCACTCATATAGACATATAAAATAGGATAAACCTACTAAAATCTGTACACCTAAAGAAACTAATCAAGAGGTAGGACTCTGGCTAAAATGCTCAATCTCCAGCCAGAAAGGCAAAGCAGATTGACATCAGAAGAAAACAGGAAACAAGCTAGGAGCCTGTCACAGAGGACATGCTACAATTCTTAATTTGGACTTTTATGCTGGTTCATGATAGTTTTATGCATTTATTTTTTTATGTTATTTAATTATCTCGATCATGTTATAATTACTTATTCATGCCTTTTGCTTATGATTGACTTTATTTTTTACTGTTGAAATTGAAGAGTTATTTTTTGGATTTGTTTATTTTATTTGGATAAAATTGTTCTCACCGTATTGGCCTGACTGGCCTGGAACTTACTATGTAGTTAGGACTGGTTTTGAACTCAGAGATCCTCTTGTGACTGCCTTTCTGCTGCTGAGATTAAACCCGTGCACTGCTATACACACGCAATAAGTCTTTGTTTATTCTAGATCTGAGACTTTTCTCAAACATTTGATTTACTACATTTTTTTCTTTTAGAATAGATAAAAGAGAAACACACTAAACCCTGTCTTTACCTTATCGCTGTCTCTTTCTCCTCTTCTCCTCTTATAAACGAAGTGTTTTCTCTTCCTTGCAGGTAGGGATAATATATCAGACAGCACAGGGAGGCTTAGAATTTGCATTTTCACACATAAATCAAGGTGTTTAGAACAGAATTCAATTTTCAATTCTTATTATCCGACTTTCAAGAACACAAAATAAATACAGCCATATTTGCTTTACAGCATAACTAAATATAGATAGTCAGATAACTGGTGACGACTTTGGTGACCTGTGGAATTTTTGCAACATTAACATACCTCAGAACATTATAAAAAGTTACACTACCAGCTGGGTAAATGATCTTATTTACAATGTCTTCTTCATTCATTTATGTTTTACTGTTTCTAAGCCCTTCTCAAACTGCAGCAAGTTCTAACAAACTCTGAGCCTCCTTGGTTGTAAAGGGTGATTTCTAGGCCGTGAGGTTTCTGCTTAAGGTAACTGGAAGCTGGGTTTTGGTATAAGCTGAAAGCCGTTTTGTTGTCTTGTCTTTCGAGGTAGCCATTGCTCAGGCAGATACAGAGTGGACTCTGGTATGTTACATGAAGCCTGGAAAATGGAAAATTGAGTGGTTGGAAGATGGGATAGTGTTGCACAGGAATTTTGAGCAAAAGGATTTCGTTTTCTTAGACTGTAGATAGGAGATCATATATATATTCATATATATGAATATGAAATTCATGAAATACTTCAAACACAGAAAATAAAATGACAGGTACTCATTTGCAGGCATGACCACCATGAGTTCACACCATGAGCTCACCCAGCAAGAAATGGTGACTGTGCAGCTGGTCCTAGCCCTGGCCTTGAGAGAAGTCAGCCTTGAAGTTTAGGTAGAGGTGAGCAGCACTGGAAGCCAGCAGTGTTTGCTTCAGAACAGAAGAACTCTGTCTGCTCTAGCACTCAGCTCTTCCCTGCCACGGGCTCTCATCTTTACTGTGCATCATTCCCATCAAATGTAACTGGCCTCTATGGTTAAACTTTATCTGAAAAGTCTCAACCACATGTTGTACCTCCTTCTAAGCATTTTAAAATTTATTAATTATGAAATTGCATTAACATGGAGAAATATAGCTAGAACAATAACAGCTGGTTGTTCTAGGATGTCCTCAGCTTTTGGACTGATGACTTCATTCAGTCAGGACCTTTTGGTTTCAGTGCTTTAGAGTATCGACCTGAGATGTATGCGTATGTGAGTGCTCATTTCTCCGAAGCTTGTTTGCATCCAAGATTGCACTATGTTTGATTGCTTCTGCAGAGTCTTCAGAGGGTACCTTTTTAGGTATGCTTCCCAACATTCTTTCTGTTGTGAATTTTTTAAAGATATATTTTATTTTTAATTACCTGCACATGTGTGTGGGTTTGTGCATGTGAGTACATGTGCCTATGGCAGCCAGTAGAGGGTGTCTAGGTAGCCTGGGGCTGGAATTACAAGTGATTGTAAGCTATCTAAAGTGGGTGATGGTAATGGCATTTAGGTCTTTTGCAAGAGCAGCAAACACTCTGTTAACAGTTAGGCCATCTGTCCAGTCTCAGGTGTCACTCTTTTTCTAGAAGGTGCTTACTGTGCCTTTTCATCATATCTTTCTTAAATGATCCCTTTTATGAGGCTGGAGAGATGACTCAGTGGTTAAGAGCATTGGCTGTTCTTCCAAATGACTGGGGTTCAATTCCTAGCATTCACATGGCAGCCAACAGCTGTCTGTAACTCACACCCTCACACAGACATACATGCAGACAAAACACCAATGCACATAAAATAAAAACAAATTGAAAAATGATCCCTTTTATAAAGTCCATATTAATGTCATTTCTTCCTTTACTCCAGAAGCAATGAACAGGTAAATTTCTCACTGTTCTGATGTATTACTTCCTGTGAGTGTAGCCTGTACTTCATCTGCCCAGAGAGGTTTCAATTTCAAGGAATCCTTTTCTTTGTAGCTATTCTGTTCTCTGACAATCTACCCCTTTTTCTTTCTTGCTTGCTTGTTTGCTTTCGTTCTCTCTCTCTCTCTCCTCTCTCTTTCATGTGTCGACCTTTTCTTGATAGGTTGATTTTCTAGCTTCATGGCTAGCTGTTTGCATCAGCCTCTTGCTCTAGTGACTAATTTCCATAGGCCCCACTGTAGTCCTTCTGTTTGTATGCATTCTCTTATGCTCAGGGAGGATTCTTCTCGCGTTTGTAATTGTTATTTGTGACTTGGAATTATGAAAGCCTCACTTCTTCACTCCTCTGAAACAGTGCGAAACCCTAGAAAGACTTTGTGGCTGAAGTCTCTCCAAAAGCCTTTCATATTTATTTCTGCCTTTTGACTCAGGTGATGTAGACTTGTAGTGCAAACCCATAGGAGGTGCCATGAAAGAGTCAAGCTTTCCTGCTACTTCATGTGATCAAGGGAGCTTCATTTTCCGACTTACTGCTCACTGAGAGATTTGTAGGGAAGACTAGCAGTGGCTCTGTTACACTTCTTAACTCATTTGGGTCCATGGTCTCGTCTCCAGACTTCTTAGGCTTGATGCCATTCAATAGCCCATTGCTCTGAGTCCAGCAAGCTCTTTCTAGGTCAGCTGCATCCTGTGTTGAGACAGTGTGACTTCTGGTTTCAGTGAAGACCCTCCCCCTGCTCTTGCTCCTTCTCTTCCTTCTCCTCCTCCTGTAAGCATAAGGTTATTGCGTAATTCAAAGGCTGATTTCTGTATCCACCATATTTGGTTGCAAGCCTTGTTTGGAGAATCTCCTACTTTAATGTTGTAGAAATTCTGCTCTACAATGGTCCCATGATATGTTAATAAACAGCTGACAGCCAGCCACTGAGCAGGGGAGAGAATAGGGCTGGACTTCCTGCCAGCCAGGGGAGGAGGAGTTAAAGGATAGGAAGTGGGGGATTGAGTCAAGGCATTCAGTCATAGCAAAAAGGTCCAGGAAAGATGAAGGGAGAGGAACTGGAGCAGGAAAAAACTACAAAATGCAAGCATCCCCCGCATACATGCTGAGAGGAAACCATATTAGCATAGAGGGTAAAGCATAGAGTAATAACTGCTCAGTTTTTATGCTATGAAGCTTATAATTAAACAAATATTATAGAGTTTCAATTATGTATGTGATAGCAGGGTTAAGAGAGAAACTGAGAATCAAACACAGTTTCGTAAAAATTACACCAACGTTCTGTTCTTCTTCCACCTTTTGCTTCCTTCTCTTCTTCCTGTTGCTCTTGCTCCTCCTCCTGCTTTTCTTCCTATTTCTCCTCCTTCTGTTTTCCTCCTCTGTTCCTTCTTCCTTATCTTTCTGCTCCTTCTCTTCCTCCTCCTCCACCTTCTCTGGCTTCTTATTCCTCTTGCTCCTCTTCCTCCTGCCTCTCCTCATCCTACATACCCTCTTCTTGCCTCCTCTCCTTCTTTTTGCATTACTGCCAACCACTATCTTGTCAGAATTTGAATTCAAACTTCTTTTTTTTTCTTTTTCTTAATCAAGGTTTCCTTATATAGGCTTAGCTGAGCGGAAATGCACTATGAAGACTGAAGGAGCCGTAAACTTTCAAAGAGCCTCCTGTCTTTGCCCCTCTAGTGCTAGAGTTGTAGGCATGTGCCTTTATGCCCAACATAGAATTAGGAATCTTCAAACAGGATGAAATGATTTTGTGTGATGCCTTAATACAATATGAAAATACAATTCAAGCATATATTTGTCAGAGAAAAAAATACACAGATGCCACTCAGTTTGCTGACAGAATTAAAACCCATCACCCCGTTCCATGTTCACCAGTAAAGAAGGCAGTTGATAGAAATGAAGTACTTGAGAGACTTTTTGTTTTTAGTGTGGTTATAGCAAAACCCAGGGAGAATTTGAAATGAGTAAAAGTTGATGAGATGCAAAGCAGAATACTGAAGAAGTAGCCCGGGGCATGGATGTCATGGATGATTTATAAAAGATGCAGTCTAGCCCAAAGGCCCTGCAATCAGGTCAGGTTGGGCTGGAGAAGGAATTCCTCTGATTCGTTTTCTGCCTTTCCATTAAAAGGAACTATCTATCTATCTATCTATCTATCTATCTATCTATCTATCTATCTATCTATCATCATGTATTATCTATCACGTATCATCTCTCATCTATACATTTATCTATTTATTTATTTTTCATTCCTTTTACTATTTACCAATAATTTACATATATTTCATCTGTGTGGCTGTTTGCATATTAGGGGGACTCACAAACACACAAATCTCTTGAAGCCCAGTGCTTTACAGGTGAAGGAACTGAACTTCAGGGAGGAAAGGGGAGAAGCACACACCTCTGGGCTACAGCGAAATCCTCCTTGCTGTCCTCCCACACCCACCACTCCCTCAACTATCGCCTAACGCAGCCGAGAATTCAATTTTCTTCAATTGTCTTTAACATTTTCTTTCCCATGATGAGTGCGTTTCCCCTGGGAGGTGAAATGAACTTGTTTAAGCCCTCCCCCCCCCCACCGCTTTAGGGTTTTTGGTTTTGAAATTGAAATGTCATGCTGCTATTTAGTTCTGACATGAGAGACTAGGAAGATTTATGCTGAGCTAGCAAGTCTACAGAGGGAGACATGTTCCTGAGGAGAGCAGCCACCTGACTGTTCTTATTAGGTGAAAGGTGAAGAAGCATCATAAGTTCACAGTTATGCTCTGCTGACAGCCAACTGTATGAACTGCTTAAGCTATTTAAGGTTTTTTTTTTTTCATTTTTAGACTGTTCGCAAATAGAAGAATAACGTCCTGCAAGATTGCATGCTCTGTGTCTAATGATGCTAAATATTAGGGATGAATAAAGGGAATTACTGAAATTTGACATGATTGAGATCATTTAGGAATGCCTTTGAGGAATGATCTCTTCACTAATGAGGGATTATGTTCAAACCCTGCCTTGGAAACAAGGCTAAATAGCCTATTTATAGTCCTCATCTACTGTCTGCGGTCTGAAACCACACTCATTTCCAAACGAGAGCAAGACACTGAGGATCAATCATCAGGACGCTTCGCTGTAAGTGGCACCCAACACCTTCTGTCCTACTCTCCTGGAGTTCCACATGAGGCCCTTCTCTCAGGAAAACCCACCGTATCGAGTGAAGTGATGTGTATTTAAGACAGTTGTTTTATTTTTATCCCATTACTTTCCAAGTATTAAAACAATTTTTTTTTGCACATAGCGAATTTTCATAACCTTCCAGAAGTACTTTCGTTAGATACCCTGGAAAGAGTCAGGCTAGACAGGTACCATCTGACTGCATATTTTAGAACTTGAAGCAGAGTGCCACTAACAAAATGTGCTCGAAACATAAGCCAGATAGAGGACATAATGAAAAATAGACAGCATGTTCTGTCTGAGAGCTTATCAGAGAAGAGGCATGAAATCAAACCACAACAGTCTCCTGGGCGTACACAGACAGCTGCGCGTTTCTGTAGGTTGCCATGCCCTCCTGGACCAGCCAACCTGCAGGAAGAAGCCTTTTGATTGAGTCAAAAAGGATGGACATTGAATGGGGGAGAAAACAAGCAACAGAACAGGAGCATACCAAAGAGGACCTATGAAAGAATCAGTATAGCAATGTATCAAAACAGATATTAAGACTCACTCACGGTTAAGCCCTTGGCAGAGGGCGGGAAGTAATAATAAATATAGGGGAAGTTAGTAAGACTTGGGGAGAACAAGAGCTCCACAAAGATCAAACTGAGCAGGGCACAGGGGTCTTATATGGGACAGTTTCTCCAACCAGGGACCATGTATAGATATGGCCTAGAACCCCCGCTCAGATGTTGCCCATGATAACTCATTGGTGAACTGAAGACCCTAGTAAGGGAAACAGGGGCTGTTTCAGTCTTGAGCTTGATGGCTGACTCTTCGACCCTCCCCCATACATGCCAGGGAGTAACAGCCTGGCTAGATCCCAGGGGAGGACATTGCAGCCAGCCCTGAGGAGACAGGATGATCTGGGGTTGGATGGAAGGGGAGGAGGTCCTCCCCGTTGGAGGGGGCGGGGAGGAGATGAGGGAGGGTTGGGGAGGGTGGGAGGGAGTGAGGAAGGGGGCTACGTATGGGATGCAAAAAACCTAACCTGCGATTGATATAAAAATAAATAAATTTATTTAATAAAAAAATCCAGAATTCAAACTTCCATACAAATAATCCAGCACTGAGTTTTTTTTGTTTTTTAACCTAGACTAACAGCAATGAAACGTGATATCCTAAATACTGGGAAATTATAAAACATAATGCTTCGAGTGTGGAGAGTCTGAAAGCTTGTTAAACTGTGGCGGAAGGCAAGAGGGCAGGGCACTGATGCCAGAAAAATGTCCAGGCCACTGTACAGACTTGTTTGTGAAACTTAGGAAACACTCAAAGAAAGATATTAGACAGATAAAGTTATTTCTTATAATGGGTGCGTGGCAGGCATTACAATTTTAGCTTTGAAATGCTTGGATTTGAGTCCATTTTCAAAAACCACCCCCCTTTTTTTCTCCAGGATACTTACCAAATGGCAATCATTTTACATGCTTAATAATCATGAGAGTATTATCAATCCATTCTTTAATTTTAAGTTACATTATGGCAATATGCAATCATAAAAATTGTCTCCAAACACTGGAGCATAGAGCTGTGAACATAGATAAAAATTGTCTCCCCATCATAATGCATATTAAATGTACAAGGGAACGAGTAATCGTGAAAGGAATATATGTCGTGGGAACAGTTTCAGAGATTTAAACATTTAAGAGTTGTTTGCTGGTAGCCTTTCATATATATTTGCATGGAAAAACTAAAACAAAAATACATTCGAGATAAGCTTAATTGTATAATTGAACAGGAAAACATCAATAGGTGTGTACAATCCTGACTGACACAAACAGAAAGGGTATTCTCTTATTGTCATAAATTCTGTATACAGTTTATTTTATAAGTAGAAGTTTAGTTTTATTTCTTACTATGTCTTTTCATTGAAAGGACCCTGGATTCATTCACTTAGCCAGTTAGTGATTTTAAGTGTACTAACTGTAAGGATGAATGAAGATAAAAAGGAGAAAAAGCTAAACTACTTTAGCACTCAAATCAATGTTTATATACATATGTATTATGACATGTACATAGTGGTAAGATGGGAAGATATCCTGTAGAAATGATTAAATAGCGAAAGGAAAGGTGGCATTCAGAAAGTTGTGGTTGGTGTCGTTTGTTATGGCTTGATGAGATTAGTAAAATGAACAGTACATAGGAACAGGGAATGGCCTGAGGCAGGGAGATGTGCTTCTTACCTTTGCTGTCCCTCTCACCCTTTGAGCAGGAGACTCACTTCTCCAGCGTTCTTCTCTCCTTGTGTGCTCACTCCTTGGTTCTTAAGCTCTCATGCACTGTGGGGTGTATCTGTTACATGTGAGTCATGACACTAGCCACCAAGAGGACATGAATGTTTAAGATGTGGTTGCTGTCTTGCAGGAACTTAGTTCCTATAAAGGAGGAACATTTAGAGGAAAGGGTGCAACAGAGTATTTGAAAAGTCTGCTGTATGCCTGAAGAGAGAGACAAGAAGCTACGTGAGCTTCAGTTTCCTTACAATGACAACCATGTCTAGTTACCGGGAGAATAAAACAAGTTAATAAACTCAGTGGTTATTCTACAGTAACAGAGTTAATGCCTTAATAATCTCAATAATCTTTGATCTGGCATTTCCAGAGCAAGGAGGGTACAATGATTCTGTTCCCTAGTAGCCTCTAGTGTTCTACTGTGTATAAGCCTTTATCACTTACAAACTGTTCGACTATATTGTCATAATGTAAATGACATTTTTGTCTAAAAGATTAAGAGCACTGTACTTCTAACCATTGCAGATTATTGCCCATAAAATATAAACTTTATCATAATTGTCTTCATCCTCTTCTTCCTCCTCCCCCTCCCCATTCATCATTATTCTGGTGCTGAGGATGAAACTCAGGATCCTGTGAACACTAAGTGAACTCAGTACTTCTGTGCTACATTCCTTTCTTTTGACAATGCTTCCTAAGCTCCACTTCATGACTGTCACATGATGGTATAAGCATAGTCTTCCCTAAAATGTACAGCTTAAAAAATCTGCTTTCAGATACTGGAAACAGAAAAGAACTTATATCCCGGCTAGTATATTACTTTTGAATAAATAGGGTTTTATCTCATTTTAATTTATAAAATTAACATCACTTAGAAGAAAACCATCTTGGTGATTCTGACACTAATTATCAAGATAAAAACAAGGCTTCAGTATTTCATCACACTAGAAAAACTCTGAACTCGTTAGCTTCAGTCATGGGTTGGCATCTAGGTCTTTGCCATGAGATTCATAGTGTCCCATCTGTACAACATGGAATCTCATAGAACCTTGATTGCAAAACTTTTTACCCAAGGTCAGTTGTTGGGTATTCATAGGAATCTTTTCTTTGGCCATGGTTTGGTTAAATAGATAGATCATTAGGTGAGGATCGAGATTGTCATTGCCATTGCAGACACGGTTTGCTAAGTGCACAGTGCCTGGCAGAACAGTTGTAAATCAATACTAAACTTATGGTTCCATCATCACCTCATTTTTGATATTTTGGATAGTGAGGTGGGACATATGTTCATTTACACACATAGCAACCTGATTCAGTCATTATAGGAAGTGTTAAAACTAAGCTTCTCAGACTGTCTTCACATGATACATGGGTAAACTTGGACCTTTTGATTCTTTTTTCAAGATTAAACTCTTGTTGACCCTTTTGAAAGAACACATACATCCTTACAACATGTAAGTTGTTTTCGGAAAGACTCATTTATTTATGTGTAGTTGTGTGCACCTGAGTATATGCAGATACACCTTGTGCATGCAGGTTCCCACAGAGCTAAGGGGGGAAGAGGGGTAGGATTCTGTGGAATTTGAGTTACAGGTGGTTATGAGCTGCAGCTGTGTCCTCTGAAAAAGCAGCCAGTGCTCTTTACTGCTGAGTTTTCTCTCCAGCCCTTAGGGTATTTTTTTTTCTTCTGAAGTTTGTAGAAGAGATAAATTATGTTGTGTGTTGATACCTAAATCCTGCTAACAAAAGCCTTTGGCGTTTACATTTTTACTTTCTTTTCCAATGCACGAGCTATACTTCCAGTATGTTCTCTTTCTTCCCGTGTCCTTCAAATGCCAATATGTTTAGTTTAATGGAAGTATTTAAATAGCTTCCCAGTTTTCCATTATTTTGATGACTCATGGGCTATTTCGTAATATCCTGAAGTTTGGTTGTATGCAGTGCTTTCAAACTTTTGTTGTTTTGGACATTCCTAAGGTGATGACTTAGGAGTGAAAAGGTTTTGTTATATCTCTGGTGTGATTTCCTGAGGGCTAACTCCCACAAATGAGAAAGCAATTATAAATATTTTAGGGCACTATGTATATATTTACAAATTGTCATCAAAAGAACCTGATCTGAAACTCCTCTTTCTCTCCATGAGGTGAAGGGAATGACAAAGGGTCTTTTGGCCACTCGGAGAGTATTTACAGACGTTTACGCACAGAACATTTCAAAAGCTCTAGTCTAGCAAAAATACGGTGACAAATTTGGAAAGGCTTCAAAAGGAGTCCCGTAGACAAGGGTATTGATATCTTTTCATTTTTCAGCTCCCAGGGGGCAGAAGTGATTTCAAAGACAGGAGGACATTTTTAGAATGCCAGATGAACTCAGTGTAAGAGAGGATTCTTTTTAATAGTTCTGGACTTTGCAGCAATGTGATTAGTTAACTAGTAGACAAGGGTCAGACTACTACATCTCTGAACTCCCAAAAGAGAAGTTGGATGGCCAATTCTTGGTAAAGTTTGAAAGGGTGCGCTCATGTCAGCGGAGTGATACAACTCTGTGTGTTGTAAAGTCACTGTATGCTTACACGATGCTATCAGTCTCACATCTAGTGTGTGGTAATCCAACATCAGCTTTCTCTACTAACCATTCTTTTCAAGAATTACTAAAGCTACCAGAAAAAATAGTTTGGTAATAATTTTTTAAAATTTATTTCTTTTTTAAAAATTTTCATCAGGTCAATTTGCCTGATGAATATTGCACTGGAAAAAGGAGGTGGTCAGAAAACACTACAAGTTTTGAACAAATTCAAGAATGCTTAGAGATGGATGTAGAGACATTTGCGTATATTCCTGTGGATAAACATGAACAGTAATTACCAAAGGACATTCTAATGAGAAACCCAAAGGATATGGACAGAGTATGCCACTTGGGAGGTTGTGGGGTTTAAATGAATATTAAAACTTGTGAAATGACTAGAGATTCTGTGTCTAAGTAGCAGGAAGTAGGCCAGTCTGGGCTATTAGATATTCTAATAATATGATATAGTTAGAAACGAGGACCACTTGAATCCACACAAGACCTGAAAAACAGATCTAGGATTGCCAATTGCAATAGTTACTCAGTTTGGAGGCAGACTTAGAAATAACCAGAAATAATTCTATTAAAAGAGGCATTTAAAAGTGGGACCATTCCCCCAGAGTACATTTTCTAATCATTTTGGCTGTCCCCTTTAGGCTCAGTAAAATAAACCCATGCAGTGTAAGTATGTTCAGCAATTGGGCCTGTTCCCAGGTTGTGAGACATTCAGCAAAAATCCAGAGTTATTATTAGATCTGCACGCAGGCTTTTGTCAAAAGGCCTCTTGAACTGTTAGGAAATCAGAGTGCAAATTGATAATGACACACTACACATCTCTGGTCTGGCAGCTCCCTCGAGGCTGCTGAGATACCCCAGGACCGGCTTCCATGGTTTCATGCCAGCAGCCTGCTGTTCAACACTTGTCCCTTGCCTAAGCCAGTGTGACAACTGCATTCTTCTCTTGCCTAGAAAAGGCAAAAGGAGATGGATTAAGGAGGATGTTTGAACTGAGACTATTAATTTCCTTTTAGTGTGTATTCAAGTCAGGGCCCTTTATAAGAAAGCCTTTTGTGGTTTCATAAAATTACAATGTTGGCTATAAGACTGCCTTTCCCAAAGCACAAATTTGGATCCCAAAGAAAATGCACATACTTTGTGTGAAGAAAGGGGCGAAATGAGTACATAGTTATCTTAACTATATTCATTTTATGTAATAACTCTGTAACTACAGAAACAATTACAGTATTAGCTTTTTATTAATAAAAGAGATCTTAAAGCACAGTGTTCATAAAACTTGTGAGCCCTTTTTGGTATTTCCACAAAAAAATAATAATAAATAATTTTCTCAAACAATGTATAAGTCATTGAAATGTTTTTGTGTAAGCTGTCAGGTTTAGGTTTTAAAATATAATGCTTATCCTGTTCTTACTATAGTCACAACACTTTTTAATTGGTCAGGGGTTAGCCAGGAGATCCACATATGTGTGTGATATCTTCCAGGGAAATTGGAAAAAAAAGGTTTTCAGTGCATTGTCTTAAATGTTCCTGATCACAATAGCACCCTTCGAGTGAGCTTGGAAGCCATGTTCATGGAAGACTGCTCACGAATGGCACAGCTATTTTAGACTCTACGTAGAGCCCACAAAAGCTATGCTATGTTGTTCGTGGCAGGAAGTGCTTTTTCTTAAGGAACTCTTAGACATGTCACCTGGGAGAAGGAGACTTGTCTAGGGACATTTCACTTAGTCTAAAAAAGACAGAAAACCTCAGTCCCAAGGTAGATAGACAGCTTGGATTTTGGTAAATCACGTGTTCAGGCAAAGATTGCCAACTGGGGACCCAGGGATCTCTGGGGCGCTAATGTTGCCAGCACCCCGGCTATGGTATTTATGACTGTATGCTGTTCACCCACTTTCTTCCCGTCTCACTTCTTTTCTTTCACTTAGATCAGCAGTTTTCCAGCCCTGAAATAAAGCTTTCAAAGCCCCTGTGCTGGCTACTCTCACTCAGATCAGCTGATTCCTTCATGATAACATGTGTGACCAGCTGAGTGTTTAAAACAAGTTCTGCTATGTTCCAAATGAAGCTAACTTAAAACCGTTCTCACAGTCCAATTCTTCTCAGGTGTTGTTGGGGCAGCAGTGACCCGGACTCTTCTAAGCATGTGTGTCCTTATGTAAAAGATGAGGAGTGGAGCCTGGTCCTCTTGCTCTGGAATAAGCATCCCTCTCCAGGCTATCTCTATGGTATCTAGACCAGAAGGACCTAAAATTTGAAGCCTGAGGAACTCAGACTCTCAGGTCCTACTCAAAGCTCATAGAGTCAGACACTCCATGTGAGGTGCAACAAATAAAACTTTGCAAATGACTGGCCTACATCAGAGCTTTGTAGTCTTGCCCACCTCTTGATCTCCTTTTGCAACACCCCCCCTCCAATTTTATGTGACTCGTTGTATACAGTCAAATAAAAGAGGTGTACAAATAAACATGCCTGACAATAAGTTATAAAGAAGTGTATTTAAAAACAATTCATTGGCATGCATATGATTCTATTATTCACTAAAATGCAAGTTGGCATGGGAATTAGTTGAATGTGCTTATTTGTTTTTGCATAAAGAGTTAGCTCTTGGCTGCAGAACACAGGGTTTTCTGTGCTTTGCAGGCTTACCCATACTTTGTACCAATGCTAAGGTGCCATTTTTTATAAATATGTACTAAAAATTGCCAAAGTGTGTTTAAGGAGATCTTACAAATTGTTGGAACTTTTGTCCTAATCCAAAGACAAAGTTCATTTAACAAGTTTTTATGAAACTCAAGTCGGCAACTCAAATAACAAACCAATTTGATATGTACTGAAGAATGATGCTAGGAAAATATTAAGCCCTTTCCATAATTAAGCCATTATGTTCTTCTGAGAGCACAGAAAAAGAAAAAAAAGCAACACTGCAGCTCATTATTTATAAGACTCTAATCTGAGCCAAGGTGTTTCTTGAAGCACTCATTGGTGGGTTGGTGCAATGGCATATGGTGCATTAAAAGTATATACACCTTGTATGTTTAGAACCAAGGTTGAAAAATGTTAAAGCCATATACTTGGGCAAACACTGCCAGAAGAACTTGGATTCATTACACACTTGATTTTGAATTATGTAAAAACGTACTTTTTTTTGTTTTTCTTTGTGTGTATTTGTGTGTTCTTGCTTCAATGTATGTGCACTGGAGGCCAGAAGTGGGTAACAAATTCCCTAGAAGTGGAATTAACAGGCAGTTGTGATTTGCCAATGTGGGTGCTAGAAACTGAACCTTGGTCTTCTGCAGGAACCAAAAATGCCAATTTTGAATCAATTTTTGATGGTTACATGTTCAGAAAGCTTTCACTATTGCCAACTATTCTGTGACTCCCTACATTCAGATACGTGATCCTATATGAGGTCATGACCAACAACTTAAGAAAAGGGGCCTACTTGATTACAATATCCCCCTGGCTTGAATGCATATGACTAGTTAGGAAGCCATCTCTTTGTCCATCTCATCTCCTCTAGTCTCTGACTCCCCTTGTCCCGATGGAGCCTTTTTTATGGTCTGAGAATGTCTCATCTAGTACCTAAGTGCCACAGGGTGTGTTCTTCCCTCATACTGAAAAATCCCTCCAGCTTACCCAGTACTGTTTACCTGTCTTTCAAGATATACCTGCATTGAAGGAACTGTGGTTTGCTATTTCCAACAATCACCCACACCAAGTTATCTGTGCTTATTTCCATGGATCTGTCCTTTAACAGCTGAATGAGAATTATCTAAATGCTCATTTCGTATTAAGAAACATGTCTGATTAAGGTTTTTTGTCTCACCTTTGTCAAGCCTCCTGCTATACAACACTCACAATAGCTTCTCATGACAGTTTCTGGCTGTCATGGAGACAAGTCCTTCACCACAGCTCTGTTCTTTCCGTTGGGGCTGAGAGGCAAAGCCCTATGCCTATTCATGGTGACGGCCTGGTGCTAAATCTTTTAATGTCTTTAGGATGCTTTGGGACATGAGAACTCTCTAAGACTCCGAACCCCAGGGTGAAGCAGCTTTCAGGGGAGCTGTCTTCTGTAGGGCAATGGGAAAATGAAAAGGGCACCCATTTCCTTTGTTTCCGCGCTCCTGATAATCGTGACATTTATCAAGCGGACAGTGTTTCCCAATGGCTAAGGGTACACAGGTAAGAGAGATCATCTCCATAAGCCTGGTGATCCTTTAGTTGTCTTCCAGGCTGCCTGAGAACAATTTGCATTATGTCTGGGCCCCATCACTTCTGCTTGTTAAAGACAGACACATGGGTATTGTCAAAGCTGGGTGAAATCAGTAGTCAACATGGTGTGACTTGATGGATGCGGGAAATGTGGGAGGTTTGAGTTTTTCCTTCCTGTGGCCTACACTTGATGCTTCCTGAGAAAGAGTTGTCAGCAGTGAGCTTGCAGCCCCTTTCAACATAGTTTGGGGGCTCTATTATGTACCTCCAAATCTAGTGAGCATCTCTTAGGTGTTGCCAATAGACCAGGTCCCTTGTGAGATATTAGGAAGGGAAGCTTTAGTGAGTCACAGATTATGTATGTAAAGATCTCCTGAGGTCCTCAAAGACATAGCTGAGTGTTACCCTAAAGAAAGAGGCAACACAGATTATAAAGAAAAGGAAGCTTGCTCTGTTGCCTATAATGTAAAAACAAAGAAGAGGGAAGTATGAGAAAGATGAAAAAGAAATATTTAAAAAATATATAAATTACTAAAAGAAGAAGAAAAAAGGGTTTGGCTTTTTTCTTTTTCTCAAGTCGAGAAGGCAGAAAACTGCCAGAGGCTGTATTAGAACAGCAAGACTGAGTTTGATCACATGTTAATGTGTATATGTTATATGTGTTTCCCTATTCAAACACAAGCTCTAATCTTTCTATCAAATCATTATTCAGGGATGATCTGAATAATGCCTTGGCATCTGGGAACAGCCAAGAAAATAGTGGGGTAAAAAGTGAAAATGGCATCATAGTACAATTCTATTCAACTTTTATCTCCCTTGAACAAACTGCAACAAAGATGATGGGTTATGGCAAGTTGAACCAGGAAGTTAGACAGGTGGAGAGTCAAAGCTGTTAGACAGAGGGCTGAAATTTGGCTTAGCAACCAGTTAGCTCTGTGATACTAAACTAATTACATGGTTAATATGAATTTTCAAAGGAAGAGGTAAGATGAGGGGGATGGAAGGAGAGAGGGATAGGGATAGAGAGAGAGAGTGGGAGGAGAAAGACAAAAACACGTGTCCTCATGAAATTTTAAAAGAATGAGAATAAAAATGTGTCAGATTTATTAGTCAAACAAGATGCCGAAGCACACTTGGATGGCATATTCAGAGTTAAAATGTTAAGATGTTCAACAAAGAACAGGATAATGATCACTTACAGAAATTTTTGGTTTCTTACCAAGAACCTGTGTTTTGGCGTAGTGGTAGGTAGTTATGTATTTTTATTGGTACCAGAGATGGCCCCTAGGACCATGATCCTAGTAGGCTCATGTCCCTCCATTGAGCTTACAACACCAGGCTAATACCAGGATTTTTGAGTCATTTGCTAAGCAAAGATTCAATATGGGAAATCTCTCTTCCATTCTTGGTTAAGGAATTACCATTAGTTTAAATCAGTCATGATACAGTCTTTTCTTGGCTGTATTATTTGATATATAGGATTATATTGTACTTCTAACCAAGAAGTCTTCAGGGGCTTCTGAGAAAGATTTGTTTTCTTAACAAGTAAGATAACACTATGGAGGGAGGTATCTTTTCCTCCTTCACCCCATTTCCTTCCTTCCTATTCAGTTGAAGCTATTATGTTTGGACTAGGTAGTGACTAGCCAACACTGTGGATGGCCAAGTTGAATGCGGGTCACTGATAACATTGTTTAGCCACTGCCCAAGAAGAGTGTTGCCAACCTCCACATTTCCTATGATGTGATATAATTAAGCATCTCTAATGCCATTGGTCACAGAAAGCATTATAAATGAAACATGGGCCAAATGGTCTACCACGTACAAGAAGTAATTGCACCATAATTAACAAACCAGAAAGAGGTCGATTTTTTTTTTTTCTCATGAGCAGACTTTTAGGTCTATACCTGAGGCTTTTTTTCTCTAGTAATTTGAGAAGGACAAGGAAGGGAAAGAGCCTCCCCTGAAGCGCATTGCAAGAAAGGCAGGATGATTGCCTACAGGCTTGAGCCCTCAAGAAGAGATAGGCAAGGCAAAGAAAGGACTCCTTCTCCAGACCAGGCAGGAGGATGCACAGATGGATAACATGGTGGAAGCTGGAGGCATCACACTACCTGGTCAGTTGCTCATATATATATATGAGCATATACATACATACATACATACATACACACACACACACACACACACAATATGTGTGTGTGAGGCCCTGAGCCTGTTACTCTGGATATGTGTGTGTCAGTCTTGAGTTGAAGAAAAAGTTCAGAATTAATGATAATGGCCAGGTGGACTGCATAGATGGATCAGTGGATCAATAGCTTATCATGCAAGCATGAGAACCTGACTGATATTTAACAGCAACATTAAATTTTAAAAAATTGGGAGTGGTAGCCCATGCTTGTATTCCTAGTGCCAGGGAGGTAGAGACAGGCACATTTCTAGGGTTCACTGGCTAATCAGCCAACTACTTGGTAATCCCAAGGCCAGTGAGAGACCCTGTCTCTCAAAAACAAAAGGCACCAGAAGAACAACACTTAACATGGACCTCTGAGCTCCATATGAACATATACACCCAAGCACACTAAACACAGACACACATGAACACACATATACACACATACAAGTATGTGAATACATTCACAAGTACACACACATACCTGCACACACATTCATACACACATGCATGGGCATACTCGTGGGCTGGGAGTCACAGACATGCATATACATACATGTGACCTAGACTCCATGCCCATTGAACATACGCATACAAAACAGATCCCTAAGAGAAACAAAGAACCAGTACTAATGTGGAATGAACTGTGTTATCACATGATAATAAGTGTGGTAGAGAAAGTTACTCAATCTCATTTAGTAAGAATATTTCATCTTTGAGAACAATACAAACTTTGGCATGGCATACATTTAGTTTTAGCAATGACGCACATTTAAACCATTTTAAATATTACATATGAAAAGATTCTCTAAAACAGTGTGAATACAACCTGAAGAATCAGTTTCTAGACTAAGCTGCTTGCTTGTGTCTGTATGACCACATACACCTATCATCCACATTAATAACGGAAACTTAGAGCTGACGTGATATTGATTTATTTCCTCCCTAAAATCCCACCTCAGATTCTCTGAATATGTATTAAACATTTATTACATGCATTTAGGGTCTGTGAGTGTGAGTGTGTGTGCCATGTCACGAGTGTCAAAGTCAGAGGAGAATTTGAGGGAGCCTGTTCTCTCCTTCTACCATGTGTGGCCCCAGGGTTGACTCAGACCATTAAATTTGGTCATGATCACCCTCGTCCACTGAGTCATCTTGCTTGCTCCATCATCATGCTCTTCGTAAAACATTCCCAGGCACCGGCTTTCCCCCAGGCTCTGTTGCAGATACTAAAATGTCAAGCCGCACCTGAGCTTTCTTGACATGAACAGGGAGCAAATGAGGCAAGAGATCTGGTTGTGAAACTAAATGAGGAGTTAGAGCTGCATCAGGGGCTTTAAGGGACACATATTGGAGCTGGAGTGTACAGATTCACAGATCAAGACCTAGCTGGGGGAGGGAGGGCTCCTCCCTGAATGTAACAGATGGTCCCTAGGCCCTGGTGTGAAACAAAGGGCAAAATATAGTGTGGACTGGGGTGCCAGGTGCAGAGAATGTCTCTGTCCTAGTCACTTGTCCTGATGCTGTGACAGAAGCGACATAAAGAAAGAGGGAATAATTTGAGCTGACCGTTTGAGGAAATCCTCAGTCATATAGTAAGGAAGTCATGGATTTGGGTCCTTGATGCATCCAGTCAGGAAGCAGAGATGGTCCTACGGCATTGGAGTGCAAAGGATGAGGAGGAGAGAAGCTGAAGGGAATACTGCAGGTTCTGGGTCTCCACTATGAGAAACAAAGATCCTCACTAATAAGAGCACTGGATTTTAAAAGCCATAAACACACTACGCAAAAATGTAAGTACCAACCCCTGGAGCAGAGAGCTATAAAGCAAGGCAGAGATGGTCATTGCTTTTGTGCTAATGCCTGCTATCTAGAGCTGCCATCTCTGGCTCCTCTGACTGGAGGGTGAGATATTTAGGACACAGACACACTTGGTTTGCCTTATTTTTTTTCCCAGTGAAGTAGATCATTGGTAAAAGGATCAATAGATTGATCACTCTGTACTGCTCACTTCACGAACCATCTAGGTAAGCCATCTGATTCACTTGACTTGTCAACGAAGGTCATAGGACTTTTAGTGACTTTCAGCTCCAGCATGGCAGCATTCCACCCCAGAATCCTAGCATCCCACCTAGCATGGGAGTTTTCTATCCCCAGCATGCTAGCTGGCATCCACACAGCACCTCCAAACCAGGTTTCCTGCCACTCAGTTCTGTCCAGTTGCTCCTACTCTGCCTCAGCTGCCCAGATTGATCTAGAAATAAGCAACAGTTGGAACTCAAGAAAAACTTGGCGACTGGAGACAGGCATCTACTTACAGTTTCAGAATTTTACAGTTTTGATGACTCATTTGTATAGTTAAGTGCCTGGGAGCTTTGTGTAAATCTATCCTAATCACCTCTACAGATGATATATATTAATATAGGATCTTAACACGTCAGTCTTTCAGTGATGCTCCAATTTGTAGCAAGCTTTGGTGATCTTGGGAGGAGTCCCACCTCGGGATCAGAGGTGTGCAGAGGCTCCGTATTGCTGTTCCATCTGCCGGCTCACCTTTCTCATTAAGAGGCTGGAAATATAATTAGAAGGCAAGCACCGCAGATGCTGCCATTTACAACATCCAGAAGAAGCCGCCGAAACGGGTAAGACACGAAAGGATAATTTTGCTTATACAAAATAGCAGACTGCAAACTAACACCAAGAAAAACAAACAGACAGATGGAAGGAGTGGAGAAGACATTGGCACAGCTGTGTGCAGGATTTAGACAACCAGATGCAATATAATTGGGGGGGGGGTAGTATCTGAAAGAATAATCCAGAAACAAAACAAAATAAACATACTGAAGAGTAATGAGCTCCTCATCTTCCCACACACAGGTTCAGGTTGAACTTTCTCAGAGGCGTCTATTTCCTCTTGGGGTTGTGGAAGGTCATTTCCTGGGGGATGGATGAGGAGGGCTCTAGGACAGACAAGATAAATAGGCATCCACGCTACCAGAGAAAGCAGAGGCAGTAAAATCATCAGCTGTGACTGCCATGGGAGAAGAAAAAAATGTAATGTTATCTAAAAGACAGTGAACAGCAGGGGTTAGTGTTATCAGCTGCTCTCTTCACATAGCTGGACATGTGCACAGCTGACTTTTTTTCCATGGAGAGACATAGGGAGAGAGGGAGGAGGGAGGAAAGGAGAGAGGGAGAAGGGAGGGAAGAAAAGAGGGGGCAGGGAGGGAAGGAGACAGGGGGAAAAGAGAGAGGGCAAGAGGGGGAGGAGGGGAGAGAGAGAGAGATCAAGAAGGGGAGAAAGGGAGGAAATGAAGGAGAAGGACCTAAAAAGAGTGAGAGAAAGGGATGGAAGGAAGAAGGATGGGAGGAAGAGAGAGGGAGAGAGGCAAGGATAGAGAAGGACCGAAAGAGAAAGAGAGAGAGGGAGGAGGAGAGAGCGGGAAGAGGGAGGGAGTGAGGGAAGGAGGGAAGGAAGGAGGAAGAGAACCTCAAGCTTGAAGAGGGGCCAGGAAGTGAGATTAATCACCTACAGAGAGTTTTCACTATGTATATGCTGGCTACTGGAATGGAAGCTGCAAATATCATCTTCATTAAAGCCTACTCTTAAAAACATAACAGCAAATTAACAACAACAACAACAAACCCTCTCTGATGTACTGTCCTAGTTATGTCTAGGAGTTAGGAAGCTGAAGCTGTAGGAGGAGGAATAAGAATTTAACCTGAGGTCTCTGATATATCCTAGAGAGTACACTTCAACCACATCATTAGAAAAATACTTCTGCTATATAAAACCAAACATAACATCCAAAGGGGGCAGGAATAGTTGTTTGGGAAACTGTGAGTTGGAGGAAAGTTCTGTTAGGCAAAGGAAGGTACATCGACCATATCAGGCCACTCTAGCAACCTGTTCTTTGCTCTATGCTTCTCTTAAATTCTCTCTCTATGTCTCCGTTTCTTTCTGGGTGTATCTCTGTCTCTCTGTCTGTCTCTTACTCCCTCCATCCCTTCCCCATCTCTCTCTCTCTCTCTCTCTCTCTCTCTCTGCTTGTCCATTTTCACTTTCATCTTGCTATGAGCCCCTGGATGAAAAACATTAAAATTCTCTCATCTTCATATCAACTTGGAAAGCTTAACTCTGCTTGGAGCTACTTTTCAGCCAGGCTATACAATGCCTAACTTATAGGGTGCCAACATGCGTAAAAAAAGCACTGAATATATGATGATAAGGAGGTGGTTGTGCCAGCCAGTGTCTAAGAAGTTCAAGCATCAGAACTGGCTCTTTATTCTCTTAAGGTCTCAGGATGTTATTTGGCACTTCCCCACCCATACCTCATGTGCTCAGGATATCCTATGGTTCAGGATGATGATGGCATTCATCCCCAGAACTATTTATACTCATGTATGTTTTATCCTCACTTCCTTGAAGTGCTCTGGCCATGTAAAGTGAGTCTCTCTTTTAAATAAAATGCTGGTTTTTTTTCTAAACGAAGATTTCCTCATCTGTAAAGTGTGGCTCTTAAAGCCTCTTGAGTAGATGCTAAGGATTGTTACTTCCTCTACCATGTACTCAGTTTTCCTTCCCTAGATTCTGGGAACAGCAGAATCTGTTCTGCTGGGGACTAGGGAGTGTGGGCTTCTCTGAGGTGGGGATGTTTGCTGATGCAGAGATCCCCCTGCCCAGGGCTGCAGTGGGGGAGGTAGAGTTCTTATATCTTCAAACATGTGTCCTTTCATGGGAAGACAGACATTATAACTGCATTCCAGTTCCTGAGTTGTTCTCAGCAGCTATTCTGGGGAAGGGGAAAGAAAATCTCACAACACTTTCCCTAGAGAAGAGATGCCAATGTCAACCCTTAGAAAACGTCATTAAAGCAAATGAGAAACGGGTTGAGGACATTTTTATGAGCCTAGAATACTGTGCTTGGAGGTTTTATGGAGACCACAGGAAGCGAGAGAGACAATCACACTCATAACCTTTTTTTAGAGTCTGGTGGTGATCAATCTTTGTGCTCAACCAGAGTGTGCTTTGGAAAGGGGAAGTTACCATTGGGGACCACATAGCCTTTTTTTATAGAGCTTGTGGACTCAGTAGAGAAAGAATGTTCCAAGTCAAGTTACTGTGGTCTCATTATCCAAATCCTTCCAGAATTGTAGCAAAAGCCCTTCTTCATGATCTCAGCACACACTAAGGGCTGGTCTTTTGACAATGTTGTCTGCTGAAATCAAAGTGTTGGCCATGTGACACTGGCGATCTCTGCCTATTAGTCTTCTTCTTTCTTCACATGACAAAATGAAGCTCAGAAAGTCAAATGCATTTGTACAGATGCAGAAAAAACAAAAGAAGGAATCTGGATTGGACTCAATATTTTCTCCTTAATCACGCTGGCTTCCTATCCAGCCCCAGAGATGCAGATTTATGGCAGAAATGGAATATAAAACTATGCTTATTGAATTGCACCTAAATGAAATTTCAAGGGTTTATATTTAGGGTCCCAAGCCCAGAAAGGATACTCTTCTCTGTAAACCAGGAGTTGTTTTTGATGTATTTACATACAGAGAGGTGAACTCATTTCTAATGTGTTGCTTTCTGGTTTTACAGTCTTGCAGATGTGTTTTCCCTAGAGCCTCAGAAGACGATCTAGAATATTCTCGAAATGCTTTGCTCTCCTATTTACACTGACATCTCGTGGTAGCACCTTGTGACTGCAGTCTGCATTGTCTCAGGCATCAAATTTTGCATTTCATCAGCAATTGTTTAATGTCTTCATTGAACTACAAGTTACTCAGCACTTGGTAGGTACCAGGAATTGTTCTGGGCACCAGGCAATATTAAGACATGATCATAGAAAGATAGCAGAAAAACAAATAGGAAACTGCTGAAGGAACAAAACATTGATAAATATAAGACCTACAATCCAGTCTACATCCCTGATGGGTTATGCTGAGGGTTTACTAATAATTGCAGTATTTGTTGGGAATTTACTCTCTTTTCAGTAACTATAACTGGTGAGGATCATCACCCAGATTTCAGATTTGAAACAACCAAAACCAGGAACCTTATTCAAATCATCCCATTTTGAAACACAAAAATAAGTTTAAGGCTTGAACTTCAATTTTTACCAGATACATAAGCCAGAATGTTAACGCTTGTGAACAGGCAACACTGAAAGATGGAGCAGATAATGATAGGATGGAAGGCAAATGGTCCCTAAAGAATAACTGAGTTTAGAGCTGAAGAAATGGCTCAGCATTTAGGAGAGTTTGCTGCTTTTGCGGAGGATCTGAGTTTGGTTCTCAGAATCTGTATCATAACCACCTGTGAATTCTTGCTCCAGGGAATCTGAAACCCTCCTCTGGCCTTAATGGGTACCTGCATTCATGTGCATATTACCACACATGGACAAACACGCATACACACATGCAAAAAAAAGCAACAAAATTTATTCCATGTTATTTAGACCATAAAAGATAAGGAGTTACCATATCTCCTATCAATTTCCTGTAGCTTCATCTGAACTCAATTATTCACCAACCTAAAAGCCTGCGGCTAACATTTCTGTGCGTGCATTTTAGCAGGTTGTCTTCTGTAAATTCCTAAATGCAATGACTACATAAATAAAAAGAAGCTCATGCTAGTGTCCTGTTCTCTAACTTACTTCTTTTTGCCTAATTTGCTAGTTTTCTTGCTGTATTGCAACTTATTTGGGCTGTATTTACAGTATCCAAGCAACACTCAGTTATATGTGTGAAAACGAACACCAGGCAGGCTGGCCTAGTGCTTCTGTTTAGGATTTCACAGGAAGCCAAGCCCTGTGCTCACTAGGATTCTATGTAGACTCTTTCCCAAGGTCTTGAGGCTGTTTGGGGACCTCTGTTACGAAACCATTGGTCTGAGAGATCAAGACCCACTGCTCCTTCCTCTGATGTTCTTTTCTGCAATTATCCAGAGAAATAGATCAGGTTTTAAGGACGCTTGCCACTAAATTATATCCTTAAAGCCCACCCAAGTGGTTGGCCTTAGTTACATCTTCAAAATCCCTTTGGAATCCCTGGAGCTGCCAGGAGGGAGACTAGTCATGGGCTCATGTGAAATTCTACAATAACTATAACTCTTTGGGGCTGAGGGCATAGCTCTGTTTGTATAGGTTGTATTTAGTACATGTGAAGCTCAGGTTTCTAACCCTTTTGCCCCATAGATCAGGCATGGTTACTCATTGCTGTGGTCCCAGACCTTTGAAGGTAGTAGAGACAGGAGGACCAGAAGTTCAATGACACTCTCAGCTACATAGATAGTTCAAGGCCAGCCTAGGGCACTTGAGACACTGTCACAAACAAACAAGCAAACAAACAGCTATCTTTCTTTCATTCAGTGTGTGTATGAAGAGTCAGCTATGTGCTAGCTTCTACGTCTTAGAACCACAGCAGTGACTCATCATTCATGGAGTCGATGTGCTAAGGTTGTTGGAAGGTAAACATCCTCTACCTCATGCTATTGAGCATGTCTGCTGTCTTCAGGCTTGTCCAGTCATTTAACACAGGCACTGCCTCTTTGGGATGACATGCTCATCTGCTCCTGATTGACTTCCAACATTTCCTCATGGCCAAGGATGCGAAGTCCTGGGCCTCAGCTGTGTTTCTGATTCACCTCACTTCAGACACTGCCTGACAACTCTATTCATCAGCTGCACTATTCAGCACACATCCTGTCTCACCTTCCTGTATTTCTCTACCCACTCTCTTTTCTACACTCCAGCTTCCAATGCTAGGGAGCTAACACCTGCCTCACCTTCGAGACTCACCTCTGATATCGTCTCTTTCAAGAAGTGTTCTCTAGAGTCTCCTCTCCTAAACAAAGGAAGAACAAGTTATTGACATATTTCCCATCTTCTTCTGCAGTCATTATCATTTATTCCAAGGATGCCACCAAGCTCTGATTTTGTGTTTCATAAATACACATTTTCTGACATCTAGGTATAGGTGAAGTCACAGTTCCTATTGAGCAATAATCATAGAACAATCTGATACATCTATTCTTTCATATGCTCTCATGCCTGTTTAAATTTCTGTCACACCCCTACTTTCATCTCTGTATACCTTTTCCTCATTTCTCATCTTCCTCTTGGATAATAGCTGGCAAGCTAAATTGTTTTTTTCTTGTAAAGGATAGATGATCTGTCCTTTCAGGATAGTTTTCATACCAGTTCATCACAGCACAGGATGGGAAGATTTCTCTCCTATTGCTAATTTCGGAATCTTAGAACTAACAGCAGTAGGATGTCTTTTATTTTTCTGGCTGAAAAGAGTATCTTTGCTACTGATTTTATATACATGAATGTCTCCTGGAGCCCAGGGACTACAGTTCCTGGGGGGGGGGGGAAGGAATTTTCATTGAAAGTGCTCTGCCTTGGCTCTGCAGACCTCTCTGAAATTAACTTCACATGTTATCCAGGCCACTCTATGTTGCCACGGAAACCAACATGTCAGCTCAGCAAAAGTAAGATAACGATTAGTAAGAAACTGTACATGCTACAACATTCTTTGCAATTTTTCTCCTGTCTTTGTACAGGTGTGTGTGTGTGTGTGTGTGTGTATGTGTCTGTGTGTTTATCTGTGGGTGATTTTTCCTGTCTCAGAGCTCAAACCCTCTAGCCTGCCTTCTCAACTGTTGGAACTCCTTTAGATAGTTGGTCCAGGCTGTGGGACTAAAAAAAGAAGCCTTTCTATTAATATTTAAATGATATCTCAAGAAACAAATTTATTTTAAAAAAAGGGTTATACAAGGAGAAAAGCCCATTGTTAGCCTGAGGACCAAGTCGCATTCCACAGAAAAAAAAAGAATAAGTCGTGGTCAGTGTTTTCCTAATGCGTCTGCTGTTAGGCAGGTCTGCTTCAGAGCCAGGGAAAACATTTCATTCAGTTCTCAGAGGGTCTTGTAAAGGTTCCTGTTTCAGCCTTGTCAGGGAGTTACCCACCAGGCAGCGCAATGGGAAATATTCTCAAAATATTGGGACTCCAGCTGCATGCCGAAGTCACGTTACACTTCAGTTTGAGGTGTAAGTTTGAAAAGGCCAGTGGCTGTCTTAACTCACTGAGCTAGTCACTCAAGAGGATGGCAAATGGGAGAAGTACGAAGGCCCTGAGTGATCTCAGCAGCCTCATCAGGCCTGGGTGAGGTGCCCCTTCCTGAAATGTGTGGCTGTAGTTGAAACCTGGAGTCTCAGCCCCTTAGATACCAGATAAAGTGTTAAGCAGAGGGTGAGTGAGTACCTGTCACTGACCGAATGTTTTAGGAATGTGAGGTAAAACTCACTTAATTTCATAATGCACTTACGGGCTAAGTGTTATCTGAGGTTTATAGACCCAGACCTGAGACACAAGGAGAGTCAGAGATGAGGTCACAGAATAAGAGGCTAGTATGGCCTGCTAGACATCACTCTGTGTTCCTTTCTCCTGCTTCATTGTGCTACACTCACTAGTAGAAGGGCACACAACATTGTCCAAGTGCCCTATGCTACACTCTGTAATTCTTGTCTAGAATTCACATATACAAGTGGCTTCAAAAGAAACCATTAGAGAAAATGTCAGTAGCTTCACTAAAGGCTATCTTGTCTACCAGGCAAACAAACTACCCACTGAAGATGATGCATGGGGAGAGAATTAATAAACGATTTATTTCCACCCTTCCTTTTCTTCCCATTTTTCCTTCTCATTCTTCCTTTTTAATGAATAATTTTTGAAAATGTATTCTCTTTCGGTTTCTGCATTTAGCACAGGGCTAAAAATATAATTATCTAGACTTGGAGTTACCTTTTTACTCAGCCTATTGACATAGTGTGTGTATGCGCGCATGTATGTGTATGTGTGCATGTGTGTATGTGTGTGTTCATGTCTATATATGTGCATAAATATATATGTGTGTGAGTGCATATGTTTGTGTGCATGTGTGTAAGCTTGAGTGTGTGCCCATGTATGTGCAGTGTGCATACATATACATGTGAGTGTGTGGATTTGTCTGTGCATGTGTGTGTATGTATGTTTGCCTGTGTGTGGGTGTGTCTATCCATGTATGGGTGGCTGCATGCATATTCTTCCTTTTCTCCTGATAATGTTAAAGGTTTAATCTACAATATGGCATATAGGATGAGTACCCTGTCAAAAGCACTGCACAGCACTCTATTCTTTAAATTTTTAAAATCTTTTTTCTTCTTAAGAAATACCTATGTTGTGACTCAATGCGTCTTACCAAATGTAGCAAGGGGGGTTTATTGCTTTAAAGTGTTTCTTTGTTTGTGTGTACATGCATGCACAAGCGTGTGTAAGTGCTGCAGAAGCCAAAAGGGAGTGCCGGGTTGTAGCCACTTGCGAGTTACCGGATGTGAGTGCTGTGAGCTGAGCTTCAGCCCTCTGTAAGGACGCCACACATTCTTAGCCAGTGAACCAATTCTCTCCAGCACCAAGTTTGAAAGATCTGACACTCAGATTTGAAGTCTTCATCCCTTGGAAACTTGATTTTTGGTTGGTTTTCAGGAATAATTCAATGTCTCTTCTTTCTACTCAACATGAATAACACACTTCTATCTCCACCTATGGAATCCATATCCCTCACTGACCTGGCAGACAGGACAGCCCCTGTTCCTGGCTGGGGTCCTTCACATCTCATCTCATACCCCGTTACTCTCACAAGATCAAACACTGGCTTTGTGTATTGTCATCATGATTTCATGTTTTGATTCCTTAACCACTGAGCAGTAGATTCTGAATGTTTACTTAATAAATATTTTATTCCATTGATTTCTCAAATGCATTCTGATACAAGGTCATTGTAAACAGGACCCTGCTGCCTTAGAATGCTAAGGAATTATTTTATGGCCTTTGAAAATGACTCTTTAATGTAGGGCTTTCATGTGTACTTGAAAATGATGCCTTTCTTGAAATCAATAGGATTCTGCACTTGTCAGTTCAATGTGACACTGTTTGTACTTTTGTTTGCTTTTGCTTTCTGCGTTTTGAAATATGTAACCACACTTACAGTATTTCATGTAACTTTTTATTGTCATTTTTAACCTATATCTAAAGGTTTATTGTTTCAGCAGTGTTTGTGTTCACGGCATATATTCTATCCTTGTGCTTCCATAAGTCATAAGAGTCATAGCTGATAGATTTTTATAGTCTCACACTCTATTTCTTTAACTAATCATGGAATAATGCATTGTAAGCTTTTCAAATATTTCATTTAGTTTTGAATATCTACTTATCATTTCTCAGTTTTCACGTTTTACTTTTTGAAATTTAATAAGTATTCATCATCTGCGTTTGAATAATTCTGCCATTCTTATTGCCACTGATTTATTTTCTTTTTAAATTTTATGCTATTCTCAGCATGTTTTCCACACAATTTTTGATGGTTGTTTGAAACTTCAATTAATGATGTCTCTAAATTTTATCTTTCCTTGTATTGAAACATAGTGGATATTAACAGTACTACTTATACTACTGAGTTCTGTGGATTTGGGGGTGATATCTTTTTCCTTTGTTTTTCTGTGTCTGTGTGAGTTCCAAACTCAGGGCTGGATCAGAGTCCTGAGTTCTCCTGGAATGGCTTTCCTTCCCCTTCCACCCACAGCTGATAGCTCCCATTGCTATCATGGTGGAATTCCCACTGGTTTAGTATTAGTCTCTGTCCTCAAGTTCCCTTCCCATGAAGTCTCAGAACATCTGATGCTCCTCCTAAAAGTCGCCACCACCAGCTCATGCTTAGCATACTTCCCTTCTTGGTGGCTTAAGTTTGCATATTCATGTATGTGTGCATATTCATACCTCATTTTGTTTCTGCTCTCTGAGCATTTTGCTGCAAAGTTTTCATTTTGTTTGCACCCTGACTGGATGCTGCTAAAAGCCCTCACAGGAGCTGAGATTCCTACCCCTTCCCCTTGGAAGCAATGCTATATTATCATTGCCCCAGACTTTTACTCATCAAGGTAACTAGTATAATTACACACCAAGGATTTTTCTAAACAATGTTTACGTGTCAACATGGGCAATTTCTCTAATGGCCTAGTGCAACGAACATTAATATCATTTATATCTTATGTACAAATAATAATAGTAATAATAATAACAAAAATGCCCAGAGAGAGAAGTTAAATATATGCTGACTGGCACAAATGAACTTGAACCAGAGTGAGTCAAGTAGAGACTGAAATTTCAAGTATTCAAGTCCCTCTAAAGTAGAAAAGAAGTAATTTTAGCTGTACGTATTTAGATGGAGAGAAAGCTAATCTCCAGGAGCAAGGCTGAGACTCTCACATATATATGTTTGGGACTAGAGACCAATGGAAGACTTCAGAGGCTCATTGCATTGTGGATCAGTGATACGTCAAATTAAAGACAAATAATAAAGTACTTTCCACAAGGGAACTGGCAAGTCTATGCAGTCATTTTTCTTTTATGTTATTTTTGTTTGTTTGTTTGTGGTATAAACATGGCTTGGCTAGCAGACATAATTCTCTTAGCTGTGAACTTACCAAGTATATAATTTCTAGACACATGGGACTTGTATTTTAATTAGAAAGTGTAAGCAAGGTATGGTGGAACATGACTATAATCCCAGCATTTGAGAGGTAGAGGCAGAGGAATCAAAACTGTTCTTTGGCTATACAGATGACTCAATGATTAAAGGTGTTTGCCACCAAACTGACCATTTGAGTTTGATTCCCAGGATGCACGGGGTGAAAGGAGAGACTTCTGAAAGTTGTTGTCTGACCTCCACATACTCCCTATCTACCAAATGATAAGGGAGCAAACACAATAATTTGCCAGGCATGGTGATACTTGCCTTTAATTCTGGCACCCACAAGGCAGAGGCAGATGAAGCTCTGAGACTTGGACGCCCTCCTGATCTACTCCACAAGTTCCAGGCTAGCCAGGGTTAATGCTGAAATACTGCCTAAAATATTTTTTAAAAAGAAACATTAGGTGCAAAGATTATGGGAACTGAATTTCTTTTTACATGCATTCTTCCCTGCTTTTATACATAAGATAACAACATTATATAACAAAAGCATAAAAACTGGAAAAGACAGAATGATCCTAGTAATATAACAACTTCCCTTGTCATGTGCATTGTCCTTGTTAATGTTACAGAAGTCAAACATTTCTATAGACTTCTACCATTATCCAATTATATACAATGTTGTAAAGGGAAACTCTTTCCAGGTGGGCTAACTGATGTAGGAAATACAAAGCAGGAGCTGGAGAAATGGCTCAGAAGGCATAGCATTCTTCCAGAGGGCCTGAGTTTGGTTCCCAGCACCCATATCTAACAGCTCTGATCACCTGTAATAAGAGTTACAGGACATCTGATACATTCCTCTGTCCTCCATGGACAATGTCACACATGGGTACATACCCATCCATCTACATAGGTACATACATAAATGTAATTAAAAATAAATCTTAATAAAGTAGTACAGGAGCAAACAAGCAACAGAGTCAGGGTTTGATAGTACAAAATTTCAGCCCCCAGTACTCAAGTCAGGAAAATCAGGATTTAAAGTCCAGCCTGGACTACATAGACAATTTTACACTAGTGTGGACTTTGAGAACCTGGAGGGACGGGGCGGGGGAGAGAGAGAAAGAGAACATGAAAGCAGCAAAATTACAAAATTTTGTAGAAAGAAAAATACTGTCCTCACATAGTCAATTTGTCCTTTCTTTACTCATCAGTGTCTGCAGCAAAAAGCCACAGGCAACAAACAGAAAGGGAAAATTTAGCATGCTGCCTGAAATTAGAAACCAATTTTTTAAAACTAAGAAACTAAATACAAAATGTCAGAAGTCACGACCTTTTGTATTTGCTGATACCTTGCAAACATGCAAATATTTTTCCACTCATGAGGAGGTGAATGGGCAGACATGCAAAACTGGAGGGAACTCTAAGACATGCAAGAGCAGACAAGAGCACCAGAACCTAGCTGTAACAGTTCTGCAGAGTGGCCTCCCTTATCCCTGAATAGGAGAGGTTTTTTTTAGAGTCTCTTCAGTTGCCTGTTAGAGGCAGACAGAACTCTCTATCACCAAAGCAATGTTCCCGTAAGTACCTGTGTACAAGCCCCCACTATCCTCTCTGATGAGGGACTCAGAAAGGATGCTGTGAGCCATGGGAGGAGCTTGTAATGACATTTCTTAAACAACCTGGAGCTTATGTCCATGGCACAGCTTCTTTCAGTACCAGCAAATCAAGAGCCGTCTTGAAGGAAGCTTTCCAGGTGCCCTGTGTCATGCGCAAGTCCATGTCCTGTCCCTGAACTTGAAGCTCTGCCTCTCCCCCGGACCCTGCTCTGAATTTGGGATTTAGAAGAGAAGAACCTCACATTTCCTTTTCAACTGTTGCTTCCTTAGCAGGGAATACTACTTTACATATAGGTGTTCAGCACACACCCGCTGAATGCAGGAGTGTATGGTGTCACCGGCTGTACCACACATTCATCGAACAGCCCTCCTAGCATTCTCTGACCCAGTATTCACGTATAATGAGTAACTTGTAGAGTTACCAGGGCTAAGGTACCACTAACTGAGATGGTTGCATAAATCTCTCCAGACACTCAAACTGTCTATCAATGGCCCAAATGTCTACGTCAAGTACTAGTAGTAACTATTAGATAACTTTGAGATATTGTTTAACTGAATTTTGGAAAACATATAAACATTTTATGCGACAACATATCTGAAAATCCTTAGCTATTCTATGTAAATGCAGTTAAACATGACACACGCGTCTCGGGTAAAAGGAATTCTGCTAATAGCTTCTAATTTCTTTCTATTCAGTCCATGCTCTCTCAGTCAGTTGTGAGCCTTAGTTCTGTAATCACAGGGTGTTTGCAAAGGTGTTGGAGACTATCACTATAAGCGTGAGGAATTGTTGCTGGTGCCTAAAAAGTAGAGGCCAGAGGTGCTGCTGAACAATAGTTCTGATGGTAAGGCAGCTTTCTACACTGAAAAGCTATCCAGTTCAAGGCGTCAATATTGATGAGCCTGAGAAACCTTCAGCAATTATAGCTCTGTCTTCATGTCTTTCTTCCTATACCCCAAATGCTCTGCTACAGTGGGTCTAGGCCTTGACCTCTAGTTTTGTATTGTTTCCTGTTTCTCCTTTACACACACACACACACACACACACACACACACACACACACACACCACTCTCTCTCACACACAATGATTTGTTGATTGTGGAATCAAGCAGCCAAGTCATTGTTGGTCCTGGCCTTTAGATCCAGGGCAGCCTTGTTCTTTGTAATGGGAGCGGCATTATTTTGAAATCTCACCAAATTTGTTTTTATCATTTCTCCTACCTCCTGTACTGCAGTCTTATTTGCTTTCAGCACACTGACCCCTCACTTATTTTCAGTACTCGGTCTTTTTGTTCACTCCATCGATTTGGCATTGCTATTTGATTTCCTGGGCTATAAATTAGAGTGACCTAATACTATATATCTAGGAAATCTCTTCTCCTCTGATGAAACTCATTACCTATATCCTCTTCATACCCCACTCTCAAATGTGTGGCTAACTATTAGTCTTCAATAACTAGTGGAGAGAGTTAGTGTTCACATGTCAGAAATACACTAACACATGGAACCTTCACATCAGGGGAAGTCTGGCCATGTGGTCCACACATCACTATACAACTGATATACAATTATGGGGCACAGGTAGACTCTTAAGTGTCATTGAAACCTTTTTTCAGATTCATTTTTTTCCTTGCCACCATCTACAGTTCCTTAAGCTTCTGATTCAGCTCTAAGCTTATTAAGTTAAATAGTTGAGCTGTGTAGATCTGATCCATACCTGCTAAGCGTGACATGTGACACTTGACAATTTTCAAAGTGTGGGGCTGAGCAGGACATTGGGACCAGCCCCAACGTCTAGCTGCCATCCCCCAGTAAGTAATTTGGTAAAGTGTTTATTAGCTTACAAACAGTGAGGAATTCCCAGAGGAACGGGTGGGAGACACAATCTACAATTGTCTTGTGTAAACACTGACAATTGTGAGCAGTTAGCGATTGCATAAATTGATATTTCAGATCTACACATGCATGGTGGTTACTCTAAGAACAGTGCACCCTGTGATGCTCTAGCTAGGCCATTAGTGCTCTTGAGTTTCTTAGAAGTACACAAGACAGTCTTCTGACTCACATACTGCCTCATATGCATATAGACAGGCTCAGAGTCCATTCAAGTACATAAAACTTGATTTTGCTTTACTTTCTCATTTTTCAATCTGACACAAACATTCATAGACAGCTACCACCCAAGCCATATAAAATACTATGTGGAACCTTCATGTGACCTTATTATTATTATTTGCTCTGAGCCATTGCCCCACAAAATGAAAGATACTTTTCTGATCTTTCTTTTCTGATCGCAGATTAGTTCCAATCCCTTAAACTTTCTATAGATATAAAGAAGCCCCCTTCGGTCACATTGTTGTTTATAACAGCATTTTTTGGCATTGTATGAGCAGAGCTCATTCTTAAGCAGATGGTCATCGTAACCTCCTCTCTCTTTACCCCTCATATTCTGACTGAGTTTTGTGCTGTTTCTAATTTTGAGTGCTTCCAGATAACATTTGACGCATTCTGGAATAGTCTTTTGTTGCAAGTAAACAAGCACTTCTTTTTGTCGTCGTTAATTAAGATCATAACAAATGGACAGACAGATAAGATACTGGGTATTCAAAGATTCAGAGTTATTAGTCACTGCCCAGTAGTTTTCCATCATGGTTATACTGGCTTTTACTCTAAGGAACATGACTATATTGCCTTATCAATTTGAACATTCAGGTTCCTTTTTTTTAGTTGCTTTGCTGGCATCATTTAGATGTTCAGGCTGAGTCCTCTCTCATCTACTGTTGGATTTACTGATATCTAATTTATTATCTTTGTTGTCTTTGCAAAACTCTCTGAGTAAATGTAGTTATTCATTCATAACTATTATATTCCATAACAACTTAGGCGTTCTCTTTTATCTTCTGATATTCTGTGCATAATCCATCTGGCCAATTGTTTCTGTGTGGAGACTGAAGTCTAAGACAGATCTTATTTAATATGGCTGGGTGATTAACAGACTCACTATTGAAAAGTCAACCTTTTCTGGTATCAAGATCCAAGGTTCTTTGGTCATAAATTAGTTACTGTGCATGTGTTAGCTGATGTCGGGACTTTCCTTGCTGTTCCATTGCTCTCTTAGTTCTTATTCAGGTGCTGCATTGCTTAATTACAGCAGCTGTATAAAACCATCAACATTTGATAATGTGCCCTGGCCAATCTTTTTGAAATTTTTGCTCAACAATATTTTACGTTGGTAGTCATTTACATTTCCTTATAATATTGGAGTTTGCTCGTTCCTTCCCACAGCACTTCTCCTGGTACTTTATTTGGAATTGTGTTGAGTCTAAAAGTCAATGATAGATATTTGAAATATTATACATGAGTCTTTTAAAAATTTTTATTGTCTACTTTTTAGAGCTGATAAAGGAATTGTTCCTCTTTCAGCACCCCCACACCTGTATCTTTGTTTCTCCTCTTCCATTATCTCCTCCTCCTACCTAGCCATTCCTGCTCCTGTCTCTTCTTTCTTCCGCGCCCCTCCCCCAGCCTTGGATTAGAAACTAGGGTTTCTGCAGATTAATCGTGCAGTCTGCCACTGAGCTACACCCCAGCTCCAGACACTAGCCTTTGTTGTTAAACTTCTGTCCATAATATTGGTGAGAATCAATGTTCTTACTGATCTAATAGTTCTTCTGTGCAGGCCCACACATCAGGGAGATGATAGCATCATTATTTCCTCATCTTCAATCTTTAATTTTTATTGTTTTGGTTTTCTTTCATATTTGAATAGGATCTACCAATTTGATTTTATTTTTAAAGAAAGCTCATACTGTGGTTCAGTCTGGGTTAAAACTCTCTGTGGAGACTAGACTGGCCTCAAACTCACAGGAATCCTCCTGTCTCAGTTTCCTGCGTGTTGAGATTTGAAGTATGAGCCACCATACCCCCTCTCCAGTTTTAATGTGATATGAACATTTTCCCTTGGCTTTAGCATTCTCCTAATAACATGGCAGCATGAAGTAACTAATGTTAACCTCCCCTACCACCCCACCTTCCTTCTTTTCTGCCTTCTCTTTCCTCATCTATTCTTTTCCTTGCTTTCTGCTTCTCATCTTCCATTTTCTTCTATTCTCCGTATTATTTTATCTTTTAGTTTTGTGTCTTGGGACTGAATCTGTGCCATGACACATAAAGAGCTGGCATGGTCTCCATCTTTCTATAATTCAGCTCTTGTGTCATGAAATAAGTGGGGGGGGGGAGAAAGCTGTAAGGAAGCATGAGAAAAAATGAGGGAATTAAATATACTTAAACTAACTTTGAATTCTACCTGAGCAGACTCGATAGTAGAATTGATTAGTCCTAAGTGCTTACAAGAGAGATGTGGATTGATGATGCAGACATGGAAGAAGAGCGTGCTTCTATCTATGTATTGTGTTTTTTAAAGATTATTACTGTAATAATATAACATTTTTGTCTTTGAAAGTGAGAAGGGGGTTCATGCCATTTCAAGCTGCTGGTGATTTGTGTCTTATTCTAGTGGATATATTTTAGGTCTTTGTGGGTTGTCTAGAAAAAGAGAAGCTGTATACATCCATTTTGTGATTTAAATTAAAAAAAAGAGTAAGGGCAGGGATGTAGCTCAGTGCTTATGTTCCGTACAGGGATCCCTGAGATTGATCACCAGTACTGTATCAGGCAAGATGGTCCATGCCTGTAACCAGAGCACTTTTCAGGTAAAGAAAGAGGATCTGATGAGTGACTTCAAACAGTTTTACATTCGACTTACATTGACTTTCCACTCATACTACTGACTTTGTCAGGTGATTGATGATGACCACAGTGATGATGAGCGAAGTTTAGCATGTTGGCTACCGGTACACATACCATTCACTCTGTATAGTCATTGATGTCATTTTACCTTCCTCCTTAAAGGAATTCAATATCTAGTCCATGTTATACTCAAACTTGTGGTGATTCTCCTACCTCTCTCTGCCAAATATTAAGATTGCAAGCATACAATCCATACCTAGGGAAGTTTCTGCTTTTAACACCATATTATGTCCAGCAAAGGTGACTGCACAAGATTAGAAAGAAAAATTTAGATGCAATCTAATTGTTTAAAAGCTTTGTTTGATGCTCTAGTTAGATGGACAGTGAGACCGTTTCAAAGATGGAGACTAATGAAAGAAAAGCAAATTGAGAAATAAAGCACTGGACGGTATGTCAAACACATGGGTTCCCATTTACATTGCACAATGGCTTGTAGGTAAATGGTATTTTTGTGAATTTTATGGATTCAAAGAAAAGTGCCAAGAGAGATTGTGCAACTTGACCACATTTAGATGGCTCTTTTGCAGTGGAATGGGGATTTTTATCCAAGCATCTCGGACTTAAAAGCCATGCTTGTTCTACTTTCTAATATGTTCTCAAAAAATTGTCAGAGTGAGACCATCAATCACTTCAATGCCAAAGGCGTTGTGGTCATCTGTGGTGATTCTTCAAGACCAGTGATCACGTCGGTTTAGCATAAGGAGCCATATCAATGGCATCTAACTGTAGTTTGCACAAAGTGAAGTTATTCATAGGCTCATCAATGGAGAATGTGCATTTAATTCTTCTTGATCCAACATGACTCAATTTGTTTCAAGCTAAAATTACTTTTTGAGCATCATTTATGTAGTCAATCATTTGCTAATACTTTGTGCTGAAGCTGAAGAGATACAGGTCCATATTTTGACCTTCAAACCCCTTGGGTAGCTAGAGATAAAATTAACAGCCACAGATTCATTCACAGGTAATTTCACATTAGCCTGAGAGCTGATGACAGCAGCAAACGACTTTAATCAGATCTCTAAGGCACTGGATACATGCTTTAACGCTCTCTACCTAAAAATCTGTGGAGAATTCTTTCATGTATAAAATTCGGATTTAAAAATTCCTCAGGAGATTAGCTTTGGGATCAAAGGAAACATTACCTTAAGAGTCCATTTTGATTGCTTGTGAGCCTTGGAGCATGGGCAATGCTAAAGGATTAAATTCAATGTGAAGGTCTTTTCCTCCTCCAGGTGGTGATGATTTTCACTCATACATTTAGTTAGAGGCTAAAATTTCTCTGGAGAATAAAAGGAGCTGTAACCTTGATTTTTGAAGCCCAAAGGCAAAAAGTGAGGAGGCTGCAATATATTGCTACTGTATAATTCACAAATCCCTGGAAAGAAAAACTCAAAGCAGCAACCGGAGAATAACTAGAACACATTTTGATCCAGTAATCTTGTGATGCTCCCTGAAGAAAAAGGGTAGTTTGTGCTGAGGCTACTTTAATCCATCAGGATCGTGAAAGACGTGGATATTTTCTGTTTCATTTTGAGAAGCCATAAGGACCTGGATCATGTAGGGTTTATGCACCCCATCTTTCAAGAGAAAAATGTTGGCTTAGTAATCCCCATGACCAAAGCAGAAGGGAGAAAAGACACAGAAGTGGAAATTCATGGCTGGACAGGTTTTATTTGCATGGATTTTTACATCACTCTCACCATTTACCATCAGTTCTTTTAGCCTGCAAACTCCATCACTGCTGGAGATGGTAGCAACAAGCTCAGAGATCCTCCACCAACTAGGCAGCAATGCCAAGGCCAGTGCAGTTTTACACTGGTCAGTGCCCAGGTGCCTGTTGTCTGTTCCAGAGGATCATGTAGGCTGACGGCATCTTTTCCTTCATCACTATTAGACATATCTCCCTGGGCCCTGAGGAAAAGTTAATTAAGGTACCCTTTGAAACTTGGTATTTTTTTTCTTGATAATTTAGAAAAAAAATCACAAGGTTTGGTAATACTATGAGTAAGACAGAAGTAAAATAAAAAATAGAAGTGAAATAGTAAACATTAAGGGATTACACATAGGTGAGTCAGTTGCTAATTGAAAGTCGTATTACATTGACTTTCCCTCAGAGAATCATTGTAACCATGAATGAGGTGGAATCCATCTCCCAAGAGAATTTTCTGAGGTAGCAAACAAATCAGCAATGAGCAATGGTCATCTTTCTTTGTCAAAGAGAACGGAGTGAGTGCCAAGTTTACTTCCCTCCCATTGACTGTTTACAAAACATACTGCCTTGAGCTTCAGGAACTCCCACAGGCAGAGGTGTGGTCTGGGTAGTCTATAATTATTGAAATACTTATTAGGGTAGCTGGAAACCAGACATGGGAATCTCCCCTGAGAGTACAGGGCACTGTTCTTGCACGCAGGTGGTTCAATTCAACACTAGAGTAGTAAGTCTCTCTCTCCTTTTTCATTCTCTTCTAGTCAACCTCTCTTTAGGTCTAAATCTTGAGTTTTATTTTCTCTTTTAAATTATCTTCTGTTCCCTTACCCAAGTTCGTCATTTGGTCTTAGACACTCCAAATCAAGTGTTTACACCTTCTTCCTTCTCAGTCAAGCCCTTGGAGGGTAATCAGTGCTGAAGTTGACCTCTGGGATCAGAACCTGCCTTAGTTTTGCCAAGAGAGTTTGCCAATGGTCTTGAGAGGCTGAAATTCATGTTCTCAAGAGTGATGCTAAAATGTCCTTGGAAGGTATGTGGGTTATTCACTATGTCATAATTGTTAGTTTTGGAAGTGGAGGGCAGTCAGTTTTCTTAAATGAAATTAAGTTTTAGGGGGAGCATTTGGGCTCTGGAAGCTAGAGCATCTCCCATTTTATTCTTCCTTTCATCTTAACAGTCTACTCAACTTTTATATGCACACCCACCACCGTGTTTCAGGCTGAATGGACCCGGTGTGAGAGTTACTGCTGTCTTTATCTTCCAGAGTAGGCTGAGTCCAGCGGGTCAGTGATGAATTTGTGGTGGCCATCTAATGAATCGCTGTTACTTTTACCCTGCTGTGTTGTTTTCTTCCTAATCTTTAAAATGCTGTAAGACAAAAATTTGCCTGGCAGACTCTGATCTTATATAATAATTTCCAACGTCTTATGTGGAAATACACCTGACCAATAAATGTGCCTCAAGATTCACACAGTTAGCCCACACAGGGATGGGATAGGGCTCCTTTTTGTCTTAGGTGGGCTGATTGTGATTGCGCACACGGCTCCAATGTCATGGACCTCACTGGGCCTTTAGTTCACAGCACTGTCCTTAAATCACTACTCAACTGTTGATAGTTATGTAAGGCTTGTTCTTTGCATTACTTACTTGGTTGGTGAGGAATTAGTCTGTCTTGCTGGCTCTGTCTGTGTGCCTTCTTCCTGTGTCTGTGTGTGTGTGTCTGTGTGTGTGTGTCTGTGTCTCTGTCTCTGTCTCTCTTCAAGCCAAAGTTCTCACTCCCCTGAAGAAATAATAGGAACTTTTTAAAAGCCTCTTCTCCCTCCTCCCAGTCCTGCTCTCATGCCCACTCCTCCTACTTTCCCTGTCCTTCTTCTCACAGAAGGTGAGGCCCTGAGGGCGCCAACCCACCCTTACCCCTCAAGTCACAGCAGGACTAAGCGCAGCCTCTCCCACTGAGGCCAGACAAGGCAGCCCAGCTAGGGGAAAGGGATCCAAAGGCAGGCAAGAGAGTCAGAGCTATCCCTTACTCTCATTGTTAGGGGATCTACATGATGACTATGTTGCATATCTGTTACATATGTGTAGGGGGTCTACATCTAGCCTATGGGTGCTCTTTGGTTGGTGGTTCAGTGTCTGTGAATCCCATGGGTCCAGGTTAGTGAGTTTACTCTGTTTTTTGTTGTTGTTGTTTTGATTTTTTTGTGGTGTCCTTGGCCCCTAGGAAGAACATTTTAAAAATAGCCTTTGAAGGAAATGACCAACTCAGAATGTATCCCTAGAATACAAACATGTGCACTCCAGCACACTTCCTTTATAGTACCATTAAATTCAACCAAGCAAGGCACCTTGAATCATTTGAGGGTGTTCTTCGTTATCACCCCATGCTTGGTGTCATCTGGGCTATATTAGTAACAGTTGGAAAACCCCAATCAATGACTGCATTCTGTAGATCTTTGGCCATCTTTAGGCCAGATGTCATTGGGTTATCTAAATCTTATGTGGTACAGATGCAAATTAAGCATCTGTGAACTGTAAAACTCCACATGATAGATGTTTGTTGTGCATGAGTACAGGAGTTATGACCAAGAAGGAATTCCAACTGCAGCTTTGTAGCCACAACTCTGAGTGCAAACACAGTGACTGCGGCCTTGGGTGTGAAGGCTGGCCCTTACCACATAGAGCAGTGCCAAGAATACTGAGGGGACAGATGGGCCCGAGTATGCTTGGGAGATAGTTGAATCACACAAACACTTCTTACTCAAACTTACACCAATTGCCCAAGTTAGGGGAAGAAATGACTGTTCCTCTCACATTTTCTCTCTAATAGTAAACTTCACTGAACTAGAACCAACGACGGTCTGATAACAGCCTGTAGTGTTGAATATTGTCAGCTTGGCAGGAACAACAAGACAAGCTTAAACGTTCCATGGGTGATCATCTTGATTATGTCAATTGAATGGGAGGGCTTACTCTAAAAGAGTGTGGTACCATTTCCTGGACCATGCTCTGGAGTGTAGACAGACAAGAACCCCAGCTTAGCATGTTTGTAGCTCTCTTCTTCTTGCTGTGACCCCATGTGATCAGTGGCTTCAAGATCCTCCCATTAGGAAGGATGACAAGTCCCTTGAGTCCTGAACCCAAGTATTCCTTTTTCTCCTAATAACTGCTCTTTCTGAGTACTTTATCATAGTCACAGAAAGAATGCATTGCTTGAGTAAGTCCTTAAAACTTTGCTGATTTCTAACTTGCCTGTTTCTTATGTTTAAAAAGATACCTAGCCATGTGTCATCAGACCTGAAGTCTGATAAGATAAAGAGCAAACACACAGCTTTGTTTCAAATTATTCTACCCATAGCAGGAACAATATGGCGAAATTTTGCTGCCAACATACATGTTTGAACTCCAGTAAGAGCCTTGCCTATAGATGAGAGGCTTGATTCATATATAAGTCTTGATTCATATATAGGTTTATAGAATATAAATAAATGTTGCCAATTAGCCAGTTCTCCCTCCTGACACAGGATAGTCATTGCAGCAGTAAAAGCAAGCATCCAAAAGATTTTTAATGACTTTATCACTTAAATCTCTAGCCACATGGGATAAAACGGGAAATAAATATATCATGCTCTGGCTGTCCAGGCTAGTTAGCTTGCCTAAGACTGTGTTTAATTAGTTTGTTAGCTGGGCCTCTCCATTGCTCTGAGTCAGTACACACTATTTCATAGTGATATATGATTTAATTTTTTCCATTTCCAGAATTTAGTTCTTCCTTTTCCCTTTCTTCATCTTGAGAGAGGTGAAGTGACTTAGTAGGGAAAACAACTTGGTGCTCATTCGCCCTTTATTCAAATCTTAGTGCCTCGGTATTCTGCAGGGAGTCAAGATTATTTGTATCTTTTAGCCTAAACTTTTTCTCCTCCACAGTGGTGAGCTACTCACATTTCAGCCTTGTGACAGCCATCAATTGAGATAAAATATTAAGAGCTGACTGCGAGTACATATCTTTTCGTTCCATTTCCCTCATTTTCCAAGGTACCCCCAAGGGAGATATCATCTAGTTATATATATTTCAATGCTTTGCTTTGAAATGCTGTTTTGCTATTTTCTAAAAACCAGCCGTACATTATTCCTCCTTCCTTCTGAATCCTTTAATCTCGGTACAGTTCTATGAACCTGTCTTCCAGCTTTCAAGTACTCCCCATCCTCCACACACTGCTACCGTCAACCAACCAGTTTCCCCTGAGAGTGTGGAGGCTGCCATTCATTCACAATTTCATTCACTGATTCAGTAAGCAAATAGATATTGATTCCCTGAGAGGCACATGTAAATAAGAAGACTCAGCATAAGTGGGCAGATCCTGGAGGAGGACAGAAGCCAAGGAGCTACAATAGTATGGTAAATACTAGACGATACAAGCCACTGGTTCTTCCTAACCATCAACCCACAGTTTTAGAAATGGCTTGCTTTACCTAAACTCTGCGTGTTTTTCTTTTACTACCTTAAGATTTTATTTTTTAATTTATTTTAAATAATGTATTCATTTTACTTCCCAATCGTAAGTCCCTCCATCTCCTCTGGGATCTACCCTCTCTTCCTCTTTCACCCATCCCCTTCCCTATTCCTCAGAAGAGGGGAGCCCTCCTCCCCTACTAACAGACCCCAGCCTATCAAGTCTCATCAGCACTGCATGCATCTGCTTCCTCTGTGGGTTCTCCTCTTACCTGGGAAACATAGTTACTGGAGTTCTGGGGTCCACTGCGTGACTTGTCGGTCACTCTGCAATCACTGCTTTCCTGTTGTTCAGATTCAGTGCAGGATCAGTGCAGCCATTTTGGACTGATCTCATGTTTTATTTTATTTTAATTTTTGTTATAGTGAAAAATTTGAGAAAATATATAAAGGCCATTTCCTACTGATGGAAACTCCTTAGAGCACACTGCTCACATGTTTATTTTCTTGGAACTATGTAAATGAATAGCCAAGCTCAGATGGTGTTACTCACCGGCTGCTTTGTTGTTGGTAAATGGATGAATGATGAAGAGAGAGAGAGTGTCCTGGATTTACAGATTGAGAGTTAAATCCACATGTGAAATAGTAGCTATAGGGGCTATAAATAGGCCATCATGCTTCCACCACCCCAAGTCAGGAATAAGGGTCCTTTCTACAGTCAGTTGATTAAACCACACCAATGATTGTTGTAGTAATTAAAATAACATAAGCAGCAGGGTGGTGTGCACACGTAATCTTAGCACTTGGTATAATGAACTGCAGTTGTGATTTATGAATTCAAGAACAGCCTGGGTTACATACTAAAACCCTGTCTCAAAACAAATAAACAAAGAAGCAAGCAAACAAACAAAAACCAGTTAGTTTAGCTAAACATGGTAAATTTGTCAGTTTGCCATGACCCCTGTTCTTCTAATGGGAATCTACAGACATAGCAGATAGGACAGCTCACACTGCCTAGAACTTAACATGAGCCATCTAGTCATTCCTTTTATCTCCCCATCCCCCGCCCCCACCCCTCATGACTGGGTAAGACACTGGCACACAGTCGCACTTCTCCAGGAAGATGTAGGAAAAATCAACACACATTAGTGATATACCAGTCCAGTCAACATTCGAAGTCATTTCTCCAAGAGCTTTGCCTATCAAAGGCCTTAATACTTAGAAACCACAAGTCAGAAGGCACATTAAATACAGCTGGCAGTTCAAGAGTATATGGACATCTGATCTAGTACAAACAGAACTACTAGAGTAGACATGTGTGCTGACCCGATCTTCTTGCATGCACTCTTCACCTTGCTTTGATTCCTTCCTATAAAATATTGGACAAGGACATTTTTCAACCCAAGAGCATATATCTTTTAGCATATTTATTCTGATTATATTGCAATACTGACTTTGCTTTCAGTTCTCAAAAATTGGAATTCTCAAGAATGTACAATTCCTTTTTACCTAGGCAAGAGAAAATGATTTGTGTCCAATACCGGGAAAATCATTCTTTGTATTCCTGAGCTGAAATGTAATTTTAAGTCACAGGTTATTTGGGTGGCATTTGAGAGGCACATGAGAGGATGGAGGACTTTGTGTTCAGGTCATTGGTCTTACTTCTTGTTGTGGAAGTAATTTAACGTTTCCACGCCATCTACAATGGTAGTGAGGCCCTTGGAAACTTTTTACCAAATGGCTTTCTTACAATTAAAAGCATATGTCTAAACTGGAGTCTCTGGAAATATATATCTTACATTTTATATTTTTCTATGTGGCTCTTTTCCAGAGATTCAAATATTAAGGTCATAAATTTTTAAACAGTGTCAGAATGATAGCTGAGGCTGGAAGTAAATGGATGGCCACGTGGCTGGAACCTGGCCTTCTCTGATGCCTGGACCATCACTGTTCAGCCTGGGATGCTTGATGTGTGGGTGAAAGAAAAGTTTGGTCAAGATGAAAGCTATGCAATAGCATTTTGGGTAGTGTATCAGTCCTAGTCTCTGTTAGTATTCTGAAACAACCTGCTTCTGGGTTACCTAGCAACTTATGATGTCATCTTGTATGGCCCAGCCAGGTGACCACACCTGGGGGCGTGGTTAATGGTTACCTGACCTTAAAAAGGACAAACGGACGGACACGTGTTTTCTCTCTCTCTCTCTCTTCCTCTCACTCTTCTCTCTCTTACTCTTACTCTCTCTCTATCAGGGCACCCCCTTTCCTCCTCTTCTCTCTCTATCTCTCTCTTCCCCCATCATGGCCCACTCTCCCTGTTCCCCCTCTCTCCACTTAATAAACCTCTTTCATAGAAAACCTATTGTAAGCCTCATCTTATTTATAAATTAATACTAACATTCTCCATGATGGATATCTTAGAGGACATGATTGTTTCTCTTTTTGTTTGTGTCTTTATTTGGATTTGTTTCCTTTTCTCCCCTCAGCCCACGTTGAACTGATACTACAAAAGAATAAGCAGATGCCCTGCTACAGATACATCAGATTATTGGTCCACAAAATAGCTTAGCCCATTTCCACCAGGGCAAGAAAGGGTGAAACCCCCCCCCCCCCCACACACACACAGAGGAAAGGCTTTTCTTGAATTACACCACATTTTGTGTTTAGGCACAAAGTACAAAAGATGTTCATTTAATGCTTGGGCTGCCCAATGCAGTCTGATGTAAAAACAGCCAGTGTTTACTTCTGCTTGGGAAAATATTCTTTGCTTTTCTTGACATCATGCTTGATGTCATCACTGATTGGGTTCGAGCCAGCTGGGCAAACTTTGCCATGTATGTCTGAGAATTGGAAGGCCTGAAGTAATTTCAGCATCTCATGAACAGAGCAGCCAATAGGAAGACCACTTTAAGTGACCAGTGGAAAGATAGCTTTGTTCTTAATGATAAAGCGGCTCCTGAAAGAGGGACCTTAACCCGCCTTTAAGACTTCATAATCCTGAGGAATGGTATCAAGGGATTGCCCAAGGGTGCCAATCCTCCTTGTTTCCTGGCTGTATTGATCCATACCAGATGAGAGAAGTGACACTCCACAGGAGCACCAATCCCTGGGCCTTCTTCTGGCCTATCACTGAAAGTCATGATCTCCTCAGGGCACTCAAAAGGAGTCAAGAGGGCAGAAGTAGAACTCTTTCACAGAGCCTAATAGCTTAGAGTTGACCATCTGGTCACACAGCTGTGGCTTTGAAGTCAGAGGCAGGATGTTCAATTTTGGCATTTCTTGCAGATATCTTGCTATCAGCAGAGCTGATTCATGGGTCTCTGAGACAAGAGCAACCACACAGGAAGGTGGGGAGAGGACTGTATTTGGTTTTGGTTTTGGTTTTCTGATGCTTAAGTCCTTGTGCATACTAACCAAGAGCCCTACTATTGAGCTAAAACACAAGTTGCATTTTTTACTGTTTCTCTTTCCTTTCCTTCTTTCTTTTCCTTCCTTCCTTTCTTTTTCTTTCTTTCTTTTTCTTTCTCTCTCTCTTTCTTTCTGAAATACAAAGTCATTATAGAATAGGCTAGCTCCACAATATAGCCTAAGCTGATTTCTAATTCATGATCTTCCTGCTTTAACTTCAAGAATCCTGGGATTACAAAAGGGAACTATACCAAAAGATATGACATTTTCTACATTTAAAAAATGTGTTTTCAATCAGTTCACAAGCACTGAATGAATCCTATGTGGCAAATACTCTGGAGTGACAAGAGCTCTAACAATGATGTCATGAGAAACTGAAAAAGGAATGACTCCCCCAAAGCCTCTGATGAGCTGCAGGAAGACAAATGTATCATCTTTTCTTCTCTTTATATCTGTACTTGCCACAGGGATTCAGATATGTGCTTAAGTCTGAGATATAGCCTGGAGGCTCATAAAAAGTAAAGTTTAAAACACTCCCAAAGAAAGCACATCTTACTAAGAAAGTGTAAGAGGGGAGATCATGCTTACTTCAATATGGAAAGATATGATGAAGGGCTCTGCGACATGCCGCTCTGAGTAGATGTGCAAATTTGAAGGAGAGTGAGAGTAGCTCCGCTCTCCTGGAAACTTGGTAGTGCTGCTACCTTTCTGCTGTTCTTGGCAAAGAAACCATGCAAGGTGGAAGCCCAGGACTGTGTCTGGAGGGGCTTTTGCGATGTGCATCAGTAGTCCATAGCTTAGCTGGAAGAAGTTTCGGATACCACTGTGGTCTCAGACTGTTTGAGATGGCTCTACCCCAGGATTAAAGCCCTCATCTACAACCCTCCTCCTATCACCTATTCCCAGAGAGTCTACATTAAGCACTTACTATTTCCACTTTCAGGGAACTCATAAGCATTTCTCCTTTGAGGAATTATTTTTTCTTGTGAAAGCCATGTGATTTGAATAATAAGCTACATTCCTCTAGGACAAAAAAAAATCCGGTCCAGAAATGGACTCCTCACTAACATGAATTTCTGATCCTTCCACCTCTAGATACAGGTACTGGGATTAAAGAAATGGGCCACAATACCAAATTTATCTGTCTACAGGGATAAAATCCAGAGTTTTGTATGTGCTAGACAAGCACTCTGCCAACTGGGCCCAGACAGCTCACTAGTTTCCTTTTGAGAAGAACTAGGAATAGGAGTGAATGACCTTAGCCTTGAGAGTGGTTAGCAATGGATGCCCTTCCAAAAACATACTTGATGGTGATGATGGGCTAGCAGATTAGAACTGAGCTTCCTAGATTGCTTGGTTCTGGAGGTCAATAGCCCTTAGAGGAAAGTGGGAAAACAGCAAAACCATAAATGTTTTCTCAAGGATTAAGAAAAGCTTTTTATGATACAATAAAAACCTCAACAGTCATCCCAAGGATCAATCACAAGGATCAATACAAGTTTAGCACAGCTGCTTGATACAAAATGTCCAAAAGTAATTAATACCAAGATCAACCATCAGTTAAGGATAAATTGTTATTTACAAAAGAACATAAAGTATCTACAAGTTAAGTCAGACAGAGATAAAGCATGGATTAGTTCTAATTTGGGGTTTGGCATTTGGTTCTCTTAATGAGATCTGTAAATAAGCAAAATTCTTTTGCTAAAGCAATTAATTAAATTTCCTTTTCCCTACAGTAAATGCTTTCAGTGTTTGTTTATGAAATCCTTTCTTACTTGTAGCCATGGAAATGTTTTCAATCTTATTTGAAAAAAAAATTGAGAACAATTTGCTCACTTCTTATTAAACCACACGTTTTGAATACTTCCAGTTTACTGCGATCATCAGCTGCCTTCTGAACACTTCATTGACATACTGCTTCCTTGAGTGATAATTCTGAACACTTCCCCATGACCTTGTTCAGAAAAATTATTCTGCTCCTCACATAAGAACTGCCATGGAATTTTTGATATTTTCTCTCACTCTCTTTCCTCAGTTGCCAGGTCCACTCTCCACAGAACTACCTAAAAATTCGCCATTATTTCCTATGGACACATATAATAAAGTTAGCAAAATAAATATTAAGAGAATCACCAAAGTGATTCTTTTGTTTTCATAAAATGGAGTCTCAGGAGGGAACAAGGGCAAAGAAATGTAAAGAATTTAATAAGATGTCTACATGCGAAAGAAATTAAACATCTTAAGATCAGGAGTCCCCTTGTGGTAAAGTTATTTAGAAATTACAGGGGATAAAGCAACAACCTCTGTACTTAGAGACTCTAAGATGCCTTCCAGTTCTACAGAGTTTCAGAATCAATACAATAGATATACTAAACAAGTATGTAGAATGAATATATATGATAAATTTATCATGTTTATTAGAATAGCTACAATGTTAGGGATTTGGTAGTCTACCAGTGGCCAGCTGCACCCTGAGAACCTAGAATCCAGGAGCTGCTCAGTACATGAGGCTGGATACCTTGGAGGTCCCCCTCAGGTGCTGACCCTGGAGGACTCCAGGTGCTGGTCTTTAGCACATGTTAGAAAGCTAAAGCTTCTGGATCCTCCTGGCTGTAACAAAAGATACAGCAGCATGGATGCACTCACCAGCAAGAGCAAAGCCCAGGTGAGCCTACTGCATTGCTTGGATGTATCAAGACCTGGCAATGAAAGAGTAACAACAACAACAACAAAAACAAACAAACAAACAAACAAACAAACAAACAAACTGAACACCACAGTGAAGACAGCCTTTCTCATTTCTACAGGAAAATGCAAAAACTAAGAATATAAAGGAGAGAGGGTGAGAAATTGAGAAGGGAAGGAATGGAGGAGGGTCAGGGGGAAAAAGGGGGAGTGGGAGACAGAGAAGATGGAAGAGGGAGAGAGATGAAGTAAAGAGAGAGGGAGGGAAGGAAGGAGAGACAAAGACAGAGACAGAAAGACAGAGACTGGGGGCGCGGGAAGGGAGATTCCTGTTCTGGAATTACAGTTGCGCTTTTCTAGCTTTTCTAGCCTAAGGAATCTTGGCTAAACTTCAAATTCACCACCTTAAAAGTAAATGTGACCATATTCGTAATTAAACACACTACCAGAAGATTCTTTATATTAAAAAGTTTTCTAAAATGTGAGAGCTGTGTGGTGGTTTTGCTATTGAGGAGAGAATGCAGTGGTATTTTGCATGTTACACCCTATTTTTAGTTTAACACTTCTGTTCACACATACATTGTTCAAATAAAACATATTTACTAATAATTCTTAACATTATAATTGAAGAACTTCCTTCACCAAGGCATTTTCCAAGATATCTTCTAATTAATTAATTTTTCATTTTAAAAAATATCACGCATGTGTGAACGCATGTGCGCAAGGCGTGCGAGTATGCTTTCAGGTCTGTGCCAGAGGAGGGATTTGAGTGTCCTGTTCTTTCACTGTCCACCTTATTGATGTTTGTCACTGGTTTTCAAAAGTTCAGATGGTTTTGTTCTTCAAGAATTTTCTCTTCTGTCACCCTTTGGAATTAAAGTTACTTGTATTTTAGATCATTTGAAATTGACCCTGAAGGTTTGGATTTTTAATTCCCCACCCCATCCCCTTTCCCTTCATACTTTCTCTTGTCTTTAAAGTCTTATTTTGGGATTCATTTTGGCTCATTTTATTGTTCTAGGTATATAAAATACCTTGGGTTCAGAGTTTTAGAACAGAAACTATTTTTTTCTGGGTTTGTTTCTTTTCTTTTCTTTCCTTTTTTTTTTTTCTCAATGGGTTCTTCACCATTAGCTTTCAGTATTCTCTCTTTGCTCTTCTGGAAGAGTGTCTATAAACTGTGGTGTCTCATTTGTCCTTATAGAAATAGTCTGTCTTTACCTGTGCTCAGAGCTGGGTTTGATGCTATCCTTTCTGTTCTGATTGGTCTCAGGTAAGAATTGCATCTCTTGGTCTCAGGAATGTAAACTTCACAATACTCTATCATAGAAAATCTGCCAAGAGCCGCCAATAATAAACCTGTAACCCCCTGATGTGGTGGCGAATGCCTTTAATCCCAGTACTCCAGGAGGCAGAGGCAGGCGGATCTTTGTGAGTTCGAGGCCAGCCTGGTCTACAAAGTGAGTCCAGGACAGTCACGGCTACACAGAGAAACCCTGTCTCGAAAAGCTAACAAAACAAAGCAAGCAAACAAGCAGGCAAGCAAGCAAATAAACCTGTACCCATTGTGTATTTCGGCCAGCCATCACAGTCATTTATCCACTCCCTTCTACCAGCTGCAACAGATTTTCCCAGTACTGCAAAACAGCAGTATTTGTGGTACCTCTTCCCACTGAAAGGCTTCTGCTCCCCAGGGAAGATGGGATGAAGATTCTGAATGAATACCTTTCTCAGAATGGAGGCTCTTTCCTCTTCCATGCTCATACCATGAGAGGTGTCTCTTCTACTAGTTAGTGCCTCATGCAAACATGGAGAGCAGGCAGCACATAGCTGAAAAGCTCCCTACGCCTGACTACACTATGCTCTGTCACCAGCCCTCAGACTGCCCCAACCATACTGAGCATCTCTTGCTGCATTTTTGCTGCCCCCCTGTAATCGGGTATACTTTGCCTTTTTCTTCAGACTTCCTGGGGAGACTTCATGCTGACTGGTGACCTGTGATCTCAAGTTAAACTACCAAGCAGCACCATTATTTGAATATTTTTTCTTTCCTTCCCTTGAGGATGGTAAATTACATGCATTTCTTTGTACTCATTATTGATTACCAACAACACATGCTGATTGATAAATTATGGAGGTCAGAAAATAAATAAGTTAACAAGCTCTAATTTCAGCTACAACCCCACATGCTGTTATTCCTTTTGTTTCTCATACAACTGTAGAATAAATTCTATCATTTGTCTTTCATCATAACAAAACATGGAGTGGTTGTAGTCCTTATCTTAAAATCTGAGATGGAAATTCAATGACTAGATGCATTTTCTAGGCCAGCTAAATGGTAAATACTGTAAATAGAGGACAAAATCAAGTCTTCCTCATTAGGAACACAAGATGCTTGGTCATTAGCATTGGAGTGGATGATTGAATTTCAAATGGAAAGGCTAAATGTCATCCTGACCCAATCAGGGACCTTTTGTTCCAGTGCTATCCTTGACTTTCAGCTTCAGCCAAGACATAATTATAATTTTATCTTTTCAAGAGCTTCCAATTTCCTGTGAAGAAGACAAGTCACCTAAAGACCTTTTTTATAGTTTATATACTCAGAAAAATACCACAAATGTCAGATGCCTTCTTATATTATTTCCCTCACCAACCCCATCACCCCTCCCCACCATTTTCATTACCATAACCATCACCACACCTACCACCCCACCCCCTCATTCTGCCCTCACTGCCATTGTCATCACCACTATCACACATCCTGGCATGCTGTCAAGATACATATTGGTTAGGAATTTAAGGGGAACAGAGTAGAGAAAGAAAGGACTCATGATGGCTTATCTTTCTAAATTAAAGAGAATTCAGATAAATGGTTAAGCAGTACAGGAGGTGATCCAGAGGTGGGGATAAACTTCAGTCAGAGAATTCTGTCACTTGAGGAGAAGGAAGTGGGGCCTGCTTCTTTCAGTCTGAGGTGTTCTGTAGAGAGCATAGGCAGAGCAACCCTTGGCTGCCGGGGGGCATACATGGAGGCTAGCTGTGGCACCACAATAATCAGATGATTAGAACTGGGTTTTTGTTTTCTTTTTTAGTTTTTTTCTTTTACTTTCCTTTCTCTTCTTCCTTTCTCCTCATTTCATCTCTCCCCTTCCTTTTCCCCTTGTTTCCTTTTCCTAAGTCCCACATTCCAAAATCTCTATTAAACTACTTCTTTTTTCTTTCATTTTTTGCCTTCTGTTTAATTTCTTTTTTATTTTTTAATTAAATTTTATTTTTTTATATTAATTACAGTTTATTTACTTTGTGTCCCAGCTGTAGCCAGCTCCCTCAATTCCCTCCCAACCCCACCCTCCCTCATCTCCTCCCTGCCCCTCTCTAAGTCCACTGATAGGGGAGGTCCTCCTCCCCTTCCATCTGACCCTAGCTTATCACATCTCTTCATTAAACTACTTCTTGCTCCATGGAACAAGCACAAGAGAGACTCAGGTAACCAAATCCTAAAGAACAGGACTCACCACAGAAGCATAGAAGAAGCAATCACTGAACAAGGCTACAGCTATAGCCTACAGAAGAGCAATATTCTCTTGGACAAGGAAGAAGATCAGATTTTCACAGCTTTGGGAGTGTCTTTCATTGACTATTGAGTCTGTTTACAACTCTACCTTAGACTCACTTTTCTGTTTGACAGTGCCCCAAAGTCAGTCCAATGTGACTACTTAGCATTTTCTCAGGTCTTCTTTGAGTATGCATCTAAACTTAGCATCTTTGTGACCCTTATGATCCCTGCTATGGGCTGGAATCCTGTGTGGAAAGCCTTATGCTCCAATGTGAGGCCCTTACAAGAACCTTCAGGAGGGGTGGGTCATGAGAGTGGAGCCTTTAGGAGTGGGATTACAACCTTCACAGGACATGAGCACTTTCATTCTCTCACCAAATGGGGCTATGACTATTGAAAAAGGATACACTTCCTGCACACTGGCTCTGCCTTGATCTTGCACTTCCCAGCTATAATTACTCTGGAAAATATTTTTGTATTATATAAACCACACAGTTTGTGGTACACTATTCTCTCATCCTGAACTGTCTGAGACAACACTTCATCAAATTCAGAACTGTTTCCAAGACTTTAACCTCATCTAGTTCCTTCCTTAGGCTCTTTTCCTGAGGCTTTCATTGTCTTTCCTTTGTTTCCTGCTGCAAATTGTCCCTTGCCCATAGGGTCTTAACTAGTCTATGTTTTTAAACGCATTCAGCAGAAAGGACTCCAGAGGCTACTCCATCCTCTCTTGTGAGAGGGACCGAACAAAGACCAGTACCCAAGGGAAGTCCTATTGGCTAAAAACAGAAAGCAATAGTTCCTAACTCAAGATCGCCATCCATATTGCTCCTTCTGGGACCAGCTAGCTGCACCAGGAAGGGAGGCTGCTATTCTTATGTCAGTCTCCCAAAATATTCCAGCACTGTGGTACAGAAATTTAGCAAATTTCGTTCTTCATTAAGTACATTTCTTGGTTGTATTTTTAATTAAATTCTAGATTTTCAAAGAAGTTGAGGTATTTATTTATTTATTTATTTATTTATTTATTTATATCTCTGGAAGGAAGAAATGTCCTATTTCTAATAGTCAACAGCTTCCAATGAAAAATGCCAAACTATGGAAGACATTTGGGACTAAGAACCAAGAAAAAATATCAAACTATGATGAAGTGCTTATAGCATGGGTTGAATTATGCTCCTCCCTAAGCAAGTAAGTAACCAGGTAAGTAAAAATAAATACATAAATAAATAATCCTCATAAACTCAAGTTGTTATCTCTAATTCCTCAGAACATGGCTCTATTTTGAAATGATTCTTTTAAGGAGATAAATTTAAAATGTAGTCTAGTGGGTGGGAGGTTGCCTGCTTTGTCTGGTTTCCTGATAGAAATAGACAAGACATACCATAGACTAAATGCCATGGGAAGCCAAAATGAGAAACAGGGACAAAACAACGATAACAATAATCCCACAAAGTGAACAACAGCAAAACAAAACCCCAAACAACAACACCAACAAAACAAGTCTGAAAATAAATAGAATAACTTTTTGATATCTTGATCTTGGACTTCTATAATAAAATAACCCTTTTTATTGTTTAAATGGTCAATTCTCAGGTTCTTGGTCATGGAAGAGGTGGGATACTTGACTATTCAAAGACATGGACTGATTACATGTTTACGTTCCTAAACCACTTAGAAAGAGTTTATAAACAGGACAGGAGCCTACTGCAGAGGGCCTCTGAAAGACTCTACCTAGCAGTAGATCAAAGCAGATGATGAGACTCATAACCAAACCTTTGGCAGAGTGCAGGGAATCATATGAAAGAAGCAGAAGTTAGTATGACCTGGAGAAGACAGGAGCTCCACAAAGACCAAATATATCAGGGCACAGGGGTCTTTTATGAGACTGTTTCTTCAACCAAGGACCATGTATGGATATAACCTAGAACCCCTGCTCGGATGTAGTCCATGGTAGCTCAGTATTCAAGTGGGTACCCTAGTAAGGGGAACAGGGACTATTTCTGACATGAGCTCAATGGCTGGATCTTTGACCTCCCCACTCCCCTGAGGGAGCAACAGCCTTGCTAGGCCACAGAGGAGGGCATTGCAGCCAGTCCTGAAGATATCTGATGGGAGGTCCTCCCCCATCTGTGGACTTGGAAAGGGGCAGGGAGGAGATGAGGAGGGAGGATGGGGGGAAGAGTGGGACTGGGAGGGAATGAGGGAGAGAGCTACAGCTGGGATACAAAGTAAATAACCTGTGATTAATATAAACAAAGAAAAATTATTAAAAAAACAATAGTAAAGGGTTGTGCTAAAGGGGCATGTGGGAGGCAGAAGCAGGAGGATCATTAGTTACATAAGTAAGAAAGATACTGTCTCAAATGCTACCCATGGCCCCCAGTGCCTCACAAAAACGATGCTGAGCCTAAGAAGGCGGGAGTCACAAAAAGCAACTTGGGAAGGGCCGAAAACTCTTAAAGCAATTAAGAAAGCCCTGAAGCATTCAAACATCCCTGTACTGGTCAGGAGCTTCAGATTCAGAGACTCCAGGGTTTCTACCTTCTTTAACTCTAGGACCTTGAACAAGTCAGAGTCCTCACTGTGTTCTAGGTTCCTAGCTCAAGAAAAGGGGAGAGGGTGCTGGGCAGAGGATGATGCTCATTTGCTGTAGTACTTTAAGTAACATGCAAACTGCCCTGGGTTTGCCAGACTTCAAACTTGAAAGGCTCTGGACTGGATCCCCTACACCGCAAAACAACAACAAAAGATAGAGAAGGAAGGGGAAAATTACTTAGGGTGAAAGCCTTTTAAAGAACCTGAAGATGGGGCTGGAGAAACGGCCCAATAGTTATGAATGCATACAAGTCTTCCAGAAAACCTGATTTTTATTTCCCAGGCTCCAGGGCGGGTGGCTCACAACCACCTGCATCTCCAGCTCCAGGAAACCTGACAATCTCTTCTGGCTTCTGTGGGAGGCTGTACACATATGGCACACGCTTACAGAGGCAAATACGTATATTTAAGTAAAAATAATGCAAATAAATATTTTAAAATCACTTAAGAGGCTCCTCTCCACCAGTTCAGTTAGACAGTACTAACTGAATTTAGTGATTTTTTTACCAAAAGACATGAAATTTATAGGTTTTCATTTTGCGGGAGGGAGAACACAAAAGTCGGAGAAACCTCACCACCAGCCTGCTATCAAGGCAAACAAAATCCGCAATAGGCCTACAAGCTGTTTTCTTGTTATGGTGAATTTGGTGAAATGGGTTATCAAGGAAAATGTACTTCCTACATTTCTCCATACTCAGTAGAAGGTCGCTATGACCTTTCTTTTTCTTTTCTTAGAGACTGATAAAGTGACCCAACTTTCCCGAATGCGTTTTAAAGCTACAGTTATAAGCCGAAGTGCGTGGCAATTGGATGCCACTTAGCCAGCATGGCAATTTCACATCCATCAGTCTTCATAAACCTGTTCTGTAAGTAGACTCCCCCCCCCCCCCTTTTTTCTCTGTGAATGTTGCATTATGGGATCGTAAAACCACCGTTTGGAGCGATTTGGAAGGCAAAGCTTCCCAGGCAGTGCCTATTACTCTCCACTAGAGACAGACAAAAAAGTTTGTCCTGGAGAGACGCAAAAGCTTCAGACCCCTCCTCAAAGCGGCCCATGCAGCTGCGGATGCCTCTGGCTGCTCCCTGTCGCTTCTCACCCTGCATGGCTCTGAACTAGGCCTTTGTCCTTGCAAGGAAATCAAAGGGAACTTGAAATTGAACTCAGGGGTGCTTGCTGGCTGGAGTGAGAAATAGGAGAGCCTGGGATTTGGGAGTGGTTTATATGACCCTTACTTCCTATCCTACCCTCCACACTCAACTCAATTAAGTCTCAAGTTGAAACAGATTTATTTATATTTTCCAGAACATTCTATCGATGTTGTCTTGATTCAGGCCAGTTCCTAAGTGCTTTCCTTCCCTTTGTTTTAAGAGAAACTTGAGACTCTGGTCCCTATTAAAGAGGAAGAAAGCATCATGGATATCAGCGTCCCCTCCAGCTACCCTGAGCAGACGGCATGACTCATCTTTCCTAGAAACACAACAATGAGATCATCCTGTCTGCTTCCTTCCCGCTCCCAGTGCAGTTGAATTGGGTTCCTCTGTTCTCAGAGATTTCTTTCTTTCTTTTTGAAAACCCCGTTGCTTGTTAAAAGGCCAGAGTTTTGTTATATAATTGAAACAGAGTAAGAATGAACACTAGCAGTGATTGGTATTTTTTTTCCATGCACCTGAATCCTCATCTACAAAACTAAAATTGTGTAAGTGGTAGGGAAACAAACAAACAAACAACAAAAACCAGATTCACCTCAGTATTTTTTTTCAAATTAGTCTTTCCTGTAATGGAAACTCACAACTTCCAGGGGCAGTTACACCTGCACTCAACAACTCTTTTTGCAGAAAACTAAACTCTGATGCCCATTGCCAGTTACGGCTTTACTTTTTAACATGCCTACCACGCCTTTCTCGTCTTGGATAACTATCCACCCCATGGCCAGCACCATTGCATATGGTTCATGTCACTTTAAATGCTTAGTTGTACTGATTGATTAATATTTTTCCTGAACTTCAAATAAACTTGAATAGCTGGCTAAGTATTACTGTAAAAAGATATTCACTCAGTTGACACGTTACCATCACTGAGAAGAAAAAAAAATACCTGGAAAAGCACACTTTCTGGAAATCACCAGATAGCCTAGTATTATTGTTACATAACCAGAATCTAGGCTATGTTTTCTTTTAATGTTTTTAAAAAACAATTCTATTTTTCAAAATTTCTGACTCTATTGCTTTGAAGTATTATTTGTCAGTTTAAGACATTAATCCATGTACCATTAAAATATGCAGTTATTTCGTACCAACTTTTGTGTTGATTATATGCAAACAGAAGAAAAGGGACTAGCTAAAGGAACAGGGGATAGGGAGAGAGGAGATACTGGTCTACTTAGGGAATATACTCAAAGTACAGTATTGCTGGTATAAAAATGGCAACATTGAGAGATTATAAAATATTTGTGTTTTGTCTATTTTATAATCTGAATATTTCTAAAATATTACTGTTCAAAGATTATCCTATAAGACCTCCTCAGCTTCCTTTGAAATAGAATAAACTGGGTTTCCCACTGCAACAAAGACAAACTTAAAAAACAAACAGATGCAAGTCAACTACAGAGAATGTTAAGGAAGTAACTGAGGATTACAAATACTACCCCAGCTACATTTCCATGCATGGGGAAGCATAAAATGACATAGGACTTCTAGGTATTTCATATGAAAAAGTCCCTATCATTTCCCATTTAAGTGGAAAGGTACTATTAGGTTAGTTTTCAGGCAGACGTCGAAAGTACATACCCAAGAGTTTATAGCTGAAATGAGATGCTAGATGTTCTCACAGCCAGCATGCTTGATTGCCATTGGCTGGATCCTGGACTGAGCAGGTTTGCAGTGGAGAATGATTCCTCACATTGGAATAAAGAGAATAAAGATAACAGGAGGGTTAACTGTAACAACCTGGAGAAATTTGAATATGGCAGAGGTTCTATGGTGTGAAGCATTTGTGTTCAAAAGGTTCACATATGGACGACCACATAATCTTAGTACTGATGGATAGCTTGGGAAACCCAGATACTTTCTGAAATTTCCAGTAAAACAACCTATCTCTATTATGACCCTAGTTCCGAGAACATATGAACCATCTTTCCCCACTAAATATCCACACCATTGTATAACTAGTATTTTTGGTCCTGTTTCTTCCTTTTAAAAATAGATGTGTGTGCATGTGTATATGCTGATGGGCACCATCTGTGTGCAGGTGCCATGATGGCCAGAGGGTGTCCAATCCTCTGCAACTGGAGTTAAAGATAGTTTGAAACTCTTTAATAGGGTACTGAGAACAAAGCAAGGTTGGCAAGGACAGCGACTACTCTTAATCCCTGAGCCATCCATCCAGCCGCTGTTTCTGCCTTTGAGACGTTTGCTTTCTAGATTTTTCTGTGCACACCCTAGTGTATGGACACCAATTGTCAAGTCATATTTGGGAGAACTGTCCATTTGCCCTCCAGCAGTAACACCCTTATGACAAGTCCTCTGGACACATTTAGGACACATTCTGTTTTGACTTCTAATCTTGTTATCTTCCACAGGAAGGAAAAGTAGTCATGTGTTCCCAGTTCTAAAGTAATAGGCATCACACCTGTCAGACATTCCCCATGCCACTGCCAGAGTGCTAGCTCATCATCAATTCACTGCTCGCTTATCACTTGTCAAAATGGTCTTCACACATGTTGGGACAAAGGCTCATTCAAAGAAGACGTCACCAATTCAAATTCATTGCTGAGCTTGCAGGCAAAATATGATGGATGGTCAGAGTCAGCAAAACAGACTTTGACCTGTGCTTAGATTGAGCTTTGGGAATTTTTAGAGGTCATTATGTGCATTGAAAATTTTCCCTTGCCTCCTCAGAGCATTGTTGCTTCTCCTCCACATGCTCCAGGGGACCAGCATCCTCAGTGCTGACTGCTATGACTCCTGGCCTCAGTGGACCAGAGACCTTGAGGCTGGAGAAAATTTGAAGCTGGACCGACACTTGCCCAGTACTCTTTGGGGCAATGGATGGATACTGGCTCTATCTCCTCCTGCATTCATATAACTTGCCAGACATCTCTTCTCCCATAACTCCAAGTCTCCAGCATTTCACCCCTCCACTTCTTTCAAGGTCTGTAAAGAATGGTGTTGGTAATTTGATGGGAATTGCATTGAATCTGTAGACATTTTTTGGTAAGATGGCCATTTTTACTATGTTAACCCTGACAAGCCATGAGCAGGGGAACACCGCTACTTCTTCCAGGCCTATGCCTCCAGCTAATGCCAGGCTGCAGAGTTATGATGGAAGTCATGCCTATGACATCTTTCAACTCTACTCACACATCTGCATGAAGCCATTCATTAGACACCCTTGGCTTATTCCTCTAAATGAAGCCTGTAGCTATCACAATGGTTAGAAAGACACATGAACAGCTTAGAGATGAATATATCTAATGTTTTTGGAATTGTGTTTCATCTGAGACAAAGCCCCACCCCTCTGTTCCGCTGCTGCTGCAAAGTAGATTTGGGATATTGCAATGGTTACTTATTTTCCCAGAGACTCATCTGACTTTCCTCATCTGGAAAATGGGGAGAATATTTAGCCTTGCTGAAGACACTGAATAAAATACTTGATTTAACCATTTGCTGATTTTTCCTGAATTATTATTTCATTAGTTTCAAAAGCATTGCACAAGTAAATAACAAATGTATAAAATGTGCTCCTGAAATGTATGAAATCTTTCCTGGACAATTTCCCAACATCCTGGATTTACTCTTAATGTCCTTCTTTATCTTTAGACCCCAGAAGATTTTGTAAATAAGAGAATTTGTCCCCAAACTCTGGTCTTGTGAGTCCAATGCCCATGCTTGTGAAGGTTGCCTTCTCTGGGGAGAGTATCTGTTTCCATCCACCCACACTCAGTACACACACACATGAACCCTTTCTTCATATTCACTCTTTTGAGATGTAGTTAACTGGCTTGGACTGAGAGCCTTGTTAAGTTTTGAAACTTGCCTGACTGTTTTCAGGCTTCCATGGGAAGCTGCCTCCAGGTTGGGCTAAAAGGGTTGTTCTTGTAAGACTGCCATCCCCACATCTCTGTTGCACATTCCCTCTAATGTATTTGGAAAGGGGAGGAAAGAAAGCCCAATAGTGCTTCACTAAAAAGGCAAGCTCCAAAATGCACCAAAAGTAAAATTTAATAAAAGTCTCCAGATGGAAGCCAAATCAGAGTGGATAAGGTCAGGATTTCCCTATTTGGACTGACCAGCCTGGCTTCAGACCTCAGGATCCCTAACCAGGTGGCTGGTTTTTTTTTCCATTTGAAGGATGAAAACAATAATGGGGAGTTTGATGAGCAAGTCACTGTGATGAAAGACTTTGGAACCGTATGCGGGGCCACCACATATGGAAAAACACACAATACAGTGACCAAAAGCAAGCCTTTTAGACATAGTTTAATACATTCAAAATTGTTTTGTTTCATAAAGTATGCTTTAATATGCTCTTTTTATTTGCTCCTGTTTGCCATTTGAACAATCTTAACCAACAGACAGTCTTATCAGACTGTGGGTTTTTTTTTTGATAATTCTATGGGTTTACCGTGAATAAATGAATTCATGAGTCCAATGCATCGAAATCATACATTTCAAAGCTGAAAGATTTGTTCAGAATTCATGTGTGCCAGCAGGCCATCTTTGAATGTTCTCTCTCCATTCAGGAAGATGAATAACATTGCAAAGGTGATGAGAGAGAGGGAGAAGTCACTTCTAACAGAGAGCTTGCTCAGGTGGGCACTGATGTGCAAGCCATCCTCATTTAACCCCTAGGGTCTTCATGGCACAAATGCAATACAGCTTTTAGAACTTCACCAGGTGAGCAAATGAAAGGCCTGAGGTTTGGCTTTTCCTCAAGATACAGGGCAAATGAAATTGTCTTTGCCCAAAGATATTCATATCCTGATGCTCAAAGGCTGTGAATATGTCACCTTGAGTAGCCAAAGAAGGCTTTACTGATGTGATGACATTAAACATTTTGAATTGAGGAGATTAGATTATTGGGGTAGCTCAGATCTGACATAAATGTCCTTAGGAAAGGGAGACAGGAAGACTAGAGTTGAGATGTATGAGGGAGTGAATGCAAAGGTCAGTGACAGGACACTCAGAGAAGATAGTAAAGTGATCTTTCTGCAGGGCCTTCTGGAACAGCATGGCCTGTAGGCACAGTGAACCCATCTTTTGAGGCTGATATTGATTTTGAGGCCTCCCCCAAAAGAGAAATTTTTCTGTGTGTGTCTTTTTAACCAAATGGTAGAGCAACATTAAGAAACTCATAAGGCAAAAGACTTCCCCAAGACCACAAAATTAACTTAGGGGTAGAAATGGACAGGGCTAGAATACTTGTCAAGGAAATTGTTTCTTCTTGAATCTTTACATTAAACTATTTACTTCTTTCTAAATTTGCTACCATATTTCCAACTAATATAAATAAATAATGTTCATTTCATGAAACACTAGAGGCAAAAAATCTTGAATTCTAAAACATGATAGAATAAAAAAAATATCTTAAAGAGACAGCTTGGGGTTCCTCATTTCTTGAACTGGGAGTCCTTGTAATTCACAAAGAATATGCAATGGCTATTCTTCATAGCTGTTCCATTTATATCATGGAATGCCTTTTCATTTTCTTCGCCATGCCCAGTCTAGTCAATCTAAAAGTTAAAGTTTATCTGAAGAGAACCAAGGACCTGAGCCAATAGCCAGCAGCACTAAGGACCAAGTCGGCAAATCAGAAGGTTCTGAATATCTTAAAATTTTTATTTTATTTTGAGGCAGAGTCTCACTCTATAACTCAGGCTAGCCTTGGACCTATGGCAATTAGAGTCTATCAGCCTTTAAAGTATTGAGATCACGGGTGCATGGACCACCATGTTCAACTCACGATTGATAATTGTGCGATGGCTCAATGTCTGCTTCACTGCAGGTATATTGTTAGGTGAGAGAATGGGATGAGGATGTGGATCAATTGGAAGAGGGCTTGTCTAGCATAAAGGAAGCTGTGGATTAATTCCCTGTTGATGTAAAATTGGATGGTTTATGCCTATAACCTTATTACTTAGGAGGAGAATAAAAAGGACTCAAGAAATTCAAAGTAATCCTTAGTTACACAGCAAGTTCAAAGCTAGCCTGGGATACATGAAAGCCTGTCTCAAAAACAACATAAACAAGAAAATGCAAGTAATACCCAACTGGTCTTCTAGCCTATAGTGTCATGAGGAAAAAACAACTTATTGCAAGAAGTCACTAATTTTGCAGCTTAGTTATAAAGCAACAAGTGATGGATATATGAGTGTGTGAAATATCACTCAAGAGAAGACAACATTCAATTCTTAAAAAAAAATGAAACAGTTTCTCTAAAATCAGCAAACTGGTTTGAAATTGACTGAAACAAACCCCGGACTCCTATCTCAATATCTGGAAATGTATGAATTATATGATCTTAATGTTTATAAGGATGTCTGGTGTCTATGCAGTAAGTTTTTTCCACAAACCAGTCAGAATCCTCATTTTACAATTAAACAAACAAACGCACGCTTGAGGCCCACAGAGAATCACTTGTCTGAGATTACAGTGTGAAAAAGAATCAGAGGACTCATAACCCAGATCTGTCTGGCACAAAAGAACATTCCTTTCCTAATCTCACCTGAAAATGCTCCCAGCAGTCCCTATAGACACAGTTTTGCTCTTGTGAATATGTCCAACTAGCTCTCATCAGTGAGTGGGAGATGGCCAGGACTTGGAATTCTCTGAATTCTCTCTTAACATTCAAAACCCACTGGTAACAGTTGCCAGGCAAATGTCTTCTGCTGAGATTGCCTTTTTAATGAGAAGTTAAAATAGTTTTAAAGAGATTTCTCCTCTTTTGGCACATTTCATCATTAGCCTTTTTTTTTCCTTCCGCCTCCCTCTCAAATATAATATGAAAAAAAAGTCTAAGCCTTAGGTAGAAAGCGCTGATGTTGTAAAATAAATGAGAAGCTCTGAACAAGTGGAGAAGGTGGGGGGCTGTCAGTCTAAAAAATTCTAGAAAATTCCACGTGGAAATATGAATGTGAATGTGCACACACACATGCACTCACACACACGCACACACATGCACACACACACACACACACCACCTGAGGAAGAGAGACAACCTTCTGGCATTTTCTGGCATTTTCACTGCTTCTTGTTTTTTTCTTGTCACCATTTTCTATGAAAGAAACACTGGCTCTGAGTCAGAGAAGCAGTGACAATATCTTTTTAAAAAACATGAACACCTTTCTCAAGGAGAGAGCTTTCACAACCTAGTACTATAATTTGTCTGGCATTCTTTTTCATCATTAGGATAATCTAATGATTATTTTTTCTTACAACAGGGATAAATTCATTCATCATCCAAAAATTTAGATTCTAGATTACCATTGGCATTTTGGAAAATTGATTTATGATCTTAACATGTTCTGCACACTTCTTAATGCATTCATGAGAAAAAATTGTATTTTTTATTTTAATTGGCTAATTACTTAAACGATGAATTAATTAGAAACAGGCTAGGCTATCCTCTAACTCCTTAAGTAGCAAAGGATAAGCTTGAACCTCTAATCCTTGCCTCTACCTCTAAAGTGCTGAGATCTCACACATGCACCACCATTTCCCAACTTATGAAGTTCTAGGGACTGAACACAGAGCCTTGTGCATTCCAGATAATCACTCTACCAGCTGAGCCAAAATCTTAGCCCTATAGGTCAGTATTCTAACATGGAGCTGTACACTTCCCATGTGCTTGGGAATGTATAAGTATAATAGTGAGTGACCAATTATACTTGGGGCTGAAGATTCTACTGGCTTTTAGCAGCAGAAGCCCAAGAATAGGAAACCTCGTGTAGTGTCCAAGAATGTCTTAAGACTCTATGAATTTCTTCAGCTAAGTATACTAATACCTGGGGAAAAAATAAGAACGTGTAATACTGTTTTGATTATACAACTCATTCATTGCCAATGAGAATGAAGATGCTTCACCCTACACTTACTAAGGTTGAAAACACTGAGCATACACTGAAGTAACTTCAGTATGCACTGAGGTAATTGGAAAGTCTACACAGGCAAGAAGTCCACATGTGAGTGTTTACATCTTCTTTATTTATGATTCTAAAACTCTGGAAGCAACAACATTGTCCCTTGTGGAAAAAATGGCCATACAAGTAGTGATTCATTCATGCAACACAATATTAGGTCGCACAAAGGAATAAATGACTATTTTTCCATAAAAACCTAAGTGAGTCTTATATACGTGCTGCTAAATCCGGAGGCTAACCTGAAAAGATGACATAGAGAGAGGCTTCTATTTCTAAAATATTTCTAGAAATGGAAAACTGTAGGGGCAGGAAAATACCAATAGCTTCCTCGTGCTGCCAGGGAAGGCACAGGATATGTGTGTGTGTGTGTGTGTGTGTGTGTCTGTGTGTTTGTGTGTATGTATATATAGTATAATGAAAATACTCTGTAAGATATGCCAGTGATTGAAAAATGACACCATGTATTTGTCAAACTACTAAATTTACCTCACTAAGCTCAATGTGTGAAAAATGATAACACACACACATATGTTTAAATGACTGCGCAATCCAGGAAAGTAATACAAAGTGCAATAGAACTATATTTTGAATTTAGGTGAGGGTGTGAAAGTTGTGAAAGGAGTAGAACCCATAGAGTAAAACAATAGGAACTGGGCAGAAGATTTGCAATTTAGCTGGTGATGTTAACTAAGCAAAGGGCTGGGGAACAGGGAGAACCACCTTCTCACTGTTTGAGTGACAGCTTGTAAATGAACTGGAGAGGAACGTGAAGCTGAGCCACACTGAACTACAATAGTGCGGGCAACAGTCAATAAAAGATGTCTAGAGATGCATAGACAATTACACAGAGAAATAAAGATATTCATACATGAGTAAGGTTAACACATGCACACCATATGCACAGCACACAGCATGTATGCACAGTCCAACACACCACACACACACACACACACACACACACACACGTCCCACACTGCCAATACCACACAGCACTTACACCATACACATCATGCATACTACATACTATATGCTCCACACCCCCATACTATATATCCATAACACCCCACCTTCCCCGCACACCCACATGTGTCCTTGAACTTTCAGCTAGGTACTGGATGCCATATATTGTAGTAGCTGAATACCACATACGAGTCCATTTCTTATATGAACCGTTAACAAAGAGAACTGGGTTCATTCAAGAAATGGCAGATTCCACAAATGGAACATAGACACAATATTCGTAGAGCTTCTTATATCAGTGAGTAGGAAAGAACTCAGGAGAGAGAACAGGACTGAGAGAAGAAGGAAGGAGGGACAGTTTATCAGTTTGCGGGGGGCACACTGTTGACACAGTGACTTGAACTTAATGAGCAGAGACCAGATTGAGCCTCAGATGACCTCCCATATGCAAGACAGTCTCCAACAACCGCTAGTCCTTAGAAACCTGGTAACCTGAGCTCCACAAGGAGACCAACAGAGCCAAGAAAATTGGGCCCAGGGGGCCCTGTAGAGACTGATGCATCAACCAAGACCGTGGAGAGGACCTAGACTCCCTGCTCAGATGTAGCCAATAGGCAGCTCAGTCTCCATATGGGTTCCTGAGTAAGGAGAGCAGGTCTGTCTCCGATATGAACTCTATTGCCTGCTCTTTGATCACTTCACCCTGGCAGGGTGGCCTTGCCAGGCCACAGAGGAAAAAGATACAGGCAGCCATGATGAGACTTGATAGGCTAGGGTCAGATGGTAGGAGAGGAGGGCTCCCCCTTTCTGTGGAAGAGGAAGGGAGGGTGGGACCGAGAGGAGTTGAGAGAGGGAGTCTATAATCAGGATATAAAGTGAACAAATTATAAAAAAAAAATTATAAAAAATTTTAAAAAGAAACCTGCTAACCCCCCAGCCCACCAAGCTGGATACTCACAAAGGCTCAGAAACTAACAACTGCTTATGACTATTTTAACAGACATATACAAAACAAAATAATGTTTCTGTGAGTTTAATGTGCAATTTATGAATGCACTTTTGGTTTACATTTAGGGAAGATTATAAATTCTTTTGTTCAAAACTTTATTAAGACTTGTTTACTATATTGGAAAGCCAAATGTGCCCAAAGGCATTTGAGCTAATGGAATTTGGATGTGTAATACCAAATGCAAAATTTGGTTTGTGTCTATTGTCATTTCATGCACAGTGATATTATACAAATGTTCAAATATATGAGACATTGTGTCTTTTATGTTTCTTGGTATGCTTGTCTTGAAATATCTATTGCTTCTTTATGTATGTTATTTAAACCTTATAAACAAATACTTATATTGAAAACTTTTGTGCAGGTAGACGTCATACAATTTTTTACCTTGATAATAGAAGGAATATTCAGCTGTTTATATTCTGAATGAAGCATTTGCATCTGATTTGGCTGAGTAGAAGTAACTTGAAAACTGGACATCATTCAAAAACTCTTTTGTTTTTTTTTTAAAGATTTATTTATTTTATTATAGTGTTCTGCCTGCATGTACACCTGAAAGCCAGAAGAGGGCACCATATTTCATTATAGATGGTTGTGAGCCACCATGTGGTTGCTGGGAATTGAACTCAGGACCTCTGGAAGAGCAAGCAATGCTCTTACCTCTGAGCCATCCCTCCAGCCACATTCAGAAACTCTTAACAGACACAACTACACAACTAAAATGGTGAATTTTTTTCTATAGGTCACCGTGGTTTCTGAGAAGTGAGAGCCTCATCTTTAAAATCATGTGACAGTTCACATCCTTGTCACACTGAAAGGGTGCTACGCTATACCCTTTCCTTCCTCCAAATATAGAATCAGAGGTGCACAGACTTTGGTGGATGAGATACAATCCAGAAACCTCTAAATCCTACAACATCCATACAGAACCAAAAAGAGAGAAATTATTATCTGTCCTGATAACTCATTGGCATTTAGGGGCTTTTGTTGCAGCAGCCATCATTATCAAACCCGTACGAGAATCCAAATACATCCTTACTGATTTGAATTATTCGTTTAATGGTCTGAGTCTCTTTCTTCCCTTCATCTCTAAGGTAAAATAAAACCTTAGTAGTCATATGCAGTTGATGCAAAAATTTAAATAAGACCCATGTAGAAAAAACCACAGGCGTTGTGTATGTCCTAATTAAGTTATTTTGGGCATTTTTCTTACTCTAATTTGCCTATTAATTAACCAACAAATTAACTTCTGTGAGGCCATTAAAGCACTAGGGTCCACATTCATTTTTTTACAGTGAGTCTTAGGAACCGATGGGTTGTCTCTCTCCATCTTTACTAGCTGCCATTTTAAAAACAGCCATTATTTCTCTCTGGACCCAATCTTCCTAACGATCACTTTGTTGTAAACTTTGCTTCATCCATTCTTCATAAAAATGCAGTGTTTATTTCATAATGAAAATTGTAATTATTCTCACTGTTCATTCACATTTCTCCCACTTGAGGAGAGTTTGCATCATTGATGCGGAGTGGACGTAAGAGAAGTTCATGGTTCAGATCCTGTTTAACCCCTGCATAAGTTTCCAGATTTTGTAGTTTTGCTCTCAATGAAATATGACCAAAAGTTCACGCAGGAGATATAAATATGTAAATTTTGGAAGCTGGTGACACTGATGTGCCAGCCTGTCACTGTTTGATCCCAGGCTGCCCACAGAGCCAATGCACTGGCCACAAGCCACTTCACAAGATGCCCATGCTGCCAGTCAGCCCAGTCAGCAAGCATTTGCAAACAGAGTCCTTTGTTTTCAAATAATACCTTCTTCAAGACTTCTCAGATTACCGATATTTGAAGTAAACACCCAACTTGCCAAAATTTAATGAGTCTGTATGTGCAGCCAAAAGTCTTTAAATTCTTCTAGCTTATCACAGAGTGCTTTTCTGTACACCATTAAAACAACAAAAAAATGTATTTATTCCTACTAATGACATGAAAGCAAATAACTTAATTGCATGTGAAGAATTTCCAAAGCCCTTGCCTTGCTGGCTTCCTTTTCATGTGAAAATGTACAAATGGTACATTGTTGCCTATGAAAATGGCTTCAAAAATATTTGAGGCAAAGAACGCCTTTGAAAAGCTCCTCATAGCTTATACTATGCTCTACCTCCCCACAATAATTACATGCCTCTATATTTGCAGTACGTAAGCTATTTTCGGTGGCTGTGGACATTTATAGGCACATGTGTCTGAGGTAAGATCCATCAGCTTCAGGATAAGTCACTTTGTGCTCTGCTCTTTCACGCACTCCTCAGTTTTCGGTTGGTTTGTTACATATTTTTCTTTTCTCATTCACTGTAACTTTGACCATGGCAGGTGTAGAACCTTCATGCTTTTAAAATATTTTTTTATATCTCATTCTCCTTGATTTTAAGAACCGTCTTCCCCAAACCATCCATCTGACTCAAGACTCAGTCTTCACAAAACGTTTTCCAGGCCCATTTTCTGGCTACCTCCTATGGGCCCAACTAGGAGTCTGCCCAACTTCTTTTCCACATCACTCTGTTATGTTCATTCAACCTCTTTGTAACCAAGGCTCAGGCTCTGCTAGTAGGTATACTAAAATGTCTACCATAATATTTGCTAAAGGAGGAAATGATAACTAGAAGGCTGCATATCAGTGAGCAAATGAAAGTTCTCCCTTATGCACCAAAGGCAGAGAACATTAGAAGTTTGAGTCACTGAAACGAACAACAAATCCTCAAGTCAAGAGGAAGGTTCAGCATGCATTACCACAGCACAGTGAGCCAAGCTAACTCAATCAGTTGATTTTAGATCAAATAAGAAGCTGAGCCAAGAGAACACGAGTGAAGTGTCAGGTTTGGGTAGGAACAGAGCATCCACTAAAGAGTCAGGTGAAAAATGGACACCAATTTTCATCGTGCTCAGCAGTCTCTATATGATGTAGCTGTGCTGCAGGAAAACTTGCTTAAAAATGAATTAAAGAACAAACCTAATAAGCAGAAAGGCCGAGAGGAGGCCCCAGGAGAGAGTGGGTAGGTTGTTTTCCTCATTAGGTCTGGGTAATAATGCTTATTTTTCACAAATCTTTTTCTCTTACATAGAGTGAATCATATAATACAATTTTTAGATCAAACGGATCTCACTGTTCCCCCTCAAGAGCTCCCCATTATTTGTCCAGCCCCCTACATCTTCCCTCCATTATCAAATCATGGTAAAAAAAAAAAAGGGAAAATCCCAGAACATGTATCTTTCAACTAGAATGCTGGGTAAATTTCTCCAGCTGTCCTCAATTCTTATGGGGCTGAAGGTAGGAGGACATGGGAAGCTTTCTGCATAACAGCAATGGAGTCCACAGTGGATGCATCCTATGAAAGTAGTTAAGTCTGTGCACGTTTTTGCCACGATACATGGATTCCTTGCACGCAGTACCTGATATCCGTTTTAGTTAACTTCCTGAGAATTTCAGATATAGTTGATGATGAATGTCCACAGAAAAAGAGAAAAGTTTCACTGAACACTTAGTAGAAACATGATTCACATTTATTTCTTTCAACTATAGAGCATTAATCAAGCTCCCTGCTTTCTTAGAAGGCTGTTATCTTTCTGTGGAGCACCAGCTACATGGAATTGCTTAGCAAGCAATATAAAGTGAAATGTCACTATGTCCTGGTATTAAATTGGATTGTTCTAAACAAATGCCATAGAATGAATGACGTTAACAACAGAAATTTCTTCTTATGGTCAGGAGCAGTAGTTCTCAAGCCTCCTAAAGCTGAGACCCTTTTATTTAGTTCCTCCAGTTGTGGTGACTTCAACCATAAGGTTGTCTTTGTTGCTACTTCATAACTGTGATTTTGTTATTGTTACTAATCATAATGTAAATACCCAATATGCAGGATATCTGATATGTGCCTCCTATGAAAGGAGTTGTTCAACCCCCAAAGGAGTTGTGACCACAGGTTGAGAACTGTTGGTCTGGAGGTTAGAAGTCCAAGGTCAGTGCCAATGTTGTTGGGATCTGATTGCATTCTCTGTTCCTTGTGCAGACAGTTATTTTGTGTATGGGAGAGAGACAGCTAACTGCTTCCTGGTTTCATCTTCTCAGGGCAATAGCCCCATTCACTGGGGCTTCCTTTTTAGTCAATATATTTTTCTGTGCAAAGATCCCAGCTCTTCTTACTGTCACACTGGCCTTAAGGCCCCGTACAGATTACATCACCATCAGTTTAACCACAGCCCCTGACAGAGACAACTTTATATGGATATTTATTGTTGCTCATTTTTTTTGGAGGGTTCAGTCCGTAATGGTGTGAAGGCTTGATGGAGATGCTTAGTTCATGGTGTCAGCAGCATGCAAGAGACATTGTTCACATCAGAGTGGAAAGTGGGAGCTAGCCCATTGCCTGTCCCCAGTGACCTAATACCTGCCAGCAAGTACACATTGCTTAAAGGTCCACCACCTCTCAGAATGATTTCACTCATGGATGAACAAATACACAAGACCTGAAGCCTGTGGGGGACACCTGAGATCCAAACAGTAACAGGTTCTAAGTTCTGATCCTTGCAGGAGACACGAAGATTGAACGCGTGGCAGGCCTGCTGGAAGATAGCATGCTGGATCTGATTCAGTCATCAGGCAATGTGGAGTTTCAGTTCTCAGTCCATGTATATCATGTTATATACACCTTTAAGTAAGTAAGCAGAGCGTTCCATGACAGAATGGTTCTTAATTTATCAAAGGCACTGACCCACTTTGTTAGGCACTTTGTGAGCTTTTTTATCTCTAAACCACTGTATGGAATTTCTTTGAATCCTTCGTACAAATACAGAAGCACAGTGATTAGTTTAACTGAAACATCTGTTTCTCACTTCCTGGAGGGAACTGGAGAGGTTGCCAATGCATATGTATGTTAGAAGCAGGGCTTTGCGCTGCACACATGGATGCAATACTCACTCGCACAAAGTTCCAAGTGGCCTGGTGTCTCACTGGCCTAAAGGAGTACCATGAGGGAACATGTGGCAAAGGAAAATAAGCAAGAACCACAAGAAACTCCCCACCTCAAGAATTCTAGCCCGTAAGGAAGAGCCAGGAACACCATTAACAGTCACTGCAAGCCAGATTCTGGCTGTGTGAGCTGATGACAACTGGGGTGCGACTCCTTGAAGGACATTGTCCCTCAGAAAGAAAAGAGGACTTTATAGTTGGCAGGGGTGAGGGAAGGGCTTGGATATAAGATTGTTCTGAGTTGTGGGCTACTTACATGGCTCATTTTATGACTTTGTGTCACTATCCATCCTGCCCAACCTCAATTCTTTTATATAGAATGTGCAGAGCACTGACTGGGTGTGCCTCCAGAGGGTTGGTTTGTAGAGGTCCAGAAAAGACAACTTTTATTCCTTTAAATATTATTTCTTTTATTTTGGAAATTATAATTACATCATTCCCCTCCTCCCTTTCCCCCCTCTAACCGATATACCTCTCCTTGCTCTCTTTCAAGCTCATGGTCTCTTTCTTTCTTTTTCACGAATTGTTGTTGTATTAATATATGTGTATGTACATATATTCCTAAATGATAACTTATAAAAGCTAATATACACAAACACGACCCACATTTCCTAAACAATATCCTAGCTATTTTGTGTGTGTATGTGTGTATCTTCACTGAAGATGTTATATCTTGATGAAACATAATATAAAACGTAGATCAAGCAGGTAATCCCTTAATCCTCTCTCAAATTTCAAGACTTCCATGTTGCTGCTCTGCACATATAAGTGCGTACATGTATGCGCACATGGGTTAGTACAAAGACTTTCAAATCCGTCACATTTGGGCTACATTGGTCAAAAGTCAAGTTGATGCATATGTATAAAAGTAGAATTTAAATTGCTAATTAAGTAAAGACGTAAGTTACTAAGTCAGCAATATGGCATCCACATATAGTATTTAGATGAGGAGGTGGCCAAGGAAAGTTAAATATGCATTTCTGAAAACATAGGATGCAATTCCTGGAAAATTAAATGCATATTGAAAGCTCACAAAATAAAATTTGAATTTATTTGAAAAATTTATCATATACTATACTCAATACATTCACTTTCAATACTGTCTAAGCAAAGTCCAAAAGTTAATTTTTAGTATTGTCTGAGGAAAGCTTATTTTAGGAAAATTATCAGAATTGGCTTTCCAGTTACAAGTATCTGGACAAACATTACTACTGAAAAGTAAAACAAATCAGGTCATTTATGAATCCAAAAGATGATAGTGTATTTTATTTGCATAATTCTTTATAAAAAGTATTGTTTCAGAATGAAGAGTTTCAGGCACACAGATGACTCATTACAGAACTTGATATACTTTTAAGAAATACAAGTTTATCAAAATTTGGTATTTTTTGTTAGGCAAATGAAAATTCTATGTATATATCAATGCTTATGTTGTTATTTGTACATGTTTGTGGGACACAACATACTGTTTTGAAATAACATTGTATAATGATTAAGTCCAGCCAATTACCCTGGTTTTTCCTTTACAACTCATGCTTTGTGGTGAAGTACCTGAAGTCTGCCCTTAGGAGACCTGGAGAATGCAGTGCATTGTGATTCACGGTGGTGGCTGTGCTGTGCTATAGGTTGGAAAGGGAACCCTCCAAGTTCTGTCATTTCCTTGGCAACTTCGCCACAGTCTCCAATGACACACTTTCCCATGCTTCGTGGGAAGGTGGAGTTAGTGCAATGCCTGCCTCACTTCGACAACGAAGTGAGCGGGTCCGTGTGAATGCTATCACACAGCGAGGAAAATACGAAGTACCTAAGACTCCTTAGCCCAGGACTTCTTCCTGCTTCTCCTCTATGTTTTTAATATATCATTAGCAATAAAATTTAGAATTCTGTCAAACAAAAATGGGAAAGAAAGCATGCAGGGAAGAGGATTTAGTCTCTACACCAGCAGTTCTCAGCCATGCTAATGCTGCGACCCCTAAATGCAGTTCCTCAAGTTGTGGTGACCCCCGGGACATAAAATTATTTTCATTGCTACTTCATAATCTGTGTTCATGTGTGAGTGCATGTGCGCACGTGTGTATGGGGGGGGGATGCTTGCGTATATAAGTGCTAAGGAAACAGTGTCATTATATATATATATTTTTTAAAAAAAACAGCCATAAGATATTTGATTATTTGTTTTATCCTGCTAAGAGTATTTATCCAGTTTTTTTTTATTTCTTAATAAGAGGTGAAAGTTTTCTCCACTTAATGTTGAAATACAATTTTTAATGCAGTTCTCCAAAAGTTAACTGACTTTTGGAGATATTAAAACCACTTTCTTTGGAAACATTAAGGTTATGTGTTTCTCATTTACAGTCAAAATAAACTGAACATTAACAATAAAAAATTCCTCTACTGGGTAAAGGAATATATATATATATATATATATATATATATATATATATATCCCTTTCATTGTGTTGTATTAAATTATTTTCCTGATTTCCTTTACTCTTAGCATGAGGCTATCATGGAGAATCACTGTCACTTATTGTAAGAGTCAGTTAGGATACCCTAAGTTGTCAAGTGAATGCATAGGAGGTTTATTCTGGTTAATGTTTTTTTGAGAATTTAAGGCTACGTTTGCTTTGTCTTGTTGGTCTCATGTCAGCACACAGATAGTATTGGGGGCAGAAGACATTCTCCTCAGGAAGCAGATAGCATGAGAAGAAAGGGGCAGAGTTTAATATTTCCTGCAAGGATATGCTTCTACTTGAACCCCTCCTGAAGGTTCTACTACCTATGAATAGGACAACAACCGGGGACCATTCCAGTAAAGCATCAGTCCTTGGGTAATGCTCAAGAATGATAACTGGGTAATACTGAATGATAGGACCTATTGTGCATCCAGCGAAACTTGATGCTCTAAGTAGCCCAAGTTGGTTTTCACTGTGAATGATAACCTGACGCTCATCAGAAACAGGTAGTGTTTTAGCTTTGAGGCAGACACTAAAATCCCCACTGCAGCACACTTTACTAGGTTTGTTTGCCAAGGTTACATTAGCTATTGGCAGGGAAGTGATGTCATCCTTTTAAGGATGCGTGCAGGACACCACAGCTCATGCTACAACAAATGTTATAGCAACTAGGACATCTGAAAAACACTCCAACTCTAAATGTGTTAGCACAACAGGAATTATATTATTTCCATAATTTTGACACAGGCGTTCACACACAGAGACTTTACCTTCTTTTGGGTCTAGCAATCAATGTGTCTTGGGCATATGGAGAATGAAAAGGTGGGGGAACCCTGGGAGACTGTAAAGGCTGAGTCCTGCACATAACATGCTTGCCTAGCACTATGTCACATGACTCATCTACAACAAGCCTATCAGGGCACTGATGGCTGAATCCTGGTAAAACCATTGCCTGGAACTTAGTCACATGACCCACCTGTAAGGAGGCAGGGGAAAGGGGTACATCAGCTGAGCAAGCAGGGAGATTTTTCAACATTCTGCTGTTCTGGACTTGTGTTTGTTTTTCCTTAAGACATGTTTTAAAACTTAATCTTCCATGTGATAAGATAAAAAGGGATAGGGCTTTGGCGAGATGATTAGTGTTCCTGTGCAAACTTTTAAAATGTCATCAGAGAACATGTAAAAGTGACCCAGAGAGCTAGCTAATCACTTTCACTGTGCACTGTCATGCTGAGAATTTTCCATTTCGGAAGAAAGTGATACTAAGCCAGATAATAAGTCTGATGACAAATAAAGGTCTAAGCATCAATTTATGATATGGAAATCTGAATGGACTAGAGCCCTGGGGACCAATTCCATATTCTCATTTATCAGTGAATCCACCTCCATCCTAAAATACCACTTTACCATCACAAGCTAAGAATTTGGGATGATCAGTCAGGCGTGGATAAGGCTTTGTATTCTAGAATTGTATTTTGTGAAAAAGCCAAACCCACTTTTAACACATAAGCACATGCGCACACACATACACCACACTACAATGGAGGAGAAGAGGGTGGCCATTAAAGCATTATATAATCCCTTTGGAAAAATACAAAAGAAAATGTTCTTGGCCTTAGCAGCCATGATAATTACTGAACAGAATCTGCCTCTGTCTTTGCAGTAACAGAAAGTCTATGAAAAAGTCTATGATAAAGTTGTCCCTTCATCTCCAAACACTGTTTTTTTTTTTTTCTGAAGTTGTTCCAGAAGCTGCCAATATGCAGGACCATTAAGCCTTCTTAAGCTATAAAGTCTTAAGCCTTCTTAAGTCTATGAAAACCAAGTTCATAATGGTGCCTGGCTTTTCCCATCTATTCCTCATTATCCTCTCTGCTCACAGCTGAACTGTATTTTGGGGTAGACTCTCTTGACACGTTGATCAGATTCCGTACGCACTTTCCTACTTGCTCTTACTTTAGCAGTTGAAGGCACACCCCACCCTACTGTGAACCCCTCAAACATTCATTCCTCCTAGAAACTTGTCAACAAGTGCTCTACTTTAGTTGAGGCAGTTCTGTGTCCCTCTCACCATAGTTCCACATTTCCTTTCTTTTTCATCTTTCTTTTATTCTCAAGTTGTCATTTTGATATTACTGGAGAAGATATCCAGGAAACCCCTGGCAATCTTTTGGTCTGCCGCTGAATTGTGTTATTTATCAAAGCTTAAGAAGGCTTAATGGTCCTTCATTTTGGCAGCTTCTGGAACAACTTCAGAAACAAACAAACAAAAAACAAAACAAAACAGTGTTTGGAGATGAAGGGACAACTTTATCATATTTGCCAAAAGAGAAATAATCTGAAGCATTACTATAAAAAGTGTGGTAAATTCATTAGCCTGACAAAACTCTCTATTTTTCCATTCACCTGCCAAGCCCTTCCTCTTAGAGCTGGACATGCTGGGGATAAGCAAGGTGAAGATGAGGGGTCTGACCTGAGTTTGGTGATGGTGGAAGTTGATAGAAAGGCGGGAGGGTGTTCAAAGCTGGTTTCAAAGACAACTAACTTTTTTTTTCTAATTAAAGAGTGGAAAACATTTACAATAATCATCCCACAAGCCTCCAGTCCAAAGTAGCTCAGAGAGAACTGAAGACCAATTAATAAAATTCGAGGGATTCTAAGGACGTTCAAAACAAAGCAAGAGGGCTGGGATGGAGGAGAAAGCAACGCTGGAGTGTGCTAGGATGCTGCTGTGGTGAATTCTTATTTTCAGATGGGGGCAGGGTAGAAGCTGTCCAGAGCTCTGTGCTCGTCAGGATGATGACAGCTGTGAGTAGCAGAGACATGTGTCCTCCTGGGTAAAGACAACATAAGTCTTCAGATCTAAAAATTCTCAAGCACTAACATTGCCTTTACTGTCTCATGCTCCCTGGCTTTACAGAAGTTAAAGAGATCATGGCCGAGTAGTTTCCAAGCATGGAAAAGGAGGTAATCAAATTGGCTCACAACCCAGGTAAATGGTCTTTGTGCTGTACAATATGTGCCAGCAGAGAGGAGCAGTTTGACATCCAGGCTTGCATGCACATGTGTGTGTCTCTGTGCGTGCACACATATGTGTGCATGCATTTGCATATGTCATCCTGCGAATGTGTAGGTTTGTGTGTGTGTGTGTGTGTGTTGGTGGATGTTTGCTGAGACCAGGACCTTAACTTGTGTCCCTGAGAAATTTCCTTGGTCAGTGATTGCTTCCACTCAGGAAAGCTCATCTCCTGTGGTTGAAGCCAGTGGCTTACTCCTGGTGTGCTTTCATCTTTAGATTACCAGCCTTAGGCACGAAACTTAGAAACCTAGGGCAGCCTTCTTTAACGTGCCAGGAAACAGCATAAGGACATGTACACGGCTATGGCAATGATCCAAGGGACTTCCGTAGAGTCTAGCCAGCAAGGTTCTGGTAAGTGGCCAGGAACTTGACCTTGGTGAATGTTACCTGCCCATCTCTACTCATATCTGGCATTCCTCAAGATCACAGAGAGGACCACCATCTTTGTGAGCCTTCAAACATTGTACAAGTGTTCAGTGAATGCTCATATTAACAAGCAAAGACTGTTCCCATCACATACTAATTGGTATTTGACTGTAAGCAAACTACTCATGAACACATCTTTAATATAATCATCATATTGACTCATGCTCTGTGTCAATCCCATATTGAACAGGTTCCCTGCAACCTGAGACCGTATAGGGGAACATCTATGTGATCAAAGACTTGTTCTTCTCTATGTCTCATCTTCCCTTAGAATTATTGAAAGCAACCCAGAGACCCTTGCTGGGATGTACATAATAGGGCATGACATTTTGAGAAGAATCAGTTCTCCCAGGGCTTGGACATTTCCAATGAAGAATGACTCTCTCTACTTGCTTTGTTTGGTCTTACGAATATGGCAAGTTTCTCTGTTCCTTTTGATGGCTACACCAATGGTTCTCGACCTTCCTAACTCTGCCAAACTTTTAACACAGGTTTTCATGTTGTGGTGACCCCAACCATAAAATTATTTTCATTGCTACTTCATAACTGTAATTTTGCTACTGCTACAACTTTTAATATAAATATTATTGGAGATAGAGGTTTGTGGAAGGGGTTATGACCCATAGGTTGAGAATCACTGGGCTATACAGTTCTGAAATGAACATACACACAGTGATCTATGTAATTACAATAAGGCACAGGGATGCTCTCAATTATTAGTGAGGAAAACATGGTCATGTGAACAAAAATGTGTATTTACTACCAAGAAATTCCAATCAGAAGGCAATGGTGAACTGACTGAGGCAGGATACATGTGCCTGTATTTAGAGTTCTCAATGAATGCTGACTTAGTTAGAACATCCTTGGCATCTTGGTCTTGAGGAATGCTTGCTTTGGGAGAAGAATGACACTTCAGGATCATTCTATGGCGCGTTGGGGCAAGTGAAAACATATGAATGAATGTATAGCCTGTGCTGAATATGCCATGACACTGGGGGAAATTACCTGAGGAGAGTTTGTGAGGAGAAAGGAGATGACTCTTTGGTGCTGGCTATGAGCTGGTGACTGATGACTTTTAAACAGAGGAAAGATCCGATTGAATTAGTGCTTCAGAAATTTTATTTCAGTAATGGAACTAGGAAAATGACTACATGGGTGATGTGTAGAAATAGGAAATGAGTACAATCATGACTTCTCACCCATCTCAGCTCTGGAATTCCTGCTCAAGCCAAAACATCTTTAAAAGTGGAAATGGTCAGGTCAAGGCCATGGACAAAACATTCTGCTCATGTTATTCAATAGCTGCTTGGAAATTCAGATCATGAGTCATGTTCATTACTGGAAGGACTTTCAGAGGTGATGTTTAGGAACATTTGCACATAATTTGTTTAGGAGTTCAAAGGGTGTAATAATTGGAACAATGGCTACTGTCCACAAATTTGTCCTAATAGGTGGATTTCAGAATCTGTTTTTTTTATAATAACTCCTGAGTGAATCAGCAGGATTAGCTGATCATTTGCTGAACCAGCCTGGTGTGCTGTTGACAGACCGGCAGTCAGTGGTGCCTGAGTCCTGGTATTACATGGTGGGTTTGTTGTCTTGCTACTTCTCAAAAATATTTTTTGGTTCTTGGTATCTTTTGAATGAATAAATTGGGTCAAGTGAAAGGCACATTGCTATAATCTATTAGAGAAGAGCAAACCCTAGTTCCAAGTCCAGAAGAAAATTCTCCTAGGGAATGAGCCAAAGTCACCATCTTTGCTTGGGGAAATGTGGCCAATAATTCTATCTGAGCTGTGAAATAGAAGGCTTTTTGTTTTTATTTTATTCTGCCTCATGTTGGCAGAGAAATTTGAACCACATGTGTTATATATCTATCAGGGGTAGATATTAGTTCATCTTGGTCTTATTTTCTTGCACTAATCACCAGGTTATTATTTCATTGTACTACAAAGTTTGGGAGGGGCGCCATTGTCTTCAGAAAGACAATGTGAATTGTGGACAGACAGTAAAGAAATCTTGATCTTTGAGCAGATAGAATTGTAGATAGTGAGAGCAAGGAACTAGAATGCTGGCATGGGGTGTTTTTGTTTTTTTACCTTCAGATACTGGAGTTTGTATGTTTGGAGGTCTAGTGAATTCCCAAGACTTAAACATGGTGATGTAACAGCAAAACATTTCTGGGAATAAAGGTCATGTCCCTTGATAGGAGGCTCTGGCACTTATAGGTCTTGCTTCTAGTGAGAGAACAGCTGACTGCAGTAAATCCAGCATCATGCCTGAATTATTTTATTCTGGAATATGCATAGAACTGCTATGGATTTCTGTTTGCACGCTTAAAGCCACCATACTAAACTCTCTCACCTGGCTTCTAAACCTCCACCCTCTTGATTTCTGACAAAAACATGAAATATAAAAAAGGAACAACATTTTAAAAAATCTGTCCAACTAAATGTGCCATCTAATCAACTTTCCTTCCTGCCAGCATTTTTTGCTACCAGGGGAATGTACCGAGAGTTTTGCCAGTTGACAATTTGGTGTTGTCTATGCAGTCCAGTTCCTTGGTAGAATAAAAACGTCCTGAAGTTTATTGCTTCTCCAGAAGACAGGAGTCAAGGTTGGACCCTTCAAGCTGCAGTTCTTTTCTTCAAGAACATTAGAAATTTCAGTTTGATCCTGTTTTTGTGAGTAAATGCAGAGATGTGTTGGTTTCTTAAGTTGTGGAATCTTTTGTTCCTGTGGCCCTGGGCAAGCCTTTTATCTACAGAAAGCTCAGAAACAAAGCTTTCTATGCTGGGTTAAGATGACCAGACATTAAGAAAATTAATTGTTAGGCACAACAGTAAACCTTCCCATCATGCAACTGTGGATAACAACTCTGAGAAGTTGCTTTTTAACTCAGAGCGAGAGCTATGATGGTACTGGAGATATCTCTTCAACAGCCCATTCTCCCTGCTCATTCTAGGACACCTATTGATGATCTCAGGTATCATCTCTGCCAGGAGCGTTAAAGGTGGGGGAAAAGAGATCAGAACAAAACAGTAAACAAAGAAAAACAAAAAGAAACCAACAAACCCAAAGGAGTTCATCAGGGAGGAGGAGGAGTATGGTCACACAGTGTTGCAAGGGGCATTTTTCTGTTTGACATCGGTGACATTATCTCTCCCTTACTGTTTAATCGCAAGTCATTCTTGCCTTATAAGCCATAGTTTCTTAAACTGGGTCAGGACCTCACATAAGGTCACATGCTTGGATGTGTGGGTGAGGAGCAGGAGGTCACAAAAATTTGGCAAAATATTCCTGAATGTGTCGTAACCAACGTGAATTCCAAATCAAATGCATAATGAAGGTGAGGCTGTGGCGGTGCTCACGGGTACTCCATTGGGCGACCTCACTGCGCAGCGCCGGCACGCTGTACAAGCCATGGTGTCGCGCCACCCAGGTCTAGGCTCTCAGGTCTGAAGCAACTGGGGTTAAATCAGAGACCAACGGTGTTTTGAATTCCAGTGATCTTAATGTTTGTGAAAGGTTTTTGCTCTTAAAGAAACATAACAGAAAGCAGAGTAGAGCCAGCACTTCATTTGCTATCATGCAAGTATCAAATCCTAGATCTCTGTATTGTACTGTGTCAGATTGTTTTAAAAATTGCTATTTGAATTTGCTCACTTAAATCAAGTAAGAAAATTATCAGATAAATTTTGGCTTTGATTTTGGACAGGCTTTCAAAGAAAAAGGCCTTGCACATACTTCTGCCAACACTGATGATTAGAAAACCAAGCTATCCATAAACTTTGAAAAACATTGAAAATGCTCTGTGTCATACAGCATCAAAGATTTCACCAAGATTTCTTTCTTTTTTTTTTTTTTTTGTAACTTGAATTTAGAGTATTATCTTTATTCCAAGGCATAGTTTCCTTTCATTATGATAGGTGTCTAATACAGATGGCATTTTTTAAATTTATTTATTTTTATATCAATCACAGGTTAGGTACTTTGAATCTCAGGCATAGCCCCCTCCCTCATTCCCTCCTACCCTCCCACTCCCTTCCTCATCTCCCTCCTCCCCGCCCCCTCCAAGTCCACCAACAGGGGAGGACCTCCTCCCCTTCCATCCAACCCCAGCTTATCCTGTCTCCTCAGGGCTGGCTGCAATGTCCTCCCCTGGGATCTAGCCAGTCTGTCACTCCCCGGCTTGTATGGGGGAGGGTCAAAGAGTCAGCCATCAAGTTCATGACTGAAACAGTCC